>CM070545.1:109239231-109839231 GCA_036346405.1 Phyllostachys edulis
TCAAGAAAAATTAAGTTAATTTTGATGCCTTTCCAATTGCCGCGCCTATCACGGTTTTGATCGTTAATTAGCAGGTCTACCAAAGTAGGGTGCCATTAACTATCCTAATAAGATAGGGTGGGTGTTGGACACCCATATGCATAGTATTGGTTTAACTTGACAAGACTATCAAAACGGTTTTGGGCCTTGGGGCATTGTGTTGGTTGCTAGGGCATAGAGATGCCACCCAATAGACAAGAGTCATATGTGATATGACTGGCAAGAGGTTGCCTACCTAAAATCACTAGGTTTCTAGCAGTGATGCCAAAGCTCACTAGGACTTAATGATTTTTGGATCCTGAATTCACTATATCATGTTTGAGGGAAACATGGTTTAGAACATATTGTGGGAGTGTCTTTTATTGACAGTTGATGATTAAGTTCGACCAGGTATGAACTAGTCGTATGGTGATACGACTAGGTTCAGATTAGTCGTATGGAGATACAACCAGGTAAAGACTAGTCGTATGGCGATATGAGCTGGTCATTGACTGATCGAACATAACCACCAACATGAGTGTGTAATAGAAGATCTTTCATAAACATAATGCTGAATTTTTTGCATATTCTGTTGTAGATCATGGCACCTACTACTTCTTCTACACCTACCTTTAATTTACGATCTATTCTTGAGAGAGAAAAGTTGAATGGTTCAATCTTCATTGACTGGTTTCATAATTTGATAACTGTTCTCAAACAAGAAAAGAAGGAATATGTTCTAGAGAGTCCCAATCCCGAGGAACCGAATGTTGATTCTACTTGAACTAAAAAGAATGCTTATGAGAAGCACTACAATGATGCAGTCGATGTGCACTGCCTTATGCTTGCAACCATGAACTTTGAGCTTCAGAAGCAATACGAGACCATAGAGATGCTTACAATATGATTGTGGGTTTGAAGGGTATGTTTCAAGTTTCAGGATCGAGCAAGGGCAGAGAGGTTTAATACCTCTAAGGCATTGTTTTCTTGTAGGCTGTCGAAGGGCAACCCGGTCAATCATGATGTGATCAAGATGATTGATCACATTGAGAGCTTAAAAAATATTGGTTTTTCCCTTAGCCAAGAGTTGGCTACTGATGTGATTCTCCAATCGCTCCCTACGAGCTTTGAGCCTGTCATATTGAATTTTCATATGAATGGCATGGAGAAGTCATTGACCGAGTTGCATGGCATGCTTAAAGGTGCTGAGGAGAGTATCAAGAAAAGTTTCAATCATGTGATGATGGTTCAAAAGAATACAACCTTCAAGAAGAAGATTAAGTCGGGAAAGGGAAAAGGCAAAGGAAAGATTCAAGATGAGATTGAGAGTCTCAAGGCTAAGCTTAAGAAGCTTAAACTAGGTCCTAAGCCTGACACAGAATGTTACCATTGTCATGAGACTAGGTATTGAAAGAGAAACTATAAGAAGTACATAGCAGAAATGTAAAAGAACAAAGGAAGTAAGACTTCCAATTCAGGTATAAATGTTATACAAATTAATCCTGCCACTTCTCTGAACAGTTCTTGGGTATTTGATACCGGATCTGTTGCTCATATTTGCAATTCGATGCAGGGACTGATAAGGAGTAGAAGCTTGGCAAGAGAAGATGTTGATCTTCGCGTGGCAATGGAGCAAGAATTGCTGCATTAGCTATTGGCACTTTACCATTAGTGTCGGTGTTTTAGAACCGAACTTACGTAAAGATTGTTTGCTTTGGGGGGTCTCCAAAACTCAAATCACGCAGAGAGAGGCGACACGGGGATTTTTATATAGGTTCAGGCCTTCTCCCAGGGAGAATAACAACCCTACTCCTGTGTGTATGTATTGAGTATGCTAGATTACAAGATCAAGAGAAAGACTCGAATGAGGTGTCTTGTGCTCCTGATTCTTCTCTCCTCTCCTTCTGATGATTCTGCCTTTTATACAATACTCGGAGCGTGCTGCTGTTCCTCCAGTCCAAAGGGCGCCTTAATGCTTCAGATATTGGAGCCGTTACTGGAGATTATTGTGGGAGTGGTAACGTTCCCACATCACGAGGCAGCTATCACCATGATAGGGAGTTAAATCATGCCATTATTCTAGAGAATAACAGCGTAGTTTACTACCCATATCTTTAAATATGGTGTGGAAGATTCCCTGGTCGACTAGGCCCACATGTCTGTAAGCCCCAATCGACTAGGGACTGGTCGTAGAAGAACTTACGACCTCCAGCTTCTCCCTTATGAATATTAAGGGGTATACTCAAGAACCATATGACGTCATTATTATCCAGAACATGAATTACAGATAAATAATTAAATGAGGATTATTATATCCTCGTCATCTAGCCCCTCAGCTTCAAGTGAAAACAACTTACTTGGGAAAGGAGCTGTAGATGATCTTACGACCAATAGGTGGTCGTAGAATGGTGGTCGAAGGAAAAACTCTTTGACCGGTGTTTCATTTGACCAGAAATTAACTTGGTCAAGAAAATTATAGAAAGGCTTACGACTTACAAGGTGGTCATAGGAGATCTTACGATCACCAAGTGGTCGCAGTGCTGTAGTCAGAAGCAAAACCTTTCCAATTGCTGTTGCATTTGACTAGAAAAAACTTGGTCAAGAAGGTAATTTCACTTGAGGTGTAAAGACAGACTCGGTTTTCTTGAGCAGACAAATTTAAGAATCTCAATCGACTCTCACAGACCTGTCTGTTGGAGCGGTTCTCGAAGCGGTGGCAACCGTTGGGTCACCACGTCTTTAACTCAGGCGTGCGGTTATAAATATTTACCGTGGATGAGACTTAGGCTTTTACCTTTTCCCAAATCGCTCCCACTGTTCATCAAGTTCTTGCGCTCTCTGCCACTGATCAAATCGAGTGTTCTCCTGAAATATTTCCAAATCACGATGTTGGGCGTGTTCGTGTACTTGTGCGAGGCCTAACTAGGGATTCCGGCCGACTTGGAGTTGTTCTAGTACTTCTATGGAATGACCAGGCTAGCTGGAGTCACTGGTAGTTGTAGTTTGAAACTCCACGATGGGAAGTCGAAGGAGTATATTCAGATGTTCACCCGGTCGTCGTGGCTAGGATGGAAGAAGAGGTGGTTCTACTGGGAGATGACCAATGAGGACAGCCTCTCCTTCATCGGAAAGCCGGCTGAGAAGATCTCTTCTTGGGATTCAACTTCCAAGGATCTCGGTCGGATCGCCCCTTTCATTCAAGCCATCAAAGACTTGAAGGAAGAGAGGCTCACTGGATGGCACGTGGTGAATGATTTCATCATGCGTCGCATTAGCCCTCTGAAGAAGAGGGCTCATCCCATGTGGAGGTATTCGGGGCCGCAAGACCCGACCAGAGACTACGAGGAGGGTAAGTAAACTCCCAGTCATAGCCTTCTTTCTGTTAATTTTGGACTTGGCTTATTGAAAGTTTACTTACTCCTGCAGACCTCTCACAAGAGGAGATTGACACTCGGGTCAAACTCAGTTGTGAGAAGTCCCCGCCACCGAATGTGGCGGCTCCTCAAATCTTGGCGGTCCTGTCCGCAGAGGACAAGATGGAGCGCTTAAAGGTGATCAAGAATTGATTTCATCTTTAGGATCTTGTAGTCGTAGAAGAACTTACGACTAGGTACTGATCATAGAAAAGCTTACGACTAGGTACTGGTCGTAGAAAAGCTTACGACCAGGGGGTTGTCGTAGAAAAACTTACGACAAGATGATGGTTCTAGAAAGACTTACGACTGCTTTGTAATATCTCTCTTTCTGATTTCTGCAAAAAGTAGGCATGGAAAACCGTCGGGACGACGAAGAAGTCGTACTGATGGTTGTTGGCGCGACAGCGGAGCAAGTTGATACCCCTCCGGCCAAAAACGTCGGCTCGTGCAAGTCGCTGACAAGGGAGGCGCAAGTTCGAGCAATGCTGCTTCGACCGCACCCTTTGCGAAATTTGCTGCGGACATGGCTATCGTAGAAAAGGCAAGGGCGATCGAAGCGAACATCAATGCTCTCAAGCCCAGAGCCCCCAAGATCAAGGTACCATTCTATTATGACAATAAGACTTTCGTAGTTTCTGCCTCCCGTGGCTTTGTCAAGCGACTAGAAAAGGAGAACTGGAAGAGTTTTATGTCTTTTATGAAGGAAACTGCTGCACCAGCAATATCTGTGGTCGAGGGCGGTGCTGCCCTTGAGGTGGTCGAGACAGGTCTCGACCATCCGGAGAGCCAGGAGGTTCAAGGAGCGGTGGTGCTCATTCAAGACCCACGACCAAACGTGATCGTGGTTGTTCCCATTTCTCAACTCGAGTCTCGACCAGACGTAGTTGAGAAGAAGTCGAAGAAATCTTCCTTAGGGAAGGTTTCTTCCAAATTCAAGATCAAGTCTGGCACACGAAGGTATGTAGAAAGATAAAAGTATAAGAACAACATTTACCTTTTGCTTTTTACCATCTAACGTGTTTCCTTTTTTATAATCTTAGCCCGACTCTTTTAACCATCAAGGACATTCCTATCGAGGAACCCACTGCCATCTCTTCGGCAACCGGAGAAATGACAGTGGCGATGGTCAAAGGGTCGTCCACCGTCCGAGTGGAGGAAGAAGTCATTATTGCTGAAGCAACTGCGACCACAGGAGTGGTCGTAGAGGCTGAGGTGAAGACGACGTATGATGCTACGGAGGCATCAACCCAAGGCGATGGATCGTTAGGCCATCACGCCGGGAAGGAAGTCGTCGTAGACGTTCTTCCTGGTCCCTAAGGAGGAGCCGGCATTACCGAATAAGAAGATGAAGAATATGCCAACTTCTCTTCTGAGTTCTTCGGCCCGTCTTCCGTCGTGAGATCTTCTGCCTTCAGATCTCGTGCCCGGGTTCCTCACCCTAATGACATTCCCGACAGAGGGGATGTCTTCGACGACGAGCGTCTTGAAAAGGTGTGGTGGGACCGAGTTCAGGAGATCAACAAACTGAAGAACCCCACGAAGGTAGTATCCTCATTTGCTCGAACAACCATGAATGTAAGACCTCGCCGTTCGGTATTCACATACATGTCTTTTCTCGCTTCTTACTGTCTTTCTTTATGCAGAAAGCTTTGGAGCAAATTGTCACTGTTGTTGAGTACAACAGACAACTTGTTCAGCTGCGACAGGAGAAGGCGGTACTCTGCGAGCAGGCAGAGAGATGGTAAAAAATTGGCATTCGTAGTCGTTTTATGTTTCGACACCACTTACACAGTACTTACGGGGATTGTCGTAGAAAATTTTACGACTAGGTACTGGTCGTAGGAAAACTTATGACCAGGTACTGTCGTAGAAAAACTTACGACTAGGTTTTGATCGTACAAGGACTTACGACCAGGGTGTTGTCGTAGAAAAACTTACAACAAGGTTTCAGTCGTAGAAGAATTTACGACCGCTTGTTTTATGCTGATGTCTACTTTTTTTCCTCTGTAGGATTAAGAGCGACGAGAAGACCTTAGTTGATTTGCTCGACTTTGAGAAAGCCGAGACGAAAAAGCTAAGCGAGAAGAATGAAGACCTCCTGAATAAGCTTCAGGAGGCAAACTCTGCAATCCAAAGGTTGCAGGGACAAATAAATGGTAAGTGCTGAACTTAAGACCACTTACGACCTTTCTTTCTTTTTCTAACTCTTATTCTTTTTCAGAAAAAGAGTTCGAAGTGGGGAAGCTTGAAACCGAGGTCAAAGAAAAGACCTTGGTTCTTAATAAGATTATCCGCATCGCCAAAGAAAAAGATCGAGAGGTCCAATCGTGGGAGGAGCGCTACATAAAGTGCACCGCCTCTCACCACGATGAAGTCAAGAAGTTGGATTCTCGACTAGCAGGTAAGCAAGTCTTTACTTGTGATTGGTTCTGCTTTCCTTTCAAGGTCATTTTATCTGACTGGTCTTATTCTTTTCAGAGCAAGCAATCGAAATAAAATGACTCTGTGAGGCTTTGACTTGTAATCAGGAGGAGATGAAGTTCTTGAAGGTCAACCTTCAAGATAACATTTCCCTCCTTAACAATGTACTTAGTGGGCTTCATGCTGAGGGGATCACTCCTTGTGAAAACACGATGATTGCTCATTCGAGTACCATTGGTGATCAAGTCGGAACTTTGTAAGAGTTGGTGACCACTTTGAAGATGAACCAAGCTGATTCGATAAAGGAGGCGGTCAAAGAGGGAATAAGTTTTGTTTTGGTAAAACTTAAAGCCCATGACCCCAGCCTTTATCTACAACCCATCAAAGACGACTCCGACTGCTCTGAAGCAGAAGTAGAGTTGTTAATGAAGGAAATGCAGTTGATCGGCGAGGAAGTCACGGAGGAGATGCAAATAGAATCTCTCTCGTCAGAGTAGTCTGTACTTGAATCCTGTAAAGACAAGTTTTTTGCTGTTGATATATATATAATCCTTTCTTCTTCCTGCAAATCATCTTGTCGAGTAGTTAGTAACTCATAAGATAATAAATGGAAAAAGAGATTAAGACTAAGAATTAAAGTCATATTAATAACTTTATCCTAGCTCCCGACTATTTACTTGGTTTATTTAGATAAACCAAGTAAATAGTGTAACATGGGTTTTCTTAAAAAGAGAGGTTTATCTAGCTTGTAGTTTTTCGATCTCGATTGTCTCACACTGGTCGAAAGTGTAGGAATGAGTCGACACTAGGAAGTTCCTTCTAGTGGGTAGGACCACGTGCAGAAAGAAAAGGCTTTGACTAGGTGATCTTACCTTCTCCGACCAATTTAATCAAACCAAGAACGGTCAACTTGAGTTAGACAAACGTCTAGAGTACCTTAAAAATTTGTTCAACTTATTCCAGTGTGCTCAGTAGGTTCGCTCTGGTAGCAAGAGTTAGAAACATGACGACACTAGGAAGTTCCTTCTAGTGGACAGGACCACATGTAGAGAGGAAAGACTTTGACTAGGTGTTGTCTCTTCCTTCGACCAGTTGAAACAAAATGAGTTTACCAAAAGTAGTCGAGAAAATTAGAAAAGTGTACTCTACTTAGTTTATTTTTCAAAAATGAATAAAGAAATAATCTAAGAGACGAATTGGCTTGAAAATATTTCGACCATGTGAGTTGAACCCAAGTCCTTTGTATTGGCAACAAAAGGGATGAACGAGTCGACACTAGGAAGTTCCTTCTAGTGGGCAGAACCACATGCAGAAAAGAAAGGCTTCGACTAGGTGATGTCACCATCCTTTCGACCAGTGTAAAGAAAGTTTGGGTACTGGTCGTAGAATAAATTACGACCAGGTAATGATCGAAAAATTATCAATGCGCTACTCAAAGTAAGACAATAAAGATAGAAAGAACCTGATACTTTATTGTAGGGTTGGTCAGTTTACACATAAAATTTACGTAACTAGTTGATGTTCCAAGAATTGGAGAGAATTCTGCCATCTTCCATTGCTAGTCGTACTGAACCTGGTTGCATAACTTCAACCACTGTGTAAGGACCTTCCCACTTGGAGGAAAGCTTGTTTCGATTAGGCTGGGATTGAATTTTCCTCAATACCAAGTCACCTACAGCAAGGTTGCGAGGTTGGACCTTACAATAGTAGTATCTGCGCAAGGCTTGCTGGTAAACTGCTGAACGGATTAAGGCTTGATTTCTCTTCTCTTTGAGCAGGTTAATGTCATCCGCTCGAAGTTGTTCTTGGATTGACTCGTATATGCATCTATGTGAGTTGATATATGGACCATGCTAATAGTTGGTTAAGCAACCGAGTGTGACCTCGACAGTTAGAATAAAATGTTAAGTAAAGTTCAGTAGTGATAAACCCTAATGAAGGTTAGCAGTAGCTATGACCTAGCTTCATGCTAATAATAGTAATCAAGTTAATGGGGGTCGATCGCTAAGCGAAGGCTAGTAGGCAAAAGCCATAGACGTTGTAAGGTAGTTCTCTACTTAACAAAGACTAATCATTAGCATGTGTCGTAGCTAAGGATCCACCTAGTGTGATAGGTTTACTTTAGTATATGCTAAACCACGAAAGTAATGAGACTAAGTAAAGACCATTGCAAGGATGAAACCCAAAACTCGAACACCACTGAAGATGTAAGGCTCAGGTCTAGCCAATACTTGGAAGTTCCAATTAAGGCTCATAGAACTTCCTTGATAAATATGAATCGATGAGATAAATCATTAAGTGAAACTAAGCCCCATGTGTCAGTGAGACTTATGTCTACCCTATGTGAACTCTGAGCCTACGTATAAGTCTCACCTGACTATCATGAAACTTCCTCGGTAAATAGGAAATAATAAACAAAAGAAATCATTAGATCAGTTAAGCGTCTCATGTAAGTAGTAACGATCTGCCCCCATGTGAATGATAGTAGTTCAACCACTAATCATCATTGTCTAGGCTCTAGCCATCACCCATTGCTATCCGCTCTCGGTAGAAGTACAATTCTTGGTCCGAAGGTGGATTAAAGGATCATATCTAGCTGGGTGATATCTCCTATCTAGGTAACCATTAAGGAATGTTCCTACGGACATTCTCTCTCTCTCTCAGCTAGATTCATCACTTTCTATATCAGCGGACTTTCCGAGAGCTCGATCCCTCTCGCCCTCCCTTTGAATCAAATAGTTGCCTAACCCTAGGTCTGGCTGTGTCTGACTATCAACCCCAAGCCACGCCACTAGACCATATGAATAGAGTTTGGATTTATCTACTTTCGTTTGAAGTATTTCCTTCATCAACTTCTTCGGTTATACTTCGTCTGATGTATTCCCTTCATCAACTTCCTTTGGTTATACTTCGTCTGAAATATTTCCTTTATCAACTTCTTTGGTTATACTTCGTCTGAAGTATTTCCTTCATCAATCTCTTTGGATATACTTCATCTGAAGTATTTTCTTCATCAACTCCATTAGGTATGATTAGTTTCATCTGGAGTACTTCGTTCTTTCAAGTTGTTGTTAGGTGTGTTTGCTTTCATTTGAAGTATTTTCATTTGGTTTAAATGTCTTGGGATTTATTGGATTTCATTTGACTGCTTTCAAATGTCCTTTGGTTCGATCGTATTCTGCGTAGATAGAATCTGAAGTTACAATGGATGCCGAGAACTTGCTTGAAGTAGTTTTCATTTTATAAAATAATTTGTGGGTGAAATTAGAGAATGGGTTGGAGCCCAGTGATTGAAAATATTGGGTTGGAACCCAGTGAGTTGAGATGGCCTGGTTGAGAACCAGTGATAAGTATGAGATGTGACCCGAGCATTGGGTGGTTGGAGCCACTCAATGGTATAAGAGGTTGGAGCCTCCACTAGTACTTTTCAACAAAACTCAGTTTATGAAAAGTTGTGTTAGTTAAAATGCTAAGTCTCAGGAATTGCTACTACATAACCTAATTCAAATTTAGCTTTGTGCAAACAAAAGAACCATGAACCTCCCTTGATTAGCCTTGCATATAAAATAATTGCATTGTGTGTTGGCTCGTGAGTACGGTTGTCTACTCATGCTCACTCTTTATGTTCTTTTAGTCAGTAAGCATAAAAGAAGGTTACATGGACAATTATGTACATTCAAGACTGAAGATCAAGAAGGCCAAGAACTAGGTTGCGGACCCCAGTCGATTGCCTGTGGGTATATCGTGAGGGATTCCACATGTTATATTGTTATTTTGCTTCCTCTACTGATTCTTTAAAAGTATTTGGCATGATCGGCCATTCTGAAAGACAAGTACCATAAGGTATATTTACGCTTTGCTTATTATTGTGCAATAGCTTTACGTTTTTATGATATGTGTTTGATATCCAATGATGTAACTGGAGGCACTAGCTACTGATCCAGATACTAGTGCTGTAAACACAGATGATTCCAAGTTACAAATTTAGGGTCCAACATTTCTGTTGATATTTTGATAGTAAAATTTCAATGGCCGCGGTGTGTGGTTTGGGTGCGTAAGAGTCAATCGGTGTCCATTGTGGCTAGTTGGTGTTGCCCTAGCCTACGCGTTAGGTTGCTTCGCTGGGTGTTCAGAGGGGTTTATTCCCCATCCGTGTTGTTTACCTCGTTGGGCTGATGGTTGTATCTTTTTTCTTTTTCCTTGTTTTCTCTTGCTTTATTAATACAATGGGCAGCTCTCCTACCTTTGCATCAAAAACATAGTAAAATTTCAGCATTGAAAAATAAATGAGACTTTTGACTCTAAAAATAAATGTAAAAGTGACTTAAGAAAATTCAGCGCCTCATTTAAATTAGATCTATCCCTAGACACAAGCAGCGTTTCAAAAATCCATATGAACTTGGATTGTTGGATGTGCCTGAAACTAATTACGTGGAACGTACTAAGACATGAGAACAAACTTTAGCATTGAAGAGTGGATTTTTTTGCTTGATGTATTAATTGTCAATTGTCATAGTTGAAAACTAACCAAAATATTTCAACTGCTCCTATAGGTAAATCAGTTGTATGGGCATCTTTCAAGTGGTAGGTCTTGGTGATGCTCCCTCTGGTTCCTTTTATGAATCATTTTATACTTGCGCACATGAAATATGGGAGTAGATAAAATAACTATATGACCATTCAATTATTCCCATGTTCATGCAATCAATATTAAACTCTCTCCAATTCTCAGCTTGCAAATACATATGAAAGTGGAGACACGAGAAAAGATAGCTTATTTATTAATAATAATATCACTCATTTAGCAAGGGCATAACGAGAACAAAAGAAGGAAAAATGCCTAGAAGTTGTTGAACGACTTATATTTGGAAAAGTGTTGAGATGACTAAAAAGGACTTATAAAAGGAATGAGGAGTACTTCGCAGAGTAGAAATTGATGTTTGTAGGACATTAATTTATCTACCTTCGGAATTGCATGCATACAGATTCTTATTAATCAGTATACGCAATTCCAAATATAAGTCATCCTAGAATCCATGGGGCCAAACATTCTTTTGTTTGACCAATATATAAATAATTACCTAGATTGGTAACATGAAATTGGTATTACTAGATCCATCATGAAATGTACTTTCATAATGTATAATTATTTCTATTTGAAGCAACATATTATTATAGCATTTGATGATTAAAGTGTCACCTTAGAGACTGTGTCAATATCTAAAATAACTTATACTTGGAATAAGATGGAATAGCACATAGAGGTGTTTTTATTTTATTTTTATTACAACAAAGGCGCACACATAGACACGTACTGCCATGCACACACACGTGTGTCTCCTTAGCACACGCCAAGAACAACAGAAACTAAGGATAAATCTGCAACCTCATAATGTTCTTACTGAGGTGCACTTGTATGTACGTAAAGGTAAACACTAAGAATTGAACCATAATAGGTGGAATCGTATAGCCATAAATCCACAATCCAAACAAGAGGGGGTTCCCCAAGGTTTTTTCATTTTGGCAAAAAAAACTGAAAACAATAAAGTTTTCAAACTCTAGCTGCACAGTTGCGCAGGGGCACTCTGCTAGTTCATATTTAGTGATGTTTTAGAGAGATCTTGTTCTTTTACATGGCGAGGATGTCCAAAAATGGTAATTTCGCTGGTGATTTCTGTATATTACACAATACATACACAGGACGGTAATTTTATTTCTTGGTATTGCGCCCTCGAAGCCTGAACATCCGTGTGATAATATCATGGGTGTTTGCACTTGAAACCTGAACATTTCTTGGTATCACATTCACACCTACACTCATTCTCTCAACACTCTAAAGTTCGGTCTGCTTGATGCAGCTATCACTAAATTACAACCGTGTGTATCGATGTACATCACATTGTCACGGTAATAGTACAAACAGAGAACAGATCAGAAGCTGAGCTCATCGGCGAACGCCTTAGTGAGCTTCTGCGAAGGGCTCAGACTTCCACCGCGGCTGATCCGGAGCGACTGGAGCGACTTCTGGATCTCCATGGTCATGGCGCTGTCCACGCTACCTGCGAATAGCCGCTTGTGCACCTTCTGCAGGTGCAGCTTGAGCGAGCTCGTGCTCAGCCCGACGTTCTTGCTGCAGATTGGGCACACCTTCATCTCAGGCCGCTTGTGCTGCCAGTCCATTGACACCTTTCCGTGCAGCTTCCTGTCCAGGGCCAGCAGAGCCTTAGCGAAACCATCATTCGGCTGTGCTCGACGGTGTACTTTCTTTAGTAATGTCCAGGCTTTCGCAAGGGTGAAGCCCCTGAAAGGAGAAGTGTCATGTTAATGTCAAGCATCAATGAAGTTCTTGTGCGGCCATCATCATGCAATTCGTTCATAGGAGGATGTGACTAGTTAAGATTCTTACTTTCTGAGCATCAGGTAGGCAAGGACAACTGTGGCACTCCGACTTTTCCCTTCAAAGCAATGGACGAGAACCTTACCTCCAACATGATCTACGTGATCTATAAAATCTGATGCTTCTTCAAAGAGATCACTGATGTTTGCATCATCATCATCACTAATCTGCAAAAGATAACATAATTTTCCAATTTCAATACGGAACTCAGTACTATATAACACGGTACTAAACCAGAGGTTGATGCTCTTACTGAAAAGTTCTTGTATTCAAAAAGATCAGGAAATTGGGAATCAGATTGACCAATCTCATTCGAACACAAACATAGTATATGGGTAATGCCCAAATGCTGAAGGGTGTACATAGACCTTGCAGCCAGAGCCCCACCTATGAACAAGTTGTTGATAACAAGAGAAGGCCGCTCGGTATTTGCAGCATCAGATATCAAGGCTACCCTTTCAATGATGTGTTCAAGACGCACCTGCAGGCTTTTTTATTATCAGGCTCACTAGTTGCTTGAAAAGAAGTTTCATATATTTAGATATATTCCGAAACCCACCTTCAATTCATAGGCATCAGCTACCAGGTTGTTCTCAGTTCCATCAAAGAATCCAGAATGAAAATTGTTCTCCTGACAAAATTTGATCACATCGGCCTTAAGTGCTTCATTCCATTGTCCTATCTCTTTGAGCAACTCAGGATCAACCTGTTGC
The DNA here is from genome assembly GCA_036346405.1 of Phyllostachys edulis. NCBI lineage: Eukaryota > Viridiplantae > Streptophyta > Magnoliopsida > Poales > Poaceae > Phyllostachys > Phyllostachys edulis. Next base: position 109,252,197 of record CM070545.1, read on the forward strand.
ATTGGATCACAATAATACTTGTACCTTAAGTTCGGAATCAACTTTATTTCCAAAAACAAGCCAATCTTGTAGTACACAAAGCAGTCAGTTGAGCTAGGTAATTTTATTTTTCAACAGAAGCTTTTGCGAAGTTTGTTGCATACTTGCATTAAATATTAACACTACTTGTATCAAATATATAAAAAAAGACAAACTACCCCAAACTAAAATTTTCTTACACCAAACGAATCAACATAGCTATACAATCGGAGAAGTAATCTTAGGGTGTTCTGTAAAAAACAAAATAGAATCCCCACTTTCAATCAGAAAATTCTTACCTTCGGGGTCTTGTAAAAATCACGGAGTTTCATTGTCATTCTTAAACTTCGGGGACCCTCTGCACTCCCCTTGAAATATTTATTGCTCCAATTGTCCCTGGACAGAGGAGATACTGAATCTGAGCTTCCACGGGATCCCGCAGAAGACGACTTTGTTGCAGATTTCAGTATTTCGGAATCGCTATGCAGTTCATTGTTCAGTTGCTTACTAGGAGGGCACGGAGTACTGTAGTGGACTCCTGGAGATGGAAAATCCAAAATTGTAACATCATTGTTGTCAGATTCTTCAGCGCCTTTAGTAATAATGGACAAGAAAACTCGCAAAACAACATCTAGTTTTTGGTATAGCTGGAGAAGAAATAGATGGAACCCCTCCAGATCCCTAAGAGCTGCACGAAATGCCCCTCGGAATTCATGAATCACAGCAGCATTGTCTTCATCAGAAAGGGAGCAACAAGAATCAGCGGAAGTAATCGCCTCATCACGTCCTGGAAGCCCAAGCTTACCACCGGAAATTTCATACAAGATATTCGAAGAGTAGTCTGAGTTATTCAAAATCAGCTCCACAACTTTGGGATACCGCTCATGATCTTTCACACGTCTCCCTGCAGGGGGGCGACGTGGCACCCCAGTGTCGATCGCTACAATTTGGAAAGTCCCGTTGGTACCTTCTGCATTTTCTCGTACACTTTTCAATGCATCTGCTCTTGGTGACATGAGCTCGAACTCTGGAGAATCTAATCTTCCATTTGCAGAGTGAGACCGCTTCTCTCTCTGGAAAATTTGAGTAATCAGTGGATTCGATCTTTCCGGAGTACTCTTGGAATCTTTCAATCTGTCCACACTGGGTGAGGATGATCTATCTGAAATCATCAGATTTGCAGGATTGCCACGCCAACCAAGCTGATGGCATGGGAGCCTGTCCTCATTCCTGAGTATCAGATCTAGCATCAAGACCCTCCCCAGGGATGAAGCAGTAACACAAGCAGCTTCTCGTGAACTGAATGCCTTTGAACTCTCAAGCAGAGGGGAGCCATGAATATAACTGCCAAGCCAGAAAAGTAACAATTTACAGCTCCCATATGCAGTTCACAGTGAGAAAATACATATATTTATCATAATTGTACTACGGGGAGGACTAAGGGGTAGTAGTACCTCATTAGAAGAAGGCAGCGGCTTAGCTCAAGGGCTTCCAGCAATTCTGAGCAAGTCATTTCACCAACCTCATCATTATTAGAAACAGCTACTGCTCGTGCATTTTCTGCAGCATGTCTAATCTCCTGCCACTCAAGGCTAGAATTATGTACTACTCTAGCCTGCAGTTTTTAGAAGAAAAAATCTGAATAAGAAATCAAATGTTGCTCAGTGTACCAGTGTACAGTATTCAATGAGGGTTTGCAGAATACTTGTGGTGTCTGGACTCCAAGCAATCTTGCAAATTCATAGCCCAAACGTTCTGCCTGGGTTGCCATCTTTGATGATGCGAACTTTATAACAGCAGCTGCTTCTTTTGGCAATCCATTGTTACCTGAAGAACTAAATAGAGCAAAGAACACTACACCACCAGAGTTCACAGTCACCTATAAAGACAGGAAGTAGAAAGCAGCACGTCAAATGCGGGATAAATAAAGATTGTACTCAGATTGTACTCATGCGAAATATATAGTAAAAGAATATGATCTTGCATGTTTAATCTACACAATGTTAATTCGCGTAGATTCCCTGACGTGCAAATTGGTCTCAGATATGGTAAAGAAAGTATAAAAGCAAATTATTATTATTGTTCTCACTATAGCAAACACAACAAAAAAAAATGTTGAAATTGACATCGCAACCAGCAGCAGCAAACCTCAAGAACTTTACTCATTTCATCTTCAGAGTGTTCCGAACTACTACTATGTTCTGTGTGGTGCAGAGATGACAGCATATTCCATGAAAAGTCAGATGATTCAATATCTACTGCAGAAGCATTCCCAAGTCTCTCCCACAAACTTATTTCTGGAGGCTGATAGCGCATCAGTGGATTTTCTTCTTTGTCAGCTGGTTCTGCTCTAACCACTTGCTCACTACAGTGGGCACAGTCGCAAAACAATGATAGCATTAGCACAAGCAGCTTACAAAGCTGGTTCAACAGCTTATGATTTACATAATTGCATAGCATGTGGGGTTAAAGCAAACCCATATATATTACAATACATACAAATTCATCTTGCTAGTGAAGTTCCCTTTTAGATTCATATTGCAAATTCTAAAACATAATAATCAAATAAAATGTACAAGATGCCATTATGTGTAATTGATAATCTGTAAAGTGTAACTATTAATGGATTGTTTCCCATGTTGCCATCATTTTATTACACAAAGGTTTCTTTCTTGGAGATAATCACCATAATACAGATCAACATGTAGTATATGTATATTACGACTATCATAAGGTTATACCCAACCAATATTTAGTTAGACTTTAAAGCAGAAGTGTTGATTTAATCATGGGTTGAAACAGAATTGGGCCAACTAAGATGGCTATGAAGGATTAGCTCTCTAGACTACCATATACAGATCCAATTATCATCTTCACAATAAAGGGAAAAATTAGGTGTATACTCCATTACCTTAATAAAGAGGAAAGTTAGAGCATCTTAATAGAGAGGAAAATAGGAGGGATATACAGATATACAAATCCAACATAACATTTCACAGAAAACTAGAGGAATCTATGCGTTGGCACTTGGCATGGAATTCAACTTCAAATAACTTGTTGCCCAGGTAATTCAGGTAACTAGAGAAATCTAAAGGAGGATTCAATCTAGTTTCCCAGGACATGTTCGGATAAGGTTCCGTAATCTATTTGCATGGCATTCCACTTTTCTGATGAAGTATAGTGGAAAGTAATACAACATTTACAACAGAAGGTTTCTAGAGTACAAGTTTCGCCCAATAAGAGGATTATGAGACATATTTTAATTTAGTAACTGCAGATTATCAATTAAGCGCTACAAATGATCTTTAGTGATACTAGGATGTAGATGGATTTGGGCATTTCGCGAAGCAACCTGAAGTCCCCACTACTAAACAGTGAGAAGCTCCCACTTGGCATGACTTCAATCCTTGAATTCCGACGTGGGAACCCTGATGGCCGGAATGCCCCACTCCGCTTACGTACCAGCAACAGCCATTTCTCGAATGTCTGTGCTGGTGTTGAGATATCACCACCAAATAACAAAGAAACCACCTACAAACACAAGCAGAAATTTACAAAAAAAATATCAAAACAAATTGTAAGCTCGGGGGTTTTGAGGCTTTTGTTCTGTAAGGAAAAGCAAGACATTTAAAATGACAAATGGACACCAGAGAAAGTAACACTTACACGAGAGGATAGCTTTAAATCTTTCTCCTCCTCGTTTTCCTGCAAGAAGTGTAAAATTTCTTAGATTTCCGTATTAATATTCCGTGTGGAAGAAAATAGTTAAAGCAGGTTGATAGCAAATTCCACTCGCATGTTGTGATTGATGACAACATGGAGATAAAAAAGATCAAAAGCATAACATGATCGATCCTTTCTAAAATGAACTAGATGGAATTTTGGTACCCAGTTTGTCTAGATTCTCTCAACTTCTCAAACAGAGGAGCGCAATAGCGAAGAATTAACACTAACACGAAAAGAACTCCTGGGTTTATCCGCTTATGCTCGCTTTGGAAGGGGAATGATCAAATTAAGGTCTTAGCTCTCCTGGTCTTACAATGAAAAAAATTCCTAAATTTTGGCACGTCCCCTACCAAAGTGCAACTTTTCTGGAGGAACCACAAGCTAAAAACTCCAAGTAAAACAGAATGCTAGCCTAGATTGGATCAGGAAGAGCCTAGCGTAATGCATCCCGCAATGAATTGAACGAACCAACCGAGAACAAAATTTTTTTCTCCTCATTTATAACCAAATGGCTTCTAAACGTTTGTAGACGTGATTTCTATTAATGGAAATCGAAGTATTGCTTTGTGTCAAAAAAAAATTATAACCAAATGGCCCCGCGAATCAATCTGGATAGGGTGTCACCACAGAACGTGAATTTGGGGGCCAGAACGAGGGCTTTATAGACAAGATCAGCCTAAATCGCAACGATAGACACCGCATTTCATAGCCAAACCAACAGCATACTTAAATCTGACCAAAGGACACCTCGAAGAAACCACATTTCACGACTACATCACTTCATCGCAGCAAGCAAGCACGAAATCAATCAAAAACGCAGACCCGAAGCAGATCAAGATTCCGGGACAAGTGCACTCCCCCCAAACCCCCACCAAGAGCCAACTCAGCGTCTCAACCCAGATCAGATCACGCCGCACGAGCAGAGAAGGAAACAGAGGAGAAACGAGCTCACCCTGGGAGGGACGGACAGCGCCTCCTGCTCCTGCTCCGCCTCCTCTTGCCGCGCCTCCCGCTGTTCCATGGGATGGGAGGGCGCAGGTAACCGTTGACGGCCCAGGCGTGTGGTATGATATACTCGTACTAACTAGGTCTTAACCGCCGCTACGGCGCTATACGGCCGCCTCGCTCCCGGAGGGAGAGCGAGCCGTCAAATCAGACGGAAAAGGCCGGATCTTGCGCGAGTTTTCCTCCCCCGCTCCGCCCTTTCCGTATTGGTGTCGGCTTTTTCCCGTAATGGAGGAGAGAGAGAAGGAGAGGGGAGGAAGTGGGGGAGACGAAAGTACAGAGAGTGGAGTGGATCAGTGCAGTGGTTACTGAACAACACGCTGCTTTGTGCTTTTGGAAACGGGGTTCCATCGAGCTCGAGCCGGTGAAGGTCGAGGGCAGCAGTAGCCGTCCGATCCAGGATCGGGGGATCGGACGGCGAGATCAGTTGCTAGCTGCAAAGAAAATGTTTTAGCGCAAGTGATCCTACAAATTTGGTTTGTTTTTCTATATTTAATCTAAGCTCACTCCAAGACTCAGTTGCACAGTAGACCAATGTTTGGTTTACAAGAATGTTACAGAAACATTTCGATTACTACAAAAACTTGAAAAATTATCGTATTATGTATCCCAAATGGGGTCTTATGGACCGTTTGCAGGAGGATTTGGCGAGTTCAAAAAATTGGTATTTGAGTCGCTCGACGTTCCCATGATAAAGTTCAGAATAAAATTTTATATGCGTTTTTTTTTCAGAGAGAGTACATAGAGGAAGCCCCTCCGGCCACGCGCGCGCGTGTCGCTACATACGCTTGAATTTTTGCAGAGCCTCTAGGGCCTATTTGTGATTTTGATTCTTCAGTTAGTTCAAGAATCATGTGTGATGAACTCGCCAAAAAATGACGAGACGTTTATGACGAGATCAGCAGTTGATTAGGGAGGCAAGGATAAGATAAACTAGCACTCGTAGATAGCGTAGCAAGGTATGGAGTCCGTTACCTGCTGCTCGTGCATCAGTGCAAAAATGAATTAGTTGACCTCGTTGCCACGTGATTCTCAGGAAGATTTCTTACATTTCTTTCATCCTGTGTTAATTGGATTGTACAATCGGGGATAAATTGACATTTTTCCTGCTTGTCAAATGTCGACTCGTGATTCGTAATCTTGATTTTGGAGCCGATTGCATGTGTCAATTGGACACATTGTGAAGGAGTTCACAAATCTTCACCGTCTTCTCTAGCTTGTTGTGTTGCTCCATTTCTGTCGTCAGCTTGTGAATGTACTGGGGAAAACAGAGTTTCAGACTTCTATTTTGGTTTATTTAGAGCTTAATGCAGGTAAATTGTTAGGCAATTCTAGCTTTTCCCCTTGGTCAGTACTACCCCAATTAAACAAGCTTTCACTTTCCAAAAGCATCATTAGCTGTATTAAAATATGCAGGATAGCAATCGAGTTGGTTAAGTTTAGTTGCTAACCAGTCTTTTCCGGTTCCGGGTGGTGTGACATCCATATTTGTTTATATTGTTTCTTGTTTTGGCCAGACTACGCCAGTATGTACGCATGTCAACATCAGGACTGACCAAGTTGTACCCCATAATCCAATCAGATTAGCATCATCTTTCACGGTTTTGCCGACGACCATCAATTTAATTATCTGATGATATGTTAGTAAGAAAATACGAATAATAAATTGTAACATAATGGAGCCCCTTTTGACACAAGTCTAGGTATTATACAAATATTGCAGGCGAGGGAATAGACCATTTTCCTCGAAGCCGACGTGCTCAAGACCCACCACCGCTCTCCTTCCCCACTCTGCCTGCCGGCCCGCTTCGCAGCTCCTACTGTGGCTGACGCCTAGCTATCCACCACAGCTGCCACCAAAAACCTAACTCGGTTGCTAGCCATGTCGCTTAAAACCTAACTCGATCACCTAAACTGTGGTTTATAATTGACAACAAGCTTGTCACCGCCCAGTGTCAGCCACCACCTAGAGGAGAAAGGGGAGCCACTAGGGAGAGAGAGAGTGGATGAAGGGAACCGATGTGTCTGCTGTGCTGCAATCGGAGACGATGAGAAGTCCATATGAGACGCAGAGGGATCTTATTGTTAGAATATTAATTCAGATCTAAATCTGATGACCATAACTAACAGAATCGTATATGCAGTAATTGCAACACTCATAAAATCTGTAAACACGGAAGTGTACCTGATGATGATGTCATTGCCAATAAAGAATTGATCTGAAGTAGTAGATGAACAATTGTTCTGCCTACCTAGGATTAGGTCTTTCCCAACAAGCGGTAAGCCATAAATTTCAACTACAGATGAGGATAGGTGGTATGGCAAGAGTTACCCTGCTGGGAGGATCTGACCCTTATTTATAGCATTTGGTATCGAATCATATCCCGTCCCATAATTAGAGATAGATTCCAAATATGTCTCTACACGATTTAAAACCTTAACAGATATTCGGACTCTTAATAAATATTTTATTTGATCACTTTATATATTTGAGCCAACCATAGCTTATATATATATATATATATATATATATATATATATATATATATATATATATATATATATATATATACTCATGTGGGTCCACAAACGGAAATTAATCTAACAATCTCTCACTTGGACTAAATGAGTAAATATATATATCAAAAACTTTATTAGCTCCAAAAATGCTATCTATGTCATGAGCATCTTTATAACAACCCAGTCCATCAATTATATCAATATAGGATCAAAGCGGTCTTCGTCTCCTTAAAGCGTAACTAAACCCATCAATGGTCACATATGTCAATATAAAAGAATGACATGGATCAAATATGAATGTATAGCATGGAAATTACATGAGATGCGATCATAACATGCCTATTTCCAACTGGTCCAACTTTATACCTTATGAGATCAAAATATCTTCTCAGAACCAAATGAGATTATATGAATCCAGAGTAAAAGAACATAAACTTTATTTCTCTAGAGAATATAACTGAAGGTCTTTATACTAAACTGATATTGTCATATGAGCATAAGAAAAAAAATTACAAACTCCCACTTGAACTGAATTCCATGAGTGAAACCACACCCATATGAGCAACATGCTCGTGGAACACTTTAGGTGTCAAGCCTTTAGTGAACGGATCCACAATCATGGAGTCTATACCTATATGCTCAATAGACAATTTACCACTCTGAATTCTTTCTTTCACAACTAGGAACTTGATGTCTATATGCTTAGATTTAGACGAACTCATGTTGTTATTAGAATACATAACTGCAGATTTGTTGTCACAATATAACATTAGTGGTTTGTCGACATGATCCAAAATCCGCAGCCTTGTGACAAAGTTCTGCAACCATATCCCATGATTTGAAGCCTCATAGCAAGCAACATACTCAGCTGCCATTGTGGACGGGGCAACGAGTGACTGCTTAGCACTTTTCCAAGAAACCGTACCTCCACCAAGTAGATAGATGTAACCTGAAATGGATTTGCGAGTATCTTGGCAACCAGCAAAATCAGAATCAGAATACCCAATGATCTCCAACTGATCCGATTTCCTATATGTGAGCATAAAACCCTTCGTCTTTTGTAAATACCGCAACACCCGTTTTGCTGCGACCCAATGATCCAATCCTGGATTGCTTAAATACCTGTTTAACATTCCAATAATATATGCTATATCTGATCTAATGTAAACTTGAGCATACATCAAGCTCCCTATCAAAGATGAATAGGGGATGTTCTGCATTTTCTTAACCTCAAAATCATCCTTAGGACATTGGCTAAGACTGAAATTTTCACCTTTGGCCACAGGGTATCTAAAGGTTTACAGTTCTGCATGCCAAATCTTTGCAATACCTTATCGATATAGTTCTTTTGTGATAATCCGAGTACACCTTGAGAGCGATCTTGGCATATTTGAATTCCTAATACAAAAGAAGCATCACCAAGATCCTTCATCTCGAAATTTTTTAGCGGGAAATTTCTTGGTTTCATGCAACAAGCCTATATCGTTACAAGCAAGCAATATATCATTAACATACAGAACAAAAAATATGAACTTACTCCCACTGAATTTATGATACACATAATCCTCAACTGTATTTACCTCAAAACCAAAAGAGATAATAACCTCATGAAATTTGTGGTACCATTGCCAGGAAGCCTATTTGAGCCCATAGATGGATTTATTTAATTTGCATACCATTTGCTTCGGGTCACCGACCACAAAGTTTTCTGGTTGCACCATATAAATCGTCTCATTAATGTTTCTATTTAGAAACGCTGTTTTTACATCCATCTGGTGAAGTTCAAGATCCAAAAGTGGCACAAGTGCCATAATGACCCTAAAAGAGTCTTTTGAAGAAACCAGAGAGAAAGTATCTTTATAGTCTATGCCTTCCTTTTTAGTATATCCTTTAGCAACAAGACGAGCCTTATATCTTTCCACATTGCCTTTCGAATCCCGTTTGGTCTTAAATATCCATTTGCAACCAATGGGTTTCTATCTTTCTGGCAATGGGACAAGATCCCAAACGTCATTGTCCTTCATTCTAGATTTTAACTCTTTATTCATGGCATTGATCCAATTAACTGAATTTGGGCTTTACAGGGCTTTTTTGGAGATTGATAGGATCTTCTCCCAAAATTTCACTACAAGCTTCATTCTCCTAAAGAAAGATAATGTAATCATCAAAGATTGCACTTCTTCTTTCTCTAATGGATCTCCTTAATGGCATTGGTTCTTGAGGTTGATGAGTTTTTTCTTCTGTAGGAAAATCATTTTGTGGAGAAACCTCATGGACATTATTTTGAATTGTATTTTCCTCAATAATACCGGGTAAAATAACCTGATCCCGATCGTTATTGGGAATAACCAAAGGAAGAGGAAATAAACCCCCTTCAGAAACTTCTTCAAAAATAATGTTCCTAACCATATCTCCCCCTTTAAACTCAACATCCTCGAAAAACTGGGCATTTCTCGTTTCAAAAATTGTCTTAGTAGTGGGATCATAGAATTTGTAACCCCTTGATCTTTCAGAATATCCAACAAAATAGCTACTAACAGTTTTTTAGTCCAATTTTCTTTCTTTAGGCCTGTATGGCCTTGCCTCAGATGGACATCCCCACGTACGTACATGCCTGATGCTAGGCTTTTTGCCTATCTATTGTTCGTACGGGATTTTGTTAGTCACCTTAATGGTACTTTGTTGAGTAAATAAGCTGCAGTTTTCAACGCTTCTCCCCAGAGAGACTCTGGTAAGGTAGAATGACTAATCATAATCCTCACCATATCCTTAAGAGTCCTATTTCGCCTCTCAGCAACACCGTTCATACTAGGAGATCCTGGCATGGTATACTGAGGGATGATCCCGCATTCCTCTAGGAATTTAGCAAAAGGACTTGGACGTTGTTCACCTGATTCATCATTTCTACCATAGTATTCTCCATCACAGTCAGATCGAACGGCCTTAATTCTTTTGCCAAGTTGGTTTTCCACCTCAGCCTTAAAATTTTTGAACACATCTAGGGACTGTGACTTCTCATGAATAAGAGAAATATAACCATATCGCGAGAAGTCGCCTATGAACGTGATAAAATACCTTTGTCCATTCTAAGAAGTCGTAGGGGATGAACTGCATATATCTGTATGTATCAATTCTAAGACATCTGAAACTCTATTAGCACTTAACTTCCACCTTCTTGCCATTGCCCACATAGATGAATCTTTTAGCATCACTTGGCTTTCGGCAGTTCAGGCAACCCTTCATTGACACATTGATGTTAGATGTTGCACCAGAGTCTAACTAACAAGTGCATTCAGGTACAGAAGTTAAGTGAACCTCAGAGCTTACCATAGCAAAAATTATACCTTTCTTTGCACGCCAAGCATGATATTTAGTACAATACTTCTTTACGTGACCATCCTTCTTACAAAAGAAACAAGCCAATTTAGGCCCTTGTTTCTTCATTATGGATGGCACACCTGCAGCTTCTTTGCTCTTCCTCTTGTTATTTTTTACTTTAGGGGTCATAGCCAAATGAACACTTTTTGTTCTATCTTGTTACTATCTATCCTCCTCTTGCACACAATAGGGGATGAGCTCATTAAGGGACCGATTGTCCTTTTGACAGTTATAGCTCACCTTGAACTGATTAAAGTGTGCAGGAAGGGGTATCAAAATTAAATGCACAAGCAAATCCTTAGATAGCTCTAACTTGAGTGCCTTTAATTTTGAAACAAGATGAGACATTTCCATAATGTACTCCCGTATGTTTTCTTTACCTTTATACTTTATTGAGATAATTTTTGCCAAAAGCATACTTGATTCACCTTTTTTTTCTTTTTTCTTTTTTTTATTAGCAAACCTTTGCTCAAGACTGTCAAGAAAACCCTTAGCTGTAGTGGTCTGTTATGATGTGCTATCCCGAAAAACTTCCGAAATAGCATGCCTCATGATCATAAGACTCATACAATTTGAACGATCCCACTTCTCATACTCTTTCTTTTCCTCAATGGAGTTGTTAGCCACAAGAGCAGTGGGTTGTTCTTTACGAAGTGCAAGGTTTAGATCCATTACCCCAAGAACACTTAAAATGTTCTCTTTCCATTCTTTAAAGTTTGCACCAGTAAGTATAGGTATAGAATTGATGCTAACAGAAATATTGGAAGCAGGATTTGCAACTGAAATAAAAGAATAAATGCTCACATCATGACATGAATAAAATACTTAAGGCTTGATTCAAAATTTGGTATATACCATCACGCAAGATACCTAGCGCTCCATTAATATTAAGTCTTTGGACAGAAATATTAACTTGCAAGTGGTAACCTTGATGTAGCAAACAAATACTAACAGTAAATCCTGTTAAACAATATGCCTTACTTTGGTTTGACTTATTGTTCATATGAAAACTTGATGACTGTTAGATATTTGTTGCCACAGTTGCACATATAATTCGGCCAAATACTAACTTTCCTTTGGGCTAGTCAATAGATGCATGAATTATATATACAAAAAAATACCTACTTGTTCTGAATACACTACTACAGAAAAGGTAATCACAGACGGTTCAAAATCATCATCACGCATGGTTTTACGAACCGCCTCGACTTTATGGGTTAGTAATGACATGAGGTCATCACAGACGGTTATTGTTTAGAACTGTCTGTGATAGTTTTTCCTATTGCAAAAAAACAAATCAAATTTTGAGCCAAACCAATCAATTGCTGGACAGTTGGACATGAGTATCTGCATATTGTTGATTACACAATCTGGAATGAAATAAAACTCAAACTAGACGGCGAACAAATGGCGAAAACGGGTGCTGAAACTTCGGAGACCGTTTTGAGGTCCTAAACGACCTTTTTTGGGGTTTTCACTTTTTCGGGGTCACGCGAAGAGAATCTGACCTTTTTTTGGGGGTTTTCACTTTTCGGGGCCTTGCGAAGAGAATCTGACCTACACTTATGGATTTTTGGATTGAGCTTTTCATTAGCTTTCCAACAAGCCAAAGAACATCGCAATCCGAGTTTGTATGCAAAAGTTATGGCTATTTTACCGAACAGTGCGCAAAAACGAGTCCGAGATGAAGAGGCGGACGATGGCCTGGTACTCGGAGTTAGGGATGCCGAGGTGCTCGCTGTCGATGTCCGCAATCTTATCTTGATCTATTCATTCACAAGAAAACCACGGTCACCATTGAGAGCCACCAAAAGCAACAAGGCAGGGGGAGACGACAAGCGATTGATCACTTACGGGCATGGGGGATATCAACCAGAAAGAGAGGGGAGGGGATCAGATGGGGGATATCACCGGCAATGAACGAGTGGCGGCAGCAGCATCACCGTTGTGTCACGATCGGAGGCTGAGGAGCTCACGACGGTAGTCGGTGGTAGTCGGAGCTCGGCGTGGGGAGGGCAGAGGGAGAGACTGATGGAAGACAAGGCAGAGGTGACTATAATATATAAGGACAACGCTAAAACATTTCACCTCCCGCGCACGCGTCCAAAACATTTCGCCTCCTGCGCACGCGTCCAAAAATTTTCGCAATCCCGCACTGCAAATCACAGACGGTTTCAAACAAAAACCGTCTGTGTTGACCATAATATCACAAACGGTTCTTATTAAGAACCATCTGTGACACTTCACAGATGGTTTTCAACATGAACCGTATCACAGACGATTCGTGTTCAGAACCATCTGTGATACTTCACAGACGGTTTTCAATATGAACCGTCTGTGATATTACCTCTTCAGACGATTTTTAGTGCAGCCAGTAACACAGAATACGGTCTCTAAACTAAAATCATCTGTGATTGCATGTAATATAGACGGTTTTGGCCAACCGTCTGTGATGAGGCGTATAGTATTAGCCTTTTTGTAGTAGTGATAAATTAACCTACATAACAGAGGTCGCTTTGGCAACATAGAATTTCAGTTAACCTGTGCAAAACACTAGTTGGCCAAATTTGAATTAATACACCATCCTTAAAGATGACAATTTATAAAAGTCCACAATTTATACCACAATGCATAAAACAATCCTCATGATGAGCAGATGGCAATAGCTAATAAGATAACATAACCAGTCTTTCCTTAGATGATAATATCATAAATTACTGAAAAACTGAAGATGCATGATTAACTCATCAGATAACATGACTGATTTGCACAAAATTGTATTTAACTGATTATCTCTGAAATAGCAAGAATTAACCATATTGCATTTTACAAATGATACCAAAATTTGCACATAAGAGAATATAAGCAAGATTGACTGATCAAAGAACAGAACCAATCTAGCATTTAACAGATTAATACCATAAGCTGCACAAGGACTCGGGATGAATGAACAATCTGTAAAGCAAAAGCTTAACCACAAATAAACCTAATCCAGAAACTTTAAGCCAGAAGCTTAATCCATAAAAAAAACAACCTTCAAGGGCTAATCTTCTGGATTTGCTTGATGCCTATGCTGTGACGCTTGGAGGCCGACGGCTGCAGGTGGTGTCCGAGAGCAAGCATCGCGTGCGGCGCACGCGGCGGCAGCAGAAACCGGAGGGGGTTCGCGGTCGCGTGGAGCTGGAGGCAGCCCGGACAGGGTCACGGTCGCGTGGAGCTGGAGGCAGCCCGGACAGGGTCACAGTCGCGTAGAGGCGGCAGCGGAAGACCGGAGGGAAGTGCGGAGGTAGCAGAAGCCGAAGGGCGCTCGGCGCCTGACGGCGGTGCATGAGCAGTTGAGTGGCACGGAGGATGAAGAGGCACTCGACGCACACGGAGGTGGCGCGGGAACCGGAGGTCGCGCGGCGGCGGCGAAAGCCGGAGGTTGCTCGCCGGTCGCAGAGGCGTGCGGGAGCCTGAAGACGCGACGCTCGGGGAGGTAGTGCTAGCAAGAAGCCAAACGGTGGAAATCTGGAGGCATCACAGATGACGATGCCGCCTGGCGGCGCGCGAGGGCAGAGGGCGGAAGAGCCAGATCCGATCAGATGAGGGGGAAAAACCGGAGGCCACCAGATGGTTACATAAAAACCGATCAGATCGAAAGGGGAAAAAACTGAGGCTCGCCAGCAGATGCGAAAACAATGAGGGCGAGCAACCGGGTGCGAAAGTGGCTACGGGGAAGAACTAGATCCGATGCAAAGGAGAGATCAAAAAACAAAACTACCAGAATGGGTTGCAAGACACACATATTTGCTCTGATACCAATTGTTAGAACATTAATTCAGATCTAAACCTGATGACCATAACTAACATGATCGTATATGCAGTAATTGCAACACCCATAAAATCTGTAAACGCGAAAGCGTACCTGATGATGATGTCATTGCCGATGAAGAATTGATCTGAAGTAGTAGATGAACAATTGTTCTGTCTACCTAGGATTAGGTCTTTCCCAACAAGCGGTAAGCCACAAATTTTAACTACAGATGGGGATAGGTGGTATGGCAAGAGTTACCCTGCTGGGAGGACCTGACTCTTATTTATAGCCTTTGGTATCGAATCCTATCCCGTCCTATAATTAGAGATAGATTCCAAATAGGTCTCTACATAGATTTAAAATCCAAGTCCATATTTTTCTTAACAGATACTCGGGCTCTTAATAAATACTTTATTTGATCACTTTATATATTTGAGCCAACCAAAGAATAGATAGCTGATATGCATATTAACTCATGTGGATCCACAAATGGGAAATTAATCAACACTTATTTAGGACCCATTTGAAACGCACTAATGCCTGCCCTCCGAAGAGGCCTTTGGGAAAGAAAAAAAAGAATCAACTTCACATTCTCGAAGTTCTCTCTATGCAATGCATGCATATTCTGCAACCATTCTGGTACAGTAGTTTCCACCAGTGAGAACTGCAAATTTTGGACTGTTTTGGCCCTGTAGTGCAAATTAATTCCTAAACTAGCCCCCTTAGCGTTAGAATTCCAGATTTGGCCCCCTCCTTGCATGTGCTACTGTCCGGGACGGCAGTAACCAAGTTCATGCGGTCCAGAACCGTAGCACCTAGGTGCTGCCACCACGCACTGGCGAAGATCTAAGATGTTCATGATCGGCTTCAGCAGCAACAAGGTCTTGCCCTTGGGGACGGCACAGACTTGCCGCCGCCACACGCCATTTCTGCCGTCGCTTCACCAACCCCGCCGCGCCACGCCCGCGCTCGCCCAGCCATTAGTCGCGTTGCTTTAGGCTGAATGGTTGCCTCAAGGTCTTGTTCTTTTGCAAATCGAGCGAAACATAAACCACAAGAAACAATGACGCCATTTCGATTGGAAGCCGAGAAGCAAGGCAGAGGAAGAGAGGAAAAGAGCCAGAGAGAAAGAGAGCTCGTGGAAGAGAAGGGAGAAGGCAACCAGAGAAGTTGAAGTTCGCTTCGATTCACGGAAGTTGTGCATCGTACAGAGCTCCTAGAAAAGGTAAGTGTCATTCGTGATCCACTATAGTTTTAGCAATGTCATTAGGATATAATTAGATGATTTGTAGTTTCTTATTGTAGCAACTAAGTAGTTATAGTTGTGCGCTTGGTGTATTTTTGACTTAGTGTTCTACATAAAATTAGAAGACTTAGTGTGACTTAGTAGTTAGCAATGTGATTAGCTAGTAATTAGTTGACTTAGCGCACTTATTATTGTTAGTGTTGTAAATTAAATAGAGTTAGCAATGTACCTTCCAAATGAGGAGATAACTCGGGAGAGAAGCCTTGGAGGAGGAATGGGAAGGAAAGAACGATGGGGAAGGAAGGATGGCGGCTAGGATATTTCGGTGGTGAGGAGATAAGGGAGAGATAAATGGAAGGGATTAGGTGAGGAGAAGATTAGAGTAAGGGGATTAAGTAAAGGGAAGAATTAGGGATGAGATTAGGTGAGAAGGGGAAATTTAGGAAGTAGCAAATTAGTAATACTATTAATAGTTTAGTAGTAACAAATATAATTAGGCACTAGTAAAATTAAATATCGACACGGTGTATTTTTTTTTAAACCAACGTATTTAATTAAGCCGCATACAAGTCAAATAGCAGTAGGCCGACGATAGATAATTAGTGCGGGATAAATAAAATGTAAAATTAATCATAGTATATATAAGAAAATTAATCGCCAATAAAACTCACTACATTAACTAAATAATTGGGGGCGTTAGGAAATATTTTAAGACTTAGTAGTCAGCAATGTAAAATTTTGAACTTAGCAGACTTAGTAGTTAGCAATGTGATTAGCTTTTAATTCGAAATCTGTACAAGGAGAGAGAAAGAAAAGAAAAGTGGAAAAAAACCAATTATAAAAAAAAATCGGAAAATTTGAAAATAAAACTTGAAACATGAAAAGATTTAATTTAAAAAATTTGAATATAATTGAAGTTTATTTTATTAATTTAAATTATTTTTCATTTTACGAAAGACTACGAAAAATGGGAGAAATGAAAAAAATAATATCTTGGTAAGCTCACGGTTCTTGATCACGTTACTTAACTATGGTGTAGTTAAAAGCAAAAGTACTTTATGGATCTTCTCTGAGAATGCAATTAAAAAAATTTGAAACGCTCGTTGTGATTATGAAGATGCCTAAAACATGGAGGATTCAATGTCGGTGTGAGTGGTTCTTTGTGGGATTCCACTAGTACTTGCAATAGGCGTGGTTACGTCTTTGGACTCTAATGTACTTGCAATATAAGCTTGCGGAACGGAAGAAGTATGCCTATATTGCAAGTACATAAGAGTCCGAAGACAGAACCACGTCTATTCCAAGTATGCCTCTTCTAGTGAAATCCCAGAAAGAACCACTCACACTAACATTGAATCCTCCATATTTTAGGGCATCTTCACAATCACAATGAGCGTTCTCATCCTCTTCAATTGCATTCTGTAGAAGCTCCATAAAGTACTTTGCTTTAACTACACCATAGTGAAGTAACGTGATCAAGAACCGTAGCGACCAAGATATTATTTTTATCAGTTCTCTCATTTTTCAGAGTCTTTCAGAAAATGAAAAACAATTTAAATGAATAAAATAAACTTCAATTGAGCAGGGTGCACCCTTTCCAGTTGAGCGCCGAGCTTTATGGTAATACTAGAGGCGACGACCCCGTCGATGGGCCTACAATGGGAATGCGTTGGACACTTGCCACCCTAGGTTGGGCTAGAGAGAGACCGAGGCATGTGTACCCTGAGTTCCACAACCTATTCGAGACTCTACACGAGGACGAGGTCATCTGGTGGCCATGGACTGCACAGTTCCTTGCGGAGACGGCCCCCTACGGATTATCCTCGCAGTGCACTCAGGACGAGACGCTCTGGTTGACGACATGCCACCTGGTCTTCTCCCACATGGTCGAGCCGTACAATCCACAGCGGGTCATAAAACAGTTTGACCTTTACCAGGAGGTGCCACTGCGACCAGGATGACCTCTCACCGAGAAGGCCCACCGGTATGTTGTGTTTGACTTACATTTTCTGACATCCGAATTCAATTGCAGACAAACGAGGAGAGGCCAGAGGAGCAACGACTGGAAGTAGACACAGCAGTCGTGGACGGCGTTGTGGGGCGAGAGGGCGGCGACAGACGTGGTGCACGAGTTACGAGGCTACACCATCCAGACGTATCTCACGTACATGCAATGGTACGCTCACAAGACTAGGTATAGGCTTATCGGGCGATGCCACGGCGTCGATGGAGGTCATGCAAGATGTCAAGTACTAGCAGTCCCGATCACACCGAAGCGACGCTAGGGCGAGACAAGAAAACATTCTTCGTACAAATTTCATCCGGCTACATGTTTCTAACTTACTATGGGTTTCCTTGCAGCACTACCACCTTGATCGTATCGAGCGTGAGGGTTTAGAAGCTCTACGCCGTGGTCGTAATAGCACATTTAATCGCCTCCTACATGCGGTGCACTCCATGACCGAGGACGCGAGGCTACAATTAGGACCATAACTTGTGGTCGCCACAGCAACGTTCACATACAACATCGAGGACGCCGAGGGCACCCTCCACCCCCTCCGCCCTCGGCACCTCCGTCGGCACCTACCTCCGCACGTCCGTCGCACTCTGGAAGTCGTCGGAGCTACGGTCGCTCAACCTCGACGCGCCTCGGGCCACAGGTTGTTGTCATCAATACTTGTCCATGCACTCCTTCAACGATTCGACATAACCGCTTGTTCTTGCAAAGACTTGAGAGGGGACAACACTCTGCTTCAGTCGTCATTGTCATGGAGGGAGCCGCAGCATACGACCTCCTCGCCGACGCGACGCTGTTCCACTGTAGACAACGACCCGTACTCGCCACAGCGCCGAGACGACGGGTTGGAATTATTGGCGCATGGCATTCATCCGCACGTGCAGGAGTGCGACCAATGGTTCGGCGAGACGCACCAAGGGTACACCGTGTAGCAGCAGAACGATACAGACTGGCCAGGAGGATCCTCGTCCACACAACAACTTACACAGGTACGCTTTAACGTAGTTACATCAATTTTCCCGTTGCATAAATCAAGGACTAACTCACCAAGTACCCTTCCCGCAGGATGAGCCCGAGTGGATCGACAACTACTCAGCTTTGATCAGGACACCTACACTGCGACACCTCCCATGCAACACCCCTACTACGGCTTACGAGACGTACGCCGCTCCCCGACAAAGTTTACCTTCCACGAGGATCGCCTCTGTTGTTAAGACAGCGACGGACGATGTACCATAAGTAATGTCATGGTCGTATAATGCATGTTATGTAATATCATTGTATATTGTGCCATTGTGATTTATGTAGTGCTAGTATGCAGTATGACATTGTGATTTATCGACACAAAATGTTCTACGAAATATTCAGTACAAATGACAACTCGGGCCCGCTACCTCGCGGACGGGAATTACCTTCAACGTTGCCACACGATTCCTCCTCGGGCCCGCTACCTCGCGGACGCGAATTATCTTCAACGCTGCCACACCATTCCTCCTCGGGCCCACTACCTCGCGGACGTGAATTACCTTCAACGCTGCCACACGATTCCTCCTCGGGCCCGCTACCTCGCGGACGCGAATTACCTTCAACGCTGCCACACGATTCCTCCTCGGGCCCTCTACCTCGCAGGCGCGAATTACCTTCAACGTTGCCACATGATTCCTCCTCGGGCCCGCTACCTCGCAGACGCGAATTTCCTTTAACCCAATTGCAATTCAGCCGCATGCTATATATGGATGCTTTGGCTACCATTCACCTCACTCTTCGTTTCCTCCTCTCCTTTCTTCCAGTCTTAGACGGGATGTCTTCGGCCTCATCTAACTTTCGAGTGAGCAGACAATTACAATCACTGCGGCAGCAGCTGGTTTGCCCTCATTGCAGTGATCCGGTGAATGTTTTCACCCCGCATACACCAACGAATCCATCCCGAGTGTTCATGAAGTGTTCAAATCTTACGGTAACTTGCGCCTAATCAATTCCATTCGAAACAACATGTTGTTTTTTTTCACTTGAAGCTGCAATTCCTTTTCAGAGCACAACATGTCGATTTTGGCAGTGGGCCGACGAAGCTGTCCCAGTGGTTCAAGATATTGCAATGCAAATCGCAGCCTTGTAAGATGACTCTCGTGGTGTTGCTGCATTTCATCCAGTGGCTCGACCCTCTGAACCACCGACGCAGAATGAAGAGAATAGACTTAAACGACTGGATGAAAGGATTGAAAGAGTTGAGAACATGCTGAAGAAATTAGTTAAGCTAGTTAGTTTTGCGGTCTTTCTTCTATTATTTCTTGTTGTTGCCAAGTAGAAGTTCAGTTGTAATGAGATTTAATGTCCACTATTTATCTATGCATCGTAATCCGTCGTGAATGAGAATAAACTAGTAACATTATCAACCCATGAATGAGTTTCTTGAATGCATATCGACGCCTATAACTTAAAGCACGCGACACATCGATGCAACATGTCAACTCGATAAAGGCAACCGCAATGGCGTCCCACCATTTAGTTACATGCTTTAGGAGATTGAACATAAGTGCGTGACAGAGGGGAGACTACCGAGGTACAAGCTTCTCACTTTGTGCCTAATGGTAGAAGGTGCCTCTCACTACCCACATAGAGTGTTCTCTTAGGCGCCTCGGGCGTGGTGGCCGTCGTTGTAGTGGCACGCATATATGCAAATAGGGTTAGCGAAGAAGATGTGGGATCATAGGAACTTCCTATGATCACGACCTCCTCGTTGCCCTCTCATGTTGCATCATATGGCGGAGGTCATCATTTTTCTCCTTGAGATCGCAATTTGCGCCTCCAAATCAAAGATTTGGTTCCACAATGTATCCACATGCATCGAAACATGTCGTTCATGGGGAGGATCGATCCAGCGGGTAAAGTTGCATTTCGCCACCTGCTGCAAGGGACGGTTAGTGTGGAGGATGTATTAGCAGTAACATGAACAAAACTATTTACCCTAGAGTATGGGCATCGGAAGAAACACCGTCCGCTATCGAAAAGGCAGTCTATGACCTGCACGATAGTGTCCTCCCCGTGTCTTCATTTTGGCCATACCGGTTGAGCATGCTTGTTCGGCATCAATCGGTAGTTAGGGCCGAAGTCCTCCCTCCTTTCCAGGAGAAGGTCTGCCTTCGGCGAATTTTGGGTGATCGGTCGGGCGTCTCGCCATCGTATATTCTTGTCTGACGGAGAATATTCTTCTTCCTACGGTTTCAAGGGTCTAGTGGTCCTACTCTTGGACCATGGGGCGTGCATTTTATAGTCCGTGGGGGGAGGCTAACAAAGCGGGTAATGTATTAGCTTGCAGATGACAAGACCAGACGGGACTGCCTGCTTTGCGTAGAGACAAAACCACACGGGGCAACTTTGCACAGTGATAAGACCAAAGGAGACAGCTTTGCGAAGTGACATGACCACACGGGGCAGCTTTATGCAGTGACAAGACCACACGGGGCAGCTTTGCGCGGTGACAAGACCAAAGGAGACAGCCTTGCGCAGTAACATGACCACACGGGGCAACTTTGTGAAGTGATAAGACCAAATGAGATAGCTTTGCGCAGTTTAGGGTTAGGCTTTTCAGATCGACTTGACAACCCTGACCGCCTCGCCAGCTTTTCAGACCGAAAAGACAAGACTCTGCAAAGAAAGACGTGACAACACTCTGCCTCGCCAGCTTTTCAGACCGATAAGACAGCACTCTGCAAAGCAAGATATGACTTCTCTCTGCAAAGTAAGACGTGACAATACTATGCCTCCTCAGCTTTTCAGATGGACATGACAACACTCCACCTCCTCAGCTTTTTAGAACTAAAAGACAGGACTCTGCATGAAATTAACCACACCATGCCAACCATAGGGCTTATAAAAGGGGTTTGAACCAAACCCAAAACTACACAATACTACACAATAGATACCCGACTATGGACTCTTCGCAAACTTCTCGCGATGATGTTGCGTATAAAATGGCTTAAGGTAAGAGGAAACAGCTACAATACCGGGTAAATCAATGAAAGATGCTCCAAGATTACCACGTTTTCCGATCCCGCAGCAGTGTGTGGCGAACCGCAGAGATCATTCATCCACACACCTGAACCGCCGCCGGGCGTACTACACGTCGCGGGCACCACCGTAAGCGTTTCTTTTCGCGTGCATCGATTTTAAATCGCGTTGAATTCCATAAATTTTTAACTTCATCCTCACATAATGGCGGCCCGAGATGGGTCGCCACTTCTTCCAATGGATCGACGGCGGAGATGTACAACAGGCATTCATCCGCCAAGTACATGCTAAACTACTCGGTGCGGGCGAGAACTTTGTGCGGTGGAAACCTTACGCATCGACCCGTTGAGGAGGTACCGGCGAGCCCGATGAGTCGCCGGGCGTAATCCATATCGACGACGTGAGTTATCAAGAATTTACATCCTTATTACTTTTTGCACTGTACGATGTACTTATATCATAGAATCGCTGGACATGGACGACTTCGACATACCAGCCCGACGTGGATAGTCCCGCGACAAGGGCAAGGGAAAGGCTCATGGTGAGCGAGCGCCCTGACCTATCCAATGCGCCGGCGTATCCGTATCCACGATGTGAGTTACGAAGAATTTACATCATTCTTACGATTTTCACTATACGGTGCACTTACATCATGGAATTGCAGGACATGGACGACTTCGACATACCAGCCCGACATGGACAATCCCGCGACAAGGGCAAGGGAAAGGCTCATGCGTCTGAGCCCGGCCGACACAGCGTATCCGGTTGCCCGAGCGTAATCCGTATGGATGACGTGAGTTATGAATAATTTACATCCTTCTTACGATTTTAAATATACGGTGCACTTACATCATGGAATTGCAGGATATGGATGACTTCGATATACCAGCCCGACGTGGACACTCCCGCAACAAGGCGAAGGGGAAGGCCGACGAGGAGTTCAACGCCGAGCTAGCAAGGAAGGGAAAATGGCCCCGGTCCACGCAGTAGGTCATGTCATTACATAGTAGTCCCCCGTCCTACCCTCCATGTTTTTTACTATCCCCTAAAGGCATGTATACTTATATGATCCGGATGCTTGTGTCGCAGTGTACCGTAGTAGTAGCGAGGATGACTAAAGCAATTAGCCGAACCATCATGCCATGTCACTACGTGTAACGTGCTTCTGTCCGCGGACTCTAATGTAGTTCTGGTTCTATGTCTCCGCTAAGCCACCAAAACAAGCCTATATTGCAAGTATGCCTCTTCTAGTGGAATCCCAGAAACAACCATTCGCACCGACATCAAATCGTCCATATTTTAGAGCATCTTCATAATCACAACGAGCATTCTCAGCCCTTTCAATCATATTTTGTACAAGCTTCATAAAGTACTTCATCGACTGCTTGGCTATATACGCGTATACGTTCAGACGACTCCATCGAGGAGAGACTCCAATAGTACTGGTCCCTTTTTATCCCACTTCTAAAAGACAACGAGTATTTCAGCACACAAAGTTTGTTTGGACGACATCATCAAGGTTATACCTCGTCTGATATGCTTATCAATCATCCTTTCTCAGAACAAATAAAATAATAGAAAAATTACAGAAGCAACAACAATGTGACGGGAGGCTCCACAAAAAGTTTCGTAATTTTCTAAACTCATTTCCGTCAACAAACAGTGCTGAAACCACGACGAAACCCTGATTTTGTAGAAAATGAAACCCTAATTTACAAACCTTGGTGCCCATATTTCTTAATGAATGTTTTTAACAAATATCGGTCTGTTGAAACCCTAATTGAAATGATCAAGAAAATTTCAGATTCGTACAAGCGCTAACCCAAATCGAAACCCTAATTTCATTCCACCGAAACCCTAATTTTTCCCCATTTCGCAAACCCTAAACATTTTTTTTTTTCTTTTTGTCTGGCGGGGGCTCGGCAAGGTCTCATTGTCATGCGTCAAGAAGACCTTGATGTTTGACTACAGAAGACCTTGGGCGCCGCTATCGGCACCTTAGAAGACTTTTGGCCGCTAACATGACCTCGATTCTTCTTAGTCTCGGACGGCAAAGAAAAGCAAGAGGGCAACTGAATTCGACGCTAAAGGGGCTAGTTTAGGAATTAATTTACGCTACAGGGCCAAAACAGTCCAAAATTCAAGAACTGCTTGTACCATTACCATTCACAGATGCCCGACAAGTTGGACTCAAATTTCTAGAAGCACATGCTTCCAAACGATCTGACAAGGCCACACACTTACACATGTAATAGTATAGACAGCTGATGTCTATAGCAACTCTTTATGTCATCTATAGACAACATTAAAAACAGCTCATATAATGAATTATGGTGATATAGTCGGCTATAGAATTGTCGACAACATACAGTCTTTTAATGTTTTTCTTGGTTACAAATCTTCTGATCAATTTGCGAATCAGACAATATATTTCTCTCTCTTTATTTTTTTTCATTCACATTAACTTAAATTCTATGTGACAAAGACTATAAACAACAGATGTAAACATATTATCCATGACCTATGACCTATCACCAAACAATGGCAGGTTGATCTCTAAAGAAAGTTACAGACTAAAAAAAAAAGACTAATGAAAACCAGGAATGCCACGCAGTCATGCTTGGAGTGGGAGTTGTTCAAAGAAACAAATGCTGCGACAGCAACCTCTGATGCCGAAAGATAGAAACGTGACGTCCCAATTTCTTCGCTTCACACGCTCGTGACTAGACTGGCGCGTCCATATCCTCCACAGCCGCCGTCGTGTTCGGCACGCCACCATTGCGCTCCTCCGCCTCCGGGGCCGGCACGACGACGCTTGCCCGGCAGAGCGGGCAGGTGGTGTGGAGCCTCAGCCACACGTCGACGCACGACGCGTGGAACCGGTGGCCGCATCGCGGCAGCGCGCGGGCCTCGTCGCCGTCCCTGAGCTCCGCGATGCACACCGCGCACTCCGCCGCCTTCTCCCCGGCGGCGCCGCCGCCGGAGTGAACGAAAGTCGGCAGCGACGCCACGACGCGGTCGTGCTCGCCCCGGCCCTGGGTTCTTGGAGGCGACGGCGGCGCCGAGGCGGAGGAGGACGCGTCGCTGTCGTCTTCGCCGCCGCGCGCGGAGGCGCTGGAGGAGGACGCGACGCGCTTGCGCGAGAAGACCCTCCAGAAGTAGAGGTAGACGAGGAAGACGAGGGCGACGTTGGCGGCAACGACGCAGGCCGTAAGCGCGCTGCCATGCGGCGCCCAACGGGTGGTGGTGGTGGGTATTGTGCCCGTGTCAGTGCCACCGGAGAGGCTCGAGCTCGGGCTCTGATCTGACATGGCGACGGGACCCAATAACTTAGGTGTTCATGGACAAGAATTCTGAGACCTTGAGCATAAATCGGGAAATTTCGATGAGGGTGACTGGGGAAACGGGGAGAAAGTGAGGGAGGGAACACAAGCACCAACTACCAAGATACTAAAAGCGCCTGTGAGGTGAAGAACGTCTTGGGGAAGACTTCACTTAATTATATGCTGCTCAAGTGCTCATGAACAGTAGGACACCGGGCCAGGTTTGATTAAATTTTGGTGGCATCAGGTTATGACTATCAGATATTAATTGGCTATTGGAGGCCATGAATAGGCAACAGTGGAAACTGTGAATAGACTAGTGGGCATTTCACGATCCTATTATAGGTTAGGGTTTGCTAATTTTCGGTTGTCTAAAATTTTCTTATCCCTCAACTATCCACAATTGTACAGCGATAAGTCTAAAATTGTATTACCAAGTGATGTGCAATTTTAGCATAGTTTTACTGTAACTTTTAGTTCTATTTGTTTTTTGTATTTGTAGGGTTCACCTAGATTTACTTTTGTCTAGTTTAAATTTTTTTTTGTCTTTATATTTTATAGGGTTTGCCAAATTTATTTATTTATTGTCTAGGTTAGAATTTTTTTTTGTTTCATTCTTTGTTCTAGTGGTGAGGGGTGGGTTATATATAGGAAGTGAGGGGGGTATGAGAGTAGTTCAATCTCCATCCAAGGGTTGAAAAAAGTGACTTAATTTTTTGCTAAATTTCAATCACTTGATGAATAGACAATCCCTTATAGGTTTCTTTCATTGATTTTTATGCATGTGTTAAATGTTGGTAGATGAAATTGAAAGTACTCCCTCCGATTAAAAAAAAACGTTTTTGACATCGACACAGTCCCTAAAATATAACTTTGGTCACTAATTACTATTGTAATATATTTGTTAAACCCAGCAAAATTATAATAGTATCAAAGTACTTTTGGAGACGAATCTGCATATAATTTTTATGCATCTAATCTAAATATTTAAAAAGATATCGATAGCGAAAGCTTCCAAAATTTGACTACAACCATTCTAAAACGACTTGTTTTTATGAACTGGATTGAGTAGGTAAGTGTCCTTGCACAAATGCATATAACAAAAACTCTCAAGATGAAGCCATCTGTAGGATAAAGGAATCCTGTAACGAAGAGGTGACTACATAATCTCTATCTCTACTACTTAAAAATTGGAGTTGGTGGTCATCCGTCCTCCCCACCTTCTTTGACATCTATTGGATCGTCGAGCAGAGCACCAACAGTCCAGATTGTGTCGCACGGTCAACAACCGCTGCCGCCCACTTCTTCAGCCTCTTTCTTCCTCTCCCATTTGCGTGCTCTATGGTGGGCCCCACAACCACGCATGCTCTCCTTCTGCAGCCATCGGCAATGCCCTCCTAACTCTCACCTCTCCGCCGAAACCGCCACCCGTTCCCTCCCCAAATCTTTCCCCGTCACTGCCCTCTCCCCCAGCTCAACCATCCCCTCTGCTCTCGGCATCTCGGCCCGCCCCACTGTAAGATCGAGGAGGCCGACTAGAGGGGGTGAATAGTTGTTTCTAAAAATCTCTAAGGCTAAAACCGATTTGTTAGCAGAAGCTAACAATAATTCGGTCTTGCACAAATAAAAGCCTAAATCAACTAGTCTTTATTAAGTGCATCAACAATATAAGACTATTGAAAACGATAGCAATCATACAAAAATATGTTAGCAATATAATTCTATGAATGTAAATTGCGCAAAGTAAATCACAAGAGAACAAACCATAAAGACACAATGATGTTTTACCGTGGTGTTTGGAGACTTGTCGGTCTCCCCTTATCCATGTTGAGATAAGCCCAACCACGTTGGACCGGCTCCACAACTTGAGCCAACACCTTCGAGGTAAGTCCAACCACTTGGATCGGCTTAACATAAACAAACACCTCGATCCACTCGGGGTTGCTCTTCCTCCACTCCGGAGATGGCGAGCACCAAACCACTCACAACCGCCCAGATCTTCTCACAACCTTCTTGTAGAAGATCACCGGCGCAACTCCTCCAAGCCGTCTAGTTATCAAAAAAATACCAAGAGTAACAAGTTGAAGACGCTCACTTGAACGAATCAAGTGTCTAAGCTCAATTGATATACAATCCACTACATAATGCAACACATGCACTTAGGGTTTGCTCTTTAAGCTCACTAAGTGCAACACATGCACATAAGAGATGAGAGGGCTTACTCTTTGCTTAAGGGAATGAATAGCACTAGCAACAACACTTTCACAACCGGTCAAGGTGGGTATTTATAGCCCACACACAAAAACTAACCGTTTGAAAGAGAATCGCTAAAATCAACGGCTTGGTCGGGGCCAATTGGCCAATCGGCGGCGGACCGTTATGCTCCAACGGCTATAAAACTAGCCGTTGGACACATGTCTGGACTGACCGCCAACCAATAGTCGGTCAGTCCGCACCAACCCAGTTAGACCGGCCAACACATGGGGGTCAGACCACACAACAGAACAAAGAGCTATTCCAAGCAAACACCTTCTGTGGAAAAAGCTGACCGGAACATGACCCAGAGGTCCGGTCAGACAGGCCAACACATGGCGGTCAAACCGCACGAGCCCAGTCAGACCGACCAACACATGAAGGTCAGACCGACACCCAAAACCAGAAAAACACATCTTCTGGAAAAAGCTAACCGGGTCACTTGACCCGGAGGTCCGGTTAGACCGGCCAACACATGGCGGTCAGACCGGTTGCACACCGCCGGTCAGACCGGTCAACCATGGCGGTCAGACCACCAAAACAAAGGAACCGACACACAGCTCGGTTAACCTTTCAAGGGCCGGTCAGACCGCCCAAAAGCCTGTGGTCAGACTGCCAAAGCTGAGAAAACAAGGATTTTTGCATTCCGCTTCAACTCAATTTGCAAAACACATTTGCCAATTGATGCGTGATGCAAATAAGGGTTAAAGGCGAGATTCTAAATAAGTTGCAAAAGACATTTGCCAACTTTGAGAATCACACCACAAGGAATAAGGTACATGGATTTAAACCATTTGCAAAACATATTCGCAAATTAAACTCACATGCTACAAGTATTATGCATGAGCCTCAACTATTTGCATAACACATTCACAAATATTGGCAACATGCTAACAAGAGCTAGAGCAAGCACAACGAGCTATCAACACATGACACACTCAAGCTACTAGTCACAACCCCTCTTAATAATACGGCAACCTATACTAGCAATCCGGTCTTTCAACCAAACACCAAGACCGGTAAAAGACTAGGAACACATCTTTAGCCCTAGCTAGTCATACCTTTACCTTGCACTTCCTCTTGAAGCTTGATGATGCACATCTTCACTTCAAGTCCGGGTTCTTGACTTGAACGCTCATCAACACATGATGACTTGAATATCATCAACACATGATGATCTTCCTCACTTGCCCTCCATCAACACATGATGGGTCTTCTCTTGACTTGATGATCAACTCATGATCATCTCCTCTTCAAGATCTTGATACGCATCAACACATAATGCATCATTTACTCAAAGCTCTTTACTTCAATATCATCAACATATGATGATTTTCTTCACTTTGAGATCTTGACTTGAACACCATCAACACATAATGATTTCCTTCATCCCAAGTCTTGACTTGATGACGATCAACTCATGATTGTCATACAAAGTCTTCATCATCATGGAACATAACCTATACATCCAACTCATAGAAAATGTTAGTTCCATATGACGATTGTCATTAATTACCAAAATATACCATTAACTCATAATGGCAGATTCTTCACCCACCCGTGGATCTCCCCTACAGTGTCGACCGATGATGGGCCCACCCGGCTGCCTCTACTTCAACGCCTCCCTGTGTCCGCAACCTCACCACCTCCACATGCCTGTGTCGTGACCACTGTTTCCCGCTCCCTACTCCTTTCCTCCTAGTCCCTCCTCTGCTCTGTCTCTGGATTGAAGCGACTCGAGGAGCTCAGCTGTGTGTATCAATTGTGCCTTCCCTGCAGTAAGGTCACCATCTAGATCGACAAGATTTAAGATTTTTCTCAAATACTCCGAGAGGGCTTAAGTAAATAGATTGATTTTGATTTGGTTTTCACTCAGTTAGAGATGGCAGCCATCATACGAAGAACTACCCCCAAGGTGGCATTGTTCCTAAGCTCCGGGCCGCCATGCAATACCGACCTGACTCGTGTAGTTCCTAGGGGGCTTCTCCATGACTTGCGGTAATTGCTTGCTCCAGTACCATCTTGATACGGCTTTCGTTCCCTTCTTGCAAACAATTTCTACTTTGGCGATGAGATATGTTTGACATGTGTTGGCTTCTTGAATGATCACATGATGGGATTACTTTGGCGGAGTTCATTCCATGGCACAACGACGGGGGCATCTTGCACGGGGCTGCATCCGTTGACCCTACCGTGGTGTGGAGGCTAGCACTGCGGTGCATTCTGGTGTTGTTCTTGGTAAACAAGTCATTGTTGGGTCTGGAGCCGTGGTCAGGCCATCGGTATCTATTAGGCAATCTACTAGGATCGGGTATGGTGGGAGTGTTTCTTGGATTTGTTTTGAGAAAGAATGCAAACTCTGGTTAATTTACTGATTTGCTGGTAATGAGCTCTGTGCTAATATGTGCAGGTACAATGTGGTCTTGAGAAATTTTCTGGCGGGCCACTTCTGTACTATCCACAATGGCGCTTGCATTGGTCAAGATGGTGAGCATATATATCCATTTAGTGTTGCAAATATGTCATGCTGTGAACAAAGCTACAATATTGCAAATATGAAGTGCTACACCCTTAGTATCTTTAAGATACATGCACATGTTACACCAAGAACACAATTTTCAGCTTGTGAGCTTACTACGACATTTCAGTTTTATTCCGCCTTTTGGCTACTAACATACATATTTTTTTAATAAAGCTCATTTAATCTATTTATTATCAATTTTCTTGATTTCCTTTGTTTTTCTATTACATTGCTTTTTATAAACTCCTGTCAAACAATAGAACTTTCTTTCTATTGCTATTTAGGTGTCAAACGTTGATACATCTCTTGCATGTTTTGGTTTCTTTGTGGACGAGGATGGACAGGTCAAGATGAAACCACATGTTAGCGCTCACCATTATCACTCACTGGAGATAACCTTTTCTTTCTTAACTTTTTGTGAAGATTATGAATCAATACTCAGTAAGTCAGTAGTATCCAAATTGAAGGATAGTGAAATTATTATTGGGTTCAGAGCTGAATTATTTTTTGCCTTAATTTATGTTAGAGCAAATGTGCAATGCCATTTTAGGATAAGTGGATAACAAAGAGGTTTCATTTTGTATAGCTAAGAAAAAGCTAAGTCTGACATTTTTCACACTTACTCAATGTACTTACCTGATGCCTAATAGATAACAAATAATGAGATAATGTTGGTGATATGGGCAAAGTACTTGTTGACACAAATATTTAGTAAAAACTGACGGACTCTCCGAGTCTCTGTAGATGGTAATTTGAGATTTTGATGTGGATGTAATTGGGAAATCAAATCAAAACATCAAATTATAGGTGCACGTTAACAAAGCTTTATATATCTCAGATGTTGTATGCAAGAATTAGGGACCATGTGGAGATAGGCGCAAATACATGCATTGACAGAGGCAGGTCACTTGTCAGCCTTATAATCTTGTCTAGGTGTTCTATACTCTGTTAATATTGGAAAGTTGCATGCTCTAAGAGTCAAAGTGCTGATATCCAGATAATGTGTAGCTTGGTTAACATACCTACCTTTTTGATCCATCCGCTGTTTCCATCTGATTTTCTGTTTGGATGCAGCTAACTCTTGCTGAAAACTTCCAATATTTATTGATTGTAGTTCGAGAGACACAGTGATTGGAGATGATACCAAGATTGATAATCTGGTTCAGGTATTATACCCCTACTTTAGGTGATTGGATCCTTCTCCCCATTTCCCGTGAATTGACAATTTGTCTTGCAGATAGGTCACAACGTGGTGATTGGGAAATGCTGCATGATTTGCGGACAAGTAGGGATTGTTGGTTATGCAACGTATGTATGCCATCATCTCATCGATGAAGTGTTCATTCTGCTTAGGCATGTCGTGTAATTCTTCGAGGCCGTTTTTTTAGATTTGTCCTGTTATGAGCACACAGGTTGGGGGATTATGTAACATTGGGTGGTAGGGTGGCGATCCGAGACTATATCTTCGATGCTTCAAAGGTGTTGTTTTCCCAGCTCTATGCTTTCGACCTTGCCTTCTTTTTGTACCTTGATTTAATAGTACTTCAAATTCTGTACGATTTTATCTTGAGTGTGTCATAACCTAGATGCGTTGCTCAAAGCACTCTTGACTCCAAAGGTCCTTCAAAACTAATATTGGTCACAGTGAACTGGATATTTGTTTTCTTCTTGTTGAACAACTGACTACAACCTAGGAAATTCATATGCAAAGTAATCTTCACATCGATTATCTCTACTAAAAAAATTGAAGTTGATGGCCATCCGTCCTCCCCTTCCCCTCCCCCTCCCACCCCTCCCCTAGTGCCTATAGGTGAGCCACACCAAACAACTTTTTTTTTGTTGCTCTTCCCCGAAACCTCCTCTGCTGCAACCGCACCAAAAACAAACCACTGCGCCTCCACCTCGTGCACTCCTTGCACTCCTCGCCACCTCCCACTCTCACAATCCCACTCTCCCTCTCGCGAAGAAGTTGTTCTATTTGGCGGCATTTAAGGTGCCTTCGTGATCTCGGAGGAGTTTGTTAGTGCGAGGTTTTTTTTTTAAGAAAGCAAAGAGATTAGTTGGGGGAATTTGTTTGAGAAATGGTTTGATGTGGGTTTAATTTTCGGATAAGATTTGTCAAGAGTTAGTTTGCACTTTGCAGGAAGCATTTTTGTCTTTTTAAGGATTTATGTTAATGAATAAAATTACTAAGACTGTAAACTAATAATTGTTTGTTTTCCTCACGAGTATAGGAAGCATGGACGTCCAAGGCGAGGAAGACAACACCCATGACATGAAACATGAACACCAGGAAGCATTTTTTTTTCTCTCAAATGGAATGCCGAGAAGCATGAGTTGATCGAGCTACACAATGGGTGACTGAACACATTGATCTTGGTAATATCTTTTTATTTTTTGTTGTGTCTTTTCGTTGAAATAGAAAAATTAATCCTTATTGAATGAACTTGTTTTGTAAATGGGATGCTTAATCGTTGCTCAGATCCTTTGGAATAACCAAAATGTGGCTAGATTACCAATAGGTGTAAATTCATATTTACCATTGTCATGCTAGTGGCAGCGGAGCTCGGCTGCGCGGCGGAGCCGGTGGCAAAGCGTAGGTCAAGCACAACCGTGGAGGAGCTATGCATGGTAAGCATAGTAGCATGACTTAATGTGCCATGGTAGGTGGAGACGAACTCCATGGTAGCATGATGGCATCTGGCAGCCATGGGGAATGGTAGAGAGACTGTTGACTGGGGGTGTGGTTGTAGTTTTTCCTTTCTAGAGTTCAAAAAAAAAAACTACAGGGTAATTTGAAGAATAAGAGCTGAAATGAAAATACATTGGGCTATTCCTGCAGGTGCTTCCAACAATGATTCAAATGGGTTGTCCTTGTTCCAGCAGGAGATATGGCAGCTCAATTTCGCCTTAATAGGTATTACACTTCCCGGAGAGGATGCTCCATTTTAATTACGTTCATGTATAGTTTTCTGAATGCCAAACGTGATGAACTGTGACTCTTAGCTTCAACTTTTGTATTTATCCATTTTACAGTTTTGAAGAGTGTCCAGTAGCTTAAAGGAATGGTAGAGGGAGAGATAGCAACCAAGGAATTGGGATTCAAAAAGCAATTAAAGAAGAGGTAGAGAAGCTATTGGTGATTTTTTTTTAGCTCCATTAGATTAATGGTTTCTGTGCGATTTACTATAGAACATGGTAGGAGGAACACAAGTAGATGTTCTTTCTGTTAACTTGAAGCAATTTTTTTTTTCAGGAGATGATCTTTGGGCAATTGATGCAGTGTTAATGCTTGCATCATCTTTGCAATTCATCAATGATTCATCAAAATTTACTATCTGTAGATTGCAATGGATTTTCACCGTTTTCTTTTTCTTTGCTTTATTTGGGTCCCCTCAGCTTCTAGGGGCCATGCTTGAGGTCATTCTATGCAACCATAGAAGGTCGATATTCTAGCTGGAGATCATTTTGGTTCACCAAAGTACAAGTAGAGGTGATTCTTTATCTGTTCAGATGGTAAATGCATCACTGTTGACTAGAGTTTGTGAAAGTTACAAACATTATTATACAAAAGCAAAATACTGCAATGCTAGAATCATGTGGTTGTCCAGTAGTATAGTGTGATCATGCTAGAAATATGAGTGCGAATGACTATGATCGCTTATACATTTATTGACCATTTTTATGATCTCGTTAACTTTTAACACATGGGAGGTGAATTAGGTTTAGTTTGAGGAATATTGATGTGAATTAAGTAGAAAGGTGAAGTGATCTATGGTAGATTTAGAGAATGCTTTAGTGAAATATTTTTCATATGTCATTTACTGAAAATTTAATTTCTCCATGTGCCACCATGATTGGATGGTCTCATAGCAAGAATTTGTAAATGATTTTACTATTTAAAATTCGTAGAAATATATACATGTGTTTATATTAACCAAATAAGCATATAATTCTTCTTCTTTCATGTATATATAATGGAACTACCAGGCTATCAACAATTGTCCACATGGTGACATGAAGAAAAAAGATGACATGATGTGAATGTAATTAAAGAGTCATAATTGAAGAATGAATGAACAGCTCAAGTGGCAATGAAAAGTAAAGCTAGCATTCATCTCATGTATGTTGTGCAATGAAAAGTAAATAACGAGCTTGTTAAACATTAACGACAGTTAAACCGAATAAATGGCCCGATAAAACAGACAAACCTTGAAATGTCCATAAACGTAATGGGCAGGGGACCTTTACTGTTTTAACAGTTGTTTACAAGGCCTTAATGGCCGTTACTTAGAACACTAAATATGACAAGAATCAGGAACTTGTTACAACCGAACATAAGAATTAAATAATATATAAATCACCACAATGATGCTAGCCAGCCACGGCGGTTTGCCGGTTGTGCGGTGCAAGCCTGACATGGGTCGTGGGCTCGTGGCTATGGAGCCAAGCTATCAAGGGCACGATGTAGACTGAGTACGGTAATAGAGGAACTACACATGCGAGAATGCAGCCTGTGTGGGCACTAGGGCAGCAAAGGAATGAAAATAAATTTTCTGGCCCCCCTGAGCCGTCCAATATCTTTTTATGCCAATACGCTACAGTAACATTATACGAAATCCACCGATGACGGTAGAGAGCCCTCCAAAAAAATTCCTTCAAAGGAACAACAATTCAACGTAGCAGGGAAATACAAATTTTCTAATAGTAGCAACGCACCGGCAACGAATTAGTCACTACTAAAATTGTTCTCCGCCGAAACCACTTTACACGAATCGTCTCCCCTCTTCTTCCTCAGTTCCGGCCCTCCTCCCTATCTTCTCTCCGGCGGCTCACCGGCATTGAGCGAGAGCGGGTCCCGTCCCGCCCCAATTACATGTATATTATCGTAGCGTAGCTTTCTTCTCCTCCCTTTTGGTCCGGCTTTAGGTGACCTCACGGAGATCCAGTTGCTCTCCCCGCGGAGGTGTTGTCCGCAGTCGTACCGTCGTCGTCTCGCTCCTCTCGGTCCATCACCTCTGCTCTGATGGTGGTTTGCCTCTTCATTCGCGTCGGCTACACAGGCGTGCCCCCCTCCCCTAAAATAATCTCCCTCGTGGATTTCCCTCTGTGGCTTTGGTGTGCATCACCGTTCCTTCCGATGTGTCGCTTCTTTTCGGCCACCAAATCCATGCCATCACCAACAACATCCCCATCCCATCCGGCGGAGTAGTCAGCGGTTCCGATCCTCACCAATTTAGTCTACCCCGCCTCTCTCAACCTCCAATTCCGGTGATTCTAGATCCAACGGAGGGCCCTCTTCGGCGACGGTTGCCAGGCGGCTCAGACTGAGCAACGCCACATGTCGCTCCAAAGGTTCACGCCGACCAACACATCTATCTCCGTCGAGTCGTTCAGAAGCTTGACGCCGGCCATCTTCAACATCTCCGGGCGAAATTAATTCAAGGGAAGCTCACTGCATCGATGGCGGCCAGGTGGCTCATTTTGAGCAACACCACCCGTCGCTTCGAAGGTCCGAGGGGTGACTTGGATTTTATGTATGAAAAAAAGTGGTGTTTGGAAGTAGCCTGAAAAGTAGATAATTTTTGTCAAGTTTGGGATGTGGTGTTTGGTTAAAGATCTAGACCTGGAGAAAATATAAAGTTAAAAAATGACGTCTTGAGAATGAAAAGACGTAAAACGGTTCATTAACTAACTTAATCTCAATTAGCTAGCATTTATTGCTCCAGGCAGTAGCAATAAGGCTTCAGGCGTTCGTTTTGGTGGCCTGGGGAGGCTGGACTTGCCTGG
Organism: Phyllostachys edulis; assembly: GCA_036346405.1. Classification (NCBI taxonomy): domain Eukaryota; kingdom Viridiplantae; phylum Streptophyta; class Magnoliopsida; order Poales; family Poaceae; genus Phyllostachys; species Phyllostachys edulis. The sequence goes on from CM070545.1 coordinate 109,287,798, forward strand.
AAAGACATCCAGGCCAGGAAGAAGATGGTAGCTTCAGGCTTCCAACCAAACGTGTTACAGGCAGCATCCAGGGAAGTGGCTTGCCAGGCAAAATGGTGCCAGGTATCAATCCAAACATGCCCTAAGACGGCTGATATCAATATACAGAGGTTCATGCCGGCCTTCAACTCCACCACCAGCGAAACTTAGGGATCTCTGTTCTGTAAGGGCAAAGATGTAATTTCCCTTTTTCGATTAGGATTCTGTGTAGAGGTGAAATCTAGGTGGATAATTTCTGTCCGATCCGAAGCTGGATCCATCCGGGACCAAATTTGGGAAGATGTTTTACTATTCGGTCGCATTCGGGATCGAATCCGAGGCTGAATCCGGAGCGACTACTATCCGCTGTATTCGGATATTTCTCGTATTATGCCGGATAATTTCTCGTATTGTAATTCGGATAGTTTCTCGTATTGTAGGAAGAAGAAGAAGAATTCCATAAACACTTTTTGGGCTTTGAAAAATAGCAAAAGACACTAAAACATTTTAGAAAAAAAATCATAGAGGTATTTTAGAATATTTGGAATCCAAGTAAAATATTTTAAAACTTTGAAAATGTTTTATTAATTATTTAAGGATGCTTTTAGTCTCATAAAAAATAGAAAACAACTTTTATAAATTCAGGAAATTTCAAGAATTGGCTCAAAAGTTCAATAATGGGTAAAATAACTATTTAAGCTGGAATTTGAAAATCGAGGCTGTTACGCCTTATGTCGGTGTGATTGTGCCAATTTTATGTATGAACTTATGTTGAAGCGCACTATGCTATAGGTCAATGTGACTGTGTATACGTGTGAGACTTATATATGTATACGCGTTGAAAAGTTGAAACTATGGTGGTATTGTTCAATGTATATTACTTTCTATGTGTGCACAACTACATACTATCTGACTATTTTATCTATTCCCAATCCGAATCTGTCATGTATATGTTCTATGTTCATATCTTAAATACTTCGAATTCGTATTCGTATCTAGCTCCGAACTCTGAAAAAAAAATGGTTTAAGATATGATATTAACGACATCCGTCCGTATCTCACCCGGTTTCACCTCTACTTCTGTGTAATATTTGCTATCTTGCACTGTTTGAGGAATGAATGCAGAATTGTTTAGGCTGAAAGGAAATTTGCTGGGTCCCCATCAGCCATTGATTCCCCCTCAATCAACCGAATAAACGGCTGTTGGGGTAGGGCCACAAGCGAGACCCTCATTCATCGCATTTTCTTCCGCTTAGGCCCCTCGAGGCCAGTTTGCCTTAAAAAATGATGACTAAATTTGAGTTGCCACCTTTTATTGTCAAATCTTGGGTAGCAAAAAGATCGACCAGCCAAATTTTGGCCCGAGGACTATAGTTTGACAAACCAAAATTTAGATAGCCAATGTTTTGATCACTATTTATTTGATATGTGACCGAATATTTCGGTCACGCCCTACATTTGGGACCAAATATTTTTGGCCGGATATTAGTCGACAAATGGCGTACTTACCTATCTTTGCAAATTGGGATGGACCCCAGAGCCAGTAGCCTAGGCAGGCGATCGACCACACTCGTTGCAAATTGTCGGGCGAGCTTCGTAGTTCGTACCCACTAGGCCACTTGTGCCCGCATGCACACACCACACCATACATGAAATCGATCCTCTGCATTCGCATAACCTATAAAGAGAAGCAAAATGTTCTGTAAGGATGCATATCAACTGTTCGATCGAGAGCCAACTGCAGGGGATTCGGATCGTACCATTTGTAGCCTGCACCGCTGTACGTGCATGTTCGACACTTCAATTACATACTACGTACTTGTTAAATCACTAGTGTCGTCGAGCAATCCATACGAACCGATCATCACAACTAGAACAGGATCAATCACTGTAATTAACAAGAGTGAAATAGATGAACAAAAGACACAGGACAAGAGAGAACAATCCGGAGATCTTCTGTACAAATTGCAATGCGTCTCTTCTATATTTATAGCCTAAAAGTCATGCTGGGAATTTGGTTTGCCCCCACATATTCTTGGAAGACAAGAAACCTGTGGGGCCCATAGGGCTGGCCGCACCCCTAAAAGGGATTGGTTCCATAACACTTTTCTTTGGGCGAATATCGCGACATATAAATACCTCGTTAAAAACTCCTTCTAAAAACACAATGGAAAAAAAAAGGATAAGAGAAAAGAATACATCGCATACGCAAGTTGTATTGCACTAGTTATCTCATTAAAAATCTTCATGTGAGAAACCTTCCAATAAAAACTTTACTAAGGGAAAAAAGTACAACAATTGATCTTCTTGATCATATCATCTTCTGGATTAGTATCCTTCCTGCATATTATTTGATCTTCAAGATCAAAGATGTATAGGCTAATAGTCAGGGAAGTGCTCCCCTGAATTCTACACCTTTTAAGTGACAAAACCTTCAAGGTGACTTCAGGTCAGGTAAATCAAAGTTAAGACTTTTATAGTCTAAAATATGATGATTAAAGTTTGCATATATGCTCCCCTCAAGACGATATCAGTTGGAGTCTTCCTGCTCCAATGTTGAATCACAAAAATAAAACATAGCTGATGATATTATGAGTAAATCTACTAAATTATCATAATGTTTAGTCTTCTAGACATTTATCCCACTATTCTTTGTGATATTGTGAGGATAAATAAATTCGTGAACATTGTGCTTAACACTTTCATATAGCCACTATTTAATTATGCAACATAAGCAAAATTTTGTCCTTATAGAGGACTACGGAATAAAATTAGTTGCAATGTCGCATACCTTCTGGATATAACTTATCGAGACTCTTCATTTGGGGCTAGGCTAAATAATATGAAATTTCGCTGAGTGGATTTTCAAAATTATAACCAATTAATATGTACTGCAGAACTATAATAATTGGCTTGTACCACTATAGAGTAAATATAACCAGTATAAATTTTGGCATCTAGGGGATTAATCATGTTGCCACTATCACCAATATATTCCGTACCTTCTTGATACTAGAGGATACCGTCACTTTCACAATCTTCCTGGTGGAGGCGCGCTTTATTAGTGCTTATATGGCACACTTTTGGTCTTAAGGTTCATCATTTCATTCTCTCATGTCTATATGGGTCTTTGTACACTTCTAGAGATCATATAGTTATTGGTGTTATTTCATATATCGATTGATAAGTCACTTATTGACTTATTCCTTCAAGGAAACTGCTCATTCTTTAGGTTGAGACTTATTATTAAGTTTCCTTCAAGGAAACTGCTCATTCTTTAGGTTGAGACTTATTATTAAGTATGAGATTTATATATGTTACGATTATATTCCTTTTCATTAGGAAACATGAGTCCTTCAAGGATATCTTCGTACGGATTTTCAAAATCCTTTAAGTACATAACTTTCATTCATGCCATTTGCCAGATCTATGAACCATCCACTACTACAAAAAAAAAAGCTAACACTAGACGTCTCATCATAGACGGTTGAACAAAACCGTTAGTATTGAATACAATCACATACGATTTTGGTTTAGTGACCGTCTGTGTTACTAGCTACGCTAAAAACCGTCTGTGAAGAGGTAATATTACAGACAGTTTATGTTGAAAACCCTCTGTGAAGTATCACAGACGGTTCAAAAGAACCGTCTGTGATACTTCACAGAGGGTTTTCAACATAAACCATCTATGACTTTCCGTATTCATCACAGACGGTTTGTATTAAAAACCGTCTATGATAATCTCACTTATTACAGACCCGACCCAACAGATCTGTCTTAAATTCTAGATCTGTTCTAATTTGGGGCTGCTGTTGCTGCTTTGAGGAGGTGGGACTTTGAGGCGATTTGGTGAAAGGAGACCGTGGATCAGTTGGGAAGAGTGATTGTATATCCATTTGTTATTAACTATGGTTAGTAATTTGTTCCTAATTGCATTATATTCTAGGTCTAGCTTGGTGAAGGAAGAATTGAAGATGGTTTAGACCTAACTTGATGTAGAGATAATATTATTTACATCTAGCATGCTTTAGGGTTTAGCCAAGGAGAAGAGAGTAGCAGAAGTAGAGAAGTGAAACCCCCATTCTTAAATGTAGGGAAGTGAGTAGTGGCTTGTCTTGCAACGGTAAAACAAACCACCATCACTTTCCCACTACTCCACTAGCCACTGCTCCCACTCTCTTCCTCTATCCATCTCTTCTCCCACTCTCATCTTCATAGTCTATTTCTACTTAGTTCTCTCTCTCTCTCTCTCTCTCTCTCTCTCTATATATATATATATATATATATATATATATATATATATATATATATATATATATATGTGTGTGTGTGTGTGTGTGTGAAAAATACTTTCTACTCCGGTGTAGTTACTCCCACTTTTGATATACCACCAGATACTCATATACTAATTATAAGATATTCCAATGTGAACCACATGAAAAAATTGCAAGAGAGTCTATAGTTTTTAGCATATTTTGTAAATACCTTCATATTCGCATATAAAAAGGAGTATGTCTAAAAAATTGTACATACCACCCCTGAAAAGGTGTGAATAACACCTAGGTGGTCTTATATACTCGTATACTACACATACATACTCTCGGTTACGCAAGATACTTCCTACGTTGTGAGATACGAAATAGGGAGTAACTACACCCGGGAGTAGAAAAAAGGCTTCCTATATATATGTATATATGTATATATGTATATATATATATATATATATATATATATATATATATATATATATATATATATATATGTATATATATATATATATATATATATATATGTATGTATGTATGTATGTATGTATGTATGTATGTATGTATGTATGTGTGTGTGTTATACTAATTAATTAATTCAATATTTAACACCAAATTGTTATATGTGTAGCGTAGTTGGACAGAAGCTGGATGTACGCAAAGAACCGTGTGAGTGAAGAGTACATTAATGGCGTGTCTGCTTTTACAAAAGCTGCCGAGGAGGATATGTTGAATAAGGGGTGGAATATATGTACTGTCCTTGCATTGACTGCGAGAATCTGAAGATGTTTAAGAACCGAGCGCAGATCGAAGCACACTTGATTCGAAAGGGTTTCAAAAAGGGGTGTACACGTTGGACCAGTCACGGTGAAGAACAGATTATACATGAAGGTAGTAATAACGACATCACCGATGAAACCTTTGTTCACGTGCTGCAAGTCGACTTTAGCCAAGAAAACTCTTTATGTGACAATGGTTAATTCCTAATATTAGCTAGGGTACTTTAATTTGGCTTTTGCACATCTAGGCAAGATGGTTTAGACCTAACTTGATGTAGAGATAATATTATTTACATCTAGCATGCTTTAGGGTTTAGCCAAGGAGAAGAGAGTAGCAGAAGTAGAGAAGTGAAACCCCCATTCTTAAATGTAGGGAAGTGAGTAGTGGCTTGTCTTGCAACGGTAAAACAAACCACCATCACTTTCCCACTACTCCACTAGCCACTGCTCCCACTCTCTTCCTCTATCCATCTCTTCTCCCACTCTCATCTTCATAGTCTATTTCTACTTAGTTCTCTCTCTCTCTCTCTCTCTCTCTCTCTCTCTCTATATATATATATATATATATATATATATGTGTGTGTGTGTGTGTGAAAAATACTTTCTACTCCCGGGTGTAGTTACTCCCACTTTTGATATACCACCTGTATACTCATATACTAATTATAAGATATTCCAATGTGAACCACATGAAAAAATTGCAAGAGAGTCTATAGTTTTTAGCATATTTTGTAAATACCTTCATATTCGCATATAAAAAGGAGTATGTCTAAAATTGTACATACCACTTTCTGAAAAGGTGTGAATAACACCTAGGTGGTCTTATATACTCGTATACTACACATACATACTCTACACGCAAGATACTTCCTACGTTGTGAGATACTGAAATAGGAGTAACTACACCCTGAGTAGAAAAAAGGCTTCCTATATATATGTATATATGTATATATGTATATATATATATATGTATGTATATATGTATATATATATATATATATATATATGTATGTATGTATGTATGTATGTATGTATGTATGTATGTATGTATGTATGTGTGTGTGTTATACTAATTAATTAATTCAATATTTAACACCAAATTGTTATATGTGTAGCGTAGTTGGACGGTCGGATGTACGCAAAGAACCGTGTGAGTGAAGAGTACATTAATGGCGGTCTGCTTACAAAAGTCTGAGGAGGATATGTTGAATAAGAGGTGGAATATATGTATTGTCCTTGCATTGATCATGCGAGAATCAAGATGTTTAAGAACCGAAGCGCAGATCGGCTAAGCACTTGATTCGAAAGGGTTTCAAAAGGGTGTACACGTTGGACCAGTCACGGTGAAGAACAGATTATACATGAAGGTAGTAATAACGACATCACCGATGAAACCTTTGTTCACGTGCTGCAAGTCGACTTTAGCCAAGAAAACTCTTTATGTGACAATGGTTAATTCCTAATATTAGCTAGGGTACTTTAATTTGGCTTTTGCACATCTAGGGCATTGGGTTTTTAACATGCTTTCGATTTGTAGGGTTTACGCAATTGAGGTTTCTATTATTATGGTTTCGGTAATTAGGGTTTTCGTTTTTAGGGTTTCTGATTCTAGGGTTTATGTCTTCGACCCTTAGGGTTTACATTGGTAGGGTTTTCAATAGTCACTACCTATGTCGGCAAGAGGAACGTGGCCCAAATATTCCTTAAGATATTTTGGACTTAGATAAAATAATTCCAATTTAACATTGGTATTTAATTTTTGCAAATAAATTATTTTGGGTTTAAAATAAATAGGAAACAGTTTTTAAAATTCCAGAAAATTCAGAAGACTCAAGGAAAATAGTTAAAATTTTCTTTTTAATTTTAAATTCAATAAAAACCCAGCAAACTCAATAAATTAATTTTTTGTTATTTAAATAAATAGGAAATTCAGGAAAAGCATTAATACTCTTTTAAAACTCATGAAGTCCAATAAAATAATATTTTATTAATTTAAAATTGATAACAGAACTTTAGGTTGTTACACATGGCTAGCATTTCCTGAGGCTAGCTAATAAAAAGAAATAGATTTAACAATACAAGAGAATATCACAGACGGTTCTTTAGGACAAATCGTCTTTGATACATCAGCTGTCACAGACGGTTTCATCTACAAATCATCTGTGATACATCAGCTATCACAAACGGTTTCATTTACAAACCATCTGTGCTAGTCAACTATCACAGATAATTTTGAGTTAATAACAGTATGTGATAATCTACATCACAGGCGGTTCGAAACTCGTCTGTGATGACATCATATCATTACTGACCTATAAATTCGGATGACTCATGAAACCATCTGTGATAATGTTTTTTAACCGTCAGTAAAGACCTTTTCTATAGTAGTGATCTTGTTCACCACCACATAATTTTCATAATGACGTTCAAGACATTCATTTGGCGATTATGGTTCAACTAACCTCAATTGCTTTCTTCATTTGATCTGATATATGAGAGCTTCAAGCGACTCTGCAACAGACTTTATTTCTAGATCTGGGCATCGCAGCGAACAGGCGGAGGAGGAGTTGACCCGTGCCACTCCCCGCCGGAGGTGATGGCGAAGCGAGCCAGCGATGGTGATGGCAGAGGTAGCCGACGGCGCAACGAGCCAGCGGCGGTGATGATAGAGGGTGCTGAAGCCAGAGACGGAGGAGGACTGGGACGGGAGCGGTGACGGTGGAGCACGAAGCATAGTAGATCTGGGTGGCGGTGGCACAGCTAGATGATGCGCAACGGTGTGAGTGGCGTTCCAGCGGAAGGCGCAAATGTCGAACTTGATGGCGGCGACGGCTCAAGATGCTGCAGTGGTGGTGGCGGCGACGCGCGATGGGTCGATGGCGAAGACGGTGGCGCATGGTAGCTCGGTAGCTCTGGCGGAAGGAGAGAGAAAGAGTGGAGCGAGAGAGGGGGAGAAGAGAACTGGTCACGGGAATATGCGAATTCGTAGATATTTATGCTGCCTAACTTTATTTTCGTCTTTAACTTTTCCGGAGGCTCTCGGCTGGAAAAGTGCTTTCCACGCCACTGCCCACCAAGTCGTTTTACTTGGGCCGCACGGGGAGAACAAATGAGGCCCATCAATTAGCTCTTGTACTCAGGCCACAGGGGTAAGTGAGGACTAGATTAGATGCAGGAACAACTAACACCTCCAAGGGCTCGGCAAAATTTCTCGGCTGCTCTGATGCTCACTTTTGAGTGCCTACGGGCAGATTCTGAAGTTAGGTTTGGCGTGCGTCCGTTTATGCCTAATGCCTACCCTAGTCCGTGCTCATTCTGTAGAGAATCGTTCAGTCCATACTCGACCATCCACTACTGCGAGCACCGGGTGGGGGAGGCGGCGCGGGGGTTGCGGTGGGGCGGGGACGGGCGTGGCGGCAGTACCGTAGGAAGGAGGCACCAATGCGCACAAGCGGATGCAGCGGAGTTGCTCGTGCCTGCATCAAGCGGGCTTGGCCCCTCGAGCGAAGCTCGAAATCGGCGTTTCTCTCGGGCCAGGCTTCGGGAGGAAATTTGGATCATCGCAGCTTGGCCCGAATGCTAGTGCAGCCAACCAAACAACCTCAAGTCGCACACACGGATGTGAGGGTGTGTTTGGTTGCCTGTACAAGGGTGGCTTGCACCGGTGTATTCAATTTTCGGGTTGTTTGGTTGCCTGCACTGTCCTCTGGGCCGGGCCACGCGCGTGCAAAATTCCCTCCCAAACCTGATCCAAGGGAAACGCGGGAAGCGAGCTTCGCTTGCGGGCTAGGCCCGTGGGATGCAGCCTGCGCTACACTTCGAGTGCACCCGCGTTTCACTAGACTACATCTGCGCATGCAAAGATGGAGCTCTAGGGTTACCCTCCACCTCCTCATTTGCTCTTGCGTCCTCTCGCTTTGACCCTCGAGCTCACCATTCGAAGGCAAGGCCCAAGGACAAGGCCGCACTCATCCTCGATGCTCTCATCGCTCTCTGCGTCGACCTTGCTCTCGCCTCCAGAGGTAAGATCGGAAGACAGTGGTCCAGCGGGGTACCCGACGCTGCAAGGCCCCGGTGCCCCCTCTCCTCCTATTCTTCCCCCTCTCCCATCTTGTGCGCTTTCATTGGAGATTGCCGGTACTATGATTTTCATCCTCCTCAATTTCATGATGAACAAGAGGTGTTCTATTTCTTTGATCTGTTCGATGGGTATGGAACCATGTAAATCTAGCTAGTATTGTGATTTTGTTCCTCCTTCTCAGTTTCATGATGAACAAGAGGTGTTCCGTTTCATTGATCTGTTCGATGGGTATGGAATCGTGTAGATGTAGTCGAGATCTTGCATTGGACCATGAACTACCTAGATCTATAATTTTTGCATGCTGGAATGCCTAAATCTATAATTTTTTAGTTGATTCCATCCTTGTTAGTTCCAGATCTGAGGCATAGTCGTTGTTTTTGCTATGTAGTACCTATGATCCACCCTTGTTAGTTCCATGAACTGCTCTAGTTGTATGCTGGTCAGAACACCTGTTTTCAACTTCTTTCAGTCCTACTGTCTGCCATTTTTGGTAATCTGCATACTTATTTCAGTTCTTGCATGGTGATTTATTGAAATGACAAGGAAACGAGTACCTTGATCACATATGCGATGCAATCACAGTTGCATGTACTCAATATGCAATGATGTTCATTTTCATCTGAAGCATCAATTTTTTTTCTGAGCATTGCATCCTTGGTAGATGATGGTATGCCACTAGAGGAGCATCCTTAGGATGTGGCAGCTGTGGCATACATGCATGTAATCTTGTTGCATGCAACTGTGATTGCAATGATGTGACAACGCCATCATGGAATACTGATATATTGGTTGTATTTTGTTCGTAGATGGATGACTTGGCACGTAAACGACAACTCCTAATTGTGAGGGGTACAGGTCTAGTGGATGTCATGTGTGCTTACAAGCTTGCTATAATTAGAAGAGCTGGAGCTAGACAGTCCACACATGTGATTACCTATGGTCCTATAGTAGAAAAGGACATAGCTCGACAGTCGAACCTACAATGGATCTACAATTCATATGACACACATTGTTTGGAGCAGCTTAGGATGAGGAGGGCCCCCTTTCCATCTCTGTAATTTGTTTTGTGTAAGACAGCTGCTGCGAGACAACCTTAATACATGTGTTGAGGAACAAGTTGCCATATTTCTCCTAGTTGTTGACCACAACTATAGGTTTAGTGCTTTGCAACCAATATTTAGGAGATCCATTGAAACCATTAGTCGATACTTTCAGAAGGTTCTCTTTGCTGTTGGGCAGTTGCACAACGAGATGATCCAGACACCCTCCACTAAAATACCCCCTAAAATCCAAACAAATAGGTGGTTCGATACCTACTTCAAGGTAAAAATATGCCTTTACGGACTTAACTAACCTTCAGTTCACACTCAACTTGTAGAGAGATTTGTGCTGGCCTAAATTGCTTCCATGTGTATTAGGACTGCATTGGTGCAATTGATGGGACCCATCTGCTCACAAGGGTTCCTACAAAAGTCTCAGCAGCCTTTAGGGGTAGGAAGGGCACTACTACCCAGAATGTCATGGCTGATGTTGACTTTGATCTTAGGTTTACTTATGTCCTTGCCAGTTGGGAAGGGTCGTCCCATGATGCTCATACTTGATGATGCTTTGGAGAGGGACGATGGCCTAAGGGTCCCCCAAGGTATACTACATAATTACATATAAGTTGATATTGGTTAATTTTCTCACACTTATGGTAGTAATGTTAAGGGTACTTAGTCATTTGGTAGGCAAATACTACCTTGTGGATGCGGGATATGCTGCTCGACCGGGCTTCCTTCCATCATACCAAGCCACACGGTACCATTTGAGAGAGTATGGTGGAAGGAATCACCCTCGTAATGAGGGGGAGTTGTTCAATCTATGACACTCCTCTCTTAGGGTCTCGGTCGAAAGGGCCTTCGACACGTTCAAGAACCGGTTTAAGATTGTTTACAACAAACCTTTCCGCCCATTCAAGACCCAAGTCAAGTCAGTTCTTGCATGTGCTATCCTACACAATTGGATCCTTCAATATGGAATGGTTGAGTGTGTCCCACCAGAGTCCACGTGGGATGCGAACCCTATCGATGAGGAATGCCACAATGACAATGCATAAGGTAATAGGGCATGGGCTCAGGTGAGGGATGACTTGGCTAGGGAGATGTGGCAGAACAGGGGGTCCTCTCGTGTGATGGTGTTGCACTTTGTCATCTGCTGTAACATCCCAAATTTCCTGAGTTTTTGAAAATTTTTAAAACTTTAAAAATTAACCATTTGGTTTTATTAATTTGCCAAAGCTTAATTTGTAATTTAGAATTTTAAAAGCAATTTAATTTGAATTAATTAAAACTTCAACTAATATAAGTTGGTTTAATTGAGTTTTGTTGGATTTTAAATTGGTTTTTCCTTTTGCCCTAAGTTAAAAATAATTATTTACAAAAACTAAAAGCAAAAGTTGTGAAAATATTTTATTAAGTTCTAAATAATTCAAGAGATTTCGTGAATTTTTCTTGAATTTTTGACTGACTTTAGCTATTTTCTAAAAGGTTTTTACTTTTCTAGTATTTTCTAAAATAAAAATCCTCAAAATCCCTTCTCTTGTTTGGGCGAATTCCTTCGCCCATTCTCTCCTCGCATGCCCGTGCAAATTTCTGTCTTGCGCACCTACTTCCATCTGACGCCATCCGATCTGAATCGGACTACCAGACTCACCGCGCTTTCCCGTTCAACTTCTCTCCTCACGACCATGCCGGGCCGCCTGTCACCACCATCGCCTCGTGTCGTCTTCAACCTCCACCTCACCACCTTGCCACATGCCAATCTCGTCGCTCCGCTTCCCACCGTACCATAGCAACTACCCCTGTCCCATCCGGTCGCCGCCCATCCTCACCTCCGTCGCACCCGTCGCCCTGCTCCTCTTCTCCGCGCGGTCAAGCCGGAACCCGCCGTCTGCCATTAATGGCCGACAACCTCTTCTCCTCCTCCTCCTCCGGGCCTTCCCGAGGCCTATAAAAGCGAGCACCGTGAAGCCCTCCCTCTCCTCTCTCTTTCCCCTCACCTCACTCTCCCTCTCTCGCCTTCTCGCCGCCGGATTTCGTGATTCAACCGCCGTCGCCGAGCTTCGCTCTGCCGCACTCGCCGCCGCCGCCGAGCCTCCTTCGGTGCCGTCAACCTCACCGCTGCACACCGCCTCGCCAGTGGCGCACTTTGGTCTTGGCTCACTCCACCCGAGGCTATCGAACCCCGCCGCCGCCGAGCCGCCGCCGCCGCTTCGCGTCTTCGCTGTCGGCCTCCCGTCTTCCGATCTCAAACCCATGCACATCGTGATCCCTTGTTCTCTTGCCGCCGGTGTCTCGCCACGGTCATCTCCCGGCCAAACGCCGACGACCTTTGGTCCCCGTGCGCCGCCGCTCGGGTCCGACGTGGCCGAGCCATGTGGCGCCACTGTGGCGCCCAATCAGCGCCACCTCGGCCCCTCTCGCTAATGTGGCAGCCCAGTCAGCAGCCATGCAGCTTTTCTTGATTTTCCTTTAGAAAAATAAATCCGGAAAATCCGAAAATTCAATCCTTTCATCATTTTATGCAATTTCAAACTTCCGAAGGCCATAACTTCCTCATTCGAACTCCGATTCGAGTGATTCAAATTTCTAAATTCATTGCCTTCCTATTAGTAGTTATTTAGTATTTATTTGGATTTTATTTGGTATTGTTTTATTTATTTAGCCTTGTTCGCACGTATAGATTTCGGTGTTTCGGAAGACTTCGTGGACCCAACGACCGACGCACCTCAACTCTTCAACGAAGGCAAGTCATAGACCTTTGATCATATTGAAACCATCTTTATAAAAGTATATTGTTTGATATAAACATGCATTGCTAATTTTATAATAAACAGTTTCGGGAATTAGTTAATTACCTAATTGCCATTATGCCTCCTTGATAATTTGTGAATGACATATATCCTTGAATGACATAACTCCTTGGACACCCTAGGATGGATAATTATTAGTTGGTCATTATTGTAATACCAACATGGGTACCGTATGATGCTTAGCAAATGCTTTAGTATACGATAGATTCATTATCACATACTCAAGAATGATTGAATTTGATTAAAGGAATTATAGAACCGTGGCGGAGCCACTATTGATAAAATTTGTTGTGCCATGACTAGGGTGGTCATTTGGTCGGGTTGAACCGAAAATGATTTATGCTCGGACGAGTGGGTGGTGGTAAAGGTGGGTGTAGTAAAGCACATTGGGATGCGGAAACGTCTCGTCTGAGTAGCCAACTAAGGACTTAACCTTGAACCATTGAGCTGGGTCATTATCGTACAACCACATGTCTAGACTGGGATAGACCTGGCCAACTAATTAGCAATGTTTTGATTGGGTTCTGTTTTGGTTGATTATGGCGCAAGAGGGGGCCCGTAATGGTAACCCCTTAGTGAGCAGAACCGAGTCAAATCGAATCGTAGAAGGCCTTGTCACGCGTTCTAGATCGCTTACCTACTAGAGTGAGCAACAGACGACGATGCCAAACAAACTAGAGAATTCGTGTCTTGTGGATAAAGCTGTACAACCTCTACAGACTATAACACTATTCGAATAGTCGTGTCCCCGGTTATGGACATGCCTGGTGATTTCATGTAAGGGGGTAGATTTTCATGAAAAGTTGGAATGGGTTGGATGGATCTGAGTGGTTGTTGGTTGATGGTTGGGAAGTGAACAGGGTGTTCACTAGTTGTTTCAAAGAAAAATTGATTACTTATGTATTAACCTTTTAAAACAATGCTTTACAATCTATTTACTGTATTTAATGTCAAATATTGTTTTATGCAAAATAGCCATAAAGCTATCCTTGTCAAACCTTGCATGAATATTACTTGTATACATTTCTCATGATTTCATCGAGTACATTCAAAGTACTCACGGCTTTATGCCCTCTCGTTGATCACCACGGAAAGAAGAACCAGGGAATTCAAGAATCTAAGATGAGGAATAGTTTGAAGATCATGCAAACTAGAATGCGTTCTCCACTCGATTGCCTGTAGGCATGTCGGATAGCTTCCACGAGTTTGTTTATTTTTCACTGCAAGTTTACTCTGTTATCTTTAGCCCTGTGTGGCACCCTTTGTAAAACTTGACCATAAGGTCCTTTTTGCTATTAAGCATTAATTTGTCTGCTTCATCTATAGTTTGGTGTACGGTTTTGATTACACTAATGTTGCGATTGAGTGCACTAGCTACTGATCCAGGGAATAGTGCGGATATGCACAGAGGGTCCTGGATCCGGAGATCCGGGGTCCCGACATCTACATCATGAACATTTGCACAATGCAGCATGAACTGATACTATTGGTTGCATGTGATCATGATGATTTCCATCTTATTTTCAGCATTGTATCTTATTTCGAGCATTGTAACTTATCCCTACAACGGATTTTTAATGTCTAGTTGCATGCAATGATGATGATTTTCATCTTATTTCCATCATTGTATATTATTCCTACAATAGATTTTTGTGTGTTCCAACTTAGTCCTTGATGCACTAAAGGGGATGGCTGACTTGGGTGATGATGTGGGAGGAACGATGGGGGGTATGGTGGTCAACGGGGTAGGCACTCCCTTTGCTGAACAAGCCCAATGTCTAGTTTCATGCTTCGACGCCTGGTTGAGCTCATAGGACAAGGTGTTAAGACCGATAAGGGGTTCAAAGAGGTCCATCTCAACCAAGTTGCTAGGGCTTTGACTGAGGACACGGGTGTTGAGGTGAGTGGAACTCAAATGTACAACCATCTTCGCAAGTGGCGTGCAAAGTGGGTGAAGATCAGTAGGTTGAGAGACCTTAGCGGGGCACTTTGGGATGACAACCTCTGCATGAGAGTGCTTGATGAAGAGTACTATAAGGGACACACCAAGGTTTGTCAATGGCAAACATGTCCACTTAGCACAATAAGGGACACATCAAGGTTTCTCTAACACTAACATATGACCTCCGACTTATAATCTTATAGGACCACCCCAAAGACGTGGACTATCTCAATTTCCCATGGGAGAACTAAGTCAAAATGACCACTATCTTTGGCTTTGGACAGGCCATGGGGAGGTATGCCATGGCCTCCAATGAAGCTCTAGGGGGTTCCCTTTGAGGTGGCTAATACCTCCTTCAACAAAGTTATCGAAACTGAAACAACTACTGAAGGAGTGTCATTTGGTGATGGGCTGGGAGGTGCTAGTGGTGTTGCTGGTCTGGGAGGTGCTGAATGTAGTGGCAAAGATGGCTCGAGCTCAGGTGGGAAGAGGAAGAGGACTCCCCTTGTGTTTGAGGAGGAAGTTGTGATGTTGAATAACATGTCGGATGCTGTTCGTGAGATGGCCAGTGCCATCAAGTACACCGTGCATGCAGAGTGCCATCCTGATCTGTACAAGGCTGTCATAGATCTCCAAGGCTTTGATGAGGAGGCACTCTTGGATGTTCTTACTTACCTGACTAACCATAAGGCTCTAAACCTGGTTTTATCCAAATGAGTGAACCTAGACGTGCGATGTGGGTCGGTTCTTACCTGGCCACTCACACCTCCAATTGATACTAACTAACTAACTATTTGTGGATGATGAACATCCTTGAGGTTGTACTTTAAAACCCCTTCAATTTTGTAAGTACATTGAGCTATACTTCCATCACTGTCCAGTGGAATCCTGTACTGTTTGGAGGAGAATTGTGTCTCGGGGATAGTCTTTTGAGGGTTAACTCAAGGTTTATGATTCATTCCTGTATTTTTTCATCCAAGGTCACAGATAACTATCATGTACTATTTATGATTCATTCTTGTACTGTTTTTATTCAAGGTTTATGATTCATTAATGTACTTTCTATCCTGTGAGATCAGGTTGGTATTCAGTCAGCTTAGTTTTACCAATTCAATATTGCTATTAGATTTGATCAGTCGCATATGACTAATTTGTGAGCAGCCATAGATAACTAATTTAGATGAATAGTACTTGTACTGCATTTTCTTTTACTTATAATTTATTATTCATTCCTGTTCAACTTATTTGTTGGTTTATAATCTATTGCTAACGCTGTGTTGAGATGCTTGTCAACCTTGGCATTCCTTGGGTCATTCTTGGACACTCTGAAAGTTGGAGCTTGTTGGGAGAATTTACTACATTTAGGGTACTGTCTTGTGTGCCAAGGTATACTGGCATATTTTTTTTTCTAGATTGAAAATCTGATTAGTTACGATTCCAAGGCTTTCGGTTTGTATTTCCTCTATCAAGTAATTGTTTGTATACTGACATATTTTTTCTAGATTAAAAATCTGATTAGTTACGATTCCAAGGCTTTTGGTTTGTATTTCCTCTATCAAGTAATTGTTTTGTGATTTATTGTGCTCTTTTTAACTCTGGAATGGTCTTGGGATTTATGGTGTTCTTTTTTCACTCAGGAATGGTGCCCAAAAGTTGCTTGGCATCCTAATTGCTATTGGGGAAGCAGTGGCATATGTTCTGTTTGGAAGACTTGTATGCCTATTTATTTCAAGGATTTGTATGATTGCCATGTCGTACTTAGTAATTTGCATCTAGTTTGACAATTGTCCTTGTCATTTTGCCTAGTCTGTATAGCATGAGTGGCTCATTTCTCCATGTACTGGAATCCTCATTACTCATATTTGATTTGTAAAAATTCATTCTTACGTATGGAATTCACTGTTGTATTCGTCATGATGTCTAGTCAGATTTGTGTGATTGACTATTCATTACCTAATTGTGGCACCAAAACAAATCAGATTTGTCTTTTGTTCTATGTTTGTGTTGGTGTTTTAGAACCGATTTTACATATGACTGTTTGATTCAGGGGGTCTCCAAGAATGATCACGCAGAGAGAACAACACAGGGATTTTATACAGGTTCAGACCTTCTTCGGAGAGAATAACAACCCTACTCCTATGTAGCTATATTGAGTACACTGGTTACAAATCAAGAGAAAGACTAAAGTCTAATGTCTTGTGTTCTTGATCCCCTTTCCCTGTCTCTGTCTGCCTGTAGCCTTTATATAGTGTGCGAAGAGGTGGCCGTTTCTCCAAGCTAAGAGGCGCTTCATCATTTCATATAATGGGCACGTTGATGGTAGTTATTACTAGAGTAGTAACCCCTCCACGTCGCTCGACAGCTATTGTCGAGATGAGGTTTATTAATGCGATTATTCAAGAGAATAACAGCGTATATTAACTGCTTAGAGTCCCTAATCGATTGGGCCTACTTATCTGCAAGTTCCGTCGATTATAAGATGGTCGTAACTGACCTGGTAGTAGAAGAACTTACGACCATATGGTGGTCGTAGAAAAGCTTATGACCATGAGGTAGTTGTAGAAGAACTTACGACCACATAAAGTGATCGTAGAAAGGCTTACGACCATGAGGTAGTCATAGAAGGACTTATGACTATGAGGGTGGTCGCAAAAGGACTAATAACCTCTTGGCTAGCTTCTCACTTATAAACATTAAGGGGTATACCCAAGGACCATACGATGGCATTATTATCCATAATAAGAATTACAAATAAATAATTAAATGAGGATTATCATATCCTCGTCATCTAGCCTCCCAGCTTCAAGTGAAAGTGGATTATCATATCCTCATCATCTAGCCTTCCAGCTTCAAGTGAAAGTAACTTACTTGAAAAAAGAGCCGTAGATAATCTTACGACCAAAAGGTGGTCGTAGAACGATGGTTGAGGGAAATGCTTTTCGACCGGTATTTCATTCGACCAGAAATAGTCTTGGTCAAGAAGGTAATTTCGCTTGAGGTGTAAAGACAGACTCGGTTTTCTCGAATAGACAAATTAAAGAATCTCCATCGACTCTCATAGACCTGTCTGTTGGAGCGGTTCCCGAAGAGGTGGTAACTGTTGGGTTGCCGCATCTTTAACTCAAGTGTACAGTTATAAAAACTTACCGTGTGTGTGATTCTAGTGTTCTTACTTTTTCCCCAATCACTCCAACTATTCATCGAGCTCTTGCATTCTCCGCCACCAACCAAATCGTATGCCCTCTAGAGACCTTTCCAAATCCAAATCTCCCTCTCTTGAGGAAGATGGCCAGAAACGCTTCCCAGTGGGCTGAATCAGAGATGGATGCGGCCAAGATGAAGGCTTTGGTCACCGCCGAGAAGATTCTGAAGAAAGAGTTTGAAGCTTCGGGACAACATTGGCCATTAGGGGAGATTGGCCAAATTCCCGTCTTCCAGGTGTACTGTCAGTATAGCCTTCGATTGCCTGCTCACCCTTTTCTCACACTCGTACTCGAGCACTTGGGGTGGAATTGGTGAACTTTGTTCCCAATTCTATCACGATGTTGAACGTGTTCATATACTTGTGTGAGGCCTACCTGGGAATTCCGATTGACTTAGATCTACTCCAATATTTCTACGGGATGACCAGAATGACAGGAGTCGCCAATAGCTGTGGTTTGAAGCTCCACGACGGGAAGTCGAAAGAGTACATTCAGATGTTCACCCGGTCGTCATGGCCGGGGTGGAAGAAGAAGTGGTTCTATTGGGAGACGATCAGTGAAGATAGCCTTTCTTTCATTAGAAATTCTGCTGAGAAGATTTCTTCCTGGGATTCGACTCCCAACAATCTTGACTGGATTACCCCCTATATTTAAGCCATTAAAGACTTGAAGGAAGAGGGGCTCAACAGATGGCACGTGGTGAAGGATTTCATCACGCATCGCATCTGCCCTCTGAAGAAACAAGCACATCCTATGTGGAGGCACTCGGGGCTAAAAGACTCGACTAGAGATTACGAGAGAGGTAAGTAAATTTTTCAACTTAGCTCCCTTGTGGTTAATCTCTAGCCTATCGACTGAGTGTCCTATTTGCTTGCACAGATCTCTTACAAACAGAGATTAGCATCCGAGTCAAGCTCATTTGTGAGAAAGCTCCGCCACCTAGTATGGTAGTTCCTTAAATCCTGGCGATCTTGTCCGCGGAAGATAAGATAGAACGCCTAAAGGTAATCAAACACTGATTTCATCTTTATGATCTCATAGTTGTAGAAATACTTACGACCAGGGGATTGTCGTAGAAAAACTTACGACTAGGTACGGGTCGTAGAAGGACTTACGATCAGGGGATTGTCGTAAAAAAACTTACGACTATGTACTGGTCATAGAAGGACTTACGACCAAGGTATTGTCGTAGAAAAACTTACGACAACGTACTGGTCGTAGAATGACTTACGACCAGGAGATGGTCGTAGAAAACGACTACTTAGTAATATTTCTTTTTCTGACTCCTGCAGAAAGTAGGCATGGATGATCGTCGGGACGACCAAGAGGTTGGACTGATGGTCATTGGCATGGAGGTAGAGCAAGCCAAAGTTCCTCCGGCTAAAAAGCGTCGACTTGTGAGGGTCACCGATAAGGGAGATACAGGCTCAAGCTCTACTGCTTCGACCAGACCTTTTGAGAAATTTGATGCGGATATGAGTGCTGCAGAGAAAGCCAAGGCGGTCGAAGCGCCGAAGCTCTCAAATACAAGGCTCCCAAGACTAAGATACCCTTCTACTACGACAACAAGACTTTCATAGTTTCTGCCTCTCGGGGCTTTGTCAAGCAACTAGAAAAGGAGAACTAGAAGAACTTTATGTCTTTTGTGAAGGAAATGACTGCGCCAATAGGGCCCATGGTTGAGAGAAGTGCTGATCTTGGGGTGGTCAAGATAGGTCTCGGCCATCCAGAGAGTCAGGAGGCTTAAGGAGCGGCAATTCTCGCTCAAGACCCACGACCAAATGTGGTCATGGCTGACCCCATTCCTCAACTCGAATTTCGACCAGACATAGTCGAAGAGAAGAAGTCGAAAAAATCTTCTCTAGGGAAGGTTTCTTCTGGATTCAAGATCAAGTCCAAGAAACGAAGGTATGTAAATAGACAAAAGTATAAGAACAACATTTACCTTTTGCTTTCTACAATTTGACGTGTTTTCCTTTTTGTAATGTTAACCCGACTCCTCCAAACCCCAAAGACGTTCCTGTCGAGAAACCCACTATTATTTCTCTGGCAGTCGGAGAGATGATAGTAGAGGTGATCGAAGGGTCATCCACCGTCCATGTGGTGGAAGAGGTTGTTGTTGCTAAAGCGGCTATGGCCACCGTCAATAGAGTGCAATCATTTCGAGGATTTCCCCCACGCTCATAAGAGTGTTGACCCCGTTCATCACCAGAGGTGTCCTCGTCATTGCCACGAGGGGTCGTAGAGTGTGATCGGCGGAGTGCATCCTCAGTCCTGTCTCTAGGAGAGTGATCATTATCTGATGGAAGGACGAAAACCTCCCGTTGATGATCTCCACACGCGCTTGAGTCCTCCTCGCTTGAGGAGTAGTCGAAAGACACGGTCTGACGACTTAGAGCAAGCCCCTCCGAGAAGAGGAATTCCGGGTTATAGCCATCTCCGTCCGCAGGTGAGCCCTACGAGGGTATGGTCGAACTCGCAGCAAAAGCATGCTCAATCCCATCCTCTGTGGGGCTAACCGGAGAGAGATGACCACCAGATGCTGATGAAGCTCCAGAATGATGGCTTCCAGAACTTGCCTCGCTAGGTCAGACTGCCTCAAGTAGATTCGAACATTTGGAGGAGAGCCCTCGCTGTTGTGAGCCCGCTTTGGTGCATCTGATCGTGGTCTGATAGACCCTTGCCCTCTCCGAGGAAACCGTCCTCGCTTGGACGTCTTCAGGGGGATAAGGATCCCTCCTCAAATCCATCGGTGGTATATATGGTCTCTTGCATCTGGCGAATGATCTCTGAAGGCGACATTACCATTGGATAAAGTGATACTCGGCTCGTAGTCGAAGTCGGCATCCATATCGATATCTGCGTAATCGGCCAAGTCGAACCAGTTCTCCTCGTTCCACTCTTCTGCCATGGAAGCATTAGAGTTGAGAAAAATGAAGAAAACTTGTTGACGAGAAATCACCGGACGAGAAGATCCCCACGGTTGGCGCCAACTGCCAGTGTTTTAGAACCGATCTTACGTATAATTGTTTGATTTGGGGGTCTCCAAGATTGATCACGCAGAGAACGACACAGGGATTTTATACAGGTTCAGGCCTTCTTCGGAGAGAATAACAACCTTACTCCTATGTGGCTATATTGAGTATGTTGGTTACAAATCAAGAGAAAGACTAAAGTCTAATGTCTTGTGTTCTTGATCCCTCTCCTGCCTCTCGCCTCACCAGAGCCTTTATATAGTGTGCAAAGAAGTGGCTGTTTCTCCAGGCTAAGAGGCGCCCCATCATTTCATATAATGGGCACGTTGATGGTAGTTATTACTGAAGTAGTAACCCCTCCACATCACCGGCGCTTATTATCGAGACAGAGAGGCGATTGCGTGCGCTTATTCCGAAAATAACAACAGATATTAATCGCTAGAGTCCCTAATCGATTAGGCCTACTTGTCTACAAGCTCCGTCGATTATAGGATGGTCATAGAAGAACTTACGATCATATGGTGGTCGTAGAAAAGCCTACGATCATATGGTGGTCGTAGAAGAACTTATGACCACATGGTGATCGTAGAAAAGTTTACAACCATAAGGTAGACGTAGAATGACTTACGACTATGAGGGTGGTCGCAGAAGGATTTACGACCTCTTGGCTAGCTTCTCCCTTATAAACATTAAGGGGTATACCCAAGAACCATATGATGATATTATTATCCATAATAAGAATTACTCGGTACTCGGTGTTGTGACTGTAATAGATACACTGGCTTGTTTTGCACCGACTAAGAACACTCAAGATTGTTTAAATTGTCAGTGCTTTGTTCTAAAGGCTTAAAAACAACCGAAGAAAAAAGGAACTGCAAAGGAGCATATTCATGATTAACTAGGGGTGTGGGAGAGATTAGCGACCAACGCTATTCATCATATTAACTTTGCGTACCATATTAACTTGCTAGTTGGTGTATGTGCAATTCACCTGTGAAAATATTATATCAGCGGGTGTTGAATAAGTCATTGTTGAGACTGATGATTTTATAACAGTCAGACTCCAAATCATTTTGAACAAGCACAATACATATTAGTGAGGTCATATCTTAGGTCCGTTGTTCAATAGTTTGGGAGTGAAGTCATGTTCTTAGCCATTTTTACATCCAACACAAACATCTTACCAAAGGGATATTATCACCACCTACTAGAAAGAGATGAGCATATTCTGCCACATAAAGGCAACCAAACAATCCAATATTTCATCTAGTCATGTATCCACTGTGCTGATGCAATCAATCAAACAACATCCCAGTACAGCCTGACTCAACAAAAACAGGCAACCAAACAATCCACTACTGCATCCACTTAGTTTGGCTAGATTGAGCCTAGATGACCATACAGAACATACAACCAAACACACTCTAAATGAATTCAGCCGTACAGGCACAACTGAGAATACTTGTGAAGACAAGTCCCATAACAACATGGTCGACAAAACCTCTGTATCTCTCCTAATTTAACTTTCCCAGTCCACTCTTGCCGGATAGAGCAAGAACAACTTTACAAGTACGGTAAATAAAAGCCACCGGTCATAATAAGACGAAGCACGTACCAGAATTACGTCCACGGATAACTCGAGACCCAAAAATACGACTCATCTGCCAACAATTGTACAACACCAGGTACCCCCAGAGCCAAATCTATCATCTATGTACAGTCAGTCGAGTGGACGAACGCTCCAAAGATATGATCCACGACGCGCGTGGAGATCCGTGCAGGAAGAAGCGAGGAGGAAGAACCTTGAGGCTTCTGCCATCCAAATATCCAATCCGAGCCTGTCCTGTCAGAAGGAAGCGGATCGGGTCGAAGAAAAGATCCGCCTCGTCTTCTCAAGGTCCGTGCCGCTCGGCAGCCTCCCCATCGCCGGCGCCCTGCCCTTCGCCGCCGCCGCGGCGTCCTCGGCAACATCTATGCGCACCTCCGGCTGGGCCTCGGCGGCGGCGTCTGGCGCCTCGACGTCGCCGCGGCAGAGCGGGCACGTGGAGTTCTCCCGGAACCACGCGTCGATGCACTCCACGTGGAACCGGTGCCCGCACCGCGGCAGCGCGCGCGCCTTCTCGCCGTGCTCGAACTCCGCGAGGCAGACCGCGCAGTCCCTGGCCCCGGGGCCCGCGGCGACCACGGGGAGCGCACGGAGCACCGCGGGTCGAGCCCGCGCGGCGACGGCGCCGCGCCGCCGTCGCGCTCCTCGCCGGAGATGGCCAGGCTCCGGAGCAGCCTCCGGCGGTCGCGGAAGTGCCGGCGCCGCTCGCCTCTGTGGCACATGTGCAACGCAATGAGCGCCAGCAGGATGCCCGCGAACGCCCCGGACGCGGCGAGCAGGAACTTGCCGGCGATGACGTAACTCGACGGCCCGTCCACCTGTGCGGCCCTAGACACGTCCTTCGTCGGCTTCAATGGAGATGGGCCCCTCGGGGCGCAGCTGACGGGGAACCGGACACATGAAATCTTCGGCTTATCGGCTTCCATGGACTTCACTATAGTGAGCTGCAAAGCAAACGGCTGCGAACTCGTCGCTGATTTAGCGTTGGGGAGCGTGCTGTTTTTGGTTAGCGCAGTATCTTATACGTAAATTTAGGACTAAAATGCCCTCGCTAATACTGCGACAACGGAAGGCAAATAAAGGGTATTATCGGAGTTTTGGTTTCGGCGGGCCGTGAGGGGCACGCTCGGCAGGTCAGGTCAGTCAAACGGACGGTCGTGATGTGCTGGCTAATCAGGGATCAGGCGTTCGTTTAAGGTCAGAGTTGACTCCCAGCTAGTGCTTGGCTTATGGCTTAATTGGAGGTCGTTTTCTTTACTATTTGCAACTTGGAAGTCGCCTCTCGCCGCGACTTGGACCTTGGAACATTTCCGCAGGGGGACAGCGTGCGGGCCAACGCGGCCGCGGGCACTCCCCGTTTCCAAAGTCGGTCGTCGTATCAGTGCAGGGAAGTTCCTGGAAACACCGCGCTCGTCGGCACGGCGTGAGCCACGTCCCGGATTCTCGGTACGTCAAGCCTTGGTAAGGTTATTCACTTTGCATCGAATTATGGTGGCCCTGTAGCACGTACTATAGGAAAAATACATCATGTACCATAGCGATTTTACAGTAAAAAAATACTATAGCAGTTGATCTTCAACCTTTGTTTTTTTGTCAGACAGTACAGATCAGCTTTTAATGTGTGGTAATGTTGATTGAAGCTATTCATCGAACAATTGCGACTTCCAATCCAACAAGTGCCACCTGCTCATGAAGCAAAACGCCTCCAATAACCTCTTCCTTTCTGTTCTCATCTACTTTCCTGGCAGCATGGAGGGAAGTGGTCAAACTCAAAAGGGTTAAGCAAGAAATTGTCAAAAGCGAAAAAGTGATAAAGACTTTGTATGGAAAAATTCACCTGAGTCACCACACAGAAGGAAACCGATCGATGTCCTGATCGTATGGACGAAGTCGCTGGCTTGTGCGAGTACCCTGAAGAACATCTCTGATCAGCAAATCTACATGGGCTGCTACAAAACAGATATTACTGTTCCACATGATCGATGCAACCATAAACTAGTACAACATGGTACTATAGAAAGAAAGGGAAAAAAGCCAGCTAGCTGTCAAATAACTGCTTTAAAACTAGCTGATAAGAAGTATGCCCCTTGCAAATCGAGGGCTAGATTTAATCTCTACATCTATTCGAGGGAGTACAAGTAACCGTAAAAATTCCCAATTTATTGGTTCTCACGGTACTGCTCTCAAAACGCTTGTTTGGTTTGTTACCAACGCCAATCAAACCAAAATTTGGTAATAACAATAAAAATTTGCTATAGTTTGGTTTATACTAATATTGGTATTGCCAATAAAAATTTGGTAACGCCAATAAAATCTAATGTCGCACACTGGCAATTGAAGGATGAGGAAATCGCTCACCAAAATTTGGCTTGGCTGCAATCCAAACAACGGTCTTTTCACCAAATTTTGGTTTTGCCTAAATTTTGGTTTGGTTCATTGGGCTATGAACCAAACAACCCCAAATGTTTTCTTTGTTCTTGACGCATTTTGTCAATCAAATGGCTGCAATTAGACTTGTTCAAATGCTTGGGTCATTCTAAAAGCCTACCTAAACGAAAGCGAGCTCCATTCAAATTAATTTAAAAATAATTTTTTTCGCTTAAAAATATTATTTTAATTTTTTGGAATAAACAGTAATATTTAATTCATTTCGAGAATAACAAATAGGTTTTTATTATTTTATTACATCCAGTCGAATTTTTAGGCTTTTCGAGCCGGAAATCAAGTCCCGAGCCCGGCCTAGGCCACCCATGAATAGGTCTAGCTGCAACCGCATGTCTCTGCGTGCAACGCGAGGCGGGCCTAAGGCCCATCATGAGCATAGTCGTCAAGGCTCTGAGGCAATTACTGCACAACACGTCAAGCAATCTCCTCGGTGCCGGTGAAGCATGTGCAGCGTGAGACTTCACCTTCTCAAGCTTTACAGTGGCATGTGATGCATTCTTCTGGTTGAAGTATATTATCATCTTTTCTCGTCAGCTTAATCTTTTGAGTGAACTGGTTAGCGCGCGCAACTCAATATGGTATTAGTGCCATGAGGTTTTGAGTTTAAGACCTAGCTAATGCAATATTAAAAAATAATAATTGCGGCTCGTTTCTAGTCCACGTCTTAGGCCTGGTGGACCCTAGATGTGAGGGGAGTGTTGAAGTATATTGCTACCTTTTCTCATCAGCTTAAACTTTTGGGTGAACTAATTCTTACATGTAACTCAATATTTCTAACATGACATTATTAATTCAAAGATTCTGTGATATGAGGTTTCATGTTGGTGAGTGGTGACTTTGTGTGGAACAGAAGATATTCATTGCCATCTGTTGGACCAAAATAGCGACTAGAAGGGGGTTGAATAGGAGCTCACCCGGCATCTACATAGCCATTCTTAGACATGTCTTGGTTCTTTCTATAAAATAGACTAAGATCTTTGCTTCCTTGGAGGTTTCAAAAGATGTCCTTTATTTCCTATCAATGCCTTTGGTAGGTTCTGCACTATACCTTGCTAATAGTTCACGGCAAATGCAATGTCTGATCTAGTACAATTTGCTAAGTATATGAGTGCTTCTATTGCACTTAAGTATGGGAATTCCGATCTCAGGACTTCCTCCCCCTCTTCTCTAGGTTTATACTGGTACTTGTCTTGCTGCAAGGATCTCCCAACCATTGGCACTTTCGAATGGTATGTCTTTTCAAAGCTGAACCTTTCTAACCACTTCTGAGTATATGTTGACCAATGCACTAATATCCCTTCAGGGGTATGCTCAAGCTACAAGCCTAGACAATATTTGGTTTTACCCAAATCTTTCATTTCGAACTCCAACTCCAGGTAAGAGCTTGCTTTCTTAATACCTTTCAAGGTTCCGATGATATTCATATCATATACATACACTGATATTATACAAAATCCATTCTAGGATCGTCGTATAAATACACAGGGACAATTCTCATTGTTCGTGTAGCCTTTCTTGCATAGAAAGTTGTTTCAAGCGATTATTGCCTTATTGCTTAAATCCGTACAGTGACTTTCTGAGTTTCACACTATACAGATTAATATTTGCTCTGTCTTGGTTTAGGACAATAATACATTCAGGTACCTTCATATAAATGTCCGAATCTAAGTTTCCATAAAGGTATGCAATTACCACATCCATCAATTTTATTTCTAAATTCAAGTTTCACTGTCATCGAGATTAAATATCTACAGGTAGTTCCGCCCTTGACCGGGGAATAGGTTTATTCATAATCAACTCCTGTATATTGAGTGAAACCTCATACAACGAGGCTTGCTTATTTTTATTTCTCTTTTGAATAAATACAACTTATGCCCTACGGGGTGCACATGGGGAGGCGTGAGGTTTACAGGCCCAAACACCTCTCTTTTATTCAGAGATAATAATTCTGTTTCTATTTCCTTCTTCCAATCTTTCCAATCTGATCTTTTCTTACATTCAATGAAGCGTATGTGCTCGATCAAGATTTATGATCGTGACAATTTTCTTTACAAAGTAAATGTCGATATTGGTTGTTGTCCAATTCATAGATTGTCCCGTGGTCATATAATTTATAGTTATTTCTTCATAGGGCGATTCTTCTAATGCTTCTACTAGCTCACCACTGCTTTCAATTGCGGGGGCAAGTCCCTTTACTTTTCCAGCTCCGATGTGTGCGCACACATTCATGCTGATGTCTCTCTCCATGGAAATATTCAAATCCGGTATACCTTTTCTGAAGGTTCCATACTAGTGCCAGGTATCAACTGGCTCCCCTTCTGGTTCTGGGGAACTTCAGTGATCGGCTGTGTCAAGTCCTTCTTATCCTTCTTCACCAGGTGTCCCTGGTTACTTCGGATTCGAGGGGTCGGAGTTCTCGTCCTTTCTGAGGCCTCAGGACAGGATTAGGGATATCTTTTTCTTTCTTCAGTATTTCAACCCTCTCTGGTGCATTGCGTGCAGGCACATACAACTTGATCACGCTCTTCAAATCACTAAAGTGGTCAGGCAGTTGATTCGCTAATGCTTGCAAATCAATTATCTTCTAGACTTCAATTATCTTCTGGACTTCAATGGTCTTCTGAACTTTAGTTGTCTTCTGGACTTCTCTATTTGCTTCACTAGTGTGTGGGTTATGTGCATGGATTGCAATTATCTTCTGTACTTCCTGTGGCTGGCCACATTATTTTCCGATATTTTTCATCAAGGGGTTGATTTTCTCCCCCTAATGACGGGAAACTATCCTCATCAAATATGATATCAGCAAAGCGGGCTTTATGCAAATCTCTAGTTGTAGGGTCTAGATACATGATTATGGATGTTATCTCATAACAAACATATATCCCAAACTTTCAGAGAGGGCCCATTGTAGTTCGTTGTGGTGGTGGTATAATACATAAACCTTACAACCAAACCTGTGGAGATGAGAGATTTTCGGTGCTGACCCTTGCGCTACTTGCATAGGTGAATGGATGTTATTTGCCGATGGTCAACAATTGATGAGAGCTGCGGTGTGCAGGACTACGTGTCCCCAACATGTAGTTGGTAAATTACAATTCTATAAAAGCGGTCGGGTAATAAATTTAATTCTTTTAATTAATGCCTATGCTAGTCTATTTTGGGTGTGGACATGTGGTACAAAATGCTCAATGGTAATTCTCATTGCCATGCAATAATCATCAAATGTCTTCGAAGTAAATTCTCCGGCGTTGTCCATTCTGATGGACTTCACATGATGATCATGGAAATTATTCTTAATTTTAATTATCTGCGAGATCAGCTTTGAAAAAACGTGATTTCTTGTAGACAATAAACATATGTGCGCCCATTTCGAGGAAGCATCAATGAGCACCATAAAATACTTGAATAGCCCTGATAGGGGCTGTATAGGACCGCAAATGTCTCCTTGGATATAATCCAGGAATGCAGAGATTTCATCATTTACTTTCGGAGTAGAAGGTCTAGTAATTAAATTTCCGGTGGCACATGCGGGGCACACAAAATCTTCCTGATTTGAGAAATTCGTTACATTGACATTATGTCCCTGAGAATTGCTAATTATATTTCTCATCATCCTAAGACCGAGGTGGCCTAATCTATCATGCTAGAGACAGAAAAGTTCAGAGCTTCTAAAAATAGTTTTCAGGACAGTATAGGCTGCAGGTGCCTTAATATTAGTGTAGTATAGCCCAGATTCATATGAAAGAAGTCGTTCTAATACCCTTTTTCTATTTTCTTCATATTTTGTAATGAGCAGGTATTCCTTACCATACTCTTTTTCAGTCTCTACGTGGAAACCGTTAGCGCAAATTCACAGGGATTCCTTACCATCGAGGGCATAATTGTGGCTCTTCTTGAGCCTATTGTACAAGTATCGTTACCCGCGATTGTCATAAGATTACCAGCATTCTTGCTGATCGACTGAAAGAATTTCGCTTCTCTCTTAAGATGGTATTCGTTGTGTTGCTATCCACTAAGCACACTTTCTCCATTGGGTGCCACACGCGTTATAATACTTCAAATATCAGAACATAACTTGCTATGATAAATACGGGAAAACTAAGACTTGCAGGACACATCATAAAAAAATAATGCTTTGCTCACCTATAGCTTACAACCATTATTCAAAGTTCTATGACAATCACAAACTGCAAGTGACTATAAAAGGATCTAAGTGCAATACATGCACTAGATCGAATCAGCGAAGTATGTAGAAACTTCTGCCTGAATCTGCTCCATGGCAATCTTCTCCTCTTGGGCAACTATGGTCATGTCACGCGATGTCCAAAGAAAGAGTGATGGGTTCACATTAGGCCGCCCACGCCCATGAGTGCAATCTGCCGGTCAGGATCCTTTGTGTCTGCAATGGCGAGGTGTGCCTCATGTTGTCATTTGCCCTTCTTCTTAGATTGGAAAGCATCAATGACATGCGACCCACGACCTTACCCTTCTTGCCCCTCTCCTTTATGAGAGGCTTCCTCACTTTGTAGCTGCGAGCATTGGCTTCATGGCCAACATTACTACTAGGCGGCTGTGAGATGTAGTTCTTTCATAGAACATCATCTTGAGCTTCCGCAACTTGCATGATGGCAATCAGTTCGGCATACTCCTTGTAGCCGTCTTGATAACAGTTGCGTGCAGGTTGCATCACATTCGGGTGAAAGGTAGAGAGAGTCTTCTCAATCTTCTGGTCATCCGTGGTTACCTTACCACAGAATTAAAGAATAGTATAAATTCTAGGCATGCTGGGTCAGTTCTTCGAACTTCTGGTTTGTGATGCCAGTCATGTACATTTTATGCAAAGAGTTCATAAGATTACTGTTGGTAATTTGGGTAAAATGGTTGCAAAATTCTCGTAATGCTCTCCGAACTCCTGGTTCATGATCCCGTATTTTTCTATGCATTTTTCATGATTCACTGTTATTTTTCAGTGATTAAAAGTAATATAAACAATCACAAATAATCAAAACAGCAAATACAATATATAAATCGCATAGAAATAACAATAACAAAATTAAACATGCTTCAAAAGTTCAAAATTATTCAAAATTTGAATTCTCAAGACTCTTTTTCTACTGGAAAATGAATTTTCAGTGAATTTTGCAATTTTCAAGGGATAAACCGCTAATTTTTTGTTCTGGGAAAATTATTCGTGCAATTTTCAGAATTCCCGAGGGGTTTTCCGCAAAATGTCCTTATCCTCAAAAAATTTCTCGTAATTTTTAAAATTCCGAGGACCCTTTTTGCAAATTTCAGTTTTTCTTTCCTTTTTCGGTCGGACCTCCCCTCCCCCCTTTTTTTTCTCTTTCTTGGACCATTCTCTTGGGCTCTGGTCTGCTTGGCCTTTCCGCCCGACACGCCCACAAATGGGGTCAGGTATGCGTAGTGGTTTCCCCCCGATGAAGCAAGCGGCAAGGGCGCTTCCCGAGGAGGAGACGGCATGCGTCAAGGGCGGCGAGGGTGGAGCGTGATGCGCGCTGCCATGGGTCGAGGTGTACGGCCGTCGTGGGGCCCGCGTCTTGCGTGGCGACGCAAAGCGGCGCTAGGGGACGGCTCAACAAGGCGCCATGTAGCTTTTGACGGTTTCCTTGTTGATTCTGGCTTTGTACCTGACGGATTATGGATGTACTAACTGGGGATTTGCTGGCAAAACCTGGGGCTGTAAGACTTTACTTCTGTCGGGCTGTTTGACGGATGAATGTGTTCTGACGGACGGATGGGCAGTCTTCCATCCTGTGTGTTCTGAATAAAACCTGGGTCCGAAGGTCAAAGCTTTTCAGTTTCTGAAAAAAAAATGTGCCGATTCCTCAGGGAATTGGGAAAAGAGCAAATGTAGTCACATAAAATCTGGGCTTTCCCTTCCTGGGCTAAGAAACTCGGCTTCAATTAGGCCCTTTTTTTAGATGGAGCTAGGCCTTGAATTGATTGCAAACAAAATGTATCGCAGGCTAAGGACTGGATCATGATTGATATGTTTGGGATGTCCCAAAGGGACCGTGATATATCCTCCTTGAATTAGGAGAGTATTATCTGTGCATTAATATCCACGAAGGGTTAATAGACAACATATTATCTATGCATTAATATCCACGAAGGGTTAGTAGACGCAACTATATCATCTACTAGAAGCTGACCCGCGCCAAATGGCGTGGGCACGAATATGTATAGCTTCATTTTTTTCATTTTATTTAACGTTTGTTTGGTGTTTTCTGTTAGGTTTTGAAACCGATATAGTTTTATGATATGCCTTTTTTGTTGATGTTTTTAGTATCTAAAGGAGCTGAACATATATGGGTGTAGAACGTTTATCCTATGATGTTTTTTTTGTATAGCATGATGGAGAAAAATGCTCGGTAAATATCATTGTAATAAACGAATTGCTGATCGAATCAAAACACGATATTTAAGAGCGAAAGTTAGGTACATAACAATTCACTGATACAGACGTAAAGCGTATTTTTAGGAGCAAATAACATGACAGTTGTTTGTAGAATACTATATTAAGTGCAAGGAATAAGGTCTTAGAGCGTGGTTACTACTGAGGTGACGTCGTTGACGAACATAGCTAAGATGGGAATATTTACAGAAAAAGGGAACAAATGTAGTAGTAACGAAATAATCATTAATGGATATCTTTATTCACTCACTGAATCTGGTAAATCTAATACACAACACTAGACTCTCTGCATAGTCAATTAGTTATTAAGAAAAAAATGAAACAGGA
Source organism: Phyllostachys edulis (assembly GCA_036346405.1). NCBI lineage: Eukaryota > Viridiplantae > Streptophyta > Magnoliopsida > Poales > Poaceae > Phyllostachys > Phyllostachys edulis. The sequence goes on from CM070545.1 coordinate 109,319,728, forward strand.
TTGGTGCTAGAACAATTTTTTAAGAAATATGTTTTTGAATGTACTGCTTGTGGATGAAAATGACCAGGATAAGCAGTATGGAAATTCAGCAAAAAAAAACTTTCCGTTTGCATGGATTGTTGCAAGAACGTGTGATAATTAGGCAAATAAAACCTTTATCCACTATAATTCCAGAACTATGCTATGAGACAATATGAATCAAAGAAACATCAAACAACCTAAGCAGTCACATATGTATCCTCCAGAATTAGCTACCTAGCTGGACATCGGCAACTCCTGTACCTGGATTGCAATTTACTAAAGTAGCATATGACACAAGTTTTTTTTTCGATATTTCATTGTTTTGAGTAACATCGTACAACTAATCTACATCATTATTAATAGACATTAAAAAAACATGTTTCAGCTCTATCAAACAGTCCAGTAACATGCTTACATGTTTTTACCTTCATTGCAGAGGAGCATTGTCTTCTTTGAAGCTACTCCATGGGGCACCTCGTTTTCAATCACTTGATGTTGCTGTGTCATGTTCATAGTCTGTTGGATATGGCCTGTTGTTCCCTTTTTTTTTCTATAGTTGAATGGACAAATGTTAGTTACTATATACGAATATAATGCTACAGCAGTTAATGATGTGTACAGAAGGGAACAAACATAGTAGCAAAGAAATTTCCATTAATGAATCTCCTTCTTCACTAAATGTATCTTCTGGATCTATTACAGTACATTAGACTCTATGCATAGTTAAAAAGTGATTCAGCAAAGATTTGGAATAGAAGTAGCGCTAGATCATTTGCTTTAGAAAGCATTTTTTTAATGTACTTCTCGTGGCTGGAAATTAACGGCCTAAGTTGCTTGGAAACTAACCTAAAAAAAGACATTCACTACTACAGAAATGCTAATACTGGACGCCTGATCACAGACGGTTCATCGAAACCGCTCAGATAAACACAATCTTAGACGGTTTTTGTTACCCACCGTCTGTGTTATTCTCCGCGCTAAAAACCGCTCAGGAAGATATCATATCATAGACGGTTCATGTTTGGAACCGTCAGATACTTCATGACGGTTCCAAACATGAACCGCTCGTGATATTACACAATATCACGACGGTTTGTTTTAGAACCGCTCGTGATACTTCACGATGGTTCCAAACATGAACCGCTCGTGATATTGCCCAATATCACGACGGGTTTTGTTAAAACCATCCGTGATAATTAACTCACCACGACGATATATATAGCTCCGCCTCCCGCCCAAAACAGATATAGTCTTCTTGATCTCTATATCTCTAGGCGCCACGATAGGTCCATCGCCGCCTGCGTCTTGCGGTTTGAGTACATCGCCTCACCTCACCGAGCCGGCTGGTCCATTTCGGGCTTGTATATTGTCGCCGAGGAGCTTGCTTGCCGCCGCCTCGTTTCACCGATCGACGACCCACCGCGCCTTTGACCTTCCCCGACTTTCATTGACACCTTCCTCGTGATCGAGGTGAGATATCAAGCATAAGCATCCTTTAATTTGAGTAGTTTCAGCGCACGCCAAATCGTTAGTTTCAGCGCCCATGGGACATCGTCGTCGCTTGCTCGCCTCAAAGAGACCTTAGGGCCGAGAGCCACGACTATATAGCAATGCGATGTCACCCTAAGCCCAGCTTTGAGCTTCAAATTAATTAATCCTACTGCTTTTTAATCATTTAGTTAATAACTAACGAGTCTATGACATGTGGGATCGCCATAGATTTTATAAATAAAATCATGAAATAAAAATGAGTCACCGACAAGTAGGGCCCACATGTAAGTTAATAAAATCCAAAAAATGTAAAAATGAAAAAATCATAATTAAGCCTCGTAAAATACGCTTTGAAAGTCATCACCCTTTTATTTATTTTCGTGGTTTTCAATACGAACCGTGTGATGGACCGGTCGGATGTACACCGAGAACCGTGTGAGTGAAGAGTACATTAATGGCGTGTCTTCTTTACAAGAGCCGCCGAGGAGGATATGTTGAATAAGGGGCGGAATATATGTATCGTCCATGCATTGATCGCGAGAATATGAAGATGTTTAACAACCGAGCGCAGATCGAAGCACACTTGATTCAAGGGGTTTCAAAAGGGTTATACATGTTGGACCATCCACGGTGAAGAGCATATTATACAGAAGTCAACGATATGCATATTATACAGAAGTCAACGATATGCCGCCAATGTCGATTGTGGTTCCGATTCGGATAGGTCGCACGATGACAATCTAGATCGGATGCTTCATGATGCGTAGGAACCGTGATGAGAGGGAGTATGTTCAATTCCGGCGTGATGGAGGACTCAGAGAAACCTTTGTTCCCTGCCGCAAGTCGAATACACAAGGTTGTCATCCGTGCTTAAACCGCTGAAATTGAAGGCAAGCAACGGTTGGTCCGACAAGAGTTTCACTTGAGTCATTAGGTCTCTTAGCGGACATGCTTCCGGAGGGAAATGAGTTGCCCAAAACCACCTACAAAGCCAAAAGGTTCTTTGTCCATTGGGAATGGAAGTAGAAAGAATACATGCATGTCCGAACGATCAGATCCTCTACCGTAACGAGTATACAAACATGCATGTATGTCCGTGTGCAACGATCCCGATACAAGCGTAGAAGCAATCGATGACGACGAGGAATCGAGGTGAAGAAAGGACCTCCTGCTAAGGTGGCGTGGTATCTTCTGTAATTCCCGCTTGAAGCGGTTTTGCGAACCCAAAGAATGCAAATCACAGATTGGCACTCGAGGAGCGTAAGAATGACGGAAAGTTAAGACACCTGCCGATTCCGCCCAAAGGAGAAACATCGATAGGAGGTTTGCGACTTTAAAGGAACCGAGGAATATAAGGTTTGGATTGAGTACGATGGAATGAATCCTTTCGGTAATATGAGCAAATTGACATAGCACTTGGCTGTGGACGCTCAGTATCTACAACCTTCCTCCTTGGTTGTGTATGAAGCGGAAGTATATTTTGTTGTCGATACTTATCCAAGGGCCGAAGCAACTTGGGAATGATATTGATGTGTACCTAGCACCATTGATGGAAGATCTAAAATACCGTGGATTGAAGGGCAGGTATGGGATGCGTATAAACGAGAGAACTTCACTTTACGCTCCTTGTTGTTCTACACCATAAATGATTATCCCGCCTTGCTAACTGTCCGCCGAGTACAAAAGGGCCAAAGCCCGTACTCACCGCTTAGATGATACCCAGAGTGTGTGGTCAATCACTCACAAAAAACCGTATACATGCGCCATCGTAGGTTCCTTCGAGGGCTCACCCATACCGCAGAATGAAGAAACAATTCGACGGAGAGAAGGAGGACAATTCACTCCAAGGCATTTAAGCGGAAAAGAGGTCTATGATATGGTTAAGGATTTAGATGTTGTGCTTGGAAAGGGATGTAAATCGAGGACAAGTAAGAAGAACATGTGGAAGAAGAGATCAATATTTTGGGACTTACCTTATTGGGAGCACCTAGAAGTTCGCCATCGTGATCGACGCCATGCATGTAGAAAAGAATGTATGTGACATTTTGATTGGTCTCTTCATCAACATTCGTGACAAAACAAAAGATGGTGTCAACGCATGCGGCTTGACTTGGTTGATATGGACATCGGACTGAGTTAGCACCAACAAGGACCGATAAAGGACGAACGCATTTTCCCCGCTTGTTACACTCTGCCCAAGGCCGAGAGAACCGAATCTGCGCGGTGCTTGCATGGCGTGAAAGTTCCGTCCTTACTCCGCCAACATGAAGAAACTTGTTTCGATAAAAGATTTGAAGTTAATTGGCATGAAGTCTCATGATTGTCATGTGTTGATGACACAAATGCTCCTCGCTGTAATTAGAAGTATTTTGCCGATCAAGGTCCGAGAGACAATCATGAGGTCAGGTTATTTTTTAACACAATTGCTCGAAAGGTCATCGATCTCGGCGGACTAGATGCTCGCAGACGAGGTGGTGACGACACTATGTGATCTTGAGATGTATTTCCCTCCGCTGCTTTTTCGATATCATGGTCCATCTCATTGTTCATATTGTGAGGGAGATAAAGATGTGCGGCCCATGTTCCTCGTAGCATGTACCCGCTCGAGAGGTTCATGGAATTCTCAAGTCATATGTACGAAATCGATCTCGCCGAGGGTAGCATCGTCGAAGGTTATGCAACCAAGAGGTCATTGAGTTCGCGCCGATTACATGGCTCAGTCGAACCGATAGGTGTGCCTCGATCTCGCCATGAGGGGAGGCTCGAGGGTATCGGGACCATCGGAAGAAAGCAATCACTCCAAATATGGATGCGTATGCTCAAGCCCATTTCATCGTCTTGCAACACATGACCGGTGTCCTCAGATATCGACCAAAGACAAGGACGCGTGCTTCGCAATGTAATCCGCCGCGGCGGATGTTTGGATCACGAGACAACACAATGCATTTGGTTCAACCAATGGTTGAAGGAGCGACTTGCTAGGAGCTCGTCAAGTGATATCTTGACATGGTTGGCAAAAGGGCCAACATTTACAGCTTGTAACATGGCGAGGATACGACATAAATGGGTACACATTCTATACGCAGCTCGGGATATAAAAAGCACTAACGAGTATCGGTGTCCGTGATAGATGCATTCAAGACCGATGGGTTGAGGAGCTCCTACTATGGGCAAATAGAGGAGATATGGGAGCTCGACTACGTGCTTTTCAAGATCCCCTATTTCGTGCCGCGGTCCATCTCCCACAGTGAAGGTCGACAAGTCACGGCGTCACTACCGTGGACCTCGAACGTGTTTGATACAAAGACGAACCGCTCAGATCAAGCAACCAAGTTGTTCAAGTCTTCTATGTTACCGACCCAAGCAAATAAGAAGCGCCACGTAGTTCTTCATGGAAAAAGGAGGATTGTCGGAGTTGAGAATGTAGTGGACGAGGAAGAATACAATCAATTTGACGAGTTGCCGCCTTTCGAAACGGCATATAAGGGTCGAGGAAGAAGAACATGACTAAACTAGCTACATACGCGTCGATCATCATGAAGGGCTAATTTTTAAAGATTAATTGAACAATGTGTGTATATATGTACTATATACATTCGATGATCATGGTTAATTTTAGTTCATTTGAGTTAATTAATTGAGATTTGTACCGTGAAATGGATGTGATTGTTTCTCAAATGAATGTGAATTGGATATACATTGTTGTCTTTTACTCGCTTGTTTCAGAGGGCATGGCTAGCATTTCTCGAGGCTAGCCAATAAACGTAACGATCTAGATATTAACCAATACAAAATAATATTACGACGGTTTGAACTACGATCGTCTCACATGTGTATCACGATGGTTGTTTATTAACACCGCTCGTGATACATCATATATCATGCACGGTTCTAACTTAGAACCGCTCGCGTTATTATTATCATCGCTGCATTTGCTCTAAATTAGAACCGCTCGTGATAATCATATATCACGACGGTTGTTTATTAAAACCGCTCAGGATTCATCAATATCACAGACGGTTGTTTATTAAAACCGCTCAGGATACATCACATATCACGACGGTTCTAAGTTAGAACCGGCGCGTGATAGGTATCATGAGACGGTTCTAATTTAGAACCGCTCTGTGATGTCCATCCCTATTTACATTCGGACTCTAGCTAGGGTTTGCGCGCCCGCCACTCTCAAACGATTAAGTTTCTCAACTCCTCTCGCTCCTCCTCCCCGAGCCTGCCGCCACTGTCCTCGGCCGCCTCCTCGAGCTCCGGCCTACTCCTCCCGATCCTGCTGCGCCGCCTCCTCGTCGGCCCGTGCGCCTCCCAGCCCGCCGAGCCTCCTCCTCTGACCAGCCGAGCCCGCGCCTCCTCCCTCCCCGAGCCCGGGCCTCCCCTTCGACGCCGCCGCTTTCCCAGATCGCTCCTCCTCGTCCTTCTCCTCGACGCCCAAAGGTAACCAATGCCGAAGTTACCGATCGACCCCATGCCCCTTTCCCTAACTATTTCTATCAATAATCATTCATGGTCCTTCGTGATAATTGTACTTGTTTTAGGAATTTGTATTTGCTCTAGTCGCTTATTCATATGGTATTTGTTTTGATATCGCTCTCGAATACATTGCAATGTGGTGTGTTGGGCTTGAGATGAATGCTCTGTGATGATAATAGTCTTGTAATGAAATTGTTTTGATAATCGGGTTTGTACTTGAGCTCTAATTGGAATGCTTACTCTATATCGATAGCAATATGAAAATGTTAAATCTTAGCTTTATGTCGATTTCATTTGTTCACATGATGTTCTATTTCTTGTGAAGATGTCTTCCGCTCATTCTCGAGTCGTCATTACCATGTGTCTCGATGATGCACCATCCTCTCGAACAATATCCAACCGCGTAGAAGAAGAGGAATATCGAAAGGCCCACGGCCGATTTACCATCACGGAGGTCGATCACCGGGACCCTATCAATCCTCGCCGAAAGCAATGCCGCCGATTCCGAGAATGGTCGGAATAGTTGCACGGAACGGGTCAAGATCACCTACGATTCGTGGAAGGTGGTGCCCGACCATTGAAAACTTTGCCAGGGCGACGAAATTTTGCATCGCTCGAGATCCCGAGAACTCCCGGACTCCGGCGACGACACGCGTTGCTACAAGCGTGCAAAGCGTGGAAGAACTTCAAGAGCACGCTTGTCAAGAACTACGTGGAGAAGGATCTGCCGCCTTCCACAAGTATCTATTATTGGAAGAGTCTGGGCGAAGTTTGTGGCGAAGAAGACGACAGATGAATTTAAGAGTGAAAGTGCGGCGCACACGGCCCTCCAGTAAAAAACAAGCACCCCACGACTCGGCACGGCTGGTATGCGGGTAAAGCCCGATATGGAGGGATCAGAACAAAGCAAAAGTAGTTTGAATCTCTCCTGCTATTTCCGAGATCACCGATGTCTTGCGCTACCGACAAAGGTTATTTGCGAGGTTAGCTATTCGCCCTCTGAAGTGTACTTTCCAAACCCAAGACCGTGAAGTGTCCCAACGCTCGTAAGATATCGAACTACCTAGTTTGTAATTACTCCATAACTTCATAGGAAGTGAAATGACATGTCGGGCTATATTGCGATAACGCCGAGTGCACAATCTTCCCAAGGCTCATTCCAGCAGAGATAGGGAGAAAGATATACTCTTTGCGCCCTAGGAAACAAAGTGAGCATCCGGTCGCACGAGAGGCGCCGGTGTTTTTGTCACATGGGAACAATGGTTCCAAGCGACAGAGGATCGCATCGAGTAGGAGGAGAGCCAAAGCCGAGCACGATGCAAAGCTACGAGAGGATCTTTGTGCATCCTCGAGATGAGCTCACCAAAAAATCGAGAGCGAGGTCGGTGAAAAAGTCACCAATCCTTTGAGGAAAGGATTCGTATGCTCGAGCAAAAGCAAAGAAGAGACTTTTGAGGAAAGGATTAGGGATTGCAAATGCCAAGTCGGTTGGAAGCCCCGCCCCTACTATACCGCTAGCTAGCCCCCCAAACATCCGAGTAGTCATTCAACCCTAACCCTACCACAATAGGTGATGACAGATTTTCCGTCGATGACATCCGGTAATAATTATTATCTCTCGAATGCTCAATCCATTCATAAGCTCGCTGGAGTAGCTAATTTTGTACCGCTATGTACGAGGGTGGCTACGGCGCAAGCTCCAAGTGAGATATGTCTCTGCTGCCCTAGATGTCGCTTGGGGCCGTGTATCCATCCAAGATCGGAGCTTTGGTGCACGGTGCAAATCTAGCTCGGTTTCGCAAAAGTGAATGTGGGCGGTGTTTGTGCCAATTTCGAGGCCGCCCCGCCGAAAATTCCCCAAACGATGAGGTCATGACTCTAGGGCAAGCCGTTGGAACATTCATCCAAAGGCCCAAGGAGGACATCTGCTGAGCTACTCGCCCGGTGTCAACTTCACGGAATGTCTCGCAACGGCATCAAGTCCACGGACTTGATCGCACCGGTTACTCAGACCGACATGGCAAGGGCCCGCCGATCACATGCATCTACACTCGTGCTCAATCGACTCTTGTGAAGTCGACCTATACAAAGCGAGGCAAAGAAGGGCAAGGGCAAATCAAGACGATCGAAGTCTTCTCCGATATCCCCTTCTTGCCGCTGGGTCTTAAATACAAGCCAGGCGAGCCATTGCTCGAGAAGTTAGACGACCCCTACCCTAGGACCGGATTGCACGGAATTGCATGCATGGTACATGGAATACCAACAAGCCGCTGATCAACGATGCTCGGGTGTCACCGCGTCAAGTTCAAGGAGCATCATTTTAACCACGTATCAAGACGCCGCCTTCACGGTGACCTTCGACGACTTGTTCTCGCTCTTCAACCTCGACGAGCTCGACGCCTCAATCATACGATGCCGACAATCGTAAGTGTGTACAATCACGGTCAATGTTCGTGTAATATCGATAAATGTTATATATAACTCCTAGCTTTTGTATAATAGATACATGATCCGTGAAGCCGAAAGAAGGAAATCACCGTAGGTTTCTCGACCCACACGTTGTCTCCGAAAGAAGCATCACGGCGAATGCAACATTCGCCGAGAATTACGTTATAGATTTTTTCATGGCTCACCGCAACAAGGAATTCATACTTTTGCCCTACAACCGTAAGTAAGTAGTGTTGCACTCTCGGCTATACTTAATGTTAATTTGTACTTTATAAGCAACACGAACTTAGGTTTAATGACCATGCCGACATACCCGTAGGTTCCATTGATTCTAATTGTAATTATACCAAAACGAAATACGTAATATACCTAGATTCCCTACAGAGGGCCACCACAACTTCACAACTATCCGGAGTTTAATCATCGTAAACACATTTCCTCCATAGAAACTCTATTGTAGTCTTTCCTTCCTTTGCAATGGCTAAGGCTAACTTCTTGGAGTCACGAGGGTGTTCGACGTGTTACATGCTAGAGGATGGAATATCAAGGGAAGGATCTTTTAACATGATCAAACATTCCCTGTACTTGCTAGCTAGTACACATTAATCCTATATAACACTTCGTAGCAATGCCTCTTGAACTAACCAATTTATTTTTGCAAAGCCACCAAAGAATACGGACGCAACGTCTGTGGATACTATGTTTGCCACAACATGCAACTACTCGCTTGTTCCGCGATCACCAATGATCCTCGTGTTTGTCAATCTTTCAACAATTATTTCATATATACTTACCAATTTATATAAGCCCTAATTTAACCTTCATATCGACAAAGTTGCAAACATCACGAAATCTGCGTGGAACAGAGCGAGCTCATAAAAATTCGATCACACCTTGCGGCATTCCCGAATGCATGTGTCATAAATCCAAATGGGAGTTTCCACAAGGTAGCGTATTGAACTTGATTGAGATAGATTGAACATAATGGTACATGTGTGTAAATTAATGTACATTAATGGTTAATTTTAGTTAATTGATTTGTGAATTGGATGTGTGCTTGTTTCTAAATGAATGCAATTTTGATGTGCTTCAAATGGATGAGAATTGGATGTGTTTGTTTCAGAGGGCATGGCTAGCATTTCGAGGCTAGCCAATAAACGTAAATAGATTAAGCAATGCAAAAGACTACCACGGCGGTGCAGAGATAAACCGTCAGTGATATTCGACTACCACAGACGGTCCGTAGATAAAACCGTCAGGATAGTAGATTACACGCACGGTGCGATATGAAACCGCTCGTGATAGTGACTATCGCGCACGGTTTCATATACGCATCGCCCTGCGTAGTAGTTCACTATCACGCATTTCGGTTTTATCTACGATCGTCTGCGGTAGTCGATCATCACTGACGGCTCAGATATGAAACCGCTCGCGATAGTGGATCATCGCGCACGGTTTCATATACGCATCGCCCGCGGGTAGTCTCATCATCACGCATGACGGTTTTATCTACGGATCGTCTGCGTGGTAATCGATCATCACGCATTTCCCCATCTACGCATCGCTCGCGGTAATGTCGATCATCGCGCACGTTTTATCTACGACCGCCGCGGTAGTCGAAAATATCACGCACGGTTTATCTACGCATCGTCGTGGTAGTCGATCATCACGCACGGTTTTATCTCGGCATCGCTCGGTAGTCGATTATCACGCACGGTTGCATCTACGCACTGCTCGTGATAGTATATTACTGACGCTTCGAGAACCGCTCGTGATGACCATTAGCATTATCGACCCATAAACTCGCACGGCTCACGAACCGCTCGCGTGATAGCGCGGAACCGCTCAGAAAGGCCTTTTCTGTAGTAGTGATTAGGTTTGCATGGATTGTTGCAAAGAAGACGCGATAATTATGGGAAAAATACTTTCATCCAGTCTAATTCAAGAAATATGCTATGAGAAAATACAAAGAAAAGCAACAAAAAAAATGTAATCAGCCATGGTAGGCAAGGATGAAAAACTCCAGCATATCCAAATTGAATAAGCCAATTATACAATAAGGAAAACAGATCGGCAAGTAACTTAAACGCAACAATATACATAAAAAAACATGATTCATCTTTATCAAACAGTCTATTAACATGTTTATACAATTTTTACCTCCATTGCAGAGGTAAGCGTCTTCTTTGAAGCTACTCTACGTGGAACTTTGTTTTCAATCACCTGGTGTTGTTGTGTCCTGTTGACAGTCTCTTGGATATGCTCTATTCGTGGAAATTTCTTTTTCTTGTTCTATAGTTGAATGGACAAATGGTAGTTAGTATATGCGAATCTAATGTTGCAACAGGCAATGATGTGTAGGAAACAGAACAAATGTAGTAACAAATAAATTACCGTTAATGAATCTATTTCTTTACTAAATGTATCTTGTAGATCCAGTACATTGCATTGGATTCTCGACATACCTAAATAGTTAGTAAGAAAAAAAATCGGAATTGATCTAGCGTTACAACAATTCTTCTAGAAATATATGTTTTTAATGTACTGCTCGTGGACTAAAACCAACAGCATCAGTTGTTTGGAAATTCACCTACGAAAAGATAATAGGCTTGCATGGACTGCTGCACGAATGTGTGATAAGTATGAAAAAAAACCTCTTATTCAGTCTAATGCAAGCACTATGCTTTGAGATAATATTTATCAAAGAACCACAAGAAAACATTAGCAAGTAAAAGCACTGTAACATCCATGTTAGAATGCAAGGAGAAGTACGATTAGAGACGCTCACATCGAGGTCTTTGGATATCTAAACCCCAGAAAGCCACACCTCCACCCACTGCCCACGAACCCACCATTCGTCATTCATCCAATCCAACAAAAACAACAGCAATAAGTATGAATAAGAAAACCATGAATACTGCAAGAATGTGTGATAAGTAGGGAAAAACACGTTTATTCAATCTAATGCAAGCATTATGCTATGAGACAATATGAATAAAAGCAACAAAAAAAAAGCAGTCATGATAGGCAAGGATGAAAAATGGCAACATATCCAAACCGAATAAGCCAATTAAACAATAATGAAAACATACCAACAAGTAACATCACCGTAACATCTATGTTATAATGCAAGGAGAAGCATGATTAGAGACGCTCACATCGAGCTCTTTGGATATCTAAACCCCACACCTCCGCTCACAACCCACGAATCCACCATTCAACATTCATCCAACCCAACAAAAACAACACCAATAAGTACGAATAAGAAAACCATATTGAGCAAGCATTTTTTCAGCGAGGCAGCAGGTCAAGCACTGCAGGTGCTCAGAGTATTGCAACCTTCCTGCCCACTGCGGCCTTCCTATCCTCCATCGTGTCGCACACTCTAGCGAAGACGCCGCACTGCAAGGGGGATGGCGTGACAGCATTAGGAGTATGATTAGGCCTTAATATAAAAATTTATGCACAAAGCACATGACTTAGCCCCAAATAGCATTAATATTCAAGAATGTGCACATAATACGGATAAGTCTTAAAAATTCCATAAGAGCAGCAAGGCGCACACAAAAATGCAAATATTGGAATAATTAGCCAGTTCCAGTAGTCTCCTAATGACACGCATGAGGATGACTGTAAGTAGATGTGGCCTCCTTTAGGGCAGGCAAATAACCTACATATAATACCAATAAGTGGCAAATGCATAGCAGTAAAGCAATCCATAAGTGGACCCCATACGCTCATTACAGAAATTCTCTAATCACTTTCCCTAGGTTATGTGGCATAAGGAGTCTAGTGGCCATAACTTTTGCCCTAGACCTCTTAACAAACATGAGCTCTATATCTCAATTGACCAACTCGATAAGCTGTACAAACCATACAATAGGCTGAAGATCCAGCTTAGACGTTTAGAACATGACAAACGTTTTTAGTCTTATAGGCTAGAGAACCGACATAACTAATCTAAGCTGGAAACGGTTAACTGGTGTAAACAGATCCCAATTTGAGCAAAGCAAGCTTTTTAGTCTTATAGGCTAGAGAATCGACATAACTGATCTAAGTCGGAAATGGCTAACTGGTGTAAACAGATCCCAATTTGAGCAAAGCAAGCTCCCCAAGGTGGATGACAGTATTCTACCCTCTATAGAAACACCAATTGCATCTATCTGAATTCAAAAACATGGGTCTAGCCAATTACAAATTAAATCGGCATTTACTGCTTCCTAATCTTTAAATTTGCTAATAATCCACAAGTTCATCCCCAGTCTGGTTCCTCTAGCATATAGGGACTACACAATGCATATAGCAACAATTAAACTTATCGAGAAACTTCTAAATTGGATTGAGATTGCATTCCAGAAGCATCGTGAAACCAAAATGCCAAGACATGCAAGGAAAGCACAATAAAATGAAATATGAAAGAGCAGTAGATGAAGTAGAGGAGACGAAGAAGTGAAAGGCTTCCAATTATAGTGCTCAGAGAGTCGCCAAGCGGCTCGAGGGCCTTGGAGAGCCAGGCGACGTCGGGCCTCTAGCCCCTCCAGGGGAGGCAGGCATCCTCGTCGTCATCCCCGACCCTTTTCTCGCGCTGGCCTAGGCGTCCTCCCTCGGGCTCTTGGCACTCGCCTCCACGCCCACGGCCGCCGCTGCCTTCTTACCCATGTCCTCCCCCGGTTCGGTCTTGATGGGGGTGGGCCCGGTGGAGAAGAAGCGGGAGAGCGCGAGGGGTGGGATTGGGCGGTGGAGGGCGTGGGAGAGGAGGCGCTTCGCCATGGGCGGTGAAGAAAAGGCGAGTCAGTGGCGGGTGTCACGGGGAAGACAGAGCCGGCTGCGCAGAGAAAGGAGCACATGGTGGCGTGTCAGGAAGACGAACTCAAGGACACTGGAAGCGCAAGAGGCAGAGGAAGGAGACCAAGAGGCAGGGACTGGAAGAGGAGGGAGCAAGAAGGGGGAGCGAGGCCGAGTGGGCGGTGAGCGCGAGTGGCGACGGGAGAGGAGACCAAGGGCGAGGGGTTGAAGAGGTAGGGAGGGCGGCGGTGGGGGGTGGTGAGGCTGAGGGTGGCGGGGAGTGAGAGTGAGGGATGGTCGTGGAGGGAGCTCGAAGGGGAGGGAGGGAGGAAGAGGGAGCGAGCGCCGGTGGCGGGGAGGAGGTCGAGCGTCAGCAGGGAGGAAGCAGAGGGCATGTGGGGGGGGGAGAGCAGGCGCGAGCCGAGCCATGAGGAGGAGAAGGAGCGGAGAAGGCGGCTCGATGGGATCCACACGGATGCGTGCGAGAAGAAGGCGGCGCAGATAGGGAGATGCGGGAGGAAGCGAGATGGGCGAGCGACTGGTGGAGACATGGGCATCAAGCCACACGTGGCTTCAAGGCGATCACAGACATGGGGCAACGCGACAGCAGCGGGCACAATCCGACGACCAGGCTTTTCGGGGTGACGTAGCTAGCGCCAGAGCCTGCGCTTTCTTCTAGTATTGTATAAGGGTTAATGCATTAATATCCACGAAGGGTGAATAGACAATAGTAAATCTGCATCACGTTCATGTACTCGTTGATGGCTCAAAAAACAGTCGCTTAGGCTAGGAAGCCAAAGGTAGTGGTGGAGCTTGGCACAAAATAAGAGGGGGCTATGATCCGATGGGCAGAAAGATTAAACTAAAATTCTTTCTTATCTTGACGGATCGAGGCTAATCTCTACATATCCAAACAGGCAGGGATTAGACCCAATAAGAGCATGTACAATAGTACAGACAATTGCTATTTATAGCAACTCTCCATGTCATCTGTAGGCAGCACTAAAGACAGCTCATACAATAGATTGTCTTTTTACTTGTCTTTATAGATCACACAATCTTGTAATGCTTTCCTTGGTTCTAGTAATACAGTCGGTTACAGGATTGTAAACAACATATTTCTCTCTCTTTATTCTCTTTCATCTACATCAACTTAAATCCTACGTGTTGGAGACTATAGATAGCTAATATAAACCCATTGTACATGATCTAAGCCATGAAGGGAACAAATTTGCGTACGGAGGAGGTGAGTCTGTTTTCATGTTAACCATCACTAAACTCTTCCCCTGGCTTAAGGTCAATCAAATCTGAATTTCGACTATAAATCCATCCAACACGCTAGCCTTAAGCCAGACAACTTAGCCTCACTAAACTCTGCCCCTGGCTCAAGGTCACACAGTCAAATCTCAAATTTCCACGATAAATCATTCTCATCGATCCAACACGCTAGCCTTAAGCTAGACAACAAACGAGGGTGTCTTCACCCTCATCCTGACTAGCCCTACTACAATTTCTGCGTACTCAGAAACAAAGCAAGCACAAAGCTTTCGAAGAAAAGCAGCCGAGAAAGATTAATCTAGCACAGGACAGGGACAAATTAAGTTCCAATCGCCCCCACGTAAAGCCCAATCCCCCAACCCCCAATCAAGCAAGATGCCGTGTCGCTCCGAATCCGATGGCCAAATCATACGCGCGTCAGATGGTATCTTGCAAGGAATGATCTCCGCACCAAATTCCGCATATTCGCGCGGTCCTTTCGTGGGATCCCATTTGCTTCTCAAGTCGCTACTTCTTCCTCATTTGGACCAGAGAGCCGCTTGCGCTTAAAGAAAGACGAATGAGATTTCTGCTTGGAATTTTTTTCACCATAATAGCCTCTTCTCGTCCACGCAGTGGCGGAGCTAGAAATTTAATGATGAAGGTACACACTTTACACGTACAATTCTATAGTTTGTACAATTATTTTATAATATCATAAATCTAGCACATAGATTCCAAATTTGTCAAAAGCACAATACAAATAGCTCAAATAAGGTCTTACATGAATAGAAATTACAAAATTATAAAATATACAACTATACAAAGAAAATTATAATACTACTTTACGCGTTTCATGTCTTGAAAATGTATCGTTCACTTCTTGATCCTGTAATTTTCAGAATTTCTGATGGTGTTTTTGCAAAATAAGGATTTTCTTTTCTTTTTTTTCTTTTTCACCTTTTTTAGAATTCAAATGGGCCGGCCCACACTTCCCAACCCAGTGGCGGAGCTAGAAATTTAATGATGGGGGTGCACACTTCACACGTACAATTCTATAGTTTGTACAATTATTTTATAATATCATAAATCTAGCACATAGATTCTACATTTGTCAAAAGCACAATACAAATAGCTCAAATAAGGTCTTACATGAATAGAAATTACAAAATTATAAAATATACAACTATACAAAGAAAATTATAATACTACTTTACGCTGCTTTCATGTCTTGAAAACGACGCTCACTTCTTGATCCCGTAATTTTCGAATTTCCGATGGCGCTTTTTGCATTAGGATTTTCTTTTCTTTTTTTTTTTTCGCCTTTTTTTTCAGAATTCAAATGGGCCGCCCACACTTCCCAACCGGTGGCCTAGTAAAACCGATGCTAGGGAAACCCCAGCACCGAAGTCCCATAGCGGCGCGCTTATGCGCGATGTGGCATGTAGGCTCGCCCGAGTCATGTGTCGGCGGCGGCGCACTCCGAGCTCCACGCTACGGGCGGCGACTCGCGGCGACGACGAGGCGGCTGGCGGCTCGACTCTGGCGCATGGCGGCGCGAGTTTCCACGCGCATGGCGGGTTCGGCGACGCTGGCGGCGGTTATGTCGAGGTTTCTAAGCGCGCGAGCTCCACGTCTTGGCGGCTGCTCCCAAACGCTTGCAGGGCGGCGGCCTCGAAGAAGTCGGGCAAGACTCAATGTGGGCGGCGGCGCAGGTGCCGCGCCGAGGCGCTTCAAGGCGGCGGAAGTCGGCGGCTGGTGTTCTAAGCCGGGAGAGTTCTATGCGGTCTTGCGCCATCCATCCTCCCCTACCTTTTTCTTTGCTTTGGGCGGTGTGGGGATTGGGAGCTGAGCCGGGAGGATTTGATTTGCCGATTTGGGGTGGTCAGCAGACTGATTCACTGAACTACGAACTGAGGATTGATGTTTCATATTTGATGAACTGATGATTGATGTTTGATGCACTGATCCCCTCTCGTTTTTCAGTTTTTTAGGGGTGCCGATGCATACCCGGCACCCCTGCTGGCTCCGCCCCTGCGTCCACGGGTCATGGCTGTCTAGCCATTCCTACGCTAGACTTGCAACGCTGTCCACGTGCCCTAGAGTCTAAACAGTGTTTTTTTATTTAAAAAAAACCAATCAATAGTCTAAGTGTTCTTAGCTTAACTAGAGCTGACTTTAGATAGGTGTTGCTTGCATCTATAAATTCATCCAAATGGGGGGAGTTGTAGTATTTGAAATGTTGAAATTAATGTGGTGCTACTAAATAAAAAAAATTAACGTATGAAAAATATAGTTTTTGAGAAATAGTATGATCTCCTTAAAAGCAATGTCATAAATAAATCCAATCTATATAACTCATTAGTATCATATGGCCATCAAAATAAGTTCATAGGGCGTATTCTTAAAGTAGATCTTCCATAACGTTCAGCCCATACGAGGAACATGAAAATTGTAAACACGATTGGATAAAGCGTACAGCTTCCAACTTTAAAGCTATAATAATAAGGCGATTTTGAGAAAGAGCGTATAAAATAAAAGGGGGAAAACCATAAACGCCCCTATAGGTCACTTGTTTTTCAATTTGCCCCTATCTTATTTCTGTTTATTTTGTTCCCCGTAAGTCAACTCAAGTTATTGTGCAAATACCCCCGATGCACGCCAACACTATTTCTTGTGCTTTTTCATTATCTTTTTTGGACTTGTTTCAATGATTTTAAACTCATCTAAGTGGTTGTAATACTTTTTTTTTGCGAGTACAAGGAAGACGCATACGCACGCATGCCACATGTAAAAATCCTAGAAAGATGGAGCTCAGGGATACATCCACAACCTCGCAAAATTCCTACTGAAGCGTAGTCGCGTGTGTATAAAAGGTGGACACCATGATTTGAATCATAGTGGCTGGAGTCGTATCACAACGCCACTCCCCCACCAAGAGCTGGTTCCCTAAGTGTTTGCAATACATATTCTAATTATTTGAGTGATTTCAGTGTTTTAATACAAAAACTCAGAATTGAAACATTACTAATGAAATCATGTATTACATGTACCAAAGCCATGCAAGTCATTGATATAGGTATTGATCAAGTAGTTGAAACAAGCCGCCCGTGAATGGCCAGGCCTGAGCCCAGCCCAACATAGGTCAAGCTTGAGGCCTAGCTCGAAGCCCGGAAAAACACAATTTCCTTTTTTTAATTAAAAAATAGTTAAAAACTATTTTCCCAAAGAAACTATTGTTTTAAATTATTTTCCTTAATAAAATAATCATTATAATAATTTTCAATGCCATCAGGCTTTTTTTGGGCTTTGGGCTGGGCTTGCAAGCTGGAAATCAGGGCACGAGCTTGGCCCAGTCCAAGCTCGAAAAATCGGACCGGGCCAGTCTGCCACGAATAGGTCTACTTGTGGGTACCCAATGGTCCACCGTAGAGTGAGACGCTCGTCTACACGATGACACGGAGTGACTTTTTGGCGGTATCGTTACTTTTGCGTACTGTATGTACAAAAATGGGTGTACATTTTTTTTTGGCAAATTTAGCATCCGTCCGCACGGCCGTCGTGTGGTGACGTTGCCGCACGACCACCGTGTGATGAGGCTACCATACGGGTGCCATGCGGTACGGCCACCGTGCGGTCGTGCCTATGCGCCGCCATGTGTCCTCTTAGGATTAGGATTAGGGTTTAAGTCGGAATTAGGAATTAGGGTTAGGGTTTAAGCAGCGATTTTTGTTTCAATTTTAAAATATAGCAAACGACTTCAAAAAATTATGAAATTTTACGTGGAGCCCCCGACATAGTATACTTGCTTGTGTAAATTTGCCATAATTTTATTCATTCCGGATTTTTCTCGCAATTTCATAAATACAATCTCCTTCCACGCGGGGTTCTCCTGCATTCAGACTTCAACACAATCTCGCTCAGATGGACAAGCACTGGGAGGAGATCCGTGAAATGCAAAGGGAGTATGCAGCCCAGGATAAACAAAGGGAGCGTGCTAGGAGGCCACCTCCCCGCAATGACGCCGGCCCCTATAGCAGCAACCCCTACCACAATATCCCAACCGAGTCTTATTTTGCAACACCGCCCGAGGGAGACGCCGCCCTCTATCGCGCAGGGACGATGCGCTTTTTTTCAAGTCCAAGTACCGGCTAAGCCTAGGCATGTGTTACTAGGGTTGCGCGAACTACTCCTGTGATTATCCCGATCACTGTTGGGACACGAGCCGCTATCGGCAGCCGGTAAGAACATGTTATAGTATGTCTCCCTACCATTTCTTTTTCAAAGTACGTACTAACAACCTCCCCTATCTACCTGTAGTCTCCGGATCTGCTATGTGGCTACCGCAAGTGGATTGACCTAGAGATCCACCCACACGACCAGTGGATTCTTGACCGCGAGGAGTGGGATGCTAACAAGGACCGCGAGAGGAGGGAGGAGGAGCGCCGCACTGAAAAGCATAACGAGCATATCCGACAAGAGACACAGGCCCAACTCGAGGTGTGTAGGCGTAGGGAGCGCGAGAAAAAGAGGGAAATGACGATTGAGGCCAAGGCGGCCGCGCGAGAAGTACAATGCCGAGCTCGCAAAGAAGGGCAAATGGCCTCGATCCATGCAGTAGTCCGACCCTCTTCGTCCATATGTCCCATGTATTTCTAATTTCCTAAAGGCATGTATGTATTGTCATTGGTTCGTTAGCCTGCGTGCCATGTAACCCTCTTGTCGGATCAACTGTCGTGTTGTTATCGTTGCGCCATTTTTCCAAAACTGTCGTGTATGTTACTGTGTATGAACTTCCTCACCTACCTTCGTACTTACGAATCATTGCTACCTCACAAAATTTTTCAGAAATTTAGCGCACCACAATGACATACGACGATCACAAAATGTTATTGCGAGTCTAACAGATAGTTTTCCAGAAGTAGGAAAAAGTATAGCATATTTGGAATATCCTACAACCTCATCTAGACCGCTAATATACATTGCTGTCAAGACATGTATATCATCAAAATGTAACAGAGCAAATCTCAAATACATTCCAAGTCACATGAAATTATGAAACCCTAATTTCCGTAACCTAAAATCCAAATTCTCGCGACCTACATCCTAAATTTTTGAGACAATTCCAAAACATATATAAAATTGTCGAAATATTACACAATAAAAAAATCATAATTTTTGGAGCTCATTTTCTACATTTACAAATTCGTACAAACAGTACACGTTTATGAAATTGCGAGAAAAATCTGGAACGAATAAAATTATGGCAAATTTACACAAGCAAATATACTCTGTCGGGGGGCTCCACGTAAAATTTTATAATTTTTTTAAAGTCGTTTGCTATATTTTAAAATTGAAACGAAAATCGCCGCTTAAACCCTAACTCTAAGGGGACATGTGGCGACACGTGGGCACGATTGCACGGCGGCCGTACAGCAGCGCTATCGCACGGCGGCCATATGGCACCGGAGATGTGGTGGCCGGAGAATCGCCGTCGCACGGTGATCGTGCAGATGAGTGCTAAATTCACAAAAAAAAAAAATTTATACGCTCATTTCTGTACATACGGTACACAATACCGCCAAAAAAGTCGACGCGGAGATGCTCTAATGACCAACAGATGAGGAATCCACCTCGCCACGTCAGATCCACAGCGGGGGCAAACACGTCCATCTGTCCACCCACGCACGGACTTCCTAGTCCAGAATCCGGACCCCAAAATAGATGAGAAATCCAAGAGCAGAAAAAAAACCCAAATCTGGCAGGCACACAACTCACCCCCTAGGCCCCAAACCTACCCTACCCTCCCTTCCCCTGCCGGTCATCCCTTCCATCAAGCTGCTTGCCCCTTTCCGATTCGTCTCTCGGCTTCGAAACTATATAAACTCGCCACACCCCCACCCTCGCACGCCTTCTCCCCGCACTTTCCCCACAAAAAAACGAGCGGAAGATTGCAATTGGCGGGGCGCGGTCGGATTCAATGAGCGGGGAGCGACCCGAGGAGGAGGAGCAGCAGCACGGGCACCGGTACGTGCGGATGACGCCGGAGCCGGAGGGGGACCCGGCGGTGGCGTCGTTCCGCCTGCCGGAGTCGGCACGGGTGTTCGACGAGCTGCCGCGGGCCAGGATCGTGGGGGTGTCGCGCCCCGACGCCGGGGACATCACACCCATGCTGCTCTCCTACACCATCGAGGTCCAGTACAAGCAGGTCCGTGGGCTCCTCCTCCTCCTCCACTTCTCATTTTTGATGTCGTTGTTCAGTTGCTGGTTAGGAATGCGTGGTTTGGTGCTCTGCTTTCGATTAGGCGGCGTCCGTGCTGCTTGGCATTCGCGGTTTAGAATTGCTGCGTAAATTGGGCGTTTCGTGATTTGTTTCTCCGATGCCTGCGCCTTAGTTTTTTCTAACTGATTTCCAATGATTTTTTTAATAAAAAGACTTCATTTGGCTTACCTCTACCTTCACTGCCCCGAACAAAATAAGATAGGGAAAAAAAAGGCCGCTTTCTGTTTTGGGGATGCCAGCGAGTAGCTCAATGCTTGCACGAAAGGGTGGTTGGCGCTTGTTTCTCTGATTCGTGGGCCCCGAATTTTAGCAGTTTTATGCAAATGCTGGCAAATTCTTTGCGTTGGGAGATAAATTCCATGTTGGTTGGTGTAAAAAATTTGGGAATTTTAATCCCGACTTACTATGCTACTGTGGAATTTGGTTTGTTCTTTTTTTTTGTGGTCAAAGGAAGGTTAGTTTTTGGATTTGTGGAAATGTTAGGTTGCGATTTGGTGGAGGAATGATTAAGGTGTATTGTTAGGCAAAACAGCGGGCAAAATGGTCGATTGGAGCGAGCATCATGTGAATTTGGGTGCTGGTATTTGAATCGGAAGGAATATATATATATATATATATATATATATATATATATATATATATATATATATATATATATATATATATATATATATATATATATATATATATATAGCATTTCTATATGGTTTGGTGTGGCTGAAGCAGTTTGGTAGGTTGGGTTTCCTATTAAAGATTGGCCTTTTGCATCTGAACTTGTGTGTATGTTCATCAGCATGATTTTTATACCATTTGTGGGTTATAATGCTGTTTATTTTTATGTTTGTATAAATTAGCAATGGTGGATAAAAGTTCACACGCTGTTTGTTAAAGCTAATTGTGTAGGAAAAAGAAACACCTAGTGAGAGCTGATGTAGTGGGAAGTTTCACCCAAAATTACGTATTTAGCACCATTACCACCAATCTGACTGGTCATACCGCAGTGTGAAGCCAATTAAACACACACTTATATCAGAGAGACCAAAATGAGGAAAATTTAACCAGGATAAACAGTGCAAGTTACATCATTGGAGAATGCAGGCAAATTCTTTGCGTTGGGAGATAAATTCCATGTTGGTTGGTGTAAAAAATTTGGGAATTTTAATCCCGACTTACTATGCTACTGTGGAATTTGGTTTGTTCTTTTTTTTTGTGGTCAAAGGAAGGTTAGTTTTTGGATTTGTGGAAATGTTAGGTTGCGATTTGGTGGAGGAATGATTAAGGTGTATTGTTAGGCAAAACAGCGGGCAAAATGGTCGATTGGAGCGAGCATCATGTGAATTTGGGTGCTGGTATTTGAATCGGAAGGAATATATATATATATATATATATATATATATATAGCATTTCTATATGGTTTGGTGTGGCTGAAGCAGTTTGGTAGGTTGGGTTTCCCTATTAAAGATTGGCCTTTTGCATCTGAACTTGTGTGTATGTTCATCAGCATGATTTTTTATACCATTTGTGGGTTATAATGCTGTTTATTTTTATGTTTGTATAAATTAGCAATGGTGGATAAAAGTTCACACGCTGTTTGTTAAAGCTAATTGTGTAGGAAAAAGAAACACCTAGTGAGAGCTGATGTAGTGGGAAGTTTCACCCAAAATTACGTATTTAGCACCATTACCACCAATCTGACTGGTCATACCGCAGTGTGAAGCCAATTAAACACACACTTATATCAGAGCGACCAAAATGAGGAAAATTTAACCAGGATAAACAGTGCAAGTTACATCATTGGAGAATGCACTGCTCATTACAATTTACGGTTCCTTTTATGTAATACCTCTGATCTGGATTTGCAATCATTTGTTCCTTTGTGAAGCATAAATCAATAAATTAAGTAGTGTGAAGCTAATTAAACACACACATAAAAAGAAAACAAAAGGAGGTAAACTTAACCAGGATAAGCAGCATAACCTTTACTTTTTGAGAGGAAGATAAACAGTACAACTACATTATTGCAAATGCACAACTCATCAGGTCATCATATGTGTAGTTGATGGATGCTGTAAAAAACTGATCCCAGGAGCTTAGAGCCATTTATCACGCTGAACTTGCTGTTTTTGTTTCATCTGTTGCATTGTTGAGGTTTTGTGATCCTGTAAAATATGAACTGTTTAAATGCATTCAATAATGTTAACTAGTTCTTCTATCAGTTTAGGTGGCTTCTGTATAAGAAGGCCTCACATGTTCTGTATCTACATTTTGCGTTGAAGAGACGTGCATTTCTTGAAGAATTCCATGAGAAACAGGAGCAGGTTGGTTACATAATCATCACAGTTAATTTTAGCTGTATTTGAATTTGTACGTCCTTTCAGGTGAAGCACTGAAAGTGAATGCTGCAATTGCACATTACGAATATCTGTTACAGTTGAAGAACTTTTGCAACACTTTTTCTTGGCAGTTATTCGGATATTTAATTTGTAACCACATTAGAAATATAGAATTGCCTCTGGTTTACTGTTTTGCACTTCAGTCTCCATGTTTTCTACCATTTCCCACTTTCTTGGGTAAACATATGTTGATTTATTGCATACTTCTTTAGGATTCCATGCCTTCTAATATTATATCCATGCAAGGATGCATTCTAAAAATGAGGCTTCTTCTGATCTTTTTCACACTCTCTTTATTTGACTGCCAATTCATACTCGGAGAGATATCAATATTCTTGGAGAAAGCTTCCTTTTCAAGCACAAAACACTGAACTAATCTCCAGGATTCTTTTGTTATTAAAGGTCAAAGAATGGCTTCAAAATTTGGGAATCGGGGAGCATATGCCAGTTGTGCATGATGATGATGAAGCAGATGATGTGCATGTTCCTTCACAACATGATGAACACTCTGTCAAAAATAGGTAAATTGTTGTTCTTATTATTGATGTTGGCCCAATGGACTAAAAGTCTAAAGCGATGGAAACTTCAATGATGAAATCTTTGCAAACAATATATTGATGCACCTAGAGCTGTTGATTACTTGACTTCCCATAAGTTCACCCATGCATATAGTACCTCTGTTCCGAAATAAATGTTGTTTTAGAATGTGTGTAGTCAAACTTTTACCACTAATGTACATAAAAGTATTTAGATTTGTTGCATGGAAATGATACTAGTAGATTTTTCATCAAGAGTAATTCCAAATCATTATCTTTTTAATAAATTTACTAATGCATAATTAGATAAAGTAATGGTCAAAGGTGTGTATTGGAGAAGACCTTGTCAATGTCCAAATGACATCTATTTTGCAACAGAGGTAGTAGAAAGAATTACGAAAGGAACTAAAACTGTTTTAGTATTGTTGCAGAAATGTTCCCTCAAGTGCTGTTTTGCCTGTCATTCGACCAGCTCTTGGTCGTCAGCAATCCATTTCTGATCGTGCAAAGGTTGCAATGCAAGAATATCTGAACCATTTCTTGGGGAACTTGGATATTGTGAACTCAAGAGAGGTACCAAAAGACCTTTCTCTATAGTTTTGTACTTTTAGTTTTAATAGAAATGTATATACATCACCAAAACATTGCGTATGTCAATTAGAACGAATCATCCTGCTGCTCCTTTCTTTTAGACTGTAACATCTGTTAAAATGCAGGTTTGCAAATTTTTGGAAGTTTCGCTGTTATCGTTTTTGCCCGAGTATGGGCCAAAGCTAAAGGAAGATTATGTTACAGTTAGACACTTACCAAAATTTGACACAGAAAGTAAAGACAAATGTTGCTCACGCGGCTGTTTTAGTTTCTGCAAAAGTAGCTGGCAAAAGGTATAGATCATTGTACTGTTATTTTATTTTGTATCTTACCATGATGCTGTGAATTTTTTTATTTAACCATTTTTTAAATTTTATTTTAAAGTTAACCTCCCGCGCACGTTATTTCCAATTCTGACCCCTTTGATCACGCCACGGGTGGTGGCGTGACCAAACAACACTCACACGCCACCCGTGATCTGGGCAATCTCTTGTTACGCCACCACTGTGGCGTGATAAGTTGTTTGGTCACACCACAATCAATGGCGTGACAAAAAGTGCTATTTTGGAGACTTATCCCGGCGTGCGGACAAGATATTGTTTTGTCACGCCACAGGTGGTGGCGTGACCAAAGGGGTCAGAATTGGAAATAAAGTGCGCGGGAGGTTAACTTTAAAATAAAATTTTTAAAAAGGTTAAATAATAAAAAAAGTTCTGATGCTGTCCTTGTATTTCAGCTGTGAAATTGAACATTTTTTTTAC
Organism: Phyllostachys edulis; assembly: GCA_036346405.1. Taxonomy (NCBI): domain Eukaryota; kingdom Viridiplantae; phylum Streptophyta; class Magnoliopsida; order Poales; family Poaceae; genus Phyllostachys; species Phyllostachys edulis. The sequence goes on from CM070545.1 coordinate 109,344,776, forward strand.
AGGTTTGGGTTGTACTGAAGCCGGGATTCTTGGCTTTGCTCCAAGATCCATTTGATCCAAAGCTTTTGGATATAGTTATCTTTGATGTGTCACCTCACACAAATGGAAATGGAGAAGGCCAAATCATTCTAGCAAAGGAGATCAAGGAACGTAATCCATTGCATTTTGGATTCGAGGTACTAGTACCTCTTTCCCTTTATTAATCTTGGTCTAACAGCTTGACACCTCCTTCCAATGAAACAGTAAAAAATTTGAGCATCCTCCCCTTAACCCTTAGACTTAATTGACTTAAGGGTCTCTTTAGCCTAACTAACCTAGATAAACTTAAGTCCAGTCAAAACAAAATATTTTTGGTTGGGCTTACAAGATTTTGGAGGCGATTGTAAAATCTTGTTTTATGGTAACTTCTAAATTAGCGACAACAAGCATGCTTATGAGTTGTGCAGACCAGCAAAATTCTTACCAGCGAAATTTCGATGAAAACTGGTGGTTACCGGCCTTACTGGTGGGTCCCATTAAAATTTAAACCGGACAAAAAACGTTTTAATTTCAAATTTAAACAGTTAATGATCATGGAAAGCCCTAAAATAGGCACAACACAGCAGCAAAGCTCATGCCTTGCGTGCGCTCGGTCCCAGGATCAAATCCTAACTCTGCCTCCACCTTTTTTCGTAAATTCGACCTGTGACATGCTAAGGAGATGGAAAAATAGCAATTTGGGAAGTGGGGAGTTGAACCCAAGACCTCCTGCACGCACATGTGCCACTAGGCTAGTGTCGGGATCCGGATTTCCGAATCCGGAACCCTCTGTGTACATCTGCACTAGTCCCTGGATCAGTAGCTGCCAGAAACTACCCGAGAGTCCCAACTGCTTCCGGTTTCCAAAATTTACTCTTTTGAAATCAAATCCAAAATCTACTATGCGAAAACGCACCTTGCCTGTCCTTGATCGTGGGCACGGCTATTCGAATAATTTTACACTCTGTAGAGGTTGTATAGCTTGATACACAAGAGATAATCAACTCATAATGTTTGTTTCACACACTTTTGTAGGTGTGCGACTAAGTGATTATCACAAGGCCTTTACAATACTTTATCCTTACATTAGCCCGTCCGATGAGCTTAACTCCAAGTCATGGACGTCAATTACCATTGACCCGGAGCTCACCGTTGTGGGGGATAACCTGCCCGGACATAGATGTCAGTTACCATCGCCCGACGCAAGCCCCGATAGACATAGACGTACCATCGTCTGCACTACCCAAGAAGGAACACCTATCAACTACAGCATGCAGACGTAATGCTAGAACAAGGTAAATTAGTTGGCCAGGTCCTTCCCATTTAGGATATGCGGTTGTACGGTATTGCTCAGTTTGAATAGTCACAAGCGTCGATCCTTATTATGACTTGGGCGATTTCTAACAAAAACCCTGGTTTCGATCATTGAAATGAATCGATCCCGTGCATCCCTGCACCAACCTTAACAACCATTTCGCCCAAGTCCAAACAGATTTTCACCATTTTTTTCATTTTGAAAACCAACGACAATATATATTGCCATAATTTTCTCAAACTGATTTGCATACATGATATTAACAATTCCCATCCATAGGATAGACATGACCGATATAGCTTGTCTAAGCTGTTCTACCGTTGTATATTAAACCATCAATAATGTATTTATATAATCTAACAATAATGCTGCTCTATAATCCAACAATAATATAATTATGAAATCCCAAAGATATAATCCTATAATCCAACAAAGATATATTCCTTTGACCTAACAATGATATAATCCGATAATGATGTATTCCAATAATCCTACAATGATATATTTGTATAATCCAACAATGAATCCAACAATGATATGTTTCTATGATCCAATAATAATGTATTTCCACAATCCAATAATAATGTATTTCCACAATCCAATAATAATGTATTTCCATAATCCAATAATCATGCCGATAAAGATATATTTCTATAATCCAACAAAGATATATTTCTATAATCCAACCAAGATCATGTGATTCAAATGTCAAGGGATGGTATAATGCTACTAAAGTATCAAGTCGGCATGTATCTACCTTGAAATTTGACATACATTTGCATAAGGAATAAAACATGCAATTTGATAATTTAAATGAATATAAATTTGTACAAGGGTAGGTTCAATATGATCAAATGTTGACTCGCCTGGCTCAAAAGCAGGTTTGTCTTGGAATTTTTGCGCTTGCTTGAACTGAGGCTCTTCTGTGTCCTCGTACTCTACTCGGACGATCGCATCGGAAAACAAACAAATAAGCGAGCAATGCAAATAAATACAAAAGAAATCCAAAATGAGCAAAACCACTGCCAACAGATAGATCTTGAATTTAGAAAATTTTAGAAACAAATTTCATTAAATTTGGAGCTAAAACAGGCTAGAACGGGCTCTCCAGAGTTTAAATTTGGACTAGATCCAAAATAACCAAACAAGTAGAGAAATTCTCTCTCTACAAAGTGGGCCCATCTGAACAAGAATTACTTTTTTAATTAATTTTCTATTGAAAAAGGCCACTGAGATTGGCAGCTGGGTCCCACGGGATTTTAATTAAATTTGATTTGTTTTCTAAAAAGGAAACGAGTGGGGGCTGACAAGTGGGACCTAATTACTGTGCACATAGTAAGCGGGCCCACTTGTAAGTGGTTGTACCGATTAAACCAGTTTTAAAAGGATTTTAAAAGTCGACGGGGCCCACATGTCAGCGACTGATCAACAACGGCTAAACAACAAGATCATTACACACTATACGTGTGGTTAAACCTAATGACGTCGCTACAGTGTCATCTTCTCTGCTGAAGAGCAGGGGCAGAACTAGAATAGAAATGACCGAGGTTCACCGTTTCACCGTACATATAACAACATATATAATTTCGAAGTAACATGGTACTAAATAGTAATGTATCCAACAATTTTTAGCATCAATATTTCAACATAACCAATAACAACGTCCAATGATAAAGAAGTAGTGATCAAAATGCTTACTAACATAAAGAAATTCACTAATAATATTGTTAATTGTAGGCTTGTAGCAAAGTGAAGCAACTAAGGGCGAAATTATGGATAAGGATAGTCGATATTGGCAAAATACATCATTCGACCTCAATGACCTATAAAAAAGAAAAAAAACAAATTAAAATAATCTAGTAAAAAAGTAGAATAGTCGAATGAAAGTAAATACAATACTTTTTAGTATTTACGTTCTTTCAAGTTCATGAAACAATGAACCACATCGTCATTGGTAACTTTTTTCATTTCTTCTTTCTCTACATAGCAAATTAGGATATCACTCATGAAATTATCATTGATACAATTGCGCAAATTTTTTTTCACAATTCTCATGGCTGAAAAACATCTCTCAACTGTAAATTTGCCTGCCATTTTTGATTAACATGTTGTCAAATCAAATGCCATGTTCAACAACAAGAACAATAAAGTACAAGCATTGATCAAACATACGTGCAGATAGTGAGATAGGTGCTTTTACTTACTTGACATTAGTTGACTAGCACACAGCACACACAGGTGTTAGGTTCACTTCAAGTTCAATTTCCAGTGTAAAAAAACCTCAATTTGAAACCCTAAATTTTAGGTTTATAACCCTAGCATATGATAAAAAAACCATCATCAAGTTGAAAAATCACCTAACATTAACATATGATGAAAATAACAACCACCGTCATTCATCAAGTTAGAACAGAGGAGTCAGACTCTAACTCAAAGCTATCCTCTTGACTTAACAGAAAAGAAACAGAGACTAAAGAGTAAAGGCAGGGGACAAGAACAGCTCATCACTCATGAACCAGATTACCAGAAGGCACCCGTACGTGCTCAAATTTCCAATTTAACAAATTTCTTAACTTGATCGTCTCAAGAACCACCAAATTAACCCTCAAAGCGACCAAAATGACAAACAAAACATAAAAAGTACTCACTTTTGAGTTTTGAAGAGGTGGTTCTCCAAGCTCCCACCACTCATGAACTCGTACACTAGCATAATAACATTAGCATCCGGTGCTCGTCCTCGTAGCAGTAGCCGCTCAATTGCACACAGCACACACGGCTGTTCGGGTTCTCACCTTCTCGGCCAGAGAATCTCTGCAGAAGCTGGTGTCGCCTCGTCTACTCGCGTGGGCCAACCGCCAAGTGCCAAGCCGCATGTCGCAAGGTCGCTGCTCGTTGGCCATCGGCGCATAGGCGCAAGCCGCCAGCCACCAGCGCTGGCTAAAAAAAGGAGGCCCGGTGCAAGAAGTTTTGACGTGGGATGCACATATGATACACATATGTAGATCTCCACTAAAATGTTTTTTGAACCCGGTGTCCTGTGACACCGGGTGGGCCTCTTGGGCTCCGTCCATGCTGAAGAGAGGCGAAGCCCATCGCCGGCGAGGAAGAGAACAGTGGCCTAAAGCAAGGGCAAAAACAGGTTCCACAGCATGGCGCGAACTTCCAGGCGAGGTAGCACGGCTGGATTTGGATTCTAGGGTGGTTGGCGGCGAGCTCATGCGGCGGCCGAAGGACCGAACATGGCTCCACGGCGACACAGGGCACGTGGGCCTAATTCTTTGCTATGGGAGCAATTAGGGGCGATGAGAAACTCACCCGAAGTGACGGTGGTGCTCGGGGAAGCTCGAGGCGGTCTGCCGATGGAGAGCGAGGCGGCGGTGAGGTGGTTGTTGCGGGGGGCTCGCTGGAGGAGAAGAGGAGGCTTTGCGTAGCTTGGGTCGACTTCAGGAGGTCCACGCGAAGTTCTAGGTGTGGGCAATTGGACCAAGGCGCCGCGATGCTCGAACGGCGCTGGAAGCGGCGACCTGACCGAAGGGGAGGAAGAAGGTGGCTCGGGCGACGTTTAGGGGCAATGGGGGTGACAGGGGCGCGATTGGGAGCAGGTCGGAGGCGACTGAGGCTTTTATAGCCACGTGAGAAGGAGAAAATCACTGGACGCCTTGGTGGCCGTGTGGGGTCCCGAGGTGGTGGAGCTAGGCTCGGCGCTAGGGGAGGGGGTGGCGGAGCCGACGGGCACACGAGGGAGGAGTTAAGGCGAGGTGGCGAGCTCCAACCACGGCTATGGGAAACACAAGCGCAGCCATAGCATAAGCGCGCGGAGTCAAGTGAGACGGACGCGATGGCGCCTGAGGAGAGAGGGCTAAGCGTGGTGCTAGCTTCTGGAGGGTCTGCAGCAAGACTTGGCGACCAGATGCAGGCGGCGGCAAGCGACGCAAGGCGTGGGTTGGAGTGGCGCGCAAGACGTTCTGCACACGCACGGGGGCAGATCACAGGCTGCTCTGTGCCGGGTCTGGGCTAAGCCGGGCCGGGTCAAAGCCACTAGGCCGAGGGGAGGCAGGGGTGGGCTGAGCCGAGCCCAAGGAGGGTTTTGAAAATTTGAAAACTTGAAATTTGAGAGAAATTTGGAGTTGCACACTTTGAATTCAATTACAAATTTGAACAATCCCAAAAATGGGATGTTACATGTGCGCACCATTTCTTCGTCATGTTCCTCTTTTCTTCAATGCACACTTGTTCTACATATGCTCCCTAGTTGACCTATAGCTAAAGATCCTGTTGGAAATAAGTTGCCCATAGTTCTGTCCTTGAAAATTTGTAGAAAATAATGTTTAGTAGTCTTCTTACATTGCTTTTATGTATCTCAAATAGAAAAGAATAAAAATTACTCAAGCTCTTATTTGATACTAGCCTTGCTATTTCTATGGGCATTGGGCAAGCAACATGGTAATAAAGAATAAATATGGCATTTGGTATTTTCAGCACAATTTTCTTAATGCTGTTTCTTGTCGTAGGTCTCTTATGGGGGCCGGACAATGAAGTTGAGAACAAAAAGTTCTTCTAAGGTAAAAGATTGGGTTACTGCAATAAATGCTGCTCGGCGACCCCCAGAGGGCTGGTGTCACCCACATCGCTTTGGTTCATTTGCACCACCTAGGGGCTTGACTGAAGATGGTAGTATTGTACAATGGTTTATAGATGGGCAAGCTGTGTTTGATGCTATTGCGTCTTCCATTGAGGAAGCAAAATCAGAGGTCAGTTTACTTCAATTCCACTACAGTTTTTGCAGAAAGTTAAAATCTTGGTCATGTCATGGAAGATAATTAAATGTTTACTGCAGATATTTATTACTAACTGGTGGCTCTGCCCAGAATTGTATCTTCAACGCCCTTTCCACTATCATGGGTCCTCTAGGCTTGATACTCTTCTGGAATCAAGGGCAAAGCAAGGTGTACAGGTATATGATTGCTTTATGGTGTTTTTCATCAAATGAACTGTTATAACCTTGTTCAGTTATGCACTGTGTCTTAGAGTAATCTTGCTGCTTGGCAGCATTTATTTTGTTGGTTTCACTGTATCATGCATGACACTGAAACGTGTTTGCTTATCACGGTAGTTTGTTTCTATTGAAGCAATCAACTTTTGCAAAGCATAAATTAGATTCCGATTGATGAGGGTAATCGGTTATAATATCAAATGTAAAGTCTCATATAACTATGAAATGTGATATTGTTTTGCAGATTTATATTCTTTTGTACAAGGAAGTTTCTCTTGCGTTGAAAATTAACAGCATGTACAGTAAACGAAGGCTGCTTAACATTCATGAGAATGTTAAAGTTCTGCGATACCCTGATCATTTCTCAACTGGCATATACTTATGGTACGATAAAAAATTATATTTGTTTAATCTGTGTAGAAGTTGATTAAATTCTTATAGTTCAACTCTTTGCTAATGCCTTGTAGGTCTCACCATGAGAAAATCGTTATTGTTGATAACCAAGTATGCTATATTGGAGGTCTTGATTTATGCTTTGGTCGTTATGATACTCCCGAGCATAAAGTTATGGATTTTCCTCCTTCAATATGGCCAGGAAAGGATTACTACAACCCCAGGTAATTTTTCGTGTTCATATTTTTAGCTCGGATTGAGGCATGATGTTTTCTAATGACTGTTTACTCAGCTTGTTTCTCTATCTTATTGTTGTTTTTTAACTTGTTAAGGGAATCGGAGCCAAATTCTTGGGAGGACACAATGAAAGATGAACTTGATCGTGCAAAATATCCTCGCATGCCCTGGCATGATGTTCAGTGTGCTCTTTATGGCCCAGCTTGTCGAGATGTAGCAAGGCATTTTGTTCAGCGCTGGAACTATGCAAAGGTCAGTTTACTGGCTGTTGAAATATTTTTCATCTCTGTCATTGTTGAAGTTGACACTTGATAATCCCACCTTTTGCAGAGGAATAAAGCACCAAATGAGCAAGCCATTCCCTTACTAATGCCTCATCATCACATGGTAATTCCCCATTACATGGGCAAAAACAAAGAATCAAATGGTGAGACAGAGACTAAACAGACTCATGATAAGGATATTAAAGTTAAGAGGCTAAGTTCCTTGACAACACCAGCATCATGCCAGGACATTCCATTGCTTTTGCCTCAAGAGCCTGATCACCAGGCATTGCCTAATGGAGATTTAGGTCTAAATGGTTTGGATATCAATCGTGGTCTTTCAAATCATCAAAATAAAACCAATTGGAACCAGACACTGTCCAACCGAAAGGCCAAACAAGATCTTTCTCTTCAGGATTTACAAATGAAAGGCTTTGTGGACAATCTTGGCTCCCCTGAGATTTCACTTGTTACAAATTATGACACCTCAAAACCAAATATGCATCACATGGATAAGGAGTGGTGGGAGACACAGGAGCGAGGAGACCAGGTTGCCTCTGTGCTTGATATTGGAGAAGTTGGTCCCCGAGCAACTTGTCGTTGTCAGGTCAGTTTATGCCATTTGCACTGGGGACTAAATAGATATAATATTTTCTTGGTGTATATACTGTTTAGGCATCCAAGACTTTGTGCTATACCATATGCAGCTCAGAGTTATCATTGCACATATCACCTTTAGCAATAGTGGTTTGACAGGAAGAAACTTAATCGCTTTCTCTGAGAATAAGATATATGTCATGATAAACGCCTTATTAGAAGGCAACAAAATTGGCAAGTCACACTTTATGTCAAAATTTTCACGCTGACTGAGATTATAACTTGTCTTACCACCAGATAAACCAGTAATTGAGACATTCATAGACATATCCTTGCATGTGCACATCCTCATTTTCATTTTAGGGTGTTATCTATCTTACCATGAATATAATTTTCTCCCCATAAACATCTTAATGGAAAATCTTGAAACTAACTTGATTTCTTTATTGTGATCATATGCTAGTGTTTGTTACGTGGAGTTGTTTATGGTATATAACCTTCACTAAGAGTCATTTTTTATATATAAAGATAAACATATTTCAAGTTTCTATCAATAATGGAGATAACAAGAGCAGCTTGAGACTCCATTTCGCACTCTTTTCTTGCCAAAGCTATTATTGCCATATCCAATTTTTTTTTTCTTCAAATTCTCACATTCCAATTTCTGTTTCATATCGTTTTTCTAAATAGTTTTAAACATATAGGTGGTCAAACTTTAGCACACATCCTAGGACGTCAAATAAAAAAGAACAGAGGGACTACCAACTAATGTAGTTTAACGCTTATCTGGTAAAAAAATGCAGTTTAATGCTTTCATGTTGTTTGGCTAGGGGATTGGACCCTTCTGCAGAATGTTATAGTAGTTCCCATTTATATGTGATTTTCTGCCTTTCTGGGTATGACAGGCTTTTGCATCACTGTAACGCCGTGTGAATATCCAACCCATACCAACACTTAGGCATATGTCCTTGTTTCGCCTAAAAGGGTTAGTCCGGTTGGTATGGACGGTTCCCCAAGGTTTATATGCAACTACAACCATCCATGTGGGATTAAAACCACCACCTCCAGCTCGAACGTGGGCAAAATGGGCCGAGGAGTTGCAATCATCCTCTAAACTAGTGATTTGTATACTTTTTCTTTGAGCTAAGTGATTTGCATACTTAATTGGTAATGAATTTGGCATAGGCGCATAGCAACTGCAATAAAGCTTTTTGGTGAAATACTTCTGCAACTCTCTATAGCATGCATTTTGCTTTTAACAGAAATAAATGTGATACTGATACATAAACTGAACCTTTGAAACATGATATTAGTGTATCTCTATTTTGTTAGATGGAGAGGGGGAGTGCAAATGTGAATAGTTAGTTGTATTGCAATAGCCCAAGGGGTAATACATAATAGAAGGACACATACAAGAGTAAACCCTAGACTAGGAGTGGAATACCACAAATACCCTTAACAGAGTAAACCCTAGACTAAGAGTGGAGTTCCGCAAATACTCTTAACACCCCCTCAAATACAAGGCATATGCAATAGCATTGCATTTGAAAATGGTTGATACTAAAATAGGGAAAATCCAAAGTCCGAGTCTTGATAATGTTGTCGTAGCATGTAACTCTTGGAAAATATGTTGAGTATCAAAAGATCTCCTATCTGGGTCGTGCGACAGCCCATAAAGCACAACGTGCAAGGGCTGAGAAAGCAGAGGCAAGTGGGAGCAAAGTCGACTGTGGCAACACGACGAAGAAGATGATGAAATCGACAAGAATAGAGAGAGAGCTGTCAAATCAAGCCGAAGAGGAATAGATAGAAACATGGCGACGCAGATCGAAGCTAGAGACGACGGTGGCGCAGTGCGGAAGAAGCGCGACGGCCTTAGAAACTCGGGCAACGGCTCAGGGAGAAGCGACAGCATCATAACTGTAACACTCCGGTCCAACATGGAGCCCAGAATGCCACTAAACTAACCTAGCTATCAATTTTAATAACAATTAACACTAAATTACAGCAAGCATATCAAAGATAAAACCTATCCATGGGTGACAATAACACAAGGATAACAATAAATAAATCATGAATAATTACTTCATAAGAAGCATGCCAAAATAATAAACCAAGATTAACACAAAACCCAACCAATCAAGTCTATTTAATGAATAATCAACTATGACTAAGTAATAATATCCATTCCTAATTATAACTTATCACACTAATAAACTGTCTCATGATCAATAGTTCTTATAATCGAGTGAATGACGTGATTTCAAGTGTGTGCTAGCCCTTCCCATGAGTAACGTCGTCAGCGGTCACCTAAAAACAACAATATAGCAAGGGTGAGTCCACGACTCAGCAAGCACAATAATAAACAATGAGCAAGGCTTAATCAACGTGTAATGGTCCTTAGATCATATGGGGTAAACACCGCCAGGAAGAAGGTCGGACGGCGTCGGCTTTATAGGATTAGAGATTAGACTATAGACTGGGATGATAGAACCTTGAGAGGGAGACTAAATTAATTCTTCTTGCTTGCTTGATAATGGATACATGCTATCCCTTTTATAGGGACGACCCGACTTGACCTTTAAGAAACAATCTATATTTCTAAGGAAACTTATCTCTATTAGATGGAATACATCTCTAAAGAAGTAAACCAAGCTAATAAGGAAACTAACTATTCTATCTTTATTTCCTAACTACTAATGCACCTATGGGGCCCGGCACGAATAGTGCGTGGTGCTACAGTACTGCATGTACTGTTCACAGGTGAACAGTAGCCCGGCCCATGACAACTACTCCCCTCCTTTCGCGACAGCTCGCCCTCGAGTTGTGGTGGCGACTATGGCTGAAGCCCTAGGTGACCCTATGTTGACGAGAGGTTGCGATGGCGACATGAGTTCTTGAAGATCATTGCCTCCACGCGTGGTTGCAGCAAACTCATCGATCGCTGCGGCAGGCATGGCAGCAACCTTGACAACTCCACGGTGGCCACAATGGACTTCGGCAGGGCCGCAGCGGGCTCCAAAGCAGTCCACAAGATGTGGAAGCGGCAATTGCCGTGTTTGCTTGGAGGTAGCTCCGCCGCCGTTGTGGAAGACGTCACCACCTATGCGGAAAGTATCGCTGCCGCCGTGGAAGGCTTCACTGCCGTTACCACGATCATCTTCTCCATAGTGGCATGCATGTCGAGGAAGATGGCCGCCATCTTCTTGTCGTTGTCATTGAAACTCATGGCCATCTTGTTGGCGTTAGCCTTTATCATAGCCAACGACTCGACAGCAGGTCTGATGGTCTTATCTGTTGCCATAACCATGGTATCAGAAGTCGTGGGAAGGGATCGACTGCTCTGATACCAAATGTAATGATCCTTAGATCATAGGGGGTAAACACCGCCAAGAAGAAGGCCGGACGACGTCGGCTTTATAGGGTTAGAGATTAGACTATAGACTGGGATGATAGAACCTTGAGAGGGAGACTAGATTAATTCTTCTTGCTTGCTTGATAATGGATACAAGCTATCCTTTTTATAGGGACGACCCGACTTGACCTCTAAGAAACAATCTCTATTTCTAAAGAAACTTATCTCTATTAGATGGAATACATCTCTAAGGAAGTAAACCCAACTAATAAGGAAACTAACTATTCTATCTCTATTTCCTAACTACTAATGCACCCATGGAGCCCGGCATGAATAGTGCGTGGTGCTACAGTACCGCATGCACTGTTCACAGGTGAACAGTAGCCCGGCCCATGACACAACGGTAAACAATATCATCATCGACATCAATTGTTTCTCTTTTCTTTATTCTCATACTCAATCATTCAATTCTCTTTTCATTCTGTGCATCCCTAAGCTATATATCCACATGCTCTTCTTTCACGTATATCGGTATAGTGTGAGTGAACACTCATGACAATGTTCACTGTCAAGCCCGTCCTCCTCAAGGATCGGGGACCTTCACTTCCGTGGAGTTGTGATCACCATGATCATCTTCTCATATGCAATGATATTTATGAATGCACAATTATTCATAAATTCATCATTATTAATATTATCCAACATTCTCATATCCATCAATACGAATAAAATCATGAATGTTCACATTGCTTGCAATTAAATAAAGTAAAAGCACAAACAATATAATGGTAATGAGTGGTAAAGAATATAATGATCAACCAATGAACACTGTCTACCATGCACTTTTTATCCCTGTGAAGTTAGATAGCGAAGCAGCGACAAAGCACAAGAGACTACACTCCCTGGACAAACAATTCAAAACACATCTTAAAATCATAACATCACAGCACCGACACTGTATTCTAACCGTCATCGCACTTCTACGCCAAACCGACCCATTTAACCCAAAACTACCGGACGCACTACCCACTGTCCCAGTAGTAAAACGGCTCTAACGTATTCAAAACACATCTTAAAATCATAACATCACAGCACCGACACTTTATTCTAACCATCATCGCAATTCTACGCCAAACCGACCCATTTAACCCAAAACTACCGAACGCACTATCCGCTATCCTAGTAGTAAAACAGCTCTTAACGTATTCATCCGAACTTCAAATTCAACCATCCAAGGCTTTGTGGAATCCCAACAAAAAACCTACAATTTCCTAGTTATGATGAACCTCCGATTCTACCGTTTTCTACCCCATTTCTTTACCCGAAGGCCGTTCCAGAATCTGTCAGAATAGTCTGTTTCACAATTTTATATCTTTACTTCTAAAACTTGAAAATATATGAACTACACAAGTTCTGGAAACTACACAAAATCTTCTACATTATTCAAGTTGTCACAATAATTTAATTTTACCATCTACTATATGAAACTGACCCTTCTTCACGACGTCTGCCAGCTATGTCCAAAATCTGGATAGCGACCTTCCTGAGACCGTATTTTTTCGCTCGCTACTCCGATTCTAATGTTCCAGACCTTCCTGGAAATCTAACGAGATTATCTAACTTTTCTTTAATTAGACCGACATCTGAATCCGACTCTAAATACCTCGAATCGCCCCTGCAAGATTCTGCATCTAACCTTGATGAACTAAGATATACTGAAATTGACTCTTCCCATTATCCAAACGATCTACCAAATGAAAAGCGACTAATCTAGGGCCATCAAGAGGTTTTCAGATCGTTACCCTTGAAAAAAAAGTTGACGATCACAAAATCCTTGATTTCTCCCTCTCCTTTCCATCTTGATTCTCCTTGGAAGCAGCGGCAACATAGTAGTACACCTTTGCAGCACAGAAAATCAGTCGCACCATAGGTTGCATGCAGCAACAGTAGCTTTCTTTTCTCTCTCTCTCTCTCTCTCTGGCACAGCAAGCAGTCGGCAGGCTTGCATGCAGCAACAGCAGCGCTGGGCTGGCAGAACATGCATGCGCAAGAGGGTGGCAAAGCATGCCTATGCGCAGGAAGCTAGCAACCGGCAGAACAGCAGCGGCAGCGGCATGCATGTAGATTTCTTTGGCCTGGAGGCTTGCTCTGATACCATGTTAGATGGAGAGTAAGTGCAAATGTGAATAATTGGTTGTATTGCAATAGCCTAAGGGACAATATATAGTACAAGGACACACCCAAAAGTAAACTCTAGACGGTGTTCCCCTAGACGCTAGGCGCTAGTCGGACGGTAGACTAGCGCCTAATGCCTAATCGCCGCCTAGGCGGGGCTAAGCGGCCGCCTAGGTGGGATAAATTGTCTAGGCAGGAGGGCTGCACCTAGCGCCCAGGTGGGTGTCTAAGGGAACGCCAACACTAGACTAAGAGTGGAATACCGTAAATACCCTTAACAGAGTAAACTCTAGACTAAGAGTGGAATACCACAAATACCCTAAACATATTCAAAGAAGAACTTTGAATTGAAGTGGTGAAACATGTTATTGTTGTCCTCTCAGGCATAACTTGTATACTAACAGAGTAACAATAGAAACTATTCTCAACTATTTTAAATATGTCTGACTAATTAATAAATTTCTTATGATTCAGGTTGTGAGAAGTGTTGGTCCATGGTCAGCAGGAACAACTCAAATTGAAGGAAGCATCCACAATGCCTATTTTTCTCTCATTGAGAAAGCAGAACATTTTGTGTACATTGAGGTATTGTATCCTTTCTATTTTTATCTACCTTAAAATTTTAATTTGTAAACGTCCAAACTTTAACATAATATTTGGTATTGCGAGTATTGTGGTAATATATTTGAGAATCAATTGATCATTGACATTTCTATATGTGCATAATTACAGTACAGACTCAAATCACTAGTCTAAAGTCTAAACTTCTACTGGTGTTTGCAGAATCAATTTTTCATATCAGGTCTTTCAGGGGATGATACAATAAAAAACCGTGTATTAGAAGCATTATACAGGCGTATACTTAGAGCAGAAAAAGAGAAGAGGTGCTTCCGGGTTATCATCGTCATACCACTTTTACCAGGTTTTCAGGTAATGTGCTGTTGTAGCAATTATTGATGTTTGGGCGCTTCGTAGTGGCTGGTTATTTACATATTTAATTACAGGGAGGCATTGATGATGGTGGAGCTGCATCTGTGAGGGCAATTATGCACTGGCAATACCGGACTATCTGCAGAGGGTCTAATTCAATACTTCAGAATCTATATGATGTGGTTGGCTCCAAAGCACATGATTATATATCCTTTTATGGCCTTAGAGCACATGGCAGACTAGGTGATGGAGGTCCTGTGGTCACCAATCAGGTAAATAGGCCTCAGTTTATGAGCCACTTTCTGAGAGTATGTTACCCTCCCAGGTCATGGCTTTAGGCTAATTGTCAATTTATTTTCTCTCTTCTTTCTTTTGCTAACAGTTGGAATTTTGCAGATATATGTACACAGTAAGTTGATGATCATTGACGATCGCATGACACTGATTGGCTCAGCAAACATAAATGATAGAAGCTTGCTTGGATCAAGGGATTCTGAGGTATGGCTTTCTGAAGTACCACTTCTGTATGCTTCTGTAGATTTCCATCCTACTCTAATATTATTATGTCAGATAGTGGAATGCTCCTAAGGCATGAAAAACAGATAAACTAATTTTCTGAATATACACATGGCTTATTACATAAGAAGAACTAATTTTATGAATAGAAATTTTGCTTTTGTGGAAAGTACTTTCTTTCTTGGTCAGATCTAAGGTGCAATTAGTCGACATTAAATGACATGCTTATTGGGTTAATGGATTGTTTGGGTAATATGCTATGGTGCCTCTTGTTGACTTTGACTATAATGGGTTGTTTTTCTATCCTTTTAGATTGGCATGATTATTGAAGATAAAGAGGTTGTCAGTTCAGCAATGGACGGAAGACATTGGGAAGCTGGAAAGTTCTCTCTCAGCCTACGACTTTCTCTATGGGCAGAACACCTTGGCCTTCTTCCAGGAGAGGTTTGGACAAAGTTTCACTTGACTTAAATCACAACTTGATGCTTTAAGTTGAAAGCTATAATGTAACACTCCGGCCCAACACTGAGCCCAAAATATCACCTAAATCATTCTCACTAACAATTTAAACTATAATTACCAATAATTTCAGCAAACAATACATGGAATAAAACCCCACAATGGATCACATAACAACAAACATAACAATATAAATGCATAAATGATTAACTTTCACTGCTTAGAACCACACGTCCAAGAACGCTCAGGTCACACACGCCCGAGAAATGTCCAGAATCTTGCTCTCGGGAATATTGGTTAGCAACAAAATAATATAATCGAACTAATATGAAACCAACCAAAGTTCCAATCATTTAACTAATGATAAACAAGTCTAATAATCAATTCTAAATGAAAACATAGTATCTCTAGATTAGTGAAAGCAAACTAAATAAATAACGTGTGATTTATTGCATGTGATGCACATGTGCTACTCCATCTCATACATGTTGCCTTCAATGATTACCTAAAAGCAATAACAAAGCAAGAGGTGAGTTCAAGACTCAGCAAGTACATAATAAAACAACAAGCATCCAGTTTATCAACCATAAGAATTAATATCATCATTATTCATTTGTCCAAGTTATATCATTATCTTTCCATTAATGTAATGCATTCCTACTTTACATGCTCATTTGCTCATCTCATCGTTGATATCGGTATAGCATGAGTGAACACCTGCGCAGTGTTCACCCTTTCTCGAGCCCGTCCAACAAGGAACCGGAGATTTCTCCACTCCTGTGGAGTCTCTACCACCAAGACAGATATCATATGATCACCGTAAGTGATCTCCATTATGCAATGATTGTGCACATGATGCAAGAACACAATTTTTATCATTATCCATTAACATGTTCCATTACCATGTCATCATCACGGTAATACCATTATTACCATCATCATCATATCATAATCATTTTCATGGCATTTAAATAGGCATAAATAAATGTCATGTCAATATAATTGTAAAAAACAACAACAAACAAACCGATGTCTACCATTCTACCATGCACTTGCTTTTTAGCCATGAAAACCCGAATGATACGAAAGCTGGTTCGAACTTGAAGCAACACTCTCTAGACAAAACTAATAATCCACCTCAAAAACATGCAACAGCAGTACATGAACATTAAACAATTCAACATTGCTCCTACGTGCAAACCCAACACAAGTAACCCCTCTTCACCGGGCAATCCACCCGCCGTCCTGGTGATCAAACGTCCATAACTTTTACCCCTAGAATCCAAATATAGAAAACTCTATTTTTTGGAATCTACACAAAATTGGCCACACTTTTCTAGTTATACAAATTCTCGGATTACATAATCTAAATCCCCGTTTTTAACCCCGAAGGTCAAACTGGAATATTACAGAACAACAAACTTCACAATTTTATATCTATTTTTCTACCACATGAAAAACAGCAAACCATACCACTTATGGAAACTACGGAGAATTATCTAACTAAACCTAGTTATAACCGTAATTTAATTCGACCATCTACTGCACATAATAAAGCAATCTACACGATTGTTGTTAACGACGACGGAATTCTGGACAGCAGCACTCTAGAAGCCATAACTTTTAAACCGCTTACCAAATCTAGCGATCTTGTACTCTATGAAAAGCTTATACAATTATCTACAACTTTCCTAACATAGAAAATTTATGAAACAAGATGGAGATACCCCAAAATTCCCTCGCGAGGTTCTGCAGTACAACTAACTGAAACATGACATCACCAATATACCAATTCCGCGATCAATCTACTCTAAACTTCAATTAAAAATCAATCTAATAGCATGGTAAGGATTTCCAGATCGTTACCCCTCGAAATTGGACAACGATCGGGGATGGATCACGAAACCCTAGTTCTTCCTCTTCTCTTCCTTCTTCTCCTTCTTCCTCTTCTTGCCTTCCTTCTCCTTTGCTGGTCTTCTTCCTTGCTTCCTTCCAGCCGGCAGTAGCAGAGGAGATGGAGCAGCGGTTGCAGAGGCAGCAGCACAAAGACAGAAGGGCAGGGGCGGCTGAGCAGCAGCAGCACGAGGGCTGAGGAGCAGCGACAGGGCAGAGGGACGGCTAGGGACTCGGTTAAAGGGTGGCCCGGCCCCCCTCATGCCGAGTCTAACTAGGACTTGGTTGGGGGCCCATTCCGGCCCACATCCTTCCCTCACCTATCCTTTCCTCTTTAATCTCTTTCAATTTCCTTTCTAAATCTTTAATCCAACTGGGTATTACTAATATATAATAAATTTGTAGGCAGTGGAATGAGGGAAAGCATGACTTATAGTCTGTGTTTTTGTCTTCTTTTTTTTCCCACTAGTTTGTGTGATATCTAAGTCGTGTTCAAATGCCAAAGTGGAAACTTCAGCCTAATTTTCTTCTGGTTTGCTGTATGGGCTTCATTTTCTCTGCAATCTGCCTATTTGTGTACTTTCCATTTGGTATCCGTTGTTAGAGCATGTCTGATGTTTTGTTTCAACTACTGTCACTAGTGCTAAAGGAAAGATGCCGCTAACCTTTCCTGTTCCACCTATTTTTGCTGATTATGACACCATTTACATCCATTTACTTGGTATTAGTTGTACTGGAAACGTCTATCCTGCTATCTTGCCCAAGATGCCAGGAGTGAGCCACAGAGATGACCGTGACCATGGTGCCACCGAGCGAAGGAGGTAGTGGAGGACACGGCAAGACCAGAAGTAGTGGTAGTGGCTAACTGGCTGGTGGAGATAGTGAAAAGAAGATGAAGTCAGTCGAGCTCCTAAAGACGCTGCGAATCACGGCGCCAAGGGCTAGTACCAAGCAGAGTCCCCGTGCGGTGGTCCTGAACACAACAAGAGTCAGACTCAAGAACAACACGACAGTCGTGATCAATGATCTGACTAGCCGACATAAGCTGCAATGTAAGATGAGGAACATGAGAGACTATAGGAACATGAAAAGAAGAAGTGGAAAGGGTGCATCGGTCTGCAACAGGAAGAGAGGTACCATCTGCAGTCTGAACAGTGGAAGGAAAATATGTGGAACACACGGAAGTAAGTTGAGTAGAATCTGGTGTCATGTGAAAAAAAGCACTAGAGTCCAAGATCTATGGAGACAAGATACTTGATGAGGGAGGAGGCGGAGGCGAGGAAGACTATCGAGAAGTAAGAGCCAGACGAGCAAAACCCGAGGAGTCTGAGGATGAGTCGACACCGAGGTGATGAAGTAGTGAGAGGAGCTGCTGTGTGGCGTCACCAGAGGAGCCCTGGCGAGAGGCGCTGGCTCCTAAATGAGAGGAAACTCCCGAGCCCTTTAGGGGACGTCCACCCCGACGACCCTGATCCCTCCTCCGCTTGTAGCAATCCTGATACCTATGGCCACCACACGACAAGAGGTGTAGTGGAGACCAGAAGAGAAGCAAAGAACCACCGGAGGAGTCAGAGGGTCACGCATCGGTCTTTGAAGAAGCCGACGAAGAAGCGCTTCTCAAGGCATAAGATAGATCGCATCTCGAGTCACGCTTACGATGATTTAGTCTCCTCAAGACGCGACACCCGTGAGGGCCTCCACCAAACTCGGGCGCGGGTGGTGAGTCAGGAGCTGAGCACGCACAGTTTCAAACTCAGGCCGAAGGCGCGTCAAGAAGTCGTAGAGACGGTGAGTCTCCTGGTGAGCGCAGAGCCGCACACAACAGGGACAGATCCGGCAAACATCCAGCCCCAGAGAGTCAAGCTGACACCACACCTCAGATAGCTTCTGGTAGAAGTCATCTAAGGTGGCATCGAGCTGCTGAAGAGAATGTACCTGATGTACGACTAAGAGATACATAGCATCACTCGTCGGCTGGTAGTGAGCTCGAAGGCGCTCCCACATAAGTTGTGTCGTCGGCAGCTCTGCCACATCCATGAAGATGGTTACAGACATGCTACCCACCAGGATGGCGGTAGCATGAGCCTCGGCCTCTTACCATCGCCGTGGGTGCAACAGATCGGTAGAGCTCTAGGGCTCCTCCAAGGCAACATTGGCGACCTCTGAGTCAGTTCGATCCTCACCAAGCAGTGAGCTAGCGGTGTAGGGCGAGGCGGACAGGGGTACTCGCTGATGAGATGACCCTAGAGACACTGGTTGTTGAGGTGAATCCTCAGGTGAACAGCTCACTCACGAAAGTTCGTCCCATCGAAACGAACCGAAGGGAGCGGGATGGCGAAGGAGCTTCCTAGAGAAGCCATCTGGGATGTCGAGGTCCGAGGGTGGAAAAACCAGATCGGGAGCCGGGATGGCCGAACAGTTCAGTTTGGGCCGGATCCCAGATATAATCCCAAATCAGGCCGTAGTAGCAGCTCGAGGCAACGATGGAAGCTAGGGGTGCAGGCTCGTGCGGTGGTGCAGCAGCACAAGCCAAGCACGAAGCACAAGCTGGAAATTCCTCCACTGCTGCTTGCCGCGGGCAAGGTGGACAAACCCGGGTGGCGCACGCGAAGAAGCAGAAGAGCTCGGGCGGCGCACGTGCAACGCTCGGTTCCGGCGATGGGCAACCCGAATCTGGCGACGGGAAGGACGGATCCGGCGGCGGGGAGGACACCGACGGCAGGATTCGGCGACTGCGCACAAGATTTGGATGACGGCGCGCAGAGGAAGCACATCTTCGTGAGGCGGTAAGAAAAACAGAGAAGGGTGGGGCAGAAACAGGGAGGGGGTCACGGGGAGGGTGGCGGCAGCGGTCGGTGGTGGTGGCCGGCGGCGGCGGCAAGTTCTAACCCTAAGCCTAGTCTCGCTCTGATACCATGTTGGAACAAGGCTTATCTGTTCCAATGAACCAAGAGGCCAATATATAACATGTATAGGGTATACAAATATGCAAAGAACACCCTATACTATGCACATAACTAACACGGACTAGCTTGTGCAGTTGTGCCACCTGTTTTCTTGTTTTGAAGGGGGGAAATGAGGAAACTTCTTGCATTCTATGGTTGCTTTGCTGAAAATTTAGGCCTCGGGAAGGGTTGGGGGTATGTGAAAAACCTTCCATATTGTGGTCGCTTTAGTCAGCCGCTCTCGAAGAACATTCCATGTAAACTTTACTTGATGAGTGGTTCCATATAACTATATAAGGGAATTCTTGTTGGAAGCATTTATGTTTTTGACAGTGCATAACAGTGTTGGATTGTGAGTATGCAAAATAGAGCTGTGTAAGTTTCATTGCGCTCACTATGCTTCTTTCTCACTGACAGGTTAGTCAAATTATGGATCCTGTGGACGATTCGACGTACAAAAACATCTGGATGGCCACTGCTAAGGTCGGTAATGGAGATATGGTATCTTGACCTTTAAACTAACCACTCAACCTGCAAAACCATTTGAATATGACCATTGTGGCACTGCACTGTATTCTTTAACGTTTCCATCTTCAAGAGTTGATAATTCTCCTCTCCATTTTCTGCCGATAGGATTGTAAACATCCTGAAAACTTTTACCATTTTTGCCCTAACTGAACAAACTGATATACTGTATGGCAGGCGAACACCATGATATACCAGCATGTGTTCTCATGCGTTCCCAATGATCACATCCATTCTAGGTTTGGAACGGATGACCTGTCTCCCACTTCGATTGCGTTTCAGTTGGAGCATCATGTTCTCTTGTCGCTGAAACGATGTTTGACATCTTGCAGGGCCCAATTTCGGCAAAGCTTTGCACACCGGAAGGAGGAAATTGGCCACACAACCATCGACCTGGGTGTTGCCCTAGAGAAACCGGAAACTCGCCAGGATGGAAACCTGATAGGCACCGACCCTATGGAGAAATTGCAGGCCGTCAGAGGCCACGTTGTTTCCTTCCCGTTGGAGTTCATGTGCCAAGAGGACTTGAGACCATTCTTCAGCGAGAGCGAGTTTTATACGTCCCCACAAGTTTTCCATTAGCTTCTGTCTTCTCTGGTACAAGTTTCCCCATAGGATCGTAGGTCGTTTTTACAATTGTAGATGCACACCATGTCTTACAAAAAAAATAGCAAGAGAAAAGAAAAGCAAACAGAGAATCATATCCTTGCGAGTAGAGGATATGATGCCCAAGCAATGTATAGTTCGTTCGCCACAACTACGTTGGGCAAGAAATGTTACATTGTTCAATTTATTCTTTCTCAGTGCAAAACATATACACGCGTCATTGACGATTTCTTCTTCTTTGTAGTGGAGTCCGACGAGGTTGACGAGTACAAAGTTTTATGAACCTACAGGATTTTAGAATAGGAATGTTTTAGCGATCATGACTAGATATATTACTAACAACACATGTTTGTATAAGAAAAAAAATGCACGTTATAGCACAGCAACCGCGAGCTGGATAAGCCAAATCATTGAGCGCATTTTGAAACTTATTTGTTCATAAAATGATAGAAATACAATTTTTGCAAAATATTCTGGAAATGATGCTATAAGCTTTTGCCAATATATAATTATACAAATTAATAGTCAAAGGTACACATTTATAAACACTTGGTTTTGAATTACAAAGGCCCGAGGATCCTTTTCAAAATAATAGTAGCAGCAGCAGCAGTAGAAGAAGCCCTGAAGGAAAACATGATTGAAAAGATGTCAAGTTACTAATTCTAATTTCTTTTCCATTTACAAATTACACTCACAGTCCTAACTAGAATCTGTTTGGACGGATCAGGACAGCACCTCTTGTATACTGTAATATCAGATAATGGTCAATGACAACTAAACAGAAAGGGAACTGCTGTACACTTATAACGTGTAAGTCACCCATATTATTCTACTGTGGAATCTATACAAAAGTTGTCGTCGTTGTTCACAAACTTCTCGATCAATATTTCCATCATTTTCTTGTACATTGGCATGTAATGGTCATTGATCATGGTATTCGATAGTCTGATCTTACTGTAAAGATCTCTCGGAGTTTCGTAAATGCCAACAGTGCACTCATCAGAGGCAACCGGATCATCCGGACCAGCATCTGGAGGAGGCATGGCAACCATGTGCATGATTCTACCAGGGGGGTAGAATTGCTGCCTCTCCAAGCTATCTGATGAAAAGGATTGCCTGTCCTCTACATTTTTTAAGACAGCACTTTCCTCCTCCATAATTTCCTTGGCAGCAGCTGCCTCTTCCTCCCGGGTCTGTGCCTCCACTTCAGCCTGCTGATCCAGATCCTTCTCGAACTCAAACCACATCTCGCCCTCGGTTATCTCGCCTTCTGCATGCTCACTAGAGGTTTCATGTTCACTCAGAAGGGCCTCTTCTTCTGTTTCTTCATAAACTGAAACACTAGTTGCAGTATACTGCAGCTCCTCCACGACATTGGTTCCACGTTGTTCTACAACAAAGGACTCTGAATCCACTGTAGATGTAACATGGGTTTCTGCGGTCATTTCATCCTTAGGACTTGCAGCTACTACGCCTACACCTCTACGGCGTGCACCCATGCATGACCATGAAGACAGTGCTGACCGACTTCTAGCAACAGCCTGTGCAACATTCTGTGCTTGTTTCATCACAACCTGCATGCAAATCTTTATCAGGAAGGTTGCAAATTTGTAATAACTCTTTGGGTTTGGTGGACAGAATATTTCTAGATATTAACTAGAGACAAAGCTATCACGGAATGACGGAATGCACATCTTTCATGCATTGAGTATTTGAACGTATCCTTCAGCACTATTAGTTGTTTAGTTGAAACAGCCATGTCAAACTTCATATTGTACAACAGAGAATGCTTAGCCTGACACTAGAAAATCAGTAAGGTGCAAACATCACAGGTCCTAACACATTCCCACTGAACAACAAAACATTATGCGGTACGAAATATTAATTCATCTACATATTACAGTTTATCAGCTTTTGGTTTAAATATTTTACCTGGGTTTTGCTTGAAACAGGCCGTAGCAGTGCTCCAGCACCTGCAACCCTCTCTCTGGCACCAGAGAAAGATTGCAGGCGAGTTCCTAAAGCAGTAGCAGACCGATAAACAACATTTAGGAAACGTGTCTGCTGTATCTGATCCCTCAAATCATTCAACCATGAAGATGCTGTTACCTGGATGAGGGATAAAGACAGGACGATTAGAGGCAGTGAAATTCGTTGCTGCTAAATTTTGAAAAAAGGAGACCATGGCATTGTATTCTACCCATGTCTACGGTGCATTCAAATGGACCATAAATATAACAAAGGGATTACATTTCCCCCCAAAAAATAATAACATTACTTAAGGAAACACATCAGCAGGGGGATAAATAAGGGAGAAACGGCACATCATGAAAATGGAGCTACCTCAGAACGGAGATCATCAATAGATGCAGTTGATACTGTAGGAACCAGATCAGCACCATTCACAATAGTGGTCACAAAGTGCTTGCCTGACTCTGCTAACTCCCATGTCATGCATGAAGCTGACGAGAAAAATTCAACTGTTACCAAATTGCTCAACTCAATTTAATGCATACGAAACAACAGTGACATACCTGGTGCAAAAGCAACACAAATTGTTGAAGAGAACTCTTTATGTTCTCTCAGGATGTAGGTCAGTAATGCAGCAGTACCACCACCCAACGAATGACCAACAATCTAACAGAAGAAATTCAGCTATCAAAAAACAAAATAGTAGAGGACGTATGATTGAAACAAAATGACAAGACAATTTCCATCATCCATACCATATCCTAACGATCATATGAACACGACCAGGTATGAACAATTTGAATTTTGCAATTCTCCTATTGACCGAAAAATATGTATGCTTCTTATACAGAGAAAACAAAAATGACTTGGATCACCAGGTTCAAGTTAATTGGCATGGTAAACGGGTATCCATGGTAAATATTTTGCTCCTGGAGCCTTTTATTATTTGTTTTCACAGAATTCTGGAGCCTTTTATTTACAGCATAGAAACAACATAGTAAATTGACAAGAGAACTATGCAAAAACATCATGAACTAAAACAATTTCAAGAGCCAAACATTACCCTGAGATAGGATCCAACGAAGTATCACTTGAGTTCTGAAACCATAAACCAAAAATAAGCATGCACCTTGATTTGGTAGTCTGGGCATTGACTAACTGCTTGACGGAGGCATGGTGTTATACCTCTTGCAATCCAGCGGGCTGCCGCGACCATCCCACAGTGCGCATATCCTAACACTAACTTGCTGACACCACCTTCATCTAATAGTGAGTGGTGAAATGGTACTACAGCACCAGTAGCAGCAGTCAGTGTGTCTTTCATGCTATGAGTCCCTCGAATCAAAACAAGAAAGGATTTGGTGCACTCATCACGCAGAATTGTATGGGCAGGCTTCAAAATCTGTAAGAGTACAATGCAATATAGGAATTGAGAAAAATACCAGGCAGTTATAATGTTATATTTCTATAACCACTAGAAACTAATCATACCTTAATAAATGAAGAGAAAACATAAATTGCTACCAATACTTACTCACCCCCGCCTTAGGTTCCTCAATGAGAACATCCTCTTGGGAAAATCCAGCCAATTCCAGGAACACGGAAATGGTTTTTTAGAGAAAAGAAAGCACATGTCGATCAAACGTCGCAGAACAATCATCTCTTCCATGATTTCAGGTCCTTTCAGTTCAATGCAATTGCTTCCAGCATATACACTGGCGACATGTAAATTGCCCTGAAAAGTAACACCAAGATTACAATGAATGATTAATTACAAACACACCGAATGCTTTTTATGATCTACCAAGATACTAGTAAAGTTGCATTCAAGAATCAGTAGTTGCCACAGAATACACGAAAAGGAATAGTACATAAGCTCTGATTTCCTTTGCTGTGAACAGTTAATCAGCTCGGCATCCCTCAAATGAAAGGTATAAAAAGATATGTTCATATTTCAATACTGCGCATTCATCTATTCAGTAAGCAGCTTGATAGGTAGAGCACAAGTATAATGCTCCCAGCCGTGGACTCGCCACAGAGACAAATATTCACCAGCAAAACAAAAACCACTTCAACCTTAACATATCGACCACTGCTGCTATACTGTGTAACACCAGAATAGTCCTCGTTCCTGCACAAAACCAACAGCTCCAAACCTCCAAATTTGCGATTTTTATTCGGTATAGAGACCAACCAGCACCCAATTCACCCAATTCTTAGCACGCGACTCTACTTCCGATCAATCGCTAAACGCGTCTACCCTAAACCAGCAACGCAGCACGCACCTTCGGAGACGTAATTCGAACAAAAAGAAGCCCCATTTCAGATCCAAAACACATTTCGCTCGAAACGCATCCGAAACGAAGCCGTGGCATTTCTCTCGGATCCGAGAAGTAACCACAAGAGAGAGCCCTCTCACCTGGCGGCGCATGAGGTACTTGATCCCGAAGGCGAGGTCCCCGATGGGCCACTTCCCGAGCGTCTCCGAGTAGGTGAACCGCAGCGTCTCCGCGAGCGTGCCCACCGCCTCGATCCACGTCGCCGGCGGCTGCGCCGGCCGCCGCGCCGCGCGCCCCCTCCGCCGCTTCGCCCCTCCACCTCCCCGGCAGCGTCCTCGCGGGCCAGCCGCCGGCTCAGCACGAAGTAGAGCACCATGGCCGCGCCCACCGCCGTCGCCATCGTCGCCGTCCCCATGGCGACTCACCCCTCACCCCTGGATCTGGACGCGGTGAGGGGCTCTCTGTGACTCCCAAGATTTTGTAGGGACTAACCTGCAAGAATTCTCTTCGGTTTCTTCCCCGCCGCGCAGGCCGCAGGCGTAGGCATTAGGCAATGGGTTGGTAATGGTTTGCTTCGCCGCGCCTGCTGCTAACGACGAAGGGATGGATCGGATCAAGGATAAAAAAAAACGGTTTCCGGAGGGAACCCTGGCAGGCAGCGGTAACGGTAACCGGCTGATTATCAAAATTTTCGAAAAAATTCCGGATAAAATTCGTATGAATCTGCTTAAAAACCAGTTAAATTTTAAAAATTAAAATTTGAATTTACTAAACCGAAAAGAAACCGATCGGGATTGGTTCTCCTGGTCCCTACCGATAAGACCGGTTACCGCCTATAATCGGCCGGGATTTTGCCCCTAGATCGGATGATCCGCTTTACTACCAATTAAGGCTAATGACACTGTTAGTAGGAGTAATAATTACTTGTCATAACCACAATGGCTTGGATTAATACAGCTCCCCAGAGAAAAAACGGATATGCTTCGTTTCTTAGACAAATAAATTTTCCAAATTTTGCTTACGAGATAGCACACTAGTGGCTAGTACCAGGGCAGATCTTGGTGAAGCTTTCAGGTGGACAATATCGGGTTTAATATTGTTTTACTTATCAAAACCCACAAACACACATGAAAAACTCGCTGAAATTTTGCTGATAACCGCCGATTACCGGTGTTATCGGTGAGGTCCGATAAAATTTCATACTGGGAAAAAAATCGGATTTATCTATTTTTATCCAAATTCAAATTTCAATTTAAAATTTAGATAAATTTTGTCTTTACATATGAAAAAAAAAAAATCAAATTTCAATTCAAAATTTTTGCCCGAAATTTCACCAAAATATCCGGTAACCGGCGGTTACCGGCTCTATCGGTGGGGTCCAATAAAATCTCTCCACCGATATAGTTTTCCATGCAAACACATAAATGTGCACCCGTAGTTTATGCATATTCACTCTACATATATATGGTTGTATGAATGGTGACACCCGATCGATTTCATTCTGGATCTACATTGGCTAGTCCCATCATTAATAATCTACGAGATAGTTTAGGAGTCTATAGTGCAGTTTAGCCTTTTTTTTTGTTGTTTTAGTCTAGCAAAATACCATGTTACACAAGTGAAATTTCCCAAACTTTCCCATTTCTTTTGAGATGTCTTTCGTTTCATGTAAGCTATAAATATCAAACCTGTTTACTCGTTCCTCCAGATTGTGTAAAGGTTTAATTGCATAGGGAGGGGCATGTGCCTGATTATGCATCTAGTATAGTTTGTTTTGTAGTAGTGGGCATCCAAGTATGTCACGGGTTCACTTAGTGCATTTCCATATTACACTCCATATACTCATTTTGAAACTGTCCAAACAGCTGATGGAACTTCCCAGCTTATTTAGGGTGTAGGATCGTTAGAGTGCACAACATCCATTGCTTTATCCTCCGTTTTGCATGTTCCATCCTTTCCAGTCAACCTTCTTCCAATTAGTTCTATTATCGACCAATTCAAATGTACTTTCACATTTGATGAAAATTCATGTTTGTTCCAGGAGAAGAGAACTGGGAAGTGGATTGGGACTGAAATAAGGCGTAATGGGATGTGGTACATTGATCAGGTTGATGCGGCATTGGATGTGGTTGTAGGTGGAGTTGAGGGAGAAGTTTTATTATATCATTGTCGCTTGGGACATTCGTTGTTTGAGAGTTTAAGTTGGCTATATCCTGATTTGTTCAATAAAGTAGACCAGAGTAAACTTATGTGTGCTGCTTCGGAGTTTGGAAAGCGTACACGATCTACATATAGTAGCATTGGTCTTCGAAGTTATGAACATTTTATATTAATACATTATGATGTTTGGGGTCCATACTTAGTTACTTCTGTGAGCGGTTTTAAGTGGTTTGTCACATTTATTAATTGCTATACTTGTATGACTTGGATTTATATGATGAAGCATAAGAGCAGGGTTCTTCAGTGTTTCAGGACTTTCGTAGGATGGTTGCTACTCAGTTTGATGCAAGGATTCGAATTCTTCGACTAAACAATTGAACTGACTATGTTAACAAGGAGTTTGTAGCGTATCTATCAGAGGAGGGGACACTTCATCAAACTACTCGTCTAGGAATCTCACCTCAGAATGAAGTGGTTGAAAAGAAGAATCGACATTTGTTGGAGGTAGCACATTCACTCATATTTCAGATGAATGTGCCAAAGGGCTTATGGAGTGAAGCAGTGATGATGGCAGCGTATCTCATCAATCGTATGTCGTCTCGAATACTTGGGATGAAGTCTCCAACCGAACTTCTTTTGGGTTAGCGGGAGTTCAATGCACCTCCTAAAGTATTTGGTTGTGTGTGCTTTGTCCGGGATCACCGACCAACGGTTGGCAAGCTAGATCCTCAGGCATTAAAGTGTATCTTTATAGGCTATTCATCAAGTCAGAAGGGTTATAGATACTGGAATCTAGTTGAGCAAAGGATCCAAACAAATTTAGGTACCTAAAAAAACTTAATTCTTGTTTGGTAGGTGAACTACAAGACCGGTGGAAAACATTGATGCTTGATAGTGGATGCACTCAACATATGACCGGCGATAGAAAAATGTTCACCACATTCAAGAATGGAAAAGTAAATGGCAAGATCACATTTGGTGATAATAGCAAAGGAAAGGTAATAGGATTGGGTAAAATTGCTATCTCAAATGACCTTTCCATTTCTAATGTATCTTTAGTTGAATTACTAAATTTTAATTTGCTATCCGTTGCTCAAATATGCGATCTTGGCTTAATTTGCTCATTCTCTAATGAAGGTGTTTCAATTTCAAATAAAAAGGATAATTCTTTAGTTTTCAAAGGATTTAGATTTGGAAATATTTATTTGGTTGATTTTTCTTCAAATAATTCATGCTTGAAAACTTGTTTAATTGCAACAACTTCTTTGGGTTGGCTTTGGCATAAAAGGCTAGCTCATGTTGGAATGATTCAACTTAAAAAGCTTTTCAAACATGACTTGGTTGTTGGCTTGAAAGATGTGAAATTTGATAAAGATAGACTTTGTAGTGCTTGTCAAGCTGGTAAACAACTCGTAAATTCTCATCCTTCCAAAAGTATCATGTCAACATCTAGACCATTAGAACTCTTATATATGGATTTGTTTGGGCCAACAACCTATAAGAGTATTGGGGAAATAGCTATTGTTTAGTTATTGTGGATGATTACTCTAGATATACATGGGTATTCTTCCTAGATGACAAAGCCAAAACCTCTAGCATTTTCAAAAGTTTTGCAAAAAGGGCTCAAAATGAATTTGATTTCAAAATTAAAAAAATTCGTAGTGATAATGGTTTCGAATTCAAGAATACTAAAATTGAAGATTTTTGTGATGAACTTGGAATAAAGAATGAACTTTCCACAACTTACACTCTGGACCAAAATTGAGTTGTAGAAAGGAAAAAATCGAACATAAATTGAAATGGCTAGGACAATGCTTGATGAATATAATACTTCCGATAGCTTTTGGGTGGAAGCAATTAATACCGCTTGTCATGCCATAAATTGTCTTTACTTGCATCGTCTTCTGAAAAAGACTTCATACGAGCTTCTTGTTGGAAGAAAACCAAACATCTCTTATTTGCATGTCTTTGGTTGCAAATGCTATATTTTGAAGAAATGTGTTCGTCTTTCAAAATTTGCTAGTTGATGCGATGTTGGCTTTCTTCTTGGATATTCATCAAATAGCAAAGCTTATCGTGTCGTCAATAAAAATTCCGATTTAGTTGAAAAAAGACATGATGTTCAATTTGATGAGACTAACACTACTAGAAATCCCCGTTTTCCCTACAGTTTAAAACGTTCCCTAGTAGTGGAATTGTAATCCAAAGGAAAGTTTCTATCCTTGGGTTGAGGTAAAAAAAACCTAAGGAATGAAATCGTTCCCTACTGTTTAGATAAATTACTAGGGAAAGACTATGGAGAGAGAAATCCACTATGCCATATCAGCGCCATAGTGGCAACTTTCCCTGCTTTTATGAACAAAACCGTAGGGAACATATTTTTCATTTTTGCCTCCAATTTTTTTTATTGACCCACCATTTTTTTTTCCGGCGCTTATTTTTTTCAAATTGTCGCGCTTTTTTTTTTGCCTGCTCTCTACTTGCCTTTCGTACATACGGTGTGCCTACCCAAATTTCGCCAAGGTGCCCTAGCAGTTGCCACTCCACTGCCGCCCACGAGCGATGCCACCCCCTCCCCTCCACCTCCTCCCTTGAGCTGCCCTCCCCTCCTCCTTCTTCAAGTCGTCACCGCCGCCCCGCTCCCCTTCTTCTCCTCCTCCCGTGAGCCGTAAATGCGTCGGCCCGACATCAAGAATCGCTCCTGCGACGCTGTCATTGCTTGCCTAGCGGCCGCCCATGCACCGCCGTCCTCCCCCGAGCGGTGCCACCCCCTCCCCTCCTTCTCCTCCCCCGAGCCGCCCTCCCCTCCTCCTCCTCTTCATCCTCCTTCAAGTCGCCACCGTCGCCCAGCTCCCCTTCTTCTCCTCTTCGCCCGAGCCGTCATGCGCCGGCCCCGACATCGCTGTTGCTCCCCAAGCCTGCCCACTTGCCGCCCCCCCAGATGCCCTCTTCCCCAATGCCGCCCCCCAGCAGATCCCTCCAGCCTTTTATCTAGAAATCTTTGTAATATTATTAATTTGTTATATTGATGTTTGAAGCTTTTTCCTGCAGCCCTCCAGCCGTTTTGATGAACTACCAGATGAATTTGATCCCATTGCGACATTTCCAGGATCATTTGATGATGGGGATCCACAAACTACAAACTTATATGTTGGCAATATCTCTCCTAAGGTTGATTTTCTCAACTACACATGTTTTGCCCAAACATATTTCAAGTTTATATGTAACATAGTGGTTGCTCCACCTGATGAAGCGCATCTTTGGCATGTGATTGACACAATGGCTCTTCATGTACTTGATGGTGGATGTGCTTTCGAACAAGCTATAATGGAGAGAGGGCGAGTAAATTCTTTATTTAGCTTCTTGTTTGATCTTAAATCAAAAGAGCACACATACTATGTTTGGAGGTTATACTCCTTTGCTCAGGTACCTGTTGATGTTTATGTTGCTAAATTTGTTATTGCTACCTTCACTATGATCTAGCAATAGAAGATAGTTTATATCTGTGTTATCCATTCAAACCTATCATTCTTTGTCTGAAATGGTGGTAGTAAAGCTTTCTATCTTAATTACTTTGTCTTTTCTGTTATATTTAATTGCGATGCAGATCCATGATTGTTTGATCATTAGGACATGTTTCCATTGTATATGTTTTGCTCAGTGAAAACCTATTAAATGGTCAAATTGAACAATATTTTAGTTTAATGAAATTAATTACTTTGGAACTTTTGAATTTATACTTTTCAGGTTGCTCTCTCGAAAATTTGTCTTAGTCTCCTAATGTTGGGCTGAAAAAGAAGATCTTTTAGGAACCATCCACTTAAGTTCTTGCATCTATAAAACATACGTATGGATTAGCTATACACAAATCATTGTACTGATAGAGCGCTAACAATTAACTGCTTATGAAGTGCGAAGATGATACTTTTGTTAGACTTGATTCAGTAATCAATGAAGTTAAGAAGGTACCAAGTGATAGAAGTCTCTACATAGGGAATATGAATTTTGACCAACAACCATTTCGGCAGGGGAAATGGGCCACTTATGAGGTAAAACACATGTGATATTTTGTTTGACCGTGGTTATTGGATGACATTGTTCATGTATCTTTTGTCATTCTTTTTTCTATTGTTTAAAATACAAGCTAAACTATTTTTTCAGTTGATGGAAGGGAAGTGGGTACCAATTGTTGATATCTTGAAAGAAATAGGTCCTAATTATCAAATAAAAAATGCAGAAGAATTACTCTTTTTATGTACACAGCTAAGTCCTTTTGCACATAATTTAAAAATAATGGATATAGATGAAATTTGCAACTTTTTTTCTTGTTAAATTTTGTTGAGCTCGGATCAATGTTGGTCACTACTCTTCTAAGGATTAATTGATGAACTCGGATTAGTTGACTCAAAACTTAAAATTCTTTTAGTGTTTCCTTGATTAGTTGCGCCTAGATATGTTTCAACAAAGAGTCCTAGATAGTTTCTCTTTTGGGCATGCCTGTGAGCCTTCGTGTAATCTTTAAACAACTATCTTTGAGTTGCACGGACGCTTACAAAATCACTTGAACTTTTTTGTGCATCCTTTTAATAAAAAAAGACATGGGTTTATTGCCCTTGTTTGAAAAAAGAGAGAGATCAAGGGTGGCCACTACTGTATAGATCATGAAGAAACACATGGCACAAGAAAGGTTGTGATTGACCTAAAAGTCTAAAACTAATGCCTCACTGTTTTAACCTCATGTCATATGAACTTGCACTGTTGTCAAGTGTGCACTTGACTGAACCTTGTTCCTTTTATTTTCGAGATTTGACATCTTTGCTTCTTACCTCTGGTAGAGATCACGTATAGTGCCTCATAACACACATCCTCCCGAATCTGAATCCATTGATGTGAGCAATGATATTGAAATGGTCGACTCACAACAATTGCATTTATCACGAACAAAGGATGTTTTTGTAAATGGAGTCGTTGTAAAGGTCAAATCTTCGTGACACTGCATGTTGTACCGACCACCGGATGCTCGTGACCGTTCTATCTCTGTAATAACCGTGTGGAGAGTTTTGATCATCACTGTCCTTGGGTTGGGCAATGCATAGGATTGGAATGCATCTTAATGCCTTGAAATGTTCTATAGACATTAACTACTGTCTACCACTATTATTTAGTCAATGCTAACAGGTAGTTTATCTGTTGCAGTGTAATTATCTATTCTTTTATATGTTCATTTTTCAACCACATTACTCTGCCTCTACGTATTTGGCTTCTGCTGGGTGTACATAGTCAAGATCAGAGAAACAGAGCACTCATCGATTTGGAAGGCAATGTTGAAGACACCGCATCAATCATTACGATCATCTACCGCTTTATTTGCGTGTGGTTTGTTGGTGGTGCATGTCTCTTCCATTTCTACGATGAGTGCCAACCAAAGTTGGTACCTTTTCATCTTTTTTTCAAATTTAAGTAGCTGGCCTTTTAAGAGCATTGTGCCATAACTTGGTAATCATCCATTTTTTACATGTTGGTAGACTACCTACGAGAACTTTAGGTATCGCTATGATCGACGGGCTAACCCATATAATAGAGGTATCGTGAGCAATTTTCTGGAGATCTTCTGCACCGCAATTCCTCCTTCAAAGAGCAATTTCCGAGCTAGGGTCCCAGTAGAGCAAGGTTTACAGCATGTGTGTTGTGCACTTGTGGTGCAAGTGTGGGTGTTTTTGTTTTTGGACTTTCAAATAGTGTGATGTTTACACTTGAATATGTTGGTGGAAATGTGTCTCAAATAGTGCTTGATGGTCTATTGGAAATACAAGATATTGTTATGTTTATCTCCTGCATAAACTTTGTTTTGAGTGATAATGTGAATTTAGTGTCTTTTGATTGTAACCGGGCATATAAATAAGTATTTGAATAATGTATGCATATTTAGAAAAAAAAACAATAATTTCAGTATCCCTAGTGTTCGTGCCAAACTATAGGGGATGAATTTCAAATTAGCAATAGAAAAATAATGTTTATATAAAAATGTTCCCTAGGGTATATAAGAAATAACGTAGAGAATTTGTTGGATTCTTTCCCTAGGCTGGCAGAAAGGTAACGTAGGGAAATGTGTCCACGTCATATGGCAATGCCATGTGGACGAGATTTCCCTACCGTTTAAAATCCTAGGAACGATTCTTTCCTAGGTTTTCCCAAAAACCGCAGGAACGCTTTTCTTTCACATTCTTTTCCCTAGTAGTCGCTCCTACAAATGCCACTAGAAACCAATTCCTGAGCTTTTTTGCATGTTCCTGGTATATTCACTACTACGAAAAGGCCTTCTGAGACGGTTCAAAACGCCATCACAAACGGTTCCGTGAGCAAATGCGAGTTTATGGGTCGATAATGCATTAGGTCATCACAGCGGTGTAGATGCAACTGTCAGGATAGTCGATTACCACGCATTTGATGCGTAAATGAAACCGCTCATGGCGATCTTTTTGCATTGCTAAATCTATTTACATTTATTGGCTAGCTTCAGGAAATGCTAGTCATGCCCTCTGAAACAAGCACATCCAATTCTCATTCATTTCAGAAGCACATCAAAATTGCATTCATTTTAGAAACAAGCACATCCAATTCACAAATCAATTAACTAAAATTAACCATTAATGTACATTAATTTACACACATGTACCATTATGTTCAATCTATCCCAATCAAGTTCAATCTGCTACTGCGTGGAAACTCCCATTTGGATTTATGACCGTCTGCTCAGAATGACGCAAGGTGTGATCGAATTTTTATGAGCTCGCTCTGTTCCAACGCAGTTTCAGCGATGGTCGCAACCTGTCGATATGAAGGTTAAATTCGGGCTTATATAAATTGGTAAGTATATATGAAATAATTGTTGAAAGATTGACAAACCTGAGGATCATTGGTGATCGCGAACCGATGAGTAGTTGCATGTTGTGGCAAACATAGTATCCACAGACGCTATGACGGCCATTACTTTGGTGGCACTGCAAAAATAGAATTGGTTGGTTCGAGAGGCATTGCTACGAAGTGTTATATAGGATTAATGTGTACTAGCTAGCAAGTACCGGGAATTTTTGATCATATTGCAGCGTCCTTCCCTTGGTATTCCATCCTTTAGCATGTAACACGTCGAACACCCTCGTGACTCCAAGAAGTTAGCCTTAGCCATTGCAAAGGAAGGAAAGACTACAATAGAGTTTCTATGGAGGAAATGTGTTTACGATGATTAAATTCGGATAGTTGTGAAGTTGTGAGTGGCCCTCTGTAGGGAATCTAGGTATATTACGATTTCGTTTTGGTATAATTACAATTAGAATCCAATGGTACCTACAAGATCAGTATGTCGGCATGGTCATTAAACCTAAGTTCGTGTTGCTTATAAAGTACAAATCAACAAGTATAGCCAGTAGTGCAACACTACTTACTTCTAGTTGTAGGGCAAAAGTATGAATTCCTTGTTGCGGTGAGCCATGAAAAAATCTATAACGTAATTCTCGACGAATGTTGCATTCGCCATGATGCTTTGCTCGGAGACAATGTGTGGGTCGAGGAAACCTACCGGTGATTTCCTTCTTTCGACTTCACAGATCATGTATCTATTATACAAAAGCTAGGAGTTATATATAACATTTATCGATATTACACGAACATTGACCGTGATTGTACACACTTACGATGTCGGCAGATCGTATGAGTGAGACGTCGAGCTCGTCGAGGTTGAAGAGACGTAACAAGTCGTCGAAGGTCACCGTGAAGACGGCGTCTTGATACACGTGGTTAAAATGATCCTCCTTGAACTTGACGGTGACACCCGGCGTCGTTGATCAACCGCTTGTTGGACTGCTCCATGTACCATGCATGCAATTCCGTGCAATCCAAATTAGGGTAGGGTCGTTTAACTTCTCGAGCAACGGCTCGCCTAGCTTGTATTTCCGCCCAGCGGCAAGAAGGGATATCGAGAGGACTCGATTGTCTTGATTTGCCCTTGCCCTTCTTTGCCGCGCTTTGTATAGGTCGACTTCACAAGAGACGGTCGAGCACGAGGTGTAGATGCATGTGATCTGCAATGGGCCCTTGCCGTGTCGGTCAGCAGTAACCGGTGCGGTCAGTCCGTGGACTTGATGCCGCTGCAGACATTCCGTGAAGTTGACACCGAGCGTAGCTCGGCAGATGTCCTCCTTGGGCCATTTGGATGAATGTTCCAACGGCTTGCCCTAGAGTCATGACCTCATCGTTTGGGGAATTTTCGATGGGGCGGCCTCGAAATTGGCACAAACACCGTCCACATTCACTTTTGCGAAACCCGGCGCTAGATTTGCATCGTGCACCAAAGCTCCGATACGGATGGATACACCGCCCCAAGCAAAGATCTAGGGCAACAGAGACATATCTCACTTGGAGCTTGCGCCGTAGCCACCTCGTACATAACGGTACAAAATTAGCTACTCCAACGGGCCTATCAATGGATTGAGCATTCGGAGATAATAATTATTACCGGATGTCATCGACGGAAAATCACATCACCTATTGTGGTAGGGTTAGGGTTGGACGCCAGCCTACTCGGATGTTTGGGGGTGGCTAGCGGTATAGTAGGGGCAGGGGCTTCCAACTGACTTGGCATTTGCAATCCCCTAATCCTTTCCTCAAAGGTCTCTTTCTGCTTTTGCTTGAACGCACGAATCCTTTCCTCAAAGGATTGAGTGACCTCCTGTGTGACTTTTTCACTGACCTCCGCTCTGATTTTTTCAGTGAGCTCATCTCTGTGGGATGCATGAAGATCCTCTCGTAGCTTTGCATCGTGCTCGGCTTTGGCTCTCCTCCTACTTCGGTACGATCCGGAGTCCGCTTGGAACTATTGTTCCCATGTAACAAAAACACCAGCGCCTCTCGTGCGACCCGGATGCTCACTGTTTCCTAGGGCCGCAGAGAGTATATCTTTCTCCCTATCTGCTGGAATGAGCCTTGGGAAGATTATGACTCAGCGTTATCGCAATATAGCCCGACATGTCATTTCACTTCCTATGAAGTTATGGAGTAATTACAAACTAGGTAGTTCGATATCTTACCAGCGTTGGGACACTTCACGGTCTTGGGGTTTGGAAAGTACACTTCCCGTGGGCGAATAGATAACCTCGCAAATAACCACCGCTCGGTAGCGCGCACATCGCTGATCTCGAAATAGCAGGAGAGATTCAAGCCGCTTTTCGCTGTTCTGATCCCTCCATATCGGGCTTTACCCGCATACCCGTGATGCCGAGTCCGTGGGGGTGCTTGTTTTTGCTGGAGGGCCGTGTCGCCGCACTTTCACTCTTAAATTCATCTGTCGTCTTCTTCGCCACAAACTTCGGCCAGACTCTTCCAAGAATAGATACTTGTGGAAGGGCGCTTCAGATCCTTCTCCACGTAGTTCTTGACAAGCGTGCTCTTGAAGTTCTTCCACGCTTTGCACGCCAGTAACGCGTGTCGTCGCCGAGTCCGTGAGTTCTACCGGGGATGTCGAGCGATGCGAGAATTTCCGCCTGGCGGTTTTCGATGGTCCGGCACCACCTTCCACGAATCGTAGGTGATCTTGACCCGTTCCCGTGCAACTATTCCGACCATTCTCCGGAATGCGGACGCCGCTCGGCGAGGATTGATAGGGGTCCTAGACTGATCGACCTCCGTGATGGTAAATCGGCCCGTGGGCCTTTTGATATTCCTCTTCTTCTACGCGGTTGGATATTGTTCGAGGATGGTGCATCATCGACACATGAGGCTGCCGACTCGAATGAGCGGAAGAC
The DNA here is from genome assembly GCA_036346405.1 of Phyllostachys edulis. Classification (NCBI taxonomy): domain Eukaryota; kingdom Viridiplantae; phylum Streptophyta; class Magnoliopsida; order Poales; family Poaceae; genus Phyllostachys; species Phyllostachys edulis. The sequence goes on from CM070545.1 coordinate 109,382,203, forward strand.
ATCTTCACAAGAAATAGAACATCATGTGAACAAATCAAATCAGCATAAAGCTAAGATTTAACATTTTGATATTGCTATCAGATGTAGAGTAAGCATTCCAATTAGAGCTCAAGTACAAACCCGATTATCAAAACAATTTCAGTACAAGACTATTATCATCACAGAGCATTCATCTCAAGCCCACCACACCACATTGCAATGTATTCCAGTAGTAGTATCAAAACAAATACTATATGAATAACTGACTAGAACAAATACAAATTCCTAAAACAAGTACAATTATCATGAAGGACCATGACAGATTATTGATAGAAATAGTTAGGGAAAGGGGCGTGGGGGTCGATCGGTAACTTCGGCATTGGTTACCTTTAGGCGAGGAGAAGGACGAGCAGGAGCAAGATCGAGCAAAGAGGCGGCGTCGAAGGGAGGCGCCACGGCTCGAGGGAGGAGGAGGCGGCGGGCTCGGGGCAGGAGGCGCGGGGCTCGGGGAGGCGCTACTGGTCAGAGGAGGAGGCTCAAGGGCTCGGGAGGCGCGCGGGTTGGAGGAGGAGGCGTCGCCGAGGACGGTGGCGACGGCTCGGGGAGGAGGAGCGAGAGGAGTTGAGAAACTTAATCGTTTGAGAGTCTTGGCGGTAGCAAAACCCTAGCTAGAGTCTCAATGTAAATAGGGATGGACATCACAGACGGTTCTAAATTAGAACCGCTCATGATACTACTATCGCTGCAGCGGTTCTAAGTTAGAACCGTCTGTGATATGTGATGTATCACAGACGGTTTTAATAAACAACCGTCTGTGATATGTGATGTATCACAGACGGTTCTCACTTAGAACCGTCTGTGATATGGATGTATCACAGACGGTTTTAATAAACAACCGTCTGTGATATACATGTGAGACGGTTTGTAGTTCAAACCGTCTGTGATATTATTGGTTAATATCTAGCTAGATCGATCTGTTTATTGGCTAGCCTCAGGAAATGCTAGCCATGCCCTCTGAAACAAGCAGAAAAGACAAAAGTACATGTATATACATCCAATTCACATTCATTTGAGAAACAATCACATCCATTTCACAAAGACAAATTAATTAATTAACTCAAATGAACTAAAATTAACCATTCATCAGAACGTACATATACATATACACACATTGTTCAATTAATCTTTAAAAATTAGCCCTTCATGATGATCGACGCGTATGTAGCTAGTTTCGTCATGTTCTTCTTCCTCGACCCTTATCTTGCTTTCGAAAGGAGGCAACTCGTCAAATTGATTGTATTCTTCCTCGTCCACTACATTCTCAACTCCGACAATCCTCCTTTTTCCATGAAGAACTACGTGGCGCTTCTTATTTGCCGGGTCGGTAACATAGAAGACTTGAACAACTTGGTTAGCCAGTACGAATGGTTCGTCTTTGTATCCGACACGTTCGAGGTCCACGGTAGTGACGCCAGTACTTGTCGACCTTCACCGTGGGAGATGGACCCAACGGCACGAAATAGGGGATCTTGAAAAGCACGAGTCGAGCTCCCATATCTCCTCTATTTGCCCATAGTAAGAGCTCCTCAGCCCATCGGTACTGAATGCATCTATGCGGACACCGCTGTTCTGGTTAGTGCTTTTTATATCCTGAGTCTGCGTATAGAATGTGTACCCATTTATGTCGTATCCTCGCCATGTTACAAGCTCAAATGTTGGCCCTTTTGCCAACCATGTCAAGATATCACTTGACGAGCTCCTAGCAAGTCGCTCCTTCAACCATTGGTTGAACCGTCATTGTGTTGTCTCGTGATCCAAACATCCGGCTTCATCGGATTACATTGCGGCACGTCCTTGTCTTTGAGTCGATATCTGAGGACACTTCACCATGTGTTGCAAGACCGTGAAATGGGCTTGAGCATACGCATCCATATTTGGAGTGATTGCTTTCCTTCCGATGGTCCCGATACCCTCGAGCCTCCCCTCATGGCGAGATCGAGGCACACCCATCGGTTCGACTGAGCCATGTAATCGAGGCGAACTCAATGACCTCTTCGGTTGCATAACCTTCGACGATCTTGCCCTCGCCGAGATCGATTCCGTACATATGACTTGAGAATTCCATGAACCTCTCGAGCGGGTACATGCTACGTAGGAACACGAGCCCGCACATCTTTATCTCCTCACAATATGAACAATGAGATGGACCATGATATCGAAAAAGCGATGGAGGGAAATACATCTCAAGATCACATAGAGTCGTCACCACCTCGTCTGCAGAGCATCTAGTCCTTCGGGATCGATGACCTTCTCGAGCAATTGTGTTAAAAAATAACACGACCTCATGATTGTCTCTGGACCTTGATCGGCAAAATACTTCTAATTGCAACAGGAGCATTTGTGTCATCAACACATGACAATCATGAGACTTCATGCCAATTAACTTCAAATCTTTTATCGAAACAAGTTTCTTCATGTTGGCGAGTAACCGGACGGAACTTTCACGCCATGCAAGCACCGCACAGCTCGGTTCTCTCGGCCTTGGACAGAGTGTAACAAGCAGGGGGAAGGTACGTTCGTCCTTTATCGGTCCTTGTTGGTGCTAACTCAAGTCTGATGTCCATATCAACCAAGTCAAGCCGTGCGTTGACACCATCGATGCAGGCAGTCAAACCGGCCTGTGTGGCGGTCAGACCGACCACATTGGCGGTCAGACCTGCCAGGCCTCAAGTCAGGCTTAGGCTAAGTGGCTGGCAGTCAGACTGGCCAATGGGTAGCGATCTGACCGGCCAAAATAGATTTTTGATTTTGAAGCCGAGCAAAAAATAGAGGGTGTAGATAAGAGAGGGGATTCTCCTACACTTGGTCTCATAATTTTTGGAGCTTCGAGTCAAAAGTTCTACTCGTTTGAAATTTTCAGAAGGTTTCGGATTTCCAGGGAGGAAAATTAGCTAAGTCCCAGCTGGGCGGTCAGATCGGCCAACAGGTGGCGGTCAGACAAGCCAGGGGGCGGTCAGACCGGTCAAAGTGGCGGTCTGACCGGTTTTCACTTATTCATCAGCCAACTTGGTGGCGATGATTGTTTGGTTAGGTCATATTCATGGGTTTCAGTGCATATGTGTTGCATGATGCATGTTTTGACTAACATGGGTCAAGTTGCGAAGAACTTGTTCCCAGAAACGATTTCTTGATCTATTGTTGTGAAGGTTGCTTGGAGGTGAACGACGGTCAACGGCGAGGATGATCGGGACTAGGCTTAGAGAGTTGAGGTCCAGAACGATCGAGGATGCCGGGTGAGGTCAATGGATTCAAGCATGGCGCAAATTAGACAAGAATGACCAAATGGACAGTTCGGTGTGACGGGTTGGATCAAGCGGCGCGGGGGTCAGTGCAAGTGCTATGGTGGTTTCGGTGGGAGCCGGATGAGAGAGACTTGCCGACATGATGAGAGCCGTTGATTAACCTACACATGGCGAAGCATGAGGAGTGCTTCATGAAGATTGGACTCGGTCTTTGGAAAATGATCGAGAAGGGGTAATTTGGTAATTTTACCTAAATACCGCCTTGGTGACCTTTTGCTAACCCGCGGCGCACGATGGCGCAAGGAGAAGCGGTTTAAGTCAAGAGGAGGTGAAGACAACGCTTTAAAATACGTGCGTAAGTGAAACTCGTTTATGTGTGGGCTTAATGGGTGCCCATTAAGGAAACTCTTCTAGAAGGTTAGCCTCCACTATAAATAGAGAAGGGTGGTGGCTGCACCCCCTTAACCCTTTTGTTTATTTGTAAACCCTAGTTTGTGTTTAGGGCTTATGGAGAAAGGTGGGGAGGTTAGGGTTCTAGAGAGTGGATTGATTGTGTGCTCATGAGTTGAGTTTTTGTCCTTCGGGATGGAGTGGCTGTAAATCATAAACAATAACAAATCAATCTACGCATGATTCCTCAAAGATGAGTCTCTTTGTGTTCTTGATCTCTATTTTGTGATTTTGGGGCTTTCTTTGATCCTTTGGTTTTTCTTTGGTTTCTGCCCCTAATCTAGCTTGCTGTGATATGTGGGAATACATCTAGGATCATCTTGATCATCAATCACCCACGAGCAATTTTCTAGATCATCTTTTGGTTTTGACTCGGTTTTGGAGCATCCTTCACTCAAACGAAAAAATGTTGGAACTTTGGCATGGATCTACATGATTCTTGATTGGAATAGGTTCCTGAAATCCTTAAGAAGGTGTGTCTCAAGTTTTATCAAGTTTAGAGTCGTAGATCAAAAGTTAGATCAATTTGTGTTTCGGGGTGTGGGCTGTTTTTGCTGTTCTAGACTCCGGCAGTCAGACCGCCCGAATCGCTGGTCAGGCCGGTCAAGCCATCGGTCAAACCGCCAGTGTGTCGCCGGTCAGACCGCTCAGCTCTTCATGGTGTGAGCTTTTGGTTGTTTTGCTTTGGGGTGTTGATCGAATTCAGCACAAGACATCCGATGTGCTTGTACTTTGATCTTCATAGCTTTCGTAGCTATTGGAGTGAAAACGTGTTGAATCCAATTTAGGAGAAAAAGTGATCATGCTCCTATTCACCCCCCCTCTAGTCGTCTTTTCGGTCCAACAGTTTAGCATCCGTCGATACCACTGCTCACTACCTTAGGTAAGTAGTTTAGAGCATGCGTCAAGGCCTTTACAAAGTTCTGTTTTGACTCGGTTGTGCTCGCTAAGGTTTCAACACTAAACGTCTTACCGACCAGACAGGGCCCCTCTTGCGCCAAACACAACCCAAACATAACCAAATCAAAACATCGCTAATTAATTAGCCAGGTCCCGCCCATACAAGACATGTGGTCGTACGGTTAAGGCCCAGTTTAATGGTGCATAAGATTAAGTCCTTGAAAAGTTACTCATGCGATCTTACCACAACCCACAACGTGTTAGCCACACCCTCAATCCACCATCTACTCGCCCGAGCGAAAAATATTTTGTTTAACTAAGACCAATGACATACCCTGTCATGGTACACAAATTTTAACAAGAGTAGTTAACCACCACGACTCCATATATCATTAAGTCAAGATTAATCATTATGACATATGTGATAATGAACCCATCGTAACTAAGCTGAACTAAGCATTTATACGATACTCCTTTTGGTGATACAAATATGTCCAACTAAAATTATCCATGCTAGGGTGACAAAGGATTCATGGCATTCAAATAATCAATGGAGGCATAATGACAACAGGTGATAGCTAATCTGAAGAATATAGACCCGCCATTATAAGTTAATGGAGTATTTTGATGATTAATAAAAAATCTATTTGTGAGACTAACTCTTCTATTGTTATACCTATTGCTTAGTCTCAATTGGATAAAAAGGTGAAAATCATGGAGGTATGCATTCGACATCATTTCTTATATCTTGTTGCATTCCTCAGATCCAAAATATAGGTTGAACTCCACTAAATGTCTAACTTGAATATGTGCATATGTCTTTATTACATATTTGTGTATGCACACATTTAGGGGGAGTTCACTCTATATTTTGTGGTTTCATTAGTATTGATCCATATTCCTTTATCCACATATATTAAGGATCTTTACTTTGAAATATTTCATATGAGTATAGAAAACTTGTGTAGTTTATATATACTCATATAACTTAATATTCAATTATTTGTAATTGTGATGGTTGTCATCAATTACCAAAGAGGGAAAGATTGGAGTATCTTGTCCTACCATTATGAGTTAATGGTATGCTGTGGTAATTAATAACAATCATGTTGCGGGACTAATGTTTTCCATGAGTTGGATGAATAGGTTATGTCCCATGATGATAGAGACTTTGGATGACATCATGAGTTGATCGTCATCAAGTCAAGGTTCAAGAGTAAAGGATGCATCATGTGTTGATGCATATCAAGATCTAGAAGAAAAGGAAATCATCATGTGTTGATGATGTTCAAGAAGAGGTGATGATCATGAGTTGATCGTCAAGTGAAAAGAAGACCCATCATGGGTTGATGGAGGTCAAGTGAAAGAGTGCATTATGGGTTGATGTATATTCAAGTCAAGAACCCGAACTTGAAGTGAAGATGTGCGTCATCAAGCTTCAAGAGGATGTGCAAGGCAAATGTATGACTAGCTAGGGCTAAGAATGTGTTCCTAGTCTTTTACCGATCTTGGTGTTTGGTTGGAGACCAGATTGCTAGTATAGGTTACTGTACTATTAAGTGGGGTCTTGACTAATAGCTTGAGTTAGTCATGTGTTGATAGCTCGTTGTACTTGCTCTAGCTCTTGTTAGCATGTTGCCAATATTTGTGAATGTGTTTTGCAAATAGTTGAGGCTCATGCATAATCCTTGTAGCATGTGACTTTAATTTGCAAATGTGTTTTGCAAATGGTTTAAGTCCATATACCTTATTCCTTGTGGCGTTGATTCTAAAAGTTGGTAAATGTGTTTTGCAACTTGTTGAGAATCTTGCCTTTAACCCTTGTTTGCATCGCGCATCAATTGGCAAATGTGTTTTGCAAATTGAATTGAAGCGACATGCAAAATATCTCTCTCTTAGCCCTAGCGGTCTGATCGCATGTCATTGGGCAGTCTGACCGGTACGTTCAAACTGGGTGATTGGCTTTTGTGAACTGGTGGTCTGACCACTAGTAGCTACCGATCTGACCGGTGGGGAGTCCGGTCTGACCGCCATGTGTTGGCCAGTCTGACCGTCCCCCTGGTCAGCGGTATGACCACGTTTGTTCAGCGGTACTACCGGAGTGCGGTAGTACCGATCTTTATTTGGCGGTATGTTTTTTTCCCAGGGAGGCGCTTTTTCTAGATCTGGCTTGCTCCTTTGTGGAGCGGTCTGACTGCCCTTCTGGCGGTCTGACCGGTGTGGTCTGGTCTGACCGGCCATTGGTTTAAAGGTCAGACCGGATGTGTGTCCAACATCTAGTTTTATAGCCGTTGGAGTTCTAGCGGTCTGACCGGCTATTAGTTGGCAGTCAGACTGGTTTATATCTGTTTCTCTGTAACGTTTCCACCAATGGCTAGTTTTTGTGTGTGGGCTATAAATACCCACCTTGGTCGGTTGTGGAAGATATTGTTGCTGGTGCTATTCATTCCTTGAGCAAAGAGCAAGCCCTCTCATCTCTTTTGTGCATGTGTTGCACTTAGTGAGCTTAGAGAACAAACCCTAAGCGCATGTGTTGCATTAGGTAGTGGATTGTGTATCCACTTGAGCTTAGACACTTGATTTGTTCAAGTGAGAGTATTCGACTTGTTTCTCTTGGTGTTTGCCGACACCTAGACGACGTAGAGGCGTCGTGGTCCGGTGATCTTCTCAAGAAGTTTATGAGAAGGCCCGGCGGTTGTGAGTGGTTTGGAGCTCACCATCTCCGGAGTAGAGGAAGAACAACCCCAAGTGGATCGAGGTGTTTGGTTTAATTCGTGGAGCCGGTCCAATTAGTTTAGACTTACCTCAACGTGGATTAGGGGAGACCGTCAAGTCTCCGAACACCACGGTAAAGCATCATTGTGTCCTTGTGGTATGTTATTCTTGTGCTTTACTATATTGAAATTTACATTACTAGAATTAAATTGCTTACATATCTTTGTATGATTGCTATTTATCAACAAACTTATATTGTTGGTGCACGTAGTTAAGACTAGTTGATTTAGGCTTTAAATGTGCAAAACCAAATTATTGTTAGCTTTCGCATTAGAAATTGGTTTTAGCCAAAGAAGTTTTTAAAACCGCCTATTCACTCCCCTCTAGTCGGCCTCCTCGATCTTACAAGTGGTATCAGAGCTTGGTCTCTCATTTTATTAGGTTTCACCGCCTAGAGAGTAAAGGATGACGACTAGTGATATAGTGCACCTAGGTGAAGCACAATTATTTGATGGCACAAAATATGCTCATTGGAAACAATTATTTGATGGCACAAAATATGCTCATTGGAAAATCCGCATGTCATGGTATTTTAAGGCAATGAGCCAAAAAAATGGCGGATTGTAGATGTGGGTTTTTCTCCTCCAAAGGATCCTCTTGCTCGAACTATTGAGGAAGATAATTGCTCACATCTCGACGCTCAAGCAATTAACGCTTTATTTAGTGTTTTGAGTGTAGAGGTGTTCAATGAAGTATGCAATCTCAAGAACGCGCATGAGATGTGGACCCATCTTCAAGATCATTATGAAATATCCACCTCCACTAATGATGATTGCATACAAGAATGGATGTCGGGAGAAGAATGCTCAACTTTTAGCTCCGACAATGAGGAGTCCTCAACTCCATCTACATCACCTCATTGCTTCATGGCAAAAGGTAATAAGAAGGTAAATGATGATGACGAGCCTTCATATGATGAGTTGATGGATATGATTGATGAGCTTAATGAGTATTTAGGAAAGGAGAAATCAAAACTCAAAGTTTTAAAGAAAGAGTGTGTCTTACTTCAAAATAATTATGATGTTCTAAAAGATGAACATGAAACTCTCCTCCTAAATGAGCTCAATAGGCATAACATGTGATTTATTAGATGATATGCCTTATGTAGTTGCTAACCCTTCCATTTCATCTAAGGTTAGCATATCCACCTCTTGTGTTAACTTGCTAGAGATGCCTTGTAGCTCTAGTGAAAATGCTTCTATTTTCTCTATGTCTTGTAATACTATTCTTGTAGAGGAAAAAGAAGAGCTTAAGGCCCAAGTCAAGAAATTGACTAATGACTTAGAAAGAAGCTACAAAGGGAAGGCTACTCTAATGATATATTAAGCAAGCAAAGATGCTTGCAAGATAAGAGTGAAATTGGCTTCACTCCCAAGAAAAGGGAAAATAGCAAGACAAGGCACAATACAAGACACACGAAGAAATATGTCAAGTGCCTTGGATGCAATGAGAAGGGCCACAAAGCCTGGGTGTGCCCAAATCAAATGGATGCCAAGTCAAGACATTCAAAGAAGAGACAAGCCAGCAAGGAGCAAGAAAATAAGACAAATAGGGGAAGCAAAAGCCCAACTTGCTATAATTGCCGGGAGAAGGGACATTTTAGTAAGGATTGTCCCAAAAGTATCTCTCCTAAGCCTATTATATATAATGATCATTATTTGCTTACGAAGGATAAGAATGACAATGTGTTTGTTAGAATTGTTAGTTTACCAAAGATTATTACTAGGGCCATTTGGGTGTCCAAATCTATTGTGACTAACATTCAAGGACCCAACCGAGTTTGGGTACCAAAAAATGCTTAAATGCTTAATAGGTACTTAGAGAGGCATTGGAGGCTTGGCTTATTCATATAAAGGTGGATTCCATTATATATCAAAATTGGAGCCAAGTATGAGGATGATCACTTTATATCATAAACCAATGCTATTTTGGTAACAAGTACTTACATTGAAGTATCTAGCCCTTATGCCTTGTGTAGGTTGCATTTCATGAAAATTTTAAAAAGGGTGTTCATGCTCTTGTTCATAATCTTCATTATTAAAATCTTGGTTAAGATGGTAAGTGGCACATTAAGGGGGAGTGCTAAGTCATGATCATGTATAACACATCTCTAAGTGTGCCAAAATAAATTAAGTGCTAGTAATGTTTTTCAAAATTGAGCCTTTTAGCCAAAAGTCAGAAATTTCATAAATATTAGTAATCGTTTGAAAAACTAGTTGCAAAATGTATACAAATACTTTTCAAAGGTTTATCAAAGGTGTTGGCTCAAGAAAAACCTATTTTAAGTGAAAAAGAGTTTCTAACCAAAATTCTAAATTATAGTATCTTGTTTTTGACATAAACTAGATCTTTGTGTAAAATCTATTCTAAAAGGAATTTAAAAATCATCCCAAAAGTAAAATCCTAGAGTTGGCTATTCTTGTAATACCCCGGATATCGATAAGACATAAACTTATTTAGAGAGGGAAATTAAAAGAAAAATCAGGATTTGTGGATGGATTGGACCTTGGGCTTTCGGCCCAAGGCGTCCTAACCAAATGGGCTGGCCTTTTAGTGGAGTCAAGAGGGGGGGGTGCCCCTTCCCCACAACCCTAGCACCCCTGCTACAGTACCAGACCGCACTGTAGCAGAGGTACTGTAGCAGCCCCCATTCCCTACTGCTTTGCAAAGAGGAGGAGAGGAAGGAAGAAGAAGAAGAAAGGAAGAGGGAGTGGAAGGAGGACTTCTTCATGGGATTCGATCAGTGATCTCCTAAGGGTCTTCAAGGGTGGAGTGGCTTCGGCTTTAGGGGCATCTTCATTGCCTACTAACGCGTCGCAACGCGAAAGGCAAGTACTTTGATGTTTTTATGATTAGAAAATGCTGTATGCTTGATGTTGTTATTGTGTTTTCTGTGATCCATGAGATTAGTTAATGTTCATATTCTCTCTATATGTGTTATCTCCCTGATTAAAGATGTAGTCTTTCAATATTCATATTTCATTCCATGCATCAATTATTCATGTTTCATCCACGGGAGTGGATTAAAAAGACCCATCAATTCCAATATGGGCACGTAAGACCTACCATTCCAATGTGGGCAGTTTGGGACACCCGTATGAAACGTTCTTCATACGGGACTTGGATCCCCCGCATTTTGTTAAATACGGGCTTAGGTGAACACCGACGGGTGTGTCACTAGCTATACCGGTATATGCATGTGTGTAGTCCCTTCATTTCATTCAATCCATTCATTTCATTTCATTCAATCCATTCATTCCATTCATTCAAATATTCGTTCTGTGATTTGTTCATAATCTTCAATGATGTTGTCATGATCATGTTTGTTGAATGACCCAATTATTCACTGTACTTGCTGAGTCTCGGACTCATTCTTGCTTTGTTTGTTTATTTTAGGTGATCATTGATGTTGGCTCAATTGGGAGGGAGTAGACACGCACTACTCATTCACTTCACCATATTCAATTTCAACATTACGATTCACTTCACCATATTCAATTTCAACATTACGATTTAGTTTCTATCTTTCATTCGTTATTGATGAACTGTAATAAATAAATTTAGATGGTGAATGATACCTAGTTCTATGTTATGGTTGATTAAGTATTACTTGTGATCTTTGATCTTTCCTTCGATATACTTGCTTGGATTCAGATTATATTCATGCCATGGTTCTATTGAATATTGATCTCTTAATGTCATTAGATGAGATAGTGTTCAAACTCTTCCGCATTATGGTTGTATGTTAGACTATTTAGGTAACATCTTGGCTTCCGAATAGCCAAGGTGTTACAATTCTAAACCTTTTTGGTATTTAAAAGATTTTCAAAAGGCCAACCTAGCAAAAGTTATTTGATTTCGAAACTCGTCCAAAATCCTATCTTAACCTAAGTGGTCACCTTCTAGCACTTAAGTGAGTTTTGTCATTTGCTCCTAATTTATTCACATGAATAGGTCCATAATGGTATTAATGACTCATACATAAAATTGGATGCTTTAAATTTCATCATATGCTCAATTTGGATCTTTTGAAGAAGTTTCATGAAAATAATATTTCATTTGCTAAAACAAAAGCTTAATTCATAAAAACTATTTAAGATTTGGATTTTAAAGGGCTATATAAGTTGGAAATGCTCCAAATATGTTTGTTTGATTGATTGTGTGAAAATTTGGAGCAAAATACAACAAATTCCATCTTTTCCCAAATCCAGAACTGAATCTGTTGCTAAGTTCAATCTTAACCGGTCTAACTGGCCATCATTGGTGGTTTGACCGCTAGCCCTTCCGGTCTGACCACCATGTGCCCAGCAGTCTAACCGATTTTGCGTGAAGTCCCTTATACTTCCAACACCGAACAGTTCTTTTCTCTCTAGTTACTTTCTTCTTCACCCCGAAACCTTGGGTTTCCTCTCTCCCTCCGGCCGACTCTACCTCTAGGGCCCTGGGTCCTCTTCTCCGGTCATCTCCTCGGTGCTCCAAGTTAATCAAATGTTCTCCTTCATCTCCTTTACTCATTCCTCCAATTGGTTTGTATTTTGGTTGACTCATCTCATCAAAATATGGAACCCTAGGTGAGGGAGTTCATCCTAAACCCAGCTAATTGTTCTTCTATTTCATCAAAGATTCATTCCTTGATTCCCTTCTTCATCAAAGCCGGTAATCCCTATTTCTCTACTTGCAATCTTGCCTCATTGTGATTTTTTCCAATTTTCTAGGGTTTGATGTGAATGTGCTTAAACTCATTGAAATTAGTGAAAATCCTTGTCAATCAAGTAGATCAGGATTGTATTAACAACTATTCACTATGCCATTGCACAAATTTTGAGCTCAACATGTTTTCCTATTTGTGAAAATAAACATGGTATCTTCATGAAAAATGTTTCTTTTGAAGTTTTCAAGAGGGAGATTATTTGAATGTGTTTCAAATATCATTTCCTTTAGTTAACGTCAAATATGGCCTCATTTCAAGTTGTTTTACTCTTTTCGGCCATAAAAGAGGAGTTTGTGACCTATTTTTGTTTTCCTCAAATATCTTGAAAACAAAACCTTTTTGGTTTAAGGGGGAAAATGTTTTGAGATCAATAGGTTTGTGATAAAAAAAGGGAGAATGTTATATGATCAAAATAAAATGAATTCAATTGCCAAGCTCTTTCCTTTGCAACAACTTTATGTTGACTTATATTTGTTTTGGATTTTTAGTGTTTAATGCCAAAAGGGGGAGAATGTTTATACGATCAATATATTTCCATTTGGATCCTCTCTTATGATTTCACCTTATTTCATGCATAGTACAAAAGGGGTAGAATTTAATTTGCTTAGTAACTTGCTTGGACATAGTTCAATAGCTTAAATTCTTATCTTATGATGATTTATATCCAAATATTCTTATTGATAAAGGATTTGTCATCAATCACCAAAAAGGATTATGAGTTGATGGAGCATTTTGGTGATTAATGATAAATCTATTTGTGAGACTAACTTTTCTATTGTTATACATATTGCTTAGTCTCAATTAGATAAAAAGTTGAAAATCATGAAGGTATGCATTCGACATCATTTCTTAAATCTTGTTGCATTCCTCAGATCCAAAATATAGGTTGAACTCCACTAAAAGTCTAACTTGAATATGTGCATATGTCTTTATTACACATTTGTGTATGCACACATCTAGAGGGAGTTCACTCTATGTTTTGTGGTTTCATTAGTATTGATCCATATTCCTTTATCCACATATATTAAGGATCTTTACTTTGAAACATATCATATGAGTATACAAAAATTATGTAGTTTATATATACTCATATAACCTAATATTCTATTATTTGCAATTGTGATGGTTGCCATCAATTACCAAAGAGGAAAAGATTGGAGTATCTTGTTCCAACATTATGAGTTAATGGAATGTTGTGGTAATTAATAACAATCATATTGTGGGACTAATGTTTTCCATGAGTTGGATGAATAGGATATGTCCCATGATGACAGAGACTTTGGATGACATCATGAGTTGATCGTCATCAAGTTAAGGTTCAAGAGTAAAGGATGCATCATGTGTTGATGTATATCAAGATCTAGAAGAAAAACAAATCATCATGTGTTGATGATATTCAAGAAAAGGAGATGATCATGAGTTGATCGTCAAGTCAAAAGAAGACCCATCATGGGTTGATGGAGGCCAAGTGAAAGAGTGCATCATGGGTTGATGTATATTCAAGTCAAGAACTCGGACTTGAAGTGAAGATGTGCGTCATCAAGCTTCAAGAGGATGTGCAAGGCAAAGGTATGACTAGCTAGGGCTAAGGGTTTGTTTCTAGTCTTTTACCGGTCTTGGTGTTTGGTTGCAGACCAGATTGCTAGTATAGGTTGCTGTACTATTAAGTGGGGTCTTGACTAGTAGCTTGAGTTAGTTATGTGTTGATAGCTCGTTGTGCTTGCTCTAGCTCTCGTTAGCATGTTGCGAATATTTTCGAATGTGTTTTGCAAATAGTTGAGGCTCATGCATAATTCTTGTAGCATGTGACTTTAATTTATAATTGTGTTTTGCAAATGGTTTAAGTCCATATACCTTATTCTTTGTGGCGTTGATTCTAAAAGTGGGCAAATGTGTTTTGCAACTTATTGAGAATCTTGCCTTTAACCCTTGTTTGCATCGCACATCAATTGGCAAATGTGTTTCGCAAATTGAATTGAAGTGAAGTACAAAATATCTCTCTCTCAACCCTAGCGGTCTGACCGCAGGTCATTGGGTAGTCTGACCGATATGTTCGGACTGGGCGATTGGCTTTTGTGAACTGGTGGTTTGACCGCCAGTAGCTACCGGTCTGACCGGCCCCCTGGTCAGCGATATGATCGCGTTTGTTCAGCGGTACTACCGGAGTGCGGTAGTACCGAGCTTTATTTGGCGGTATATTTTTTCCTGGGAGGCGCTTTTTCTGGATCTGGCTTGCTCCTTTGTGGAGCGGTCTGACCGCCCCTCTGGCTGTCTGACCGACCATTGGTTGGCGGTCAGAATGGATGTGTGTCCAACGGCTAGTTTTATAGCTGTTAAAGCTCTGGCGGTCTGACCGGCCATTAGTTGGCGGTCAGACCGGTTTATACCTGTTTCTCTGTAACTTTTCCACCAACGGCTAGTTTTTGTGTGTGTTCTATAAATACCCACCTTGGCCGGTTGTAGAAGATGTTGTTGCTGGTGGTATTCATTCCTTGAGCAAAGACCAAGCCCTCTCATCTCTTTTTTGCATGTGTTGCACTTAGTGAGCTTAGAGAGCAAACCCTAAGCGCATGTGTTGCATTAGGTAGTGGATTGTGTATCCACTTGAGCTTAGACACTTGATTCATTCAAGTGAGAGTCTTCGACTTGTTTCTCTTGGTGTTTGCTGACACCTAGACGGTGTGGAGGCGTTGTGGTTCGGTGATCTTCTTAAGAATCTTGTAAGAAGGCCCGGCGATTGTGAGTGGTTTGGTGCTCGCCATCTCCGTAGTGGAGGAAGAGCAACCCTGAGTGGATCGAGGTGTTTGGCTTAATTCGTGGAGCCGGTTCAATTAGTTTGGGCTTACCTAAACGAGAATTAGGGGAGACCGGCAAGTCTCTGAACACCACGGTAAAACATCATTGTGTCCTTGTGATTTGCTATTCTTGTGCTTTACTATATTGAAATTTACATTACTATAATTAAACATGTCTTTGTATGATTGCTATTTATCAATAGACTTATATTGTTGGTGCACTTAGTTGAGACTAGTTGATTTAGGCTTTAAATGTGCAAAACAAAATTATTGTTAGCTTCTTCATTAGAAATTGGTTTTAGCCAAAGAAGTTTTTAAAACTGCCTATTTACACCCCCTCTAGTCGGCCTCCTCGATCTTAGATAATCCGAAAATAATTTGTATAAAAATAGCATGTAATTGTATAAAACAATATACTTTTGAAATCATAGGTTTAATATGATCAAAAGACTATGGCTTGCCTTGGAATAGATCTTGGGATTGATCTTGATCTTGGTGTACTCCTCCTTGCTTAAAATTCCCTAAAGAATCAACGTCTACTCGCAAACAAAGCAAATAAACTAAATAAATAAATAACAAAGAGAAAACAAACTCTAAAAATTAAATAACAACCTTAGATAAATCGATCTCTAATTTAGATGAATTTAGAAATTTGAATGGACTGAATCGGAGTTCGGATTAAGAAAATATGGCTTCTGGAAGATCAAAACCCTAAGAAATACTCAAAAAGGACTTTCGAGTACTGTTCAATGTTTTTGACCACGCGTGCTCGGAAGGAGATTCGACCACCTGGTCGGAAGGTTACGACTGCATGTGGTCGTAGAAGATTACGACTACCTAGTCGTAGGAGTTACGACTGCCTGGTCGTGGACAAACCTACGCGCTCCGGCGACAACGGCGCACGGCAGTGTCTCAATGGCGATGAGTGATACCAACATGTAGAGAACGCTATTGTGAACCCATTGGTGCATTTACGGGTGCTTGAGGATGACAGCTGGTTGCCGGCGACGAGGTTTTGGCAGTGGAGAGGTATGGGCGTTTATCGGAAAAGGCTTCGACAACACTCCGACGACACAGAGAGGTTTTGGAGGTAGCCTGGGTCACACAGAAGACAATGGCATGGTCGTCGACAACGAGACGACAATGTCAGTGGCGCAAATCGAAAAACAAGAAGCTCGATCGAAACCCTAAAACATTGGATTGCGGCGCTAGAGATCTAGCGTCGAGGTGGCTTGAGGGTTTGGGATAAGGGCACTGAGGCAATCCTCGTAGTCCTATTTATAGGGTGAGGCGAAGCTGAGATGGCGAGATGGTGGCGGAGTCCTTTTCGGAAAGCTGACAAGATAAGGAAATAGAGAGATTTAGAGGGAATACGATATCGATTTAGTTGCGGTTTAGATAGGATTTCTAGAAGATGAGGTCCATGCGGAGAATCCGGGCCGAAAAAGGGTATTGTCGGACGGAGCTTCAATGAATCAAGAATGGCGGACGCGAGCGACGCTCATGCTGGGACGAAGGCGAAGGGGAAAGACGACTCGGTGGGACCCACCAATCAGCGGGAGCAAGCGGCTCGCGCACTCACAGGCTGGTGTGAAGGGGAATGGCCTAGCAGGCTGAGTCGAGGAGCGAAGGCTATGGGCCAAAGGAATAGGAATTTAGCCCAAGAGGTTTTTTTGAGATTTATAATAGCCTTTTCTTTTTAGAAAATACTGAAAATCCAAATAGCAATTAGAAAAATAGCAAATGCACTCGGAAAAATTCTAGAAAAATATAGAAAATATATCCAAGCACAGAGAAACCAAATAAAATAATTTTGATAATAGTTGATGTTGACATTAATCATATTAAATACTTTTTTATTTATGAAAGTTCAGAATAAGCTTTTGACTTCAATAGAAAATTTCAAATTGTTATTTTTATTTTTAAAACTTCAAAAACACACCAAATTTTGGGATGTTACATATGATGTCTAGGGAATTTGAAATGTCCATGATCGGAGAACTTAGCTATTTCCTTAGACTTCAAATCAAGCAACTCAAGGATGGAACCTTTATGAGCCAAACAAAATATGGAAAAGATTTGATCAAGAGGTTTATCATGGAAGATGTAAAATCCATCAAGACTCCCATGACAACCAACGGTCATCTCGACCTTAATGAGGGACATAAACCGGTAGATTTAAAGGTTTATAGATTTATGATTGGTAGTTTGCTTTATCTTACAACATCTAGGTCTAATATTATGTTTAGTGTTAGCATGTGTGCACGATTTCAAGCATCACCAAAAGAGTACCATTTGGTGGCCGTAAAAAGAATTCTAAGGTATTTAAAGCATTCCTCTAGCATTGGCTTATGATATCCCAAAGGTGTAAAATTTAATTTAATTGGATATTCGATTTCGATTATGCGGGTTGCAAAGTGGATAGAAAAAGCACCTCGGGTAGTTGTCAATTCTTAGGAAGATTTTTAGTATCATGGTCATCCAAGAAATAAAATTCCATAGCCCTATCCATCGCCGAAGCCGAATATGTTTCCGCGGGTAGCTATTGTACTCAATTGCTAAGTATGAGGCAAACATTGATGGATTATGGAATTAAATTTGATAATATGCCTCTTTCGTGTGACCATAATAGTGTCGTGAAGATTGCAAATAACCCGTTCTAACACTCAAGAACCAAGCATATAGATATCCTACACTATTTCTTGAGAGATCATGTGGGTAAAGGAGATATCAATATTAGCCATATAAGGACCAATGGCCAATTAGCCGATATCTTTACCAAACCATTGGATGAGAGCCGCTTTTGCAAGTTGAGGAATGAGTTAAATATCATAGACCTTTCAAATGTTGCTTGAAACTCATGTCTCATGACATTTGCTCTCATTTGGTTTTTATTAAGATATTTATGAAACTATTTCAAAAATCCTATCAAAATTCCTAATTTTGATAAAACTATGTTAATTGGAGTTATTATTACATATCTCATGCATAATGATCCTAGACATTATTTGTTGAGTGATTATTATAAAGGATCATTTGCATTCAAGTTCAGCTCCTGCAATTTCAAGAAAAATGGTAATACTGCGTTTTAACACCGATACCACCGCTTCCCGGTAATACCACACTTCAACGGCGGGACTACTGCTTCAGTTAGTGGTTCCAAGAGTGGTTATGGTTATCCCTTTAACCTCCTTTGCAACCGCTCCAATCGCACCTCCTCTTTTCCAGAACCGCCAACACTTCTCTCTCTCTCTCTCTCTGCCGTGCTTATCTTCTCCAAGAACCCTATTTCGAATCTTTTGATTTTGTGAAGCAATCTTGGATTTCTTTGTTAGAAATGACTCCTGTGATCATTTCTCTTCCAATCCCCGAGGTATTTGCCTTGATTTACTTGTTTCTCATCTCTTTTTGACATCTATCTCATTTTTAGGGTTTGAATCAAAATGTGCATGCATGAATCAATTTCTCTTAGGAAAATTGGTAGTGATTAGTGTTTGATGACTTACATGTCTATTCCATGGATTCTTTCATGTCAAACACTAGTTAGAATCAAAATCGAAAGATTGTCCTAAAAATTCTGGAACCGTTGTACTACCGCTTCGTGGTCGCCGGTACTACCGACTTGCGGTAATACCGGATATCAACAATGGTACTACCACTCCAGAAGAGAAAAATTGATTTAATCATACTCTGTTGCATCAATCATGTCCTAATTGTCGTTTCTTGTCTTAGCAATCATGCCAAGGACAAAGCGAACATCTCTTTGCAAAGGGGCCACTCCCGATGGAGATCCCGAAGAATGCTATGATCCCCCAGCCTCTAGCGCTGGACCTTCTCACCGAAAGGCACCTTCTAAGAAGGCTGCTTCGAGAATATCTCCAAGG
The DNA here is from genome assembly GCA_036346405.1 of Phyllostachys edulis. Taxonomy (NCBI): domain Eukaryota; kingdom Viridiplantae; phylum Streptophyta; class Magnoliopsida; order Poales; family Poaceae; genus Phyllostachys; species Phyllostachys edulis. Next base: position 109,400,999 of record CM070545.1, read on the forward strand.
GATGATAGCGATTAAGAGATAGAGTCCTTCCTTCTTGCTATGAGAGAAAAAAAGATAAAGAACAACCATCCAAGAAGCGAGCTGCAGAATCTAAAAATGAAGAGGATGAAGGTGATGAGGAAACTTCTCAACAAGAAACTAAAAGTGATGAGGAGATGGCTGAGGCCAGAGAGCCTATAGTGGACCTCACACCGATTCATAGTGACAACTTTGCTTTGTTGCAACATGTCAATCAATATGAAAAGGCCAACAATTCCACTAATGCAAGGTTTCATACTAGATTTCAGTAGGAAGTGTTCAGTCGGCTCTACAGTCATCACCAACAGTTCACCGATCATAAGTATGTTGACTGGGCGCATTTGAATACTCTTGACAAATAGGAGGGAGCCTACATGTTGTTTCAAGTAGTTGGTCTTCATGATCTTGTGGCATTGAAGTGTGATTATAATGAGGAGATTATCTGACAGTTTTATGCCACCGTCCATGTGTTAGCATCATTTGATCATTTGATATGGATGACTGGAACTCAAAGGTATCAAGCCTTCAAGGCAGACTTTGAACGTGCCTTGAGAACCTACATGGGGACACAAGAAAAGCTTTATGACAGAGATGCTCTCAGTGTTTCAGCATATAGACAATTCTATGATGAAAATGTGAACTTTGTACCTAGAAAAATTGGAGGCCTTCTCCCACTGCCGAGCTTAATCAACAGGATTATCAACCATACATTCTTTCCCAAGAGTGGGAACTTTGATGCCATTCAAGGGCACGCATGGAATATCATTGACAATATTATGCATGATAGAAAGTTCGATGTGGTTGATGTAATAATCAGAGAAATCAACCCATCTAAGAATGACAGAATAAAGAGAATATACTTTGCTCCATACATCATGGCACTCATATTAAGATTGACTAAGTTTAGAGGAGGGCAGCCAGGACTACACTAGCCTTACAAGCCCAGGGAAGGGGCCACAGTGACTGCAGCAATACCACCTCTTGATCCAGTAGCACCTCCTCGGGCTTCAGTAGCAGCTTCAGCAGATCCAGTTTTGCTCTCGTAGATACTCTTAGTCGTCATGGAGATTAGAGATTCTCAGCAGAGATTGGAACAAAATCTATAGAGATTGGAGGAGGCTAAGACAGAAACTAATAATAGGATTGCTGCTTTGACAGATCAGGTTCACATACTCTAGCAAGGTTTATTTACTCTAGCCCGTTATGGATGCCGTCGTCGCCTCAACACTCCTCCTCAAGGTCCTCCTGCACAAGATTGATACCGTTTTGGTCCTTGATGCCAAAGGGGGAGAAATTTGGAGATCAAGATTGAAAGATTAAGAGGGAGCCTAGCTTTTGGGGAGCCTATCTATCTATTATCTTATTAGCTATTATCTATGTTGGAACAATGTTTTATGTCTATGTTTGTTTATGAGACCTATTTGGTTTTTTTTGTAGACTTGTTATGTTGAACTTACTTGATGGATGCTAATGTTATCTCAAGTATTTTTTTTAAGTCTTGTTCAACATCTTGTTATTTCAAGCATCTTTATTGATTATCTTCTATTACTGCTTGATTGATCAATTGTTCACATTATTCCACATATCCAATAAATAAAGGAAACTCCGCCGAATTCTTCAAAATTCTACACATGTGCATAAAAATCACTTCATGAATCTTGATGTACATATTTAGGGGGAGTTTTCTCTATTTATTGATTGATTTTGAAAGCAACAAATTATTCATCTCCTTTGAACTCAAATAAAGAATTTCTTGCTTATCAAATGTCAAAATAAGAATATACAACCTTGTGTATATTCAAAATCTTTCATATCATCTATATTAATTTGGTTGTCATCAATTACCAAAAAAGGAGAGATTGAAAGTATCTAGGCCCTCAAAGTTGATTTTGGTAATTAATGTCAACATTATGTTAAGGGACTAACATGTGTACTAAGATGTGTTGAAGGTTAAGTCCCAATGATTGATTGATGACGAGATAATTGGCAATGCTAATGTGATGAAATATCAACATGGTTCAAGTCAAAGATATTGTATAGCCTAAGGACCCTTTTATAGTTTTTACCAGTCTCGGTGTTTGGAGAAAAGACTAGATTTATAGGATAAACATCGTACTATAAAGAGGGATTATGGCTAGTAGCTTGAGAGACTATTTTTGTGCCATAATGATCAACTAGCATTCATGCATTACTTTGATTTGAGCTTCTAGAAAACTGTTTTGAAAATCGGTATGACCGCTAGTGATAGGCGGTATTACAGCAGGTCGGTAGTACCAATATTTATATGGCAGTACGTATTTTCCAGATAGCATGTTTTTAAGTGTTTTTTATCCTCTCTGAAAATCAGAACGACCGTATTTCAACTGCGGTACTACCGCAGGTCGGTAGTAACAATATTTATATGGCAGTATGTAAATTACTGAGAATGTATTTTTGGGAGTTTTTGAGCTCTCCTGAGAAACGTTATGTCCGCATGTTCTGAGCGGTACTACCAGAGTACGGTAGTACGTATTTTTAAATGGTGGTACATTTTTTTCCAGAGAATGTGTTTTTCTGAGGTTTCTTGAGGTCTGGAAAACGGTAGTACTGCAACTTTATTTTGTAATGGCTAGTTCAGAGCATTAAATGCTACTGTTCCGGCCGTTGAGCAAAAATCGGTAGTACCGGGTTTCAACGGCGGTACTACCGTAAATCCTGATTTTTTTTGGAAAGAAGTTGTAACAGCTAGATTTGTTGGTGAGGGGTATAAATACCCCCCCCTCCCTTCTAGCAATAACTTTTGAGACTATTGAGCATTATACTTTTGTATTGAACTCTCTTGAGCTCATATACACTCTTCAACAACTCATTTGCATTGATTTCTCATTCTTGAGGTAGTTGAGAGCATTGAAGTGCATTGATTCATTAGTTAATCATTTAAGCACTTGTAGTTCCTCAAGCAAAACTTGTGGTCTATTACTCTTGGTACTTGCCGACACCTAGACGACTTGGAGGAAGGAATTGCACGGTGAGCTCTTCATGGGGATTGTGAAGAGTCTTGACAAGATTGTAATGGGTGTTGTGCTCACCAACTCCGGAGCGGAGAAAGGGCAACTCTAGTGATCAAGGGTTGAGGCTTAATTCGTGGAGCTGGCTTGGTTCATTCAAGTTTCCTCAACGTGTACTAGTGAAGACCGGTAAGTCTTCGATACCACGGGAAAAACCTCATTGTGGTTTATTCTTGTCTTTACTCTTCCGCATTTACATTTCTAGCAATTTCCTTGTGAAGAATTGCCTAGCTAGAATTGTATCTAGTTTTGACATAAGTTCATAATTGTCTTAAAAGGCTTAGTAGTTCTTTTATTACATTTGTGCTAGGATGCTTTGTTAAGACAATCTTGTTTAAAATTATTAATTAGTCTGCGAGTTTTAAAAACCTCCTATTCACCCCCTCTAGTCGGTTATCCTTGATCCTACATCAAGGACGAGGCGGCGTCGAGGACGGCGGAGGAGAAACTTAATCATTTGAGTTGGGGGCACTTGCAAACCCTAGAGTCCGAATATATATAAATATGGTTAGACATCACAGACGGTTCTAAAGTAGAACTGTCTGTGATATTACCTTTTCATAGACGGTTTTAAACACAAACCGTCTGTGATAAATATACATCACAGATGGTTCTAATAAATAACTGTCTGTGATAATATACATTCTTATATATATAAATACAAATTCATACATATGACACACATATACATAAATGCAAATTCAAAACATGTGGCACATAAACATGTATTACTTGTTTTTCACCGGTATGTGATTGTATTTAATTTTACGGCAAGTAGTTCAAGACATGTGCAAAGAACTTGGCATACTCATGCCTAATCCTACAGTTGTCGCTACAGAAGACAACGTAGTCGTCCCACCCTTCCGTCATGCCGTAGCTGGTGCTCGCGCACTGATGGCGCCCTCGATAGCGCCCACACTGCCCAAAGGCTCACCATCTTCTTCCACGCCGCCTCTGGACGCGTCATGCCGAGCCTCCGTCACCACCTGCACTCCTAGTTGGTCCTCTTGGCCGTCTCGCACCCGCTGCCGGCCGTCTCACCCTCGACCTGGCTAATGTAGTGCTTCTCAATGTCGTGCACCTCGCCGGCCGTGTAGAGGAGGAGGCCGAGCAAGAGTGAGCACAACTACCGTGCTCGCAAGTCACATCCATGGAATAGCCAAGATGACATGCATACATGGATAATCAAAGGAAGACATAATATGGTTGATTTGCGTAAAGCCAAGTTTCTTTCAATTACATATACTAAGTTCCAAGGCAGTTATACAATAACTAAAATTCATTTTTGCAAATAAGTTTTTACAGTTGGATAACATTCATCATCAAATGGTGAAGGATACTCTCCTGTCACAAGGCTCCCCGCCCAAAACCATGGGATAGAAATCCCAACAACAATTTATCCAAAACCTTTTGAAAACAAAACCAATATCTAACTTTGAGTGGTCTTTGCCAACACGTCCATGACCGTGGACACGGCTATTCAAATAGTTTTCACTCTGCAGAGGTTGTACACTTTACTCACATGACATGATTCCTCTAGTTTGTCCGGCATTCGTCAATGCCACCTGTCACTGCCGAAGGTAAGAGGTCTAGAGTTCATGACAAGGCTTTTACAATGCATCATTCCACTACAGCCCCTCCTCGCTAAGGATTCGCTTCCTTTGGATAGAAACCCGCCGGAAAAGCCCCCTCTTGCGCTAGTGGGAAACATAGGTTATAAAAGACCATAGGCCATGAAAGACCTCCGACACATCTGTAACATCCCCAAGTTAATTAATGATAATTAGTATGCATCTTATCAGCATGCATGACATTTTTGAAAGCCTTTGCAACTTTTATTGCACTTGGAAAATTTCAATTAAAGTTTAAACCTACAACTCAAATATAAGCTCCAAAAGAAAACAAGAACAAAAACTCTTGTTCATCTTCTGGAAATAATTTATTCAAATACTATAATAATTATCATAAATAAATATAATTTTTCCAAATTTTTGGAACTTAAATTGACCCTAAGAAAATTCAAACTCAAATCAATAACCTATTCCAAGTTTGAATTTAAATTTTCAAATAAATATTGAACAGTAATGTTTAATATTTTTTATGAACACTAGGATGTCCCAAGAACCCCTCTGAATTATTTCAGAATTTATAGAATTTTATTTCTATTTTTAGAGCCCCGGTCAAACCTGTTGAGCTTTGGTCAAACCTGATTTTCAAAACCCCAAACACTGTTGATCCGACCAGACCCAACCCGACTTGGCTCCACCCAACCCCTTAGCTGCACCCGGAACCGAGTCAGACCCGCACCACTCCAGTCCGAACAGCCCTCTGGTGCGCAACCATTTGATCCAGATCGTAGGGCTCACGCGCAGCACCCAATCGGACCAGTCAGATCGCCACGCAATCTTGGCCGCCCAATTTCGATCGAGTGGTCTAACTTAACCGCACCGGTCTGCACCGTTTCGACCCGAGCCTGACGCAACGTGGTGCAACCCAACCGCCTTCGCCCGCACTAGCTCCTTTCGCCAGTCGCTGCTAGTGGGCCACCCTTCACGCCTGTGTTTCTTCAACCTCGGGTAGGCAACGCACAGACGCCGCATGCCACGCGCCCGCCGAAGCCTGCACTGCTCCATCAACGCCATCACGCACCGCCCTCTTCCACCTATCCACGAGCACCGCTCGCTCACCCGTATCCTTCTCCGTCCTCGCCCGAGGATAATACCCTCTCCTTGCACTCCTTTCCCCTCACTTCTCCTCCGGCTGCCGAGGAGAGGGAAGCTCCCTTGAGCTCCGTTCTCAGGTAAAGTACGCACCGCCTTGTCCCTCGGCTCCTACTTTCCCTGCCTTCTCCATTTTTGCTCATTCGAGCCTTTGTCATTGCTTGTAGGACCCGGGGCAAACTCGTGCTCCCACCGGCTCCAGAGCGCGCCCCGAAGGCCATCTTCGTGCCATTCCTAGCTCCGGTGAGTTTGGCCTTCGATCTTGCACGTCATCATGGGCCATGGTGTATAAGCTTCATTTCCCCTCAACTTATTTCCTCAATGCATGATAGGAGTTTTGCAATTTGGATTTCTCCCTCTTTTCGGCTGAAGTTCCTGTTCACCGTCCTTTGTCGCAACCGGTAAGCCATTCTCCAATTCCTTGCAATGGCACCATCTCCTTAGCTCCCCTATCCTTTCCAGCACTTTCATTGCCCTTCGATTTGCACTAATTATCTCCCCCACGTTGAACCTAGCGCCGCCGCCGCCATTGCCGTGGACGATGCATCCCTGAGCTCCTCCGGCTGTTTCAACCCTCCGGTAAGCTTCACTAAGTCCCCTAGTAGCTTATGCGTGCTTTTGTTCAGTCATTGCATCATCGGGTTGTCGCATGCATGTTAGCCGTAGGAGTGCCGCCGCTCTGATTCAGGCCGTCTCCGCCGCTGAAACTACCACCATTAGGTGCACATTAGTATTAGGAACTCGTTCCCGTCCTTGGCCGGCGCCGCCGTGGTCGAGAACGCCAGTGAGGCTCCGGTCAAGCCGAGCTGGTTTGGTCGAATCGTCCGACAACAAACGCGGCAGCATCATTAGAGATTAATTACGTTGATTAACATTTAATGATTAAGCTTTGTTGGAAAATCAATGTTTAAATGCACTAATGATTGGTCTTTTAAATGATTGGTCATTTAAATGGCTGTCTCTATTACGTGTGGGTCCCATGAACAGAAATCAAGGCTTTTAGTTAAACCGGTTTGCACTAGAGTCTATTACATGTGGGCCCAAGGTCATTAAGTGCACAGTCAGCCTTTGTGAACCGTTGCACTATGCAGTGGTCCCCCTTGTCATAGACTATGGCTAGGTTCACCTCGATAGAAAAAGTAATAATGCATTTATAAAAGACTGAAATGAATTAATTTGCACACTGAAAATTGTATTAACTTCAAAATTACATAACTAATTCATTTTAACTCCAAAAACAGTGAAACCAATTTTGTTAATTTTCATTTTAAATGAACTTTTTTATAAAATTGGTTTCAAACATGCCTCTGCCCCAGAAAATATATTTGGTGGAAAATGATCCAAAACTAAATTTATTTATACACTAGAAAATGCCTTTAACTTTAAAAATTCATAACTATTTCATGTTCACTCCAAAATGGATGAAACCGGTTTTGGTAATTTTTATTTTAAGTGAACTTTTTTTTAAAATAGGTTTCAAACTTGTTTCTGTAGAAGAGAATATAGTTTTGTAAAATGATCCATAACTCTATTATTTTCACAATAGAAAAAGGTGATAACTTTAAAATGTATAACTAATTTATAAAAATTCCAAATGAGATAAACTCAGTTATTTTGGTCTTATAAAAATTATTCTCTATTTATATATGTAATCCTTTTTCCCACTACTACTCTACAAATTTTGGCTAAATAATTAAATTAGGATGAACAGTAACCGATTGCTATTTTCTGGATTTTTCAGAAAATGTGATCTTTAAACCTCTATAACTTTCACATGCTAAATCCAAATGGAATGAATCTTTCACCTAAATTCATATAAAATCATGACATACCCACTGTATAAATTTCATGCATTTTTGAGTATTTTGAATTTTTGGCTTATTTGGTGTTAATTGCAATATCGTTCTTTCGATAGATATCTCGACGATACAAACGTATTCATAAGTGTTAACTGAGATTGAACAAGTGGTAAAGTAAAGGTGCAAGCACCCTCCTCTTGATCATATTGCTCCTACTGGTTTTAAAATGTTTTGTATGGTTTTAATATGCTATTTTGAAAGGTATGTTCATGGGTAGAAGTAGTTAATTTTCTACTTGCTGCATTGGCCCTCCTTTGAATGTTGATTACCCTTTTACCTTGAATGATTAAGGCTATATGTTATATGGGATTTGTTTTCTAATTTGTAGAACGATGCTTAGTCGTGCTAGTAGTTGTAGTCGATAACGGTTGATGGAGCTAGTCCATCGACCGATGGATCGAATTGAATCTTAATGAAATTTGAGGATTATATGGATTTTGATTATGTTGAATTTGAGGAAAATGTCCAGATCTTCATATCTGATTATTATGAACTTGTTGATGGGTTGTTGTTGCGTGTTGGACTTGGACGAGTGATAGGGTGATGAAGGGGTGGTCCCGGATTCGCGTAGCCCCGTCTGGGTATTTGAGGACCGGTCTGTGGTGTGATGAACCAAGTCTTACGTACAACCACACGTCGGGATAATGGCAAAGGCTTGGCTTAATAATTTGTTGTGTGTTAGCTATCAAAACACAATTAGATTGGCAATTGTTATTGTTTGGTTTTAATGACTCTCTTGTCAATCTAGTGGGGGCATGTTATATTTTTATTTTCTTGCCCTTAAGGGTCTCTTATTTGTAAGGGGCTTACTTACGCAATGAGGTTCCCCTGTGGTTCTAGGCGACCGACAGTCTGCCATGGGACTGTCCTCGGGTGGGTTGATAGTTAGGACATGGCATTGTAACGGCCTCGTTATGCTATCTCAGTCACACTCCAAAGGAAGAGTGCATTGGCCGACATTACGAGGTATGCATATCGTGTGGGTAAAGCTGTACAACTCTGCAGAGTCAAATAAATCTATTCAAATAGCCGTGTCCCCGGTTATGGACATCACTTGTGGGAAAGCATGCACAGTTAGCTTTGGGAAATTAAGTTTGGGTTATGGTTGGAATTGTTATGTCATTATGTTAGTAATTTCAGATCTGAAATGATATCTTGAACGCGAAGTTCGCGTGTTAATTTGTTATGGAATGAATTGTGTCACGAATGGTATACTATTGTTGATCATTACTTGCTGTTATACAATGTTTTCTAAATGTTTTAAAATGGCAATTTGAATCTATATTGTTTATCTAATTGCAAAACTTGCTTTATGCTAAAAATTGACTAGTGTAGTAGCCTTCCTTTGATACTTACATGCATCCTTATTTTTTTTGAAAAGTCTCGCGAGTACAACTTTGTACTTAAAAAATTGTCCATTTGTTCAGGTGAGAAGTCATTCAAATTGGGTAAAGTAATTTAGACGCTACGACTTTAATCCCAGTTGGTTGCTTGTGGGATTGTGGGCATGCCAACGTGGTTATTCCCTTTTTATTTTAAGTTTGTTTTCCGCTGCGATCTATTATTTGATAATTACTTTTGGCCGATTGGCCCTCTTATGCAAACTTGTACATTATGTTTCTATTCAATGATGTTGTATTTACGTTTCCATTTATTCTTGTATATTGTGTATGGATGTGAATACAATGTTGTGTTTGGATATGTGCATGTTAGTCACTGATCCTTGGGAGCTAACATGAGCCACCTATCCGGGTACTCGGAATCATTTCGTTTCATGTTAAGTGTTGTGCTCTTTCAGCGTAATTACTTAGCTTGACACGAATCCGATCTCGGGGTCCCCACAGCGTTGGTATCAGAGCCATACTGACTGTAGGTTAAAGCCGTAGCAATGGACGTTACTAGGAGTTTGATTTGCAAAGAATATTTTCAAACTATCAAAAGTTTGGCAAAAATGCAAGTAATGTAATTCCTTTCTTTCTTACCCATCCTAGCATCTATCTTCTTACCTCCTTATTCATTTGATTTGAGAAATGTCATTTTCTCTATTGCTCGTCTCTCTTTTCCAATACTAGAGACGTTAAATAGTCGTCGGTAAAGAGAATTGGTGGAAGAAAGAGAAGACGACGCCTTGCTACGATTTTAAGATTAAGTTAGGGATTATCCTTAGGTATTATACACCCTAATGATATTACTTAGCTTGTAGACGCTGGATTTTGTGAAAATTATTTTGCTCGCTTTTGTTCCAAGTAGTTGTGCATCGCCTACGGGCGGGTTGTATCACAACTATATTGGAAAACTAACTGTGTTTCCATTTGTATCTTGTGATGTCCACATGGGCCATAGCACCCCATTTCATATTGCATAAATGTGTTTTCATTGTGCATTCATGTTAGGTTAAGTCACCCCCCGCTATCAATTGCTTACCTTATGCTTTTTCCTCGTTCCTTTTTGCTGGTTGCTAACAGTTGTATGGCAACAGGATGTCGGGACGTAAAACTCGTTTGACGTTGGAAGTAATGGAGGAATCACAGCCCGTGGGTTCTCAAATCACCGATGTTCAGCCCCCGAATCCTCAACGGCGCAATCCGGAGCACCCCGACCCGCAATTTCAGCACGTAGGTCGGTAAAAAGAAGTGACTCCACCTCATCCATCCGTGACCGAAGTGTTGGCCCAGATGGAACAGAGTCAGCAAGACCAGACTCTGATCTTGCAATAAATTGCTCAGAACATCGCCAGTGTCCAAGGTGCTCAAATGGCAGTGAGAGGAGCTGATCTTTATGGCTCTCGATTTGCTGATTTTCTAAGCACGAAGCCTCCCATGTTCTCTTGTTCGAAGGATCCTCTCAAGGCCGATGATTGGCTTCGTACCATTGAGAGAAAGTTGATTATCACTCAGTGTGCCGACAACGAGAAGGCTTTCTACGCCTCCAACCAACTTGAAGGGGCAGCTTGTGCATGGTGGGATAATTTTTGCGCCATGCAGCCTGCCAATCACGTTCCATCATGGGACGAATTCTGGATAGCTTTTCGAGAGGCACATGTTCCTTCAAGCATCGTGAGTATCAAGAGACGCGAATTCCTCGCGCTGAAGCAAGAAGATATATCCGTATTGGAGTATCTCAACGAGTTCAATCATTTGGCTCGTTACGCTCCAGACGATGTCTCCACTGATGCAAGGAAGCAAGACCAGTTCTTGAATGGGCTATCGAAAGTATTGCAGTTGGCGCTCGCTGTACACAACTTCCGCCACTTCCAACAATTGGTTGACAAGGCCATTGTGGTGGAACATAAGATACAAGCGGTTGTAGAATCGCGAAAGCGCAAGAAGGCTGCACAAATTTCAGCAAGCTGCAATTTTCAAGAACCGGGTGTTTGGCCGCCCGCTTTTCCTGAATTTCAAGATTCGATACCTCCGAGAGCCCCCTCTTGCGCCCGTGGGAAACATAGGTTATAAAACACCATAGGCCATGAAAGACCTTCCACACATCAAAGTGGAACAACCACGGTGAAACTTTGCAAATTATTCAGCCAGGTCCAACGCCCCATTCTGGAGATATGTGGTTGCACGGTGAGGCATAACCCATTATAGGCATAGCAAAGGGACGCTCAAAGGCTGATCCGCAAATGACTAGGGTGACAACCACAGAACCCCCGAGCCTCAACTCTACCCAAGTTGAGCTTATGCATAGACATGCACCAACCAAGAAACCAATTCGCCCCAGTCCAAAATAATTTTCCATTTGTTTGCTTTTCATATACCTTTTGGCAAAACTCCTTGACAACCCAATGTGATGGCTTAAAACATTCGTCACATTAGACTTTGGCAGTAAAATCTCTCAAAATAAGACTTATTGTGAGCATGGCTAAGCATATAGTTTGCAACATCCCTAGTCCATACTATGGTATCAACTAAGTTTTCATCTATGGTGTCAAAGGAGACAAAACAATGACAAGCCTGGATGTACAAGGGATAATAGGAATAACTAAAGAGTTTTTAAAAAATAGGGACTAAATTATTTGAATTGAAATATGCACGCAATATTTAGTTGAAACCAACATAATAAACTTAAATTACTGGGGTCAACATGATCAAGGGCATGACTTGCCTTGCTCACAGCTTTGAGAGTCTTCCTCTTCGGGACACTCAAGCTCCTCGGTGTCTTCACAATCTACACGAGGAAACTAAAGCAACTCAATACCAAGCTCAAATAAGATCCAAAGAAACTCCAATAGAACACTAAAATAAACCAACAGAGAGGTTTGGTCGGTTTGGAGGAGGTCCAAGGAGCTTGCTGGAGGAGGTCCGAAGCTTAAGGGAGGAGCTCCAGAGAGCTTTGGAGGAGGTCCAAGAGCTTGCTGGAGGAGCCAGAGAGTGGAAATGAGCAAAAGGGTAAAGAGGAAGGGCTACCCAAGCTTATATAGCCAAAGCCGCCAAGATTTCCAAGGGTATACGTGTTCAAGAGTTGGTGAAGGAATGATAGGAGAAGGTAAAAGATGAGACAAAAGATAGTCCGATGCTGCCAAAAGGTAGTAGCATTTAATGCAACATAATAGACATTAAATGCTTTGAAGACTTTCAAGTGCAAAGGACATGGTCAAAGGATAAAGAAAGAGGTCATGACTGACAAATGGGGCCAGTCAAAGCTCAAGGGGAGGTCCTGCGGAGACCTAGAGGAGATCGCACAGAGGTCAGGGGTGGTCCTGACCCACGGGGGAGGTCCGAGCACAAGACCGGAAGTCCTAATCACAAGGTGACCTCAACCCGCAAGGGAGGTCCTTGCAAAAAGATTGAGGGGGGGGGGGAGGTCCCGTGGACAAGGAGGTCTAGAGGGCGAAGAGGTCCAAGGGACGGGGAGGTCCTAACGGTCAGATCCACAAAGGGGAGGTCTGACGATCAGATCCATAAGGGGAGGTCCTGACGGTCAGATCCACAAAGGGGAGGTCCTGGCGGTCAGATCCACAAGGGGAGGTCCTAGAGGACATGGGGAGGTCCAAGTGAACTCATGGATGTTTAAGGAGCTCGGGGAGGTCCAATCACGGTTTTGAGAGATCTCGAGAAACAGTAATACCGGGAGTTGGATGGCGACAATACCGGGTTGGCACGAGAAGGAATCTTCAACGAGAAGGTTACAAAGATCAAGGCGAAAAAGGAGTCCAAGTGAACACCGAAGGGTTCCAAAGAACATAGAAGGAGCTCAAATGAATATGAGGGGAGACTTAGGCCTGAGGAGGTCTAAGCTAGAGAAGCATCAAAGAGGGAAGGTCTGGACCAGGGGAGGTCCAAGCACCTGAGAGGTCTAGACCTAAGGAGGTCTAGACCAGAGAAGGACAAAACAAGCACAGAAGGGGAGGGATCGTCAAAGCTCCAACAAACCCAACAAACCAAAAGAGAGTTTTAGTTGAAGTTTGTTTTAGTCAATTGAAATCCATTCTGAAATTCTCAAGTTAAGCTTTGAACTCTCATCAAAACCAAATGGTTCTTTTTATTTTGAAACTTTCAAACAGGCTTCAAAAACCAAGGTGTTACAAACCTACCCCCCTTAAGGGAATCTTGACCCCGAGATTCAAGCTTGGTCAGCAAAAAGACAAGGATAGTTAGTCTTGAGATCTTCTTCTTTCTCCCATGTGGCTTAACTTTTTGGATGATGGCTGTAGCGCCCGGCCTAGGGGTCACCCGAGAGGTCCTCCAGGATCTCCCGGAAAGTCCATCAGGACCTCCCAGGAGGTCTGGTAGGACCGCTCGAGGGGATCTCTAGGACCACCCAGGAGGTCCGGTAGGACCGCCTGGAGGTCTGGAGATCAGACCTGCAGGTGTCCCAAGGCAAGCGTGAGGCACAGGAGGACCCCAATGGCCACGACCTGACCCAGAGGTGGTCAAGAGACCACTTCTGAGGAGGTCCCGAGGAGGTTGTGGAGCCAAGGAGCACCCCGAAGACCTCCCACGACTAGACCAGGGGGAGGTCGTGGAGGTCTGAGGTCATCCCAGGACCTCCCACGACTAACCCGAGGGTAGCCGTGGAGGACTGGAATGGCTCCAAGGTCTCCTGCGCAAACCAAGCTAGTCCCAAGGATCACTAGCTAACTCGGCCAGAATATACAGTGGTAACATAACTTCAACAAAAACTTTATTAATATCGACAAAGTTGATTACAAGGGAAGGCCTACAGGCCAACAAACCAAAACACAACGGAAGGTAAACAAGAAGGCCATCCGATACACCACAGGCAATCGGCTGGAGGGCGCATCCTAGTCGTCCAGGACCTCTAGGTCCACAGCAAGATCACCACAAGGCTTTCTTTCCCTGCTCAAAACAATTATCAAGCAAGAGTGAGCACAACAACCGTGCTCGCAAGTTACACCCGTCAATTAACAGAATAACATGCATAAATGGATATCTCAAAGGGAGGCTTAATATGGTTGATTTGCGTAAAGCCAAGTTTATTTCAAATACAAGTATTAAGTTCCAAGGCAGATTACAATAGTTAAAATTCATTTTTCTAAATCACAGTTTTCAGTTGGATATCATTCATCAACAAGTGGTGAAGGATACCCTCCTGTCACAAGGCTCCCTGCCCAAATCCTTTTGGATAGCAATCCAAAATCAATTTTCACAGTCCTTTGAAAACAAAACCAAGATCTAACTTTGAGCAGCTTTGCTAGCATGTTCATAACTGTGGACATGGCTATTCGAATAGTTTTACACTCTGCAGAGGTTGTACACTTTACCCACATGACACGACTTCTCTAGTTTGTTTGACAACCGTCGTTGCCACCTCTCACTACCGATGGTAAGAGGTCTAGAGCACGTGACAAGGCCTTTACAATACATCATTCCACCGCAGTCCATTCACTCTAAGGTTTCACCCTTTAGGGCCCCCTCTTGAGCCAGTGGGAATTACATAGTCATAAAAGACAGGCCATAAAAGACCACCCACACCTCAATCGGATCAACCGCGATGGAACTTTGCAAATTATTTGGCCAGGTCCCGCCCACACAGGACATGTGGTTGCACAATAAGGGCATAGCAAAATACACTCGCAAACCGGTCCTTAACTGACCCGGGCGGCCACCTCAACCCTGGGGCATCGGATCACACAACCCCCATGCATATACTTGCACCAACCAAACACCCAATGCCGCCCAAGTCCAAATCCATTTTCCATTTCTTTGCTTTTCAAGCCTCCATGGCACACCAATGCCATGGTCATATGTAAAACCCCCATGACACACCAATGTCATGGCTTAAAACCTTTAAACAACAGTTGGTCATGTTGGTGAAATTTCCCCAATTCAAACACTTTTGGTCTAAGCAAGACTAAGCATAAGATTTCACAATTGCTCCTGGTTCTCACTAATGTAGCAACCAGGTTTTCCTATGGTGACAATATGTTTGGTTCAAGGTCAACAGGGGTCATACAAAGGATTTGGGAATAGCTATGAATTTAAAAACGGGTATTGAAATAACTTAGTAAAGTAAGCATGCATTAACATTTGAAATGGAATATACATAGGTTGAAATAATGGGTGCAATATGATCAAGAGTGTAACTTGCCTCCTGCTTGAAGGCTTTACATGTCTCCTCCCTCACAAAGCTCGGGCCCACTACCGACGTCGAGGTCTACACGTTAAAACAATGCAAATTAAACCAAAGCCAAGCAAAAACCAAAAGAACTTCAGAGAAACATAAAACTAGAGCCAACAGAGAGGTTTGATGGTCGGGAGGAGATCCAAAGAGCTGCCTAGAGGGGGGGGATCCACAGCTTAAGGGAGGAGGTCCAGAGAACTGGGAGGGAGGTAGCTGGTCGGGTGAGCCAGAGAGTGGAAATGAGAAAAGGTAAGGAGGAAGGGCTACCCAGGATTATATGGCCAGAGCTGCTGGGAGGTCCAAGGGCACATGAGGTCAAGAGCAGGTGTGGGAAGAGATGGGAGCAGGTAAAAGATGAGACAAAGAATGGCTCAGTGTTGTAAAAAGGTAGTAGAATTTAATGCGACACAATAGGCATTAAATGTTTGCAGACTTCCAAGTGCCAAGGACATAGTCAAAGGATAAGAAAAGTGGGTGTGACTGACAAATGGGGCCAGTCAAAGCCCGAAGAGGAGGTTCCGCAGAGGTCAAGGGAGGTCCTCACCCACGGGGGAGGTCCTGACGGTAAGATCCACATAGGGGAGGTCCTGACGGTCAGATCAAATCAAGGAGCGGTTTGAACGGTTGAGATCTCCAAAGGGGAGGTCCTAACGGTCAGATCAAAAGCAAGGGGAGGTCTGGACGGTTAAGATCTCCAAAGGGGAGGTCCTAACGGTCAGATCAAAAGCAAGGGGAGGTCTGGACGGTTAAGATCTCCAAAGGGGAGTGTCCTAACGGTCAGATCTAACAAAGGGAGGTCTGGACGGTTAAGATCTCCAAAGGGGAGGTCCTAACGGTCAAGATCTAAACAAGGGAGGTCCTGACGGCTAAGATCTCTAGAGGGGAGGTCTTAACGGTCAAGATCTAAACAAGGGAGGTCCTAACGGCTAAGATCTCCAGAGGGGAGGTCTTAATGGTCAAGATCTAAACAAGGGAGGTCCTGAGGTGAGCGATAGCGAGATAAGAAGTGGGAGAAGCAGGAGCCGTAGGATTTCCATCGAACGGGTCAAGGCAATTGGGCCGTTCGGACCGAGCGAACGCCCCAACAGATCGGGGCCGTCCACTACGGATCGGACGATTCTAAAGGAGTGGGATGTTCGGACCATCCGAATGTCTCACCAAGATCAAACCGTCCAACACAAATCGAACGATACACAAGTGATAGAGGTCTGGATCAAGCGGAAAGCTCGAATGGACGCGAGGAAGGTCTAAATAAACAAAGAGGAGGTCCTAGAGGATATGGGGAGGTCCTGAAGGATACGGAGAGGTCCAAATAAACAAGGAGGATGTCCTAGAGGACATGGGGAGGTCCTAAAGGACATGGAGAGGTCCAAATAAACAAGGAGGAGGTCCTAGAGGACATGGGGAGGTCCTGAAGGACACGGAGAGGTCTAAATAAACAAGGAGGAGGTCCTAGAGGACATGGGGAGGTCCTGAAGGACACAGAGAGGTCCAAATAAACAAGGAGGAGGTCCTAGAGGACATGGGGAGGTCCAAATAAACAAGGAGGAGGTCTTGGCCTAAAGAGGTCTAATACCAGAAGACTCAAGCCAACAAAGACGAGGTCTGGATGAAAAGAATCCAAATAAAAGATGTGAGGGGAGGTCCGGTAAGGTCAAACCAGAGGGAGGTCTAGGCATACAAGAGGGCTAAACACAAAGAAGTCTAGACCTAGGGAATGCCCAAACAAAAAAAGGAGTCTAGACCACAAAGATGGTTTAGACCTTGGAAGAGGTCTAGCTGCAAGGAAAATCTAAACCTCAAAGGAGGTTTAGACCACGAAGGAGAGTAAGGAACGTTCTGCTCCAAGGGATACGCTGGACAAGGAAGGTGGTCTAGACAGAGGGGAATTCTAAAAGATAAGGGAAGGCTCGAGCAAAAAAGAATAGGAGAACAGCACCAGAGGCCAAACAAAATGGAAGGTCTGGAGATAAAAGAATGTCCAAACAGAATAGAGGAAAGAGATCTGGGCTCAAGAGCTAGGCACGAGAAGAGTAGATCCTACAGAGAAAAAGAGAAATAGCTCCAGGGAGCTTGAATACCACCAAATAAATCAAGCTTGAGATTAATTGAAGTTTATCTTAGTCATTTTAAACACCTCAAATTCTAAAAACCTTAAGTTAAGCTTTGAATTCTCATCAAAACAAACTGGTTCTTTTTATTTTGAAAATTTTCAAAAAGGCTTAGAAAACCAGGGTGTTACAATGGCTCCACTGGATTTTGTATGATCGGATGGTCCTGCTCCTAGTAACACGCTCTGTAATGTCAATGATCTTGATTGGCTGCTCCACATAAGTGAGGTCTTCTTGGAGATCAATGCTCTCTAAGGTGGTTTGATCTTCTGGTACCCGAAGACACTTCCTTAGCTGTGATACATGGAAGACATTGTGCACTGCTGATAAAGACTCTGGAAGTTCTAGTTGATAGGCCACTTCACCTTGCCTTGCTAAGACCCTGTATGGTCCGACAAATCTTGGTGCTAACTTCCCTTTAGTCTGTAATCTTCTAACTCTCCGGAGTGGCATCACTCTAAGGTAGACAAAATCTCCAACTTCAAAAAGATAAGTCCCTACGACGGTTGTCTGCATAGCTCTTTTGTCGGGACTGAGCCACTCTCAATTGTTCCATTATCAACTTCACCTTGTATTCAGCATCCTTGGTCAATTCAGGGCCATAGAGCTGATGTTCTCCAACTTCATCCCAAAGAAGGGGTGTTCTACATGGTCTACCATATAGAGCTTCAAAAGGGGACATCTGCAAGCTAGCTTGATAACTATTGTTATATGAGAACTCAGCATAGGGAAAATTCTTGTCCCAGCTCTTTCCAAAATCTAGAGCACAAGCTCTGAGCATGTCTTCAAGGATTTGGTTTACTCTCTCTGTCTGCCCATCTGTTTGAGGGTGATAAGCTGTGCTAAAGTTGAGTTTAGTTCCTAAAGCTTCATGTAAGCTTTTCCAAAACCTTGAAGTGAACTGAGATCCTCTGTCTAACACTATTCTTTTGGGCACCCCATGCAAACAAACAATTTTGGCCATGTATAAATCTGCCAATATATTACTTGAATAGGTGGTCTTGACTGGTATGAAGTGTGCTACCTTAGTTAAGCGGTCAACCACCACCCATATTGAGTCATATCCCGATTGGGTCCTAGGTAGTCTAGTAATAAAGTCCATGCCCACCTGTTCCCACTTCCATTCGGGGATTGGCAATGGTTGCAATAAACCGGCTAGCCTTTGGTGCTCAGCTTTAACTCTTTGACATACATCACATTGAGCAACATATCAAGCAATTTCTTGCTTCATACTGACCCACCAAAATCTTTCTTTGAGGTCCTGATACATTTTGGTGCTGCCCGGATGAATGGAATAAGGTGATCCATGGGCTTACACTAGAATAAGTTGCTTGATCCTTTGATGATTTGGTACACAAATTCGGCTGCCAAACCACACTACCCCTTGTTCATCTTCAGAGAAACCTGGGGCTTTACCTCTTCTCATATTCCTCTTAATCTCTTGGATGTCTTCATCTTCTCCTTGATGTTCTCTGATCTGGTCCAGGATATTTGGGTACACCTCCAAGGTATTTACACAACCTTGGTCTACAATTTCCAAGTTGAGATGCTTCAGCTCTTCATATAGTGTTGGCTGTTGTTCTTGAACCAACAGAGTATTGCAATATCCTTTTCGGCTCAAAGCATCTGCCACCACATTGGCCTTGCCTGGGTGATAATGAATTCCAAGGTCATAGTCCTTAATCAACTCTAACCATCACCTTTGCCTAAGGTTAAGTTTTGATTGGGTGAAGATGTACTTCAAACTTTTGTGGTCTGTGTATATCTCACAGCGGTTACCAATGAGGTAATGTCGTCAAATTTTCAAAGCATGCACAATTGCAGCCAATTCCAGATCATGTGTTGGGTAGTTCTCTTCATGAGGTCTCAACTGTCGACATGTATATGCTACTACCCTTCCTTCTTGCATTAACACACATCCAAGACCTTGATGAGAGTCATCACAAAATACCTCAAAATCCTTATGTATGTCTGGCAAGACTAGAACAGGAGCTGTCACAAGCCTTTCCTTCAATTCTTGGAAGCTTTGCTCACAGGTTTCAGTCCACTCAAATTTCTTCTCCTTTTTCAAAAGCTGAGTTAGAGGTCTTACAATTTTGGAAAAACCTTCAATAAATCTCCTGTAGTAGCCGGTCAGGCCAAGAAAACTCCTTACTTCCATTACTGTCTTGGGTGATCTCCACTCCAACACAGCTTCCACTTTTGAGGGGTCCACAGCTACTCCCTTGGCCGACACAATATGACCAAGGAAAACTACTTGTCTTAACCAGAACTCACACTTACTAAACTTGACATAGAGCTGTTGCTCTCCAAGCCTTTCCAAAACAGCCCTAAGGTGGTCTTCATGCTCTTCCTTGTTCTTGGAGTAGACAAGGATATCATCAATAAATACAACTACAAACTTGTCCAAGAAGTCCATGAATACTTTGTTCATCATATTCATGAAATAAGCTGGTGCATTTGTCAACCCAAATGACATTACAGTGAACTCATATAGCCCATACCTTGTGGTAAAAGTAGTTTTGGGAATATCCTCTGGTCTAATCTTTAATTGATGGTAACCAGACCTTAAGTCAATTTTGGAGAACACACTTGCTCCTTTTAATTGGTCAAAGAGGTCATCTATCCTGGGCAATGGATACTTGTTCTTAATGGTGACCTCATTAAGTGACCTATAGTCTACACACATCCTTAAGCTGCCATCTTTCTTCTTGACAAACAGAATTGGTGCTCCCCAAGGTGAAGAGCTTGGTTGTATGAATCCTTTGTCTTTCAGCACTTTGATTTGTTTCTTCAACTCTACCAACTCTTTGGCTGGCATCTTGTATGGTATTTTTGATATAGGAGCAGTCCCAGGGACAAGATCAATTAGGAAAACAATGTCTCTATCTGGTGGCATACCAGGAAATTCCTTAGGAAACACATCTGAGTATTCCCTGACCACTAGGAGGTCTTCTAGCTTTACCTCCTTCACACTGGTCAGAAGAGGTCTTGCTATAGGGAAGGTCTTGGGTCTAAATTCCACTTGAATCCCTTGATCATTGGTGAGTGAAATGGACTTGCTAGCACAGTCTATTTGACCTTTATTCTTGGCTAGCCAATCCATTCCAAGGATCACATCCAAACCTTGGGAGTGCAAAACTATCGAGTCTGCAAGGAAGGGAACTCCAGAGATCTCCAAGGTAAGATTTGGGCATAGAGAACTAGTCCTCATTTCTGATTCCGGAGCATGAATTAGCATAAGATTAACTAAAGGAGTTATAGATAACTCACATTTCCCCACAAACTTGCTTGAAATAAAAAAGTGAGAAGCTCTTGAATCAAACAAAACCAGAGCTGGTACTGAATTTACAAGGAACGTACCAAGGACTACATCAGGTGCTGCTTGTGCCTCCTCAGCCGTGACATGTGTGACACAGGCCTTTGTGAATTGTACTGCTGGCTTCACACTTGATGCACTGCCCTGTGATGGAGCTTCTTGATTATATCGGGCTGGGGCAGAAGCTTGCTGCTTCTTTGGGCACTTGTTGGCATAGTGCCCTACCTCATTGCAAAAGAAGCAACCCAGCTGAGGAGGTTGTGGAAGTCTTCTTTTGGAGCTGGCTTCCAGAGGAGTTCTTATGGTAACTTGATTTTCTTGAGTGCTGTGATATCCCAGAGGCTCTTGAGGAGGAGGTCTGGGAGGTCTTGCGCTATGAGGGCTGAGACTGGGAGGTCCTAGGCTTAGGAAAACCCCCCAGGGTTGAACCTCTATGCAACTTTCTTTCTCTTTCGGCTCTCCATCTTTTGGAGCTTGCCCTCTTGCCGAATGGCTTTGCTAACAAGCTGCTGAAAATCAGAGTGTTCCTGGGCAATAAGGAGAATTGAAATCTCATCATTAAGCCCCTCCAAGGAACGCTCTTGCTTGGCTTCATCTGAGGCAATGTCTTCTGGGGGCATATCTAGCTAATTGATTAAACTTATGCAAGTATTCATTGACGGTGCAGTTGCCCTGCCTTAAGGAACGAAATTCCTTCCTTTTCAAGGACATCATGCCCGGTGGGATATGGACACGATGAAACGCTTGCATAAATTCATCCCATGTGATGTTCTGTGCATTAGCATGAGATTGGCTAAAGTTATCCCACCACTCAGAAGCTGGTCCATTAAGCTGATGGGAAGCAAATAAGACTCTTTCATGATCAGTACATTGCACCATGTCTAATTTTCGGCCCACTGCCCTGAGCCAGTCATCAGCTTCCATAGGCTCAGTGCTGCTAGAAAATATTGGGGGCGCAATCTCATGAATTCTACAATGCTGGCCCTTGGAGGAGCTGGAACTTGAGCTTGGGGTTGGGCTGCTACTGTTGCTTGCAATGATTGAGTGTTAGCAATGGATTGAGAAAGAAGATTTATGAGTTGTGCTTGATTAGCCATCATTTGGGCCCAGCTAGGACCTTCAACTGGAGGTGGCGGTGGCTGTGAGGCTGGTTGCTCCTGAACATTATCAACTCCTCTATTCTGGTTGCTCCACCAGGCTGGGTTCTCGGGCTCATCCCAGCTTGTCTATTCCGGTTGCTTGAACTGCCACTCCCGTTTCTAGTGGTAACCATCTTGCCTAAGCTCCAGAGGCTAAGAAAGGGAAAGAAGGAGACTGAGGGGGGAGGGGGACAAGCCAAAACAATCCACTCAACCAAGCAAACAGCAAAGAGCAGCTTTTCAAAAATTATAATAAGTAAATACCGTTCTACTTGGTTCTTACCACTTTAAAAGGGATCTTAAACACCCAACCTAACCACGGCGCCTACAATAGAGTTTTTCAAGGGTAAGGGAATCCATTTAGTATTGCAAAGAAAGGAACAAGATCAGATTTAATTAAGGTAAGAAGGAATACTAGAGGGGGGGTAAGAATAGAAAGATGACCTAGATAAGAAAAGAACACATTATTCTTCTTTGTTACTTAAAATAATCTTTGAAATTCTACTGCCATTCTACTAGGTTGCGTCCTACAGACAGGATGCTCTGATACCACTTTTGTGACGACCAGAAACTCCCCGGAGGTCACCTGGGAGATCCTTAAAGGCCAACCGAGAGGTCAGGTCCACCCAGAAGGTCCACCAGGACCCCCCAAGAGGTCCCGCAGGATCTCTTCTAGAGGTCCATCCAGACCACCGAGAGGTCCAATAGGACCACCCGAAGATCTTTCAAGACCTCCTGGAGGTCCAAGAGAGGTCGTTGGGCTCAAGACCACCCCTAAGTGTAACACCCCAGTCCTACAAGGGCTGGAATGCTACTAACTAACATGTTAACAAGCTAAAACAGACGACAAAAAAATTCTAAATTTCGGCAGAACCTCCCCTGTATAGTTAGCTATACTGGAGGTTCCAAAAATCATTAATATCAAGACAATAGTGGAATCAACAAATATACTAAGTTTACGCACAGTTATTAACCAATCTTAATGGAGAAGAGTTATCAGCCACAGCCAACGTTTATTATTACAGTTCATCAATAATGAATGATTAAATTGAACTAAAATGAAATCATGAACTTGATTAAGGTGAAGTGAAAAGGTAGCGTGTGTCTATTCCTCCCATGGAGTCAACTTCAAAGATCACCTAAAAAACAACAAACAAAGCAAGCGTGAGTCCGAGACTCGGCAAAAGTGCGATTGATGAATAATACATAACAACCTTGATCATGTGAACATCATTAAAGTGTATGAAATAAGCACGAATCGAACACTTGAATAAATGGAATGAATGATGTGGATGCAATGAAGGGACTACACACATGCATATACGGTATTCTTTGGTGACACACCGTCGGTGTTCACCTAAGCCCGCACTTAACAAAGTGCGGGGACCCAAGCCCCGTGACGATGAGCGTTTAAATGCGGTGTCCGAATCGCCCACATTGGAATGGTGGGTCTTACGTGCCCATACCGGAATTGATGGGGCTTATACCTCGATCCACTCCGTGGATGAAATATGAAAGATGAATGCGGAGTATGACATATGAATATTGAACAATAAGAAACATGCTCTCCATCATGAAGGCAACCACATGGAATGAATATGAACATTTAAGTAATAACATGGTACTTAGAAATTCAATACCAATAGCAAGCATTCAACATGTCATAATCCTAGAAATACTAAGGTACTTGCCTTTAGCGTTGCGACGTGTTAATAGGCAATTGCGGTGCTCCCAAACCTGAAGCTTCACCTCCTAACAACCAAATAACTGAAATAAGGATGCGATTTAACATGACAATACTAGATAAAGTTCTACAACGCTCCCCGGCGATTCCAAAATATAACTAGAACCTCCAAACTAAAAATTAACACATTCTGCCCTAAATCGCCCCTGGGCAGCAGCACGGTAAATGGCATAACTCTTGATCTGGAATTCCAAATGGGGTGAACCCAGTTTCTGTGGACTCTTAACTGACAAACCCACAATTCTCTAGTTGGCAAGATAATTTGATTCGGCCAATTTAGTTCGTCAACAGGCAGGTGAACTTTCAGCACAGAAAAACTGTCTACAGAATAAACAGCGGCGCCAAAACGACCATAACTTTTAATCTATAACTCCGAATTGATCAATCTTTGTCGATCCGGAAAGGTTATCAAATTACCTACAATAACCTAGTTGGGAGAAATCCCAGATTCTGTCAATTACCAAATCATAAGTTGCAAATTAACACATCAGTTCAGTTTCGTCAGAAATCTGGACAGCGGATACTAAAACAGCCATAACTTTTGACTCAAAGGTCGGAATCAAGTGAACTCAGCGGCCATAGAAATTTAAGGACAACTTCTACATATCTCTAGGAGATCAAAACTACTGGTTCGGCCTCTAAGGTCGCGAAAACGCCCACGCAACAATCTGGACAGAGAGGGGTTTACAGCAGACTGACTCTGATCCCAAACGAATCTGTCCTATTTCTCCTCTACGGCACCCGGGAAAAGGTCTAGGGGAGGAGGAGCACCATACCAGGACCTTGGGCGTCACCAATGGGGTGGAGGAGGGGCGGTTCCCCTGCTGGAAGTGGCGCACAAGGGGGAGGAAGGTGGGTGGCGGCTGCAAGGAGGAGGAGGGGTGGAAGGGTGGGAATTTAGGGTTTTCTCTTTTTCCTTTCCCTCCTTGGCCGCCCCCTAAATCCCCTCTTGGCCGGCCCCCTTAGTGGGCTTGGGCCTCATGGTTGCCTCCCCCCTTTGGTTCCAAGTCTGCCCTACTTGGCCCACAAGCCCAGGCCCAAAACCCGAAGTATCGATGAATTATCGGAAATGCGAATTTTAAATTTGAATTTGAACTGAAAACTTACTAATCGAAAATGAGGTATTACATTCTACCCCCCTTACCAGGATTCGACCTTGAATCTAAACGACAATCTACAAGAGAAAACCGGAATTGGAAGCTTAACAACAAGGAATACACACCTGCAGTGAACAAGTCCGGGTATAGCTCGCGCATGCGAGACTCCAGCTCCCAAGTAGCCTCTTTCTTAGTCTGTTGCGACCAAAGAATCTTGACGTACTTCAAAGTCTTGTTCCTCAGAACTCGCTCTGACTCCTCTAGAATCTTCACTGGTCGGGACTCAAAGGTAAGATCTTGCTCCATTATTAAAGGTTCTAACGGAATCACGTGTTCTGGATCTCTCAGGTACTTCCTCAGCATGGATACATGAAACACATTATGAACTCCTTGCATGGACTCGGGAAGATCCAGATGATAGGCCAACTTTCCAATTCGTGCCACTATTGGAAATGGCCCAACGTACCTCGGGCTAAGCTTCCCTTTGGTACCAAAACGCACTACACCCTTAGTAGGTGATACCCTCAAAAGAACACGGTCCCCACTTCAAATTCCAAATCTCGCCTCGACATCTCAGATAGCTCTTACATGGACTCGAGCAGACTAATGATTCTTTCTAACCTCTGCCACTCTGGCCACGGTTTGCTGAACCCAATCGGGGCCCAAAACTGCCCGCTCCCCAACTGCATCCCAGCACAACGGGGATCTGCACTTCCGCCCATAGAGAACCTCAAACGGTGCCGCTCGTATGCTAGCATGGTAGCTGTTGTTATAAGCGAATTCTGCCAACGCTAGGTGGTCTTCCCAGCCTCCCTTCCAAGACATAACACAACATCTGAGCATATCTTCCAGTGTCTGAATGGTGCGTTCAGACTGACCATCTGTTTGGGGGTGAAAAACGGTGCTAAAACGAAGCTGTGTGCCCAGCGCACTTTGCAAACTCTCCCAGAACTTGGAGACGAACTTGGCATCTCGATCCGAAATAATGGTCTTGGGTACCCCGTGCAACCGCACTATCTCTCGCACATAGAGAGGAGCCAAATCACTTGCTGAGTTGGTTGTGCGAATAGGTATGAAATGTGCAGACTTACTGAACCGGTCCACTATGACCCAAATAGCGTCCTTCCCTCGTTGTGTGCGAGGTAAGCCAACTACGAAATCCATAGAGATGTCATCCCAAGGCCAAACTGGAACCTCCAAAGGCTGCAACAAACCTGCTGGTCGCTTATGCTCCGCCTTGACCCGCTGACAAACTCCACAAGATGCTACGTACTGAGCAATGTCGACCTTCATCCTTTTCCACCAAAAACTCTTCTTCAAATCCTTGTACATCTTGGTCTCGCCGGGATGTACGGTATATGGAGTACGATGTGCTTCCCTTAGAATTTCATCCTTGACTTGAGCCTTCTGTGGCACGCAGAGGCGGCCTTTAAATCTCAACGCTCTAGAATCATCTACACTGAAGTGACCTTGTTTGCCCTCATCTATGCGCTTCCTTACTCGCTGGAGCATCCGGTCGTGTTGCTGTGCCTCCCGCACTTGCTCTGGAATGGCTAACTCAAGAAGCAAATGTGTCTCAGTCTGGGCGGTACCTGCAAAGCAAAAGGAAATATCCATACGCTCAAAGTCTGCAATAAGACAATTGAGAGTAGGAGGTGTCGCCTTGCGGCTCAGGGCATCTGCTACAACGTTCGCCTTGCCCGGGTGATACTGAATGGTGAGATCATAGTCCTTTATCAATTCTAACCACCTCCTCTGCTCTCGGGTTCAAGTCATACGGGTAAAGATGTATTTGAGACTCTTATGATCGGTGAATATATCGCAGATTAAGCCATACAAGTAATGGCGCCAGATCTTCAAAGCAAGAACCATCGCCGCAAGCTCTAGGTCATGGGTAGGATAATTACGCTCGTGTTTCTTCAAGCTGCCTCGATGCATAGGCAATCACCTTGCCTTCTGCATGAGCACACAACCAAGCCCGACTATGGACGATCTCGAGTAAATAGTGAACCGCTTCCTGTGCTCGGGAAGAGTAAGGATCGGGCGGTCACCAATCTATCTTTCAGTACAAAAGCTGCGCCACACGCATCTAACCATCGAAATTTGACACCTTTGCGTCAATCGGGACAACGGTCTAGCGATGGTTGAGAAACCTTCCACAAAACGCCGTAATAGCCACTAAACCCGAAAACTTCTCACTTCCTTGACATTGGTTGGCCTTTTCCATTCTACCACCGTTTGAAATCTTGCTAGGATCTCTTGAAATGCCCTCTTGATTGATTACATGGCCCGAAATCCAACTTCGTAAATCCGAAATTCACACTTCTTCAATTTGGCATAAAATTGATTCTCTCTTAAACTTTCGAGAACCAACCTCAAATGTCGCCTATGGTCCTCTTGGTCTTGGAATAGATTAAAATATCGTCAATGAATACCACAACGAAATCATCCAAGTATTGATGCAAATCTTTCGTTCATGGCCTCCATGAAAATCGAGGAGCATTTGTTAGTCCAAAAGACATAACCTTATACTCATAATGGCCATACCTCGTAGAGAAAGCCGTCTTCTCAATGTCTTGCTCCCGAACTCGAATTTGATTATAACCTGACTGAAGGTCAATCTTGGAGAATACTTTAGCTCCTTTCAACTGATCAAAGAGATCCTCAATACGAGCGTAGGGTACATATTCTTCATCAGAGCTTTGATTAAGAGCCCGATAATCTCGCATTGTCGCCAACTACTACCTTTTCTTTTTAGTGAATAAAACAGGCACTCCCCACGGCGAAACACTACGCCGGATCATACCTTTGGACAAAAGATCGCCCAATTGCTTCTTCAACTCCTCTTGGAAGGGTCGTACAACCGGTATGGAGACATTGAAATAGGTCGAGTCCCCTAATAAGATCAATCTGAACTCTACCTTCCGCTCTGGCGGCAACCCGGAAGTTCCGCAGAAAAACATCGAAACTCATTCACCACAGAATCTCCTCAATGCTGTTGTGAAGAATCGGCCTTCTCGCTAAGAGACCAAAGTAATCCAATGGTTGAGGCCCAAGTCCGGGAAACAAACTAGCCAATACTGAATAAGGAATCGAGGCGGTGCCTCAAACACCGCTTCTTTCCTGGATGGGGCTTGCAAGGTCACCGTCTTCCGTAAACAACATATCTTGGCACGGTAATTAAATAACCACTCCATACCCAGAATAACGTCGAATGGTGACAACTGGATTACCATAAGATTAGCCGTGAAGTTCTCATCATCAATAGTGATAGAACAGCCCGGACAAGCTATAGAACTAGAAATAAGACCCCTTGGAGAACTGACTACCACAGCACTCGTCTGTTGCACCTCAAACTCGCCCTTCTAGCAAATTCGAGAGACACAAAAGAACAGTAGCCCTTAATCAAAGAGAACTAAAGCATCATGTGAATCAACTAGCAATGTACTGTCACCACATCAGGGCGCCCAAGGTCGCTAGAGTAGGCATGGCGTAAACTCCGGTGGTCTTGGGAGAGAGAAAACGACCGACACTCGAGTAGGGTGGGCAGAGCCG
The DNA here is from genome assembly GCA_036346405.1 of Phyllostachys edulis. Lineage (NCBI taxonomy): Eukaryota > Viridiplantae > Streptophyta > Magnoliopsida > Poales > Poaceae > Phyllostachys > Phyllostachys edulis. The sequence goes on from CM070545.1 coordinate 109,429,195, forward strand.
CAACAAGTGGAGCAAGTGTCGGCGGTGCGAGCGGAATGGGGTTCGATAAAAACCTGCAGAGGCGCAGGAGTAAACGCCGAATGAGCCCATCTGAAGAATCGAGGTGCGAGGCAGCAGCTAGGGTCTCAATCAAGCCCGAGGAGCACCGAAGCGACGCTGCTGGGGCTAGCTCCCATTTGATAATGCTCGATGGGTTACCTTACACATCGTCGACTTGTGGCCATCCCGGCCACACTGACGACATGTTCCTTTGAAAGAACACCCTGATGCCCGGTGCTCTCCACCACACCTGAAGCATATCATCCCTTGACCTGGAGCAGGACGCATCTGAGGTGCAGCTGACGAAGAACGTGGCGCCGAAGAAGAAGATCGCATCTTGAGCAGTATGGTATCTTGACTCCTGAAACCTCTTGGGAGCAGGTCGCTGAGATGACCCACCTCCCCCACCAAAACTCCGTTTCTGGCCACCACCAGAACCTCCAGCAGAGACATGGCCACTAGCAGCCTGCCTCTGAGAAGAGAGATCTCTCTCCAGCTCCATCCCCCTGGCCTGCTCGACCACGGAGCTGAAATCGCACAAGCCAGTCGCCCCTAGGATGTGGCGATACTCCGGAATGAGACCCCTGCGGAACCTCTTGGCCTTTTCTCGATCATCATTGGCCACAGCTGGTACAAAGCGTACCAGGTTGTTGAATCCAGCCTCGTACTCTGACACTGACATCTTCCCTTGAACAAATGTCAGCAATGACTGCTCCATCCTCTCAACAAAGGAATCCGGATAGAATTTGGTCCTGAACTGCTCCACGAATACCTCCCAAGTGACGGGTCCCTGTGCTGGGGTCCTGGCAGATAGGACTCCCTCCCACCAGATATCAGCTTGACCCTTCAGTTGAAAGGCCACGAACCGCGCCTTCTGCGCTGAAGTCATCTCTAAAGCACCGAATTTTCTCTCCATGTATCGCAACCACCTGCGGAATCGGAGTACTGCTCCGTCGAAGGTGTCCAGACGGAGCGACATCCACTCGCGGAGACACATCCTAGCCTCGGGTGGATTTGCTACAGCAGCAGGTTCCGCCACCTGTGCGTCTGTAGTAGGAATGGCTGCCTGCATTTGTCGACGGAGTTCCTGGTTCTCCCTATGAAGATTCTGAATGATGGCGGTGACGCGCTTTGAGCTTCTGCCGGTGGCGAGCGGTCAAGCAACCCCTCGCCGCAACACTAATAGTCTCCTCGGACGAAGATGAAGACACCGCCGGTTCACGTCCACGACCACGGCCACGGCCCCGGCCCGGTGGACGACCACGTCCACGGGCCGCGCCACGACCATTGCCACTACCTCTCGCCATCTAAGAACATCCAAAGCATAAAACTAAACATTTAGCTTAATAGTAATAGAAGCACAGAATGTTCAACAATTGCTCAGCAGATAAATCATTAACATCGAATTACCCATCCCACCCATCGCGTACACGGTGTATCATTTTAATAGATTAATTACCACGGACCTAAAGCCCGCTCTGATACCAACTGTAACACCCCAGTCCTACAAGGGCTGGAATGCTACTAACTAACATGTTAACAAGCTAAAACAGACGACAAAAAAATTCTAAATTTCGGCAGAACCTCCCAGATAGTTAGGTATACCGGAGGTTCCAACAATCATTAATATCAAGACAATAGTGGAATCAACAAATATACTAAGTTTACGCACAGTTATTAACCAATCTTAATGGAGAAGAGTTATCAGCCACAGCCAACGTTTATTATTACAGTTCATCAATAATGAATGATTAAATTGAACTAAAATGAAATCCTCGAACTTGATTAAGGTGAAGTGAAAAGGTAGTGTGTGTCTATTCCTCCCCATGGAGTCAACTTCAAAGATCACCTAAAAAACAACAAACAAAGCAAGCGTGAGTCCGAGACTCAAAGAAGTACGATTGATGAATAATACATAACAACCTTGATCATGTGAACATCATTAAAGTGTATGAAATAAGCATGAATCGAACACTTGAATAAATGGAATGAATGATGTGGATGCAATGAAGGACTACACACATGCATATATCGGTATTCTTTGGTGACACACCCGTCGGTGTTCACCTAAGCCCGCACTTAACAAAGTCAGGGGACCCAAGCCCCGTCGATGAACGTTTAAATGCGGTGTCCCGAATCGCCCACATTGGAATGGTGGGTCTTACGTGCCCATACCGGAATTGATGGGGCTTATACACTGATCCACTCCCGTGGATGAAATATGAAAGATGAATGCGGAGTATGACATATGAATATTGAACAATAAGAAACATGCTCTCCATCATGAAGGCAACCACATGGAATGAATATGAACATTTAAGTAATAACATGGTACTTAGAAATTCAATACCAATAGCAAGCATTCAACATGTCATAATCCTAGAAATACTAAGGTACTTGCCTTTAGCGTTGCAACGTGTTAATAGGCAATTGAGGTGCTCCCAAACCTGAAGCTTCACCTCCTAACAAACAAATAACTGAAATAAGGATGCGACGAACATGACAATACTAGATAAAGTTCTACAACGCTCCCCTGGCGATTCCAAAATATAACTAGAACCTCCAAACTGAAAATTAACACATTCTGCCCTAAATCGCCCCTGGGCAGCAGCACGGTAAATGGCATAACTCTTGATTTGGAACTCCAAATGGGGTGAACCCAGTTTCTGTGGACTCTTAACTGACAAACCCACAATTCTCTAGTTGGCAAGATAATTTGATTCGGCCAATTTAGTTCGTCAACAGACAGGTGAACTTTCAGTACAGAAAAACTGTCTACAGAATAAACAGCGGCGCCAAAACGACCATAACTTTTAATCTATAACTCCGAATTGATAAATCTTTGTCGATCCGGAAAGGTTATCAAATTACCTACAATAACCTAGTTGGGAGAAATCCCAGATTCTGTCAATTACCAAATCATAAGTTGCAAATTAACACATCAGTTCAGTTTCGTCAGAAATCTGGATAGCGGATACTAAAACAGCCATAACTTTTGACTCAAAGGTCGGAATCAAGTGAACTCAGCGGCCATAGAAATTTAAGGACAACCTCTACATATCTCTATGGTATCAAAACTATTGGTTCGGCCTCTAAGGTCGCGAAAACGCCCACGCAACAATCTGGACAGAGAGGGGTTTACAGCAGACTGACTCTGATCCCAAACGAATCTGTCCTATTTCTCCTCTACGGCACCCGAGAAAAGGTCTAGGGGAGGAGGAGCACCATACCAGGACCTTGGGCGTCACCAATGGGGTGGAGGAGGGGCGGTTCCCCTGCTGGAAGTGGCGCACAAGGGGGAGGAAGGTGGGTGGCGGCTGCAAGGAGGAGGAGGGTGGAAGGGTGGGAATTTAGGGTTTCTCTTTTCCTTTCCTCCTTGGCCCCCCTAAATCCCTCTTGGCCAGCCCCTTAGTGGGCTTGGGCCTCATGGTTGCCTCCCCTTGGTTCCAAGTCCCCTCCTTGGCCCACAAGCCTGTGCCCAAAACCCAAGTATCGATGAATTATCAGAAATGCGAATTTTAAATTTGAATTTGAACTGAAAACTTACTAATCGAAAACGAGGTATTACACTAAGCTCATGACCATAACCCGAAGGAGGTCATGAGAGTTAGGGATGACCCCAAGACCTCTGTGTAAATGAGCTAGTCCCAAGGATCATTCGCTAGCCCACACAGTGGCAAAAGTGGTGACATCCAAAACGCATACTTGTATTAACAAAATATCAACAGAGTTGCTTACAAAAGCGGCCTTGGGCCGAACATGAAATACAAAAGATCCAAAAAGAAGGGCAGTCCATCAGCACGCCACAGGCAACTGACTGGAGACGCAACCTAGTCGGTTTGGTCTTCTTCACTGTCAAGGTCTTCTCCTGCCAAAAGTTATATTGAGCAAGAGTGAACACAACTACCATGCTCGCAAGTCACACCCGTGGAATAACCAAGATGACATGCATACATGGATAATCAAAGGAAGGCATAATATGGTTGATTTGCGTAAAGCCAAGTTTCTTTCAATTACATATACTAAGTTCCAAGGCAGTTATACAATAACTAAAATTCATTTTCGCAAATAAGATTTTACAGTTGGATAACATTCATCATCAAATGGTGAAGGATACCCTCCTGTCACAAGGCTTCCCGCCCAAAACCATGGGATAGAAATCCCAACAACAGTTTATCCAAAACCTTTTGAAAACAGAACCAATATCTAACTTTGAGTGGTCTTTGCCAGCACGTCCATGACTGTGGACACGGCTATTCGAATAGTTTTCACTCTGCAGAGGTTGTACACTTTACCCACATGATATGATTCCTCTAGTTTGTCCGGCATTCGTCAATGCCACCTCTCACTACAGAAGGTAAGAGGTCTAGAGTTCATGACAAGGCTTTTACAATGCATCATTCCACCGCAGCCCCTCCTCGCTAAGGATTCGCTTCCTTTGGATAGAAATCCGCTGGAAAAGCCCCCTCTTGCGCCAGTGGGAAACATAGGTTATAAAAGACCATATGCCATGAAAGACCTCCCACGCATCAAAGTGGAACAACCGCGGTGAAACTTTGCAAATTATTCATCCAGGTCCTACGCCCCATTCTGGAGATATGTGGTTACACGGTGAGACATAACCCATTATAGGCATAGCAAAGGGACGCTCAAAGGCCGGTCCTCAAATGACTAGGGCGACAACCACAGAACCCCTGAGCCTCAACTCTACCCAAGTTGAGCTCGTGCATGGACATGCACCAACCAAGTAACCAATTCGCCCCAGTCCAAAATAATTTTCCATTTGTTTGTTTTTCATAAACCTTTTGGCAAAACTCCATGACAACCCAATGTCATGGCTTAAAACATTCGTCACATTGGACTTTGGCAGTAAAATCTCCCAAAACAAGACTTGTTCTGAGCATGGCTAAGCATATAGTTTGCAACATCCCTAGTCCATACTATGATATCAACTAGGTTTTCATCTATGGTGTCAAAGGAGACAAAACAATGACAAGCCTGGCTGTACAAGGGATAATAGGAATAACTAAAGAGTTTTTAAAAAATAAGGACTAAATTATTTGAATTGAAATATGCATGCAATATTTAGTTGAAACCAACATAATAAACTTAAATTACTAGGTTCAACATGATCAAGGGCATGACTTGCCTTGCTCACAGCCTTGAGAGTCTTCCTCTTCGGGATACTCAAGCTCCTCAGTGTCTTCACAATCTACACGAGGAAACCAAAGCAACTCAATACCAAGCTCAAATAAGATCCAAATAAACTCCAATAGAACACTAAAATAAACCAACAAAGAGGTTTGGTCGGTTTGGAGGAGGTCCAAGGAGCTTGTTGGAGGAGGTCCGAAGCTTAAGGGAGGAGCTCCAGAGAGCTTTGGAGGAGGTCCAAGAGCTTGCTGGAGGAGCCAGAGAGTGGAAATGAGCAAAAGGGTAAAGAGGAAGGGCTGCCCAAGCTTATATAGCTAGAGCCGCCAAGATTTCCAAGAGTATACGTGTTCAAGAGCTGGTGAAGGAATGATAGGAGAAGGTAAAAGATGAGACAAAAGATAGTCCGATGCTGCCAAAAGGTAGTAGCATTTAATGCGAAACAACAGACATTAAATGCTTTGAAGACTTCCAAGTGCAAAGGACATGGTCAAAGGATAAAGAAAGAGGTCGTGACTGACAAATGGGGCCAGTCAAAGCTCAAGGGGAGGTCCTGCGGAGACCTAGAGGAGATCGCGCAGAGGTCAGGGGGGAGGTCCCGTGGACAAGGAGGTCTAGAGGGCGAAGAGGTCCAAGTGACGGGGAGGTCCTGACGGTCAGATCCACAAAGGGGAGGTCCTGACGGTCAGATCCACAAAGGGAGGTCCTGGAGGATATGGGGAGGTCCAAGTGAACTCATGGATGTTTAAGGAACTCGAGGAGGTCCAATCACAATTTTGAGAGATCTCGAGAAACAGTAATACCGCGAGTTGGATGGCGGCAATACCGGGTTGGCACGAGAAAGAATTTTCAAAGAGAAGGTTACAAAGATCAAGGCGAAAAAGGAGTCCAAGTGAACACCGAAGGGTTCGAAAGAACACAGAAGGAGCTCAAATGAATATGAGGGGAGACTTAGGCCTGGGGAGGTCTAAGCCAGAGAAGCATCAAAGAGGGAAGGTCTGGACCAGGGGAGGTCCAAGCACTTGGGAGGTCTAGACCTAAGGAGGTCTGGACCAGAGAAGGACAAAATAAGCACAGAAGGGGAGGGATCGCCAAAGCTCCAACAAACCCAACAAACCAAAAGAGAGTTTTAGTTGAAGTTTGTTTTAGTCAATTGAAATCCATTCTGAAATTCTCAAGTTAAGCTTTGAACTCTCATCAAAACCAAATGGTTCTTTTTATTTTGAAACTTTCAAATAGGCTTCAAGAACCAGGGTGTTACAACCGACGCGTGAGACGAAGTGACACATCATAATGTCGGCGTGCGAGACGAAGAGACGCATCGCGCGGGAGTTGAAGCGGCATTGAACATATCACAAACACTTCCAACCACAAACCATATGTGATACAACATTATCATAGATGGTTTGTGGTTGGAAGTGTCTGGGAATTATCACAAACAATTCTAATTAAAAATTGTCTGTGATAATTACGTATCACAGACGGTTCTAGCCATCGTTACATATCACAAACGGTTCTTATTAAAAACTGTCTGTGATCATTACAACATAGACGGTTCCACAAGAATCATCTATGATGACTGTTGAGGCATCCAATATAGCCTGTTTTGTAGTAGTGGGTATCCAAGCATGTCATAGGTTCACTTAGTGTATTTGCATATTACACTCCATATACTCATTCTGAAACTGTCCAAACAGCTGATGGAACCTCCCGGCTTATTCAGGGTGTAGGATCGTTAGAGTGCACAACATCCATTGCTTTATCCTCCGTTTTGCATATTCCCTCCTTTCTAGTCAACCTTCTTTCAGTTAGTTCTATTATCGACTAGTTCAAATGTACTTTCATATTTGATGAGAATTCGTGTTTGTTCCAGGAGAAGAGAACTGGGAAGTGGATTGGGACTAAAATAAGGCATAATGGGATGTAGTACATTGATCAGGTTGATGCGGCATTGGATGTGGTTGTAGGAGGAGTTGAGAAAGAAGTTTTGTTACATCATTGTCTCTTGGGACATCCATTGTTTGAGAGTTTAAGTCGGCTATACCCTGATTTGTTCAATAAAGTAGACAAGAGTAAACTTATGTGTGATGCTTGTGAGTTTAGAAAGCATACACGATCTACATATAGTAGCATTGGTCTTCGAAGTTATGAATCTTTTTATATTAATACATTATGATGTTTGAGGTCCATGCTCAGTTACTTCTATGAGCGGTTTTAAGTGGTTTGTCACATTTATTGATTGCTATACTCGTATGACTTGGATTTATATGATGAAGCATAAGAGTGGGTTTCTTCGGTGTTTTCAAGACTTTCATAGGATGGTTGTTACTCAGTTTGATGCAAAGATTCAAATTCTTCGAACAAACAATGGAACTGACTATGTTAGCAAGGATTTTGCAGCGTATCTATCAAAGGAGGGGATACTTCATCAAACTACTTGTCTAGAAACCCCACCTCAGAATGAAGTGGCTGAAAGGAAGAATCGACATTTGTTGGAGGTAGCACATTCACTCATGTTTCAGATGAATGTGGAAAAGGGATTATGGAGCGAAGCAGTGATGACGGTAGCATATCTCATCAATTGCATGTCATCTCGAATACTTGGGATGAAGTCTTCAGCTGAACTTCTTTTGGGTCAACGGGAGTTCAAGTTACCTCCTAAGGTATTTGGTTGTGTGTGCTTTGTACGGGATCACTGACAAACGGTTGGCAAGCTGGATCCACAGGCATTAAAGTGTATCTTTATTGACTATTCATCAAGTCAGAAGGGCTATAGATGTTAGAACCCAGTTGAGCGAAGGACCCAAACAAATTTGGGTACTTAAAGCGATGCTGATTGGGCGAGTAATGCGGATGATAGGAGGTCAACCTATAGATATTAGATCTTTGTGGGAGATAACCTTGTGTCATGGAGGAGCAAGAAGTAGGACGTTGTGACTCGATCTACTGTAGAGGCAGAGTACAAAGCAATAGCGTTGAGTGTGAGTGAAATGATATGGATGAATGCTTTATTGTCTTAGCTTCGAGTATGGAGGAATAATTTCTTGGTGTGGCATTGCGACAATAAATCTGCAATCGGTATTGCTAACAATCCAGTACAACATGATTGGACCAAGCACGTTGAGATTGATAGGTTCTTCAATAAGGAAAAACTCGTTGGTAGGAAGCTGAAATTGGAGTATGTCAAGTCTGGTGAACAGTTGGCTAGCTATTTCACTAAAGGATTAGGTCCTAGCGAGGGTGCTACAATATACAACAAGATGAGCATGATTGATGTCTTCGGCCTATCTTGAGGGGGAGTATTGGTGAGTTAGTATTAAGATATAATAAGGAGCCGTATTAGAGACGAATTTAATGTTGTGTTAGAGTTGGATTCAATGTTTAGACTATAATTAAAGTGTGTGGAGATCCTACGGAAGACACAATTATTCCCCTAATTTCTACAGAATGTTCTGAAAAAATTGATGGATTTCTCAAGTGATGTTCTTTGCTAATCCGCAATGAGTTCAAAACTTATAAAACACGAACATAGTGTAAATGGAATCTTTGGCCGAAATGGCACATTTCGACGCGTGATTAGCAAAAATGGTGCCCTCACAGTTACAATTGCAAAAATGGCACTCTCGTCCACATGGTCACCGTGCGGTTTTAGCCACAGGCTGACATGTGGCACGGTGACCGTGCGGTTTGCCCGTTACATGTCGCCCTGTGGCTAAAACCGTACGGTAACCATACGGACGATAGTACTATTTTTACAATTGTGACTACGAGGGTGTTATTTTTGCTAATCACGCATCAAATAGTACCATTTCGGGCAAAAACTCATGTAAATGATACTCCATAGCTATTGTTAAAGAGATGTGTTAAGACACAACCAGAAACTTCTAGCTCTAACCATGTTCAGAACCAGTCTGAACACTAGTAGCATCGAGCCCTTTTAAAAGCTAGAGAATGGTCGTCATTTCAGTACGGGCATTGCATCGTGACATTTGGAGAAAAAGAACAGAAGAATGTCATCACGTGTCAGTCTAGTAGCGTGATTTTCATATATCATTTACCCGTGAAAGAGTTGGAGCGACGCGGGTGATGGCGCGAGGCGACGAGCTGCGGGTGCCGAGTGGGAGGCCATCGAGGCGTCGACCGTAGGCCTGCGGTGAACCCTAGTTCATAGCGCGCCGAAGCAAGAAGAGAAGGTGATCCCCTCCCTGCCCATTTCCCAATGCAGCAATGCCCGAATCCCAATTTTAATCTTTCTATTTTGGTATTGAATTGAAATTTGAATTGGTAATTTTAGAAACGAGGAAGTTTTTGGTACCTACGAGAAGCATTGAAACTGAAGGAAGTGAAACCAATGCAAATGAAAAATACAAGCTTAGCACAACCTCTAGTACCTCCACAACCACAAGCTCGACCAGAAGGTACACCACCAAATAGGGCTAATGTTGTGAATAAGTTTAATCCAGATGAAATCATCTGTGATTGTACTCTTAGAAAACAAATAGATGAGTATGCTCTAGATCTTGAAGACATACTATATTTCTATTGGTTTACAAACTCGTTGAGTTGGCATTGATATTGCTGGTGTCAACGACAACCGTTGAGAAAGCCTTTTCAGCAATGAATATTATCAAGATTGAATTGCGCAACAAGATTTTTGATGAATGGTTGAATGAGTTAATGGTGTGCTACACCGAGCAGGAGATATTTAAAACAATTGATTGTAACAACATTACCCGACAGTTTCAAGGCTTTAAATCTCAGAGAATGAACTTGCCTCATAGTTGTAGATTAGCACCTTAGCGGTATGTTTTGATTCTGTTTCAATGTCATTTTTTTGTATGTATATTATTGTTGCACCAATCCACATTTTTTTTGTTATAGAGTGTCATTTGGTTGTGGATTATACTTTTGTGAGCGTAAAATGTCTACATAAGCATCGGTACAGAGGTATTGTCATGGTTTTATGCATTTACTTTTCATCTATGCACGATCATATGTCTATTGGAATTCAATATTGCTTTTAGTTTAAAATTAGTGCAATTGTCAACTTCGTATGCATATATCAACTTGTCTATGACATGTTAGCCATAGTCACAGTTGAAAATTTCGGTTGATTATCGACGATTTTCGTTTCTATCGCCCCCCACCCCCCAAATTTTTTTTTGAAGCTGGTTCTGATCTGCATGAATTTTGTCAAATTTAGAAGAAAATTGTGTCGAAATTTATTTTCAAAAATTTTGGCCCATATTTTCAGCAATTTTCGGCTGATTTTTTAAAATTCAAGTTTTGATTTGAATTTCATCCGAAATTTGGCAAAATTTTCCGCCCCTGTATGTACCCAAGATTTTTTTTCTCCAAATATGAATGAGAATTATTGTTCCCAATGTAAGACCGACGACCAATCACGCTGCAGGGAGTCTTTATTAATTTTTAATCATTTTTTTAAAAATATTTTAAAGATAGTCTCTTCTTAACTTTATTTTCAATTTTGACCCCTTTGGTCACACCATGGCTTGTAACGTGACCAAACTGTGCTATCACGCCACTAACCTCTTTAGACCCGTCCGTTTTTGGGCTAAGTCATGTCACGCCAAGAAGAATGGGGTGACAACACAGTTTGGTCACGTCGCAGTTGGTGGCGTGACAACACAATTTGGTCACGCCACCGGCTATAGCGTGACCAAATAGGTCAAAATTGAAAATAAAGTTAAGAAGATGTTATCTTCAAATTAACTTTAAAAAGGGATTAAATAATACAAAGAATTCCACGGCGGGTGCTTCCCATGTTGGAAGCAAAATATGGTCAATAAAAAATGAAATGATCAATGAGTTAATCAACATAAGAGCAACACGTCTATAAGAGTCACTTTGCAAACAGAATAAAGACACAATATTTCCATAAGACAGCCACCGGAAGGTCTCAACACATGGAAAGAGCTTGCCTGCAAAATGTATATAAATATCAGCAGTAGATTGTGACAAAGAAGTTCGACACAAAAATAGGGGAAGAAACTACAAAAACTAAAATATAGTAAGAAGTACACCGGATCGAAACAATGGTCGTATGATATCACGTCATACCATTGGTAATTTGCTTAACTTTTGGCTAAAATCGCAGGTGCCACTTAAATTTTGCTCCAAGGTTACGCCTTCACAAAAATATCTACAAAAATCACTTTCAAACTGAGGGATACACAGGGGTTACTATCAAAAATAAGAAATACTCCCTCCAGTCACAAAAAAATTTTGTTTTTAGTTACGTGCGGTCAAACTTTCTAAACTTTGGTTATCGATATCTTTTTCAATATTTAGGTTGAACATATGAAAATAGTATGTATAGATTTATCTCGAAAGTTTAATTTTGTTAGGTTTTATAAAACTATTACAATATAAATTATTGTCATAGTTATGTTTTGAGGACCATGTCAATATCTAAAATGATATTATTTTGTGACCAGAGGGACCAAGGCCGTAGGGCATACATCTCGAGGATCAGACAAAAACCACAAAAATCATAAATAAGTTGGAAGGCATTTATCTGACAAAGGATATCGAAGTGATTTAAATAGAGCTGGAATGTTTAAGGTCAATATGCTGCCAGGCCGTAGCTGTCTCTACAAGAGCTGAAATACAAATAGGGAAACTGACGTCTTGCTCAGAGAGCTATACTAGTTCAATGGTTTCTGTTCGAAAAAAGATCTATACTAGTAGCTAGTTCAATAATTTCTGTTTAAGCAAAGATGAGCTTGAGTCTGAGAGAGAGAGAAGAGAAAATTCTAACGAGTACCACATGGCTCATTTGTAATTATCACATAAGGTTTTTAACAAGAACCATATGTGATATGTAACGATGGCTAGAATCGTATGTGATACATAATTATTACAGACGATTTTTAATTAGAATCGTCTGTGATAATTCACAGATACTTCCAACCACAAACCGTCTGCTTCGGCTCCCACGCGATACGTCTCTTCGCCTCGCACACCGACGTTACGATGCGTCTCTTTGTCTCGCACGCCGGTTACTCATTGTTTTATAAGAATGATCATTCGCCACCAAAGATGAAACCTCCCATCGCTCTACTCACGGTATTGAATACGTACGCAGCGATCACGGAGCATGACTCCAAGGACCAAGGCGTGGAGGTCGGTGATCGCCGTCACTCTTCCTCACGATGTCGTCGTCGATATTGTCGGCCGTGGGGCCGCGAGCTCTCCTCAGCCCATAGCTAACCTCTGCAAGGCCATGTACTAGGCGTCCAAGAAGGGCGCCGTGGAGAGGCATGTGGCACTGGGGCTAGAGGAGACAATGAAGTGGCTGGGCAACGAGCGCTACCTCGCCGTTGTCAATCACCTAGTCAGCACCGGCAACCCAGAGGCCTGTTTTATCATCGGCCTCCCGCTTGTCTTCGCACACCAGAACATGCAGCGCGGCCTCGTGTGCCTCGAGCGGGCGGCCGATGCCGATCACAAGGCCGCGGCCTATGTGCTTGACCTCCTCCTCTACATGGCCGACGAGATGCGCAACGTTGCGAAGCACTACATCAGCCAGGTTGAGGGCAAGCCAGCCAACGGTGGGTGCGAGACGGCCAAGAGAACCAACCGGGAGTGCAGGCGGTGCCAGAGGCTCACTACGGACGTGGTACAGGAGGCGGCGTGGAAGAAGATGGCTGGGCCACTGAGCCGGGTGTGGGCGCTGTCGGAGGACGGCCACCGGTGCACGAGCACCGGCTGCGGCGTGACGGAAGGGTGGGACGTCTACGTTGTCTTCTGTAGTGACGACTGTAGGATTAGGCATGAGTATGCCAAGTTCTTTGCACAGGTGTTGAACTACTTGCCATAAAATTAAATACAATCACAGACTAGTGAAAAACAAGTAATACATGTTTATGTGCCATAAGTTCTGAATTTGCATTTATGTATATGTGTGTCATATGTATGAATTTGTATTTATATATATGAGAATGTATATTATCACAGACGGTTATTTATTGGAACCATCTGTGATGTATATTTATCACAGACGGTTCGTGTTTAAAACCTTCTGTGAAAAGGTAATATCACAGACAGTTCTACTTTAGAACCGTCAGCGATGTCCAACCCTATTTGTATATATTTGGACTCTAGGGTTTGCCCATGCCCCCACTCAAACGATTAAGTTTCTCCTCCCTCGTCGCTGCTGTCCTTGACGCCGCCTCATCCTTGATGTAGGATCACGGATAACCGACTAGAGGGGGGTGAATAGGAGGTTTTAAAACTCAACAATTTTAAACAAGATTGTCTTAACAAAGCTTCCTTGCACAAATGTAATGAAAGAACTACTAATCCTTTTAAGATAATTATAAACTTATGTCAAAACTAGATATAATTCTAGCTTGGCAATTCTTCACAAGTAAATTGCTAGAAATGTAAATGCGGAAGAGTAAAGACAAGAATAAACCACAATAAAGATAATGAGGCTTTTCCCATGGTATCGAAGACTTGCTGGTCTTCACTAGTCCATGTTGAAAAAACTTGAACGAATCAAGCCGGCTCTACGAATTAAGCCTCAACCCTCGATCACTTGAGTTGCTCTTTCTCTGCTCCAGAGTTGGTGAGCACAACACCAATTACAAATCTTGCTGGGACTCTTCACAATCTCCTTGAAGAGCTCACCGCACAATTCCTTCCTCCAAGCCATCTAGGTGTCGGCAAGCACCAAGAGTAATAGACCACGAGTTTTGTTTGAGGAACTACAAATGCCTAAATGATCAACTAATGAATCAATGCACTCCAATGCTCTCAACTACCTCAAGAATGAGAAATCAATGCAAATGAGTAGTTGAAGAGTGTATATGAACTCAAAAGAGTTCAATGTAAAAGTATAATGCTCAATAATCTCAAAATTTACTGCTAGAAAGCACGTGGGGACGGTATTTATACCCCTCACCAACAAATCTAGCCGTTACAACTTTTTTCCTAAAAAAATTAGGATTTGCGGTAGTACCGTCGTTGAAATCCGGTACTACCGATTTTTGCTCAACGATTGGAATAGTACCATTTAATGCTATGAACTAACCGTTACAAAATAAAGTTGTGGTACTACCGCCAACTAGAAACCGGTACTACGGCAGTGCGGTAGTACCGCTCGGCTCGAACGGAACTACCGTTTTCCAGAGCTCAAGAAATCTCAGAAAAACACATTCTCAAGAAAAAAAATGCACCGCCATTTAAAAATAGGTACTACCACATTCCCTTAGTACCACTTAGAATATGCGGTCATACCGTTTCTTAGGAGAGCTCAAAAACTCCCAAAAATACACTCTCTATAATTTACGTATCGCCATATAAATATCAGTACTACCAACCTGCGGTAGTACCGTAGTTGAAATGCGGTCATTTCGATTTTCAGAGAGGATTAAAAACACTTAAAAACATGTTCTCTAGAAAATACGTACCGCCATGTAAATATCAGTACTACCGACCTGCGGTAGTACCGCCTATCACTTGCGGTCATACCGATTTTCAAAACAATTTTTCAGAAGCTCAAATCAAAGTAATGTATGGACCCTAGTTGATCATTATGGCACAAAAATAGTCTCTCAAGCTACTAGCCACGATCCCTCTTTATAGTACAGTGTTTATCCTATAAACCCAGTCTTTTCTCTAAACACCGAGACTGGTAAAAACTATAGAATGGTCCTTAGGCCATACAATACCTTTGTCTTGAACCATGTTGATCTTTCATCACATTGGCATTGCCAATTGTCTCGTCATCAATCAATCATTGGGACTTAACCTTTAACACATCTTAGCACACATGTTATTCCCTTAACATAATGTTGACATTAATTACCAAAATCAACTTTGAGAGCCAAGATACTTTCAATCTCCTTTTTTTTGGTAATTGATGACAACCCAATAAATATAGATGATATGAAAGATTTTGAAAATACACAAGGTTGTATATTCTTGTTTTGACATTTGATAAGCAAGAAATTCTTGATTTGAGTTCAAAGGAGATGAAGAATTTGTTGCTTTCAAAGTCAATCAATAAATAGAGAATGCTCCCCCTAAATGTGTACATCAAGATTCATGAAGTGATTTTTATGCACATGCGTAGAATTTTGAAGAATTCGGCGGAGTTTCCTTTATTTATTAGATGTGTGGAATAATGTGAACAATTGATCAATCAAGCAGTAATAGAAGATAATCAATAAAAGATGCTTGAAATAACAAGATGTTGAACAAGACTTTTAAAAAATACTTGAGATAACATTAGCATCCATCAAGCAAGTTCAACATAACAAGTCTATAGAAAAACCAACAAGGTCTCATAAACAAAGATAGACATACAACATTGTTCCAGCATACATAATAGCTAATAAGATAATAGATAGATAGGCTCCCCAAAAGGTTGGCTCCCCCTTAATCTTTCAATCTTGATCTCCAAATTTCTCCCCCTTTGGCATCAAGGACCAAAAGGTATCAATCTTGTGTAGGAGGATCTTTAGGAGGAGTGTTGAGACGACGATGATGTCCATAATGGGCTGGAGTAGATAAAGCTTGCTCAAGCGTGTGAACCTGATATGTTAAAGCAGCAATCCTATTATTAGTTTCTGTCTGAGCCTCCTCCAATCTCTGCTGAGAATCTCTAATCTCCATGACCACTGAGAGTATCTGAGAGAGCGAAACTGGATCTGCTGGAGCTGCTGCTGGAGCTTGAGGAGGTGCTATTGGATCAAGAGGTGGTATTGCTACAGTCACTAGGGCCCCTTCCCTGGGCTTGTAAGGCTTGTGCACTCTTGGTCACCCCTCCTCTAAACTGAGTCAATCTTAATATGAGTGCCATGATGCATGGAGCAAAGTATATTCTCTTTATCCTGTCATTCTTAGATGAGATAATTTCTCTAATTATTACATCAACCACATCGAACTTTCTGTCATGCACAATATTGTCAATGATATTCTATGCGTGCCCTCGAATGGCATCAAAGTTCCCACTCTTGAGAAAGAATGTATGGTTGATGATCCTATTGATCAAGTTCGGCAGTGGGAGAAGGCGGTTTCATCTACAAACTGTTTGTGATAGTCAACTATCATAGACGGTTCTGAGTTAATAACCGTCTGTGATAGTATGCATCACAGGCGGTTCGAAAACTGTCTGTGATGACCTCATATCATTACTAACCCATAAACTCAGACGGCTCACGAAACCGTCTGTGATGACGTTTTTGAACTGTCTGTGAATACCTTTTCTGTAGTTGTGGCCCCTGGATCTATGACCCAATCAATATGAGAGTGCTTATATGTGGATGCAAGTGCATGTGGCTGATTACCTTCGCCCAAGTGTGTGTTGTCGGCAAAGTTACTAAAGGAGGTGGTAGTTGTTGAAGTGGAATCATGAGGAGTCTCCATTGTCTTTCCCTGTTGCTACTTCTCCCACTGCATAGCTTGCTCGCCTGTCAAAGTAATAGACGCATTCTCCTCTGTCAGGGCCATATTAGCCCTAGGGCCAACTTGGCCCCTTCCTCGACCTCCATAACCTCCACATTAGCCTCCACGACCGTCACCTTGGCCTCCACAACCTCCACTTTGACCTCCACAACCTCCACTTTGGCCTCCATGCTATGGAGAAGGACAAACACGGCTCAGATGTCCTCTCACCCTACAATTATAGCACTCTCTATCATTGGGTATGGCATATGTGGATCTAACAGGGTTGTTATCCCCCATTACTCATAGTCGAATCTCCTCCTACACTATAGCCGAAATAGCCTCCTCTATAGTAGGCATGTTTGCCAATTGAAACATGGTAGCCCTCCTACTCTCAAACTTTGGGTTCAATCCCTTCAGAAAGTGTGTAACCCGTTTGGGTTGCAGCCACACCCTGCCAACCTCAATATCACTAGCACGTATTAAACTACAGTGGATCATAATGGTCTAAATCTGCCCAAAACTGTTGTAGTTCACTAGCATACTCGTGGATGGTCTTCTCCTCATGTTTCAAGGCCTCCATCTTGCCCTGGACCTCCACCATCATCATCACATTTCCTGCCCCAGAGTACATATTGCTCAGCGTCTTCCATATTGCCGGTGCACTCTGTATCATCTTCACCACCCAAGCATTGGATGGAGACATTGAAGTCAGCAACCAAGCCACCACAGAGTTGGTGGTGTTCCACACCCTCCAATCCATGCTTGCCTTGTCTGCAGGCTCAGCACAAGTCTCCTACATGTAGTGCTCCACCCATTCGTCCTCAGAATTAGCTAAGCCCTTTTGGACCAATTCAGGTAATTCTTGCTACCTTCCAACTTTACATCATTTGGCATTAGCTCTAGCTTTAATTCAGATGACCTTGCACTAACTCTCGGACCTAGCATACCCATCGCGAAAAGGTCCTATAACATGCTTCTCATATCACCTTGCGTTACCAATGGCCGGGGAAGTACTCTCAATATCTGACTTCCTCTTTTCTTCTACCGTCCTCATTGCGGCTTCTTCCCACTCCTTCCTTACACCCTTAATATCCTCAGGGGTCATCTTCTCAAACAACTAGAGCAATGCTAATCACTACTAAGATATGCCGTGCGTATCTTCCACGATCACTGCAATCCTTTCCGTATCAATGTTATGACAAACCTCGATGTCTGTCTTCACAGTTACCTAAAATCATGCAATAAATTTTTTTTTGTGAGAGAGAGAACCTTTATCTCTCTCTTTGGCTGGTAGAATAGAACCACCTTCCCACTTTCTCTCTTCGTGTTCTTTTCTTCCTCCTCAAGTCCTCGCCCGACAGAATCAACCCAACTTCTCTCCCAGCGCCGACAGCTTCTCTCCTCCCCTTCTTCCTCCTCGGCGACGGTGCGCTTCTTCCCTTCTTCCTCCTCAGTGGCCATCCCTAGAGGAGGTGACAGCAAGGCTCACACCCGCAAGGTGCGGTCTGTGTGGCTGCCAGCCAAGTAGCCAAGGTGTGGCGGAGGCGACGGCGACCCGCACGCGGCCCGAGCGGTGGGCGGCGGTAGTGGATCTGGATGGCAGTGGTGGATCTGGATCTCAGGTAAGTCTAGGAACTAGGGTTTGGCTCTGATACCGTGTAGAAATTAGGAGAATAATTGTGTGTCTTCCGTAGGATCCTCACACTCTTTAATTATAGTCTAAACATTGAATTCGACTCTAACACAACATTAAATCTGTCTCTAACATTGCTCCTTATTAGATCCTATTACTAACTCACCGGCACATTCTTTTTGCGGTCACTGCTGAAATATACAGGTATCGATAGTTTCTTTTGCTGATATGTTTCCTTCTGTTGTCTCTGCCTTTACCTTTGTTCATTTCTATAATCTGTCTATTTATTTATTAATTAATTTTGAAATGAGTATCTCTACCTTTCTGCATTAGTACATACATTACTGATGACTCAAGTTTCTGCTGAAGTTTCATACCATATTTTCAGACAATACCACCTGATGACTGAAGCTTATCTAAATTTGAAATAGCGAAACACATTGCTTCCATGCTTTGTATTTGATGAAAATTTGTACCAAAAGTGGTACGAAATAAAAAAAACAAAAAGCAGGGAAGAAAGAGAAGAGAGTACATGTGACAATGTCGCATAAACTTATCAATAATGGTTCGTGCATGTAGCAAAACCCTAGCTATGTACTGATGTGCATGTACTTAACTCTTAATTGCATCCTTAATCTACATGGTGTTCTGTTGTATTGACTGCACGTACAGCCAACATAGGTCCTCTAAGCCTTATATGCGACTGTAAATGTTTAATTAAATTAAAAAAATATAAATAACCTAAAGTGGTATCCCAAGGTCTTGTGGATCTAAACCTAAGCAGCCTATGTCTTCCAATAATAGATCTACTAATAGAGGTACACTAACGTTTTTACGCTATAATAAATATATACATAAATATCCTACATCGCAACGCTATACGCAACATTAACTTTAAAATTACCGATCTACAACTACAAACCCTAGTTCTACCTCTAAACTATGTTTATTGTTGCTAACCTAATATGTTTTTATTGAAATGACCAACAAATTACATGAGCACAACGAACTCACCGCAAAAGGGCAAGTACATAGAGGCGCACCGAGCCAAAGGCAAAGTCTCCTCCTCCTCCTCTCCTCTCCATTCTTCTCCTCTCCTCTCTTCTTCTCTGCCACCGGCGCTCTCCCTCTTCCCCTTTTTCTGTCGCGCAAGTCGATTCAGATTGGAATCAACCGACGCTGTATTGGCCCTTAGTCGCGACGCGTGGTGCGACTGGAGTCAGGCGTCTGCCAGCCGTGTGACGGAGGCGTGACGCAACATGGCTCAACGTCGTCCGCTCGTCGCACGACTAAGTATCGATAAGCCTCAATCACGTGACAAGTCCGTGATTGTGTGCCAGCTGAGCTCAAATCACTGGCCCACCGCACGATTGGGCCTAGTCGCCTAGTGGGCCAGTGACTGAGGGTTATTTTTGTAAAAAAAAGTTGTGTTTATATTTGTAAAATATATTAAAAAATGGTTTTTTTTTTAAAAAAATTCTTCGTTATCTTACTCTCCTCTTAGCCTCACTATATTACACAAATCCCACGTTACAGCTTAACACTAAACACTATCTATTATACTTCTTCATCGGCAAAAGCAAAACTTGTCTCTGCAACCTTCTTTGGCCTAAACGGTCTACATAAACAGATTCCTTATGCAAATTGCCTCTTAATTTCACGCTATGCTGCATGCATTAGGGTTCTCATCACTGAACATTGAAGTGATCTGGCTTCCATCTCCTTTCCCCCTAGCAGCTGGATAGTAGTCATGGCTATAGTATCTGCCTTCTTGGACTGGAGAGGCCACATGTCCGTACTCTGACATGTAAGGACTTTGCCTGTGGCTGTAACTATGAGTCACATAATAAGGTGCAGCATCGTATCTTATGCCATGCGTGTTGCTGCTAGGATGGTTTGCCCAGTGCTCCCGGTACACATGGTGGCTGTATGGGTAGTCATGCACCATGCGTGTCACGGTGGCGTCTGTGGCCGGGGTTTCAGCCGGTGGCGCCTCCTTGTTTTCCTGTGCCGGTTCCGCCGGTGCTGCTTCTGCCGGCGGAGGCGCATCGGCTGGTGGGTCAGCAGGCGGCGGCGGGGACTCCCCTTCTGCGGGTGGCGCCGGAGGCTGAGCCTCGGCCGCAGGGTCGGTGTGTGCGCAGATGGTAGGAACCTTCTTGGTCTTCCTGATGGCCTTGACAATTCTCTCAGGATCAGCAATCCCCACCACTGTGATCTTGTGGCTAGCTTGATCAACATAGACCTCGCTAATACCTGCACAAGGCCATTTCATAACTTGTGTGAGATGTCGCGGACAAGCTTGCAGTCGAGTACATTACTCTAGATGTTCCGAAAATGCATTTGAGATGCCAAACTGGATGCCTGGATGAGGGAGAGTCAAAGAACTGTAGCGTTTCTGTATAGAAGGATCAGAATGGTTTACCCTCAATGCCACTCAGGGTCTTCCTGATCTTATGCACACAGCCATTGCAGTCCATCCTTACATGAAGCTCTGTTATTCGCGGCGTCTGCAGTTTTACACAGAAAGATTAGTACAACCACTGTGAAGGAAACGAGTGCTCATCAGGTCATGGAGATTAGTTTCATTATGTCACACTACAGTCACGCTACAGGCCTAAATACCATGAACATAATATTGTTGTAGTTACATGTACATGGTTAAACTACCAGAAAGTAAACAAATCATAAGTTCCGAGCCTGAGAAGAAAAATGAGTTGAGTTATAGAGATTGCTGAGCTCACAAACCTCTGATTCTGAAGTCATTATTGAGGCTTTGAATTGGAGAGCTGGGTTGGGGCTCGAAACTCGAAGTCCTAATGGAGGAACTCTGAAGACCTTAGGACAAGGAAGCTCGGAGTCATGGAGTCATGCAAGGAGTTGCATTTATATGGCAATGCTTGAGGGACTGAAACGGAATATTTAGAGGCCAATTTGTGAGGGTCACCCAAAGAATCACTGGAAAGTGAAAAGAGGGGCCCTTTGATATCACCATCTTGGTATATGCTCCTCTTTCTTTTCCATGTGTTGTAGTCGTATCCGCAAGTGGGTTCTAAGGCGTGCTAACAATTGGCTCCAATCAAAGTCATTCGTCCGAAGGTTTATAGAACCAAAACCGAACCGGTTATCGTTAGACCGATTATAGCTAGGTCGTCGGACCAGTTTCATAATGGTTATTATTCACTGATAGTAATTTCTCTATTACTAGATGGAACAACGTTCCATTCATCAACGGTGCCTGCAACTATGGCCAGAAACTAAGCAAAATGAACCTGCTTTTGGTGAATTTACAATGGGACTTGGTACATCATTGGACTATTGCGTGATTCCAGTTTTTTCCGAATGATAGTATTGAATGAAATGTTATATTTAGAATAAAAAATAGTATGAAGGTTGGTTGGAATCAGTGAAACTCATTAGTAACTAAAAGGAATAATTGAGTATTTGCCACTACTAAAAATTGAATTTTAGGATTTGCCACTGTATATGAGCATGACATGTGGGTCCTGGAACCACAAGTCATATTAAGTAATCTTTTTGTTTCTACATCCCAATTCTAATAGCTTAAACTGTTATACATGATTTAAGAAACAACAGTTCTACTGATAAGTCACCTGATATAGAATTTTGAGCCTCATCATAATCGTTATGTAAGTTTCTTTAGCTCCTTCTATTGTCTTTTTGTGTTGTCTTGAGCAGATACGATATTAGTTCTGTTTGTTTGAAGCCATAGCCTCTGTCATAGGATGATATTCCTTGCTTCATGTTTGGACTTTGGAATAGCAGTGATCTTACTAAATCCGGTTTGCCCTGTGGGATGGAGCTAGCCTATAATCATTGTCTCAAGAAACGCTCTGTAAGTGATTGGTTTCTCCATATGTAGTTGAGAGTTTCACTTTCTTCACTCAAAGCAGTCAATATTATATTCTCTTGGGGCCCTGGATGTGGTTGGTTTTTGCAGCTAGGTATTATCATCTCCATTTAGGGGTTGGCTTTAGTGCAATTTGGCATCCATTGATTGGAGTGCGGATGGGAATATCCCCTAGCCGGCCAAGAGAAGATAAAAGCATGACAAGAGAGAGATAGGGGCTCCTTTGGTCAAAAGAAGAGCTCTTTTGAGAGGTGGAGGATATCTACTCCTGGGGAATCCCCTTAGCTAAAGAAAAGTATTTGTCTCTATGTAACCCTGGTTAAAACTCATCCTATTTATTTTCCTATATGCTATTTATGCAATACACAAAATTATGTGGTTTTGTGGTACTCGTGTTATGGTAGACGCTCCGTTCAAATTGGAGGTTAGTGTCTTTTGGATTATTGCAGGCAAACACGAGTTTGTTTTGATTGCATATCGAAAGAAATGATATTGATTCGTCAGGCTTTATTCAGTAATGCAACATCTTATTTTTATTCAAATTAAGGGACGAATGTATCTGTATGTAGAAAACGAAAATTTTGTCTGATTAGGCTTTGCTAGATTTTATGCCATAATTTTAGTTTTCTACCCTTAGTCGCTACTAGAAAACAGAGCAAACCTGAGGGTCACGAATTACGTTGACGGGCCCGCTCCAACCGTCAAGTTTACCCAAATTATGCTGACGGGCCCGCAACGATCGTCAAGTTATACTATTTTGGTCACGGGAATAGTAACTCCCTCAGCAAAATTCCAAATTTCCTGACGGTTATAATAAAACTGTCAATATAATATATTTTCCTGATGGGTTAAACCGTCAGGTTAATTGTTTGGAAATTAGTGCGAAAAAATTTGATGTCGCGCTCAACAAAAATTGCATCGCGCTGGCGACACACATAAAAAAAACTATATGAGCAAAAGCATCTGCTTCCTCTGTCCTGTACCAGTCAAAGCATCTTCTTCCTCCTCAAATCCCTAGCTCTCAATCCCCAATCCACCGCCCCCTCGCCAGTGCCTCTCCTTCTCGTCCTCCCCAAGCGGCGCCACCCCTCCGCCCCGAGCTCCACCCGAGCCAGACGCCGCCGCCCCTCCTCCCTCTTCCAGGCGGACCCTCCCTTTGGGCATGCTCGGGCGGCTGCCCGAGCTCCCCTCTGGCGCGGAGACCCCTTCCCGAACAGGGGGGGTGGCGAGGACAGAGGCAGGAGGAGTCTGAGTGGGCGAGGTCTTTGCATGTGGCGTCTGGCGCAAGACGCACTGTGTGGTCAGGGCACGCGAAGAGGTTCTCCATGGCGAGGCGGTGGGGCTTCGTCTAGAACTTGCTTCCCTTGGCGCTTTCTCCCTCCTAGCGCCGCCGCCTCGGCTCTTGGTCTCCGCCGCCTCTCGCTTCTCCCCACCACCACCGCATGCATCGCCATCGCCGCTACTACTCCTGGCTCAACTACCCCCGACGATCTGGTCCTCATGCTCTACCCCGGTTCTACACGGTTGCTACTTGCTACCATGACAAGCGGCTCCGACAGCTTCCCCCCTTGCTCCCTACCTCGTATTATCTACTTTCTTTAGTTGATTTGGTCCTGATTCGGTTTGGGGGGTTCTTGATGTAACTACTGGTGGGTATTGGGGAATTTTTGGGTGACGTCCGGTTGTGTGGTGGATAAGGGATGGCTTGGCATTCGGTGCTTCAGCCGGGTGAGACTTTGGTGGTTGTCAGTGGTGGTCTTCGGTTTTGGGCATGCTGGAGTTGCTTCAGTTCTGGGGCTTACATGGTGATGCTGCTTGCTGTTCTTAGAGTAATTGAGGGTGATGGTGGCATGGTTGCTAGGGGAGGTCAACAATGATGGAGTTCCCTTCCTTTCATTACAGATTCTTCTGAGTTCTTTTGTTCATTTGACATGATTGAATTGGTTCGTTCGAGGGATTGTTCGAGGGATTGTAATGACACTTATAGAGTTATAATCTGATCTACTTGACCTGTGTCGCGTGAGGAGACTGAAGGAGCCGAGCTGCTGCTTGCTGAGGTTGAGGTAAGTAAAGTAACTAAAGTTCACACTTGGGACTTGACTGAATACCGAATACTTATATGGGAATAGTAGGATTGTTAGCTACGTCGACACTACCCTCACCTAGGTGAGACTCCTGAACAAAGCTGATCCTTCCTGCAGAGAGGTACAACTAGTTCACAACTAGTTCTGATTCTTTTTGATATCTAGTAGAAAACAAACTCAATTATGAAGTTCTCTACTATGCTTTTGGTATCTTAGTGCAAGAGAAATGATAATAGCCTAATCTTAGGAGTCAAGTCCCCAAGAGCATAGACTCGAAGCACAGGAAGGCTTACAAGAAAGTAGGTGTTATTTATTATGATTTCACTTTGTTTCTCTTTGAGTTTTTCACATTTTATTGAGCTCCTTTCTTCCTGTTTTATATTAAAAAAAAAGGGACAAGGGGTTGCAAAAGTTGGTTTTCATGAGTGGTGTTCTACCAGAGGGCGCTGTTGTTGGCTGCTATTTTGGTGGAAAGGTTATTTTCTTGTTCTCTATTATGTAGCTTCTCATTTCAGCCGGTATATATATATTATTTTGTTATTAACACTGACAGCGACAATTTTCTAGAGGTTACTTGATGGATATATAAAGGAATTTCGAATCTACTATCACCGCTGCTACAAAGTGGTAAATTATGTCTCTTTCGTTAGATGCATGTTGAAATTTAATGGCAGATAGAGCAACTCGACCAAAAAAACTGCCTAGACCTTTTGGTTTTGTGTCAGCCATATCACTATACTTAGTCTGAAATTGTTTATACTGTGTGAACAGAATTAAGAGATGGTTAGTTTCACAGTACTAAATTTGAGCGAATGAGACTCAATACATCCATTATATTATATTTTAATAGCTTTTTTAAAGACATATTGTGACTAAAAACCACTGATCACTAGTCAAAGTTTGTATCTCGTAGAACGTTAAGCCAACAAAACTCATATTTAGGAACATAGGTAGAACATTTCATAGAAAGGTTTCAGATCATGTTATTGTCTAGTGCAAAAAACAGACCAGGTGATTAGTAGAGAATATCTTTTATTCATACAAACTTACAAATGTTGTAATGTTCGCACACTCTATTCACCTTACAGGAAGGGGCCAGGACTGGGACTGAATCCTCCCATGATGCCAACAACATCGACTGCGACGAATGCAACTGAATGTCCACATGATCTTTGATGATATCTTGCTAGCTCTTTTGAATAGTTCAACATGAATGTTTTACTGGACTTTTAGATGGACTTACATGACTTGTATGTGATATTGGTCTTTAGGTGTATTTTGGTAGTACTGGACTTTTAGATGTTTTTTGTGCGGATTACAATGTTGCTTTTTGTGTGAACTTTATGGATGGTATTGGGCTTGAAATGATACTAGTTTAAGCTTGAACTTTTTTTGTGTGTGGATTAATGTATGGATGTGTATTGTGGACTATAGATGTATATATCACTACTACAGAAAAAGGTCTTCATAGACGGTTCAAAAACGTCATCACAGACGGTTTTGTGAGCCGTCTGAGTTTATGGGTCAGTGATGACATGAGTCATCACGCATGCTTTTTAAACGTTTTTGAAAAAGCTATCACGAGCGGTTACGAACAAGAACCGCTCAGGATATTATACGACGGTTACGAACAAGAACCGCTCAGTGATAGTTTTTTCTATTCCAAAAAAAAATCGGATTTTGAGCCAAACCAATCAAGTGCTAGAGCAGTGGTTTCCATATGCAACCTCTAGCAAGACAACTAAAATCCAATTAAAATTCGATGGCAAACACATTATAGGAAAGGAAAACCAAAAGGTTTCTAGCGTCCCCTCCGAATGGGAAAAAGAATAAAGTTACAAAGTTAAACTAGCTAGAAACCATCTATGCCTCCAAGCTCTGAAGAACTCATCGGCTTCTTGGATTGGTCTTGTGAGCTCCTCTCAGACCTCACCAAAGATATCACAAGATGTTCTTGCATGTCGTCGAGTTCGACTCAAGCTCGTCGACAAGGAGAGCGATCAAAACCTCCAACAAATAGCTCCGACCTTAGGTAACACAAAATTAAGAAAATTTTCTTTACAACAAACAGCCAACAAATTATGTATGTTATGGGGATGTACACGTACCTTCCGGCAGACAAGGAGCTCCTCCGCATCCCTCCTCATCGTCGTCGGCTGTGTCTCCTCGCTGAACCACGACGGGGAATCGAGGGTGGTCGCTAGAGCTTGGTGTGGGGAGGAGAGAGAGAGAGACTGATGGAAAACAAGGCTGGGTGGCTGTAATATCCCGTTTAAACATAAAATAAATAAGTGATTAATACTAAAAATTAACTAGAATGAGAGAAGGAAATGGAAGTTTTAGAGGGGCGTTTTTGCTTTTATTGGAGAACATGGGCCGTGGGCTTTTGGCCCACGTTGTTTGGTCCAAGGGGAAGCTGATTTAAGAGGCAACCAAAACCCTAAACACATTTTACTGTAGCGTGGTTACTGTAGCACACGCTGCTGTAGCGCACGCTGCTGTAGCAACCCTTCCTGCTGCTATGCTGAGAGGAGAAGAGGAGAAAGGAAGAGGAAGAAGAAGAAGAAGAAGGAAGAAGAAGGGAAGAAGGGAGAGAGGAAGGGGAGGGATCACGGGCTGCTGAGTATGCTCGTCAATGGATCTTCAAGGGTAAACCTCGTCCCCCCTTCGAATAGTTGCATAATTTGATTATTAAGCAATGTCAGCTGATAGATCGTGTTCTGTCCAGTAGATTGGACGACGGTTTTCATATATTTAGATGCAGAATCTGGGGATCCACTCTCTTAGAGATATCTGGGTCATGTCCTTAGCTTTATGTGGCCGCCAAGAACTCCCAAATCCGATTAACGGTCAGGGAGATATGAATTGTTTAGTGCCGCTGCCCTGTTAATCTGTCAACATCCTGACAGTCTGTAGAAATCTGAGTTAATTTTTTAGTTAAAGACAAAATCAGAGGATCTTTTTATAATGAAAAAGATGGGTAATTTCCTCACCTTTCCATAAAGCTAAAGAACGTAAGAATTGGACTTTCGTAGCAAAAGTTATGATAATTTTAGTGTACTGTCTAGAGAACCCGACGTGATAATTGATGTTCTGTAGATTGACTTGGTAGGGGCAGTAGATGGCAGAATCAGAAGGGCTCCCCAACTAAGTTTATTTAGGTAATTTAATTATATTTCCAGAAAGTATTAGAACATCTTATTTGGACTCCTGAGCAGAAAGTTATGTATTTTAGAAGTTGACTGTCCGCAGTGAACACCAAATCGATCGGTAGAAATTGGAAGATTGGAAACGCTTGGGAGTTTAGCGAGTTCAATTGTGTTCTTATTTATGATTTCGGTCCAGTATGCTTGTCTTAGTTTGGGTTATCATTATGTTCAGGTGGGAGCGTGATCCCAGGGGCAGCGCCCTCTTCGCGTCCACCGTTCTCGCACGGTTGAGGCAAGTATTCGGGTTGTAGAATAATTATGATTGTTTGCTGAGATTGATTGTGTCTTGTTTGTAATAGCCATGCATGGATGTTAATGTGATGAATTACAATATATCTTGGTAAATGCAAGTTATGGTTAAAACTTCTTGTGTATGTTGTTAATGCTTACATGTTATTATGTACACGTTGAATTCATATGTTTGGAAGATGATGTCATTGTACATATGCATGTAGTAAGCATGATTGAGTCTTGGTCACGTGGTGACCAAGTATGAATAGTTGAGGTCCCCGTCATGTAAATGACGGGCTTGAGGTCCCCACATTCGTAAAATGTGGGCAATGAGCAAAGAGGTCCCCATCATGATGATGATGGGCAAAGGTCCCTATACTTGTGGAGTATAGGCTCTTGGTCCCTGTGCCAGAGTGCATAGGCAAGGGTATACATCGACGGTTGTATACCCCGCATTACACGATAAAATCTGAAAAGAGATAAAGTTTAAAAGGCGCATTGCATGGTCGCATTACATAAGCATGAAGGCTATGTTTAGTGTAATGTTTAATTAGGAATATTGATGCTATGACTGTGATTTTAGCTTTAGCCTTGTTGATACTTCTGAGTTTTGGGCTCACTCTTGCTTTGATATGTTTAGGTACAAGCTGGTAAGAACGACATGCATGGGAGGGAGTAGATGTTTGGATACACTCACTACCACTCATCCTTAAAGTGGCCGCCATTTAGATTTCATTCAATAATAAGTAAACCGCTTGTGAATCACTTATGGATGGTTTTAAGTTTGATTAATTGTAATAAGGAGAATAGCAAGTTTTGTCTATGTTTATTAGATTATCTTGCATGCTTGAATGAACTTGAATATTGAGTTTATTGTTAATTGCTATGATTAATTGTTGGAACCTCGGTATAGTTAATTATACAAAGGAGGTTCTGCCGAAAATTGGTAATTGGTCTTAGTTTAGTTTTGTTTAATTTAATTTTAGTAGCATTCTAGGCTCAATGTTGAGCTGGGGTGTTACAGTGGCTATAATATATAAGGACAGCGCCAAAACATTTTGCCTCCCGCGCACGCCTTCAAAATTTTTCAAACTCCCGCGCTGCGAATCACAGATGGTTTCATACAAAAACCATCTGTGACGACATATCACAGACGGTTCTTAATACGAACCGTCTTAGCTCAATGGAAATGAATATGGCACAAGCCCCTTACCCATAACCGGTCAAGGTGGGTATTTATTATCCACACACAAAAACTAGTCGTTGGGACAAAATTCTGCTGAAAAAACAGTACAAGCGGTACTACCGCCAAACAAGTCGCGGTACTACCGCACCTTTGTCAGAGCACAGTAACAGCTATATCAGAAGCTCTGAACTAGCTGTTGGAAATTGGCGCGGTACTACCGCGAACCAATACACCGTAGTTCCGTTCATCGGTAGTTCCGCTCAAGGCACTATGGTACTACCGCTTCCGTTGAGGTCCGAAAATGACCCTTACTGGAAAATACGTACCGCTCCAATTTTCGGACTTACCGAGCTGCGGTAGTTCCGCTCAAGAACTGCGGTACTACCGCTCCACAGGAGCGACCAGCCTTGCACGATCGGACTGATACGTGGACAGCTCAGATTCAAAGGGCCGTTCGGACCACACGTCTTTTCCGCACGATCAGGTCACTTTTGGATGGTCCGAACGACACACGGTAGTACTGCCGAAGGATACGCGGTCATATCGCAAAGCAGTAGTTCCGCCACGAAGGCTCCGGTACTACCGCGCCTCAACAGAGCAACTCATGCTCAAAAGGCGTTGTTCTGTAAAAAAACGTACCGCCAACAAAACATCGGAACGACTGGTTTGCGGTCGTACCGTATCACGAGTCGATCGTGCCGCTGAGCGGTAGTACCGCTAACAACACGTCGGTACTACCGTTTTTCCTAAGAAAATAGCAGTTTGCATCCAACAACAAACTCAATTGCAAAACACATTTGACAATTGAGAAGTGATGAAAACAAAGGTTAAAGGCAAGATTCTCAACAGGTTGCAAAAACATTTGCCAACTTTTAGAATCGATGCCACCAAGGAATAAGGTACATGGACTTAAGCCATTTGCAAAACACATTTGCAAACTAAAGTCACATGCTACAAGGATTATGCATGAACCTCAACTATTTGCAAAACACATTTGCAAACAATAGTATCATGCTACAAGGAGAAGGTGTATGGACTTCAACCATTTGCAAAACACATTTGCACATGCTACATTGATTATGCATGAGCTTCATCTATTTGCGAAACACATTCGCAAATAATAGCAACATGCTAAAGAGAGCTAGAGCAAACACAATGAGCTATCAACACATGACTAACTCAAGCTACTAGTCAAAGACCCCTCTTAATAGTACGGCAACCTAAATTAGCAATCCGGTCTTCTAACCAAACACCAAGACCGGTAAAAGACTAGGAACAACTCCTTAGCCCTAGCTAGTCATACCTTTGCCTTGAGCATCTTCTTGAAGCTTGATGACGCACATCTTTACTTCAAGTCTGGGTTCTTGACTTGATATGCATCAACCCATGATGCATTCTTTGCTTGACCTCCATCAACACATGATAGGTCTTCTTTTGATTTGATGATCAACTCATGATCATCTCTTCTTCTTGAACGTCATCAACACATGATGATTTCCTTCATCGAGTTCTTGATACACATCAATACATGATGCATCATTTACTTGAACTTCTTGACTTCAACATCATCAACACACGATGATCTTCTTTACTTCAGGACCTTGTCTTGAACATCACCAACACATGATGATTTCCTTCATCCCAAGTCTTGACTTGATGACGATCAACTCATGATGTCATCCAAACTCTTCAACAGTTTTTTGAAGGCGGCTTCGGCGAGGATGGAATTCGGCTGAGATTTGGGCCGAAAGCGAAGATGGGCTGTGCTGTGGCTACTTTTTTTGGCCTAGAGCGCGTTAGGGAATTTAATCTTGAATTTTGATTTTAGAAAATTCCGGAATTAGTTTTTGAGCTCTTAAAAACAACAAATAAACTCTAAAAATACCGAGAAAATTCAAAGAGGTACTTTAGAATATTCCAAATCGAAATAAAATATTTTCATACTTTGAAATTGTTTTAACAAACCTGAAAAAAATCCTATATAGGCTCAAAAAAAGGGGAAAGCATTTTAAATTTCTAGATAATTCAGAAATTGGCTAAAAAAATTTAGAAATAAATAAAATAAATATTTTTAGCTGTAAACTGAAAATTGAGGCTGTTACATAAGCGGTGTAGATATTTTTCTCTTTTTCTTCTTAATTTCTAGCCATTTAGAGCCAACATGGTGGCTTATTTTTCTTTTTTTAAATAATAATATAGATAGATTGGACCTCCACTAGAATATTACAAATGTTCTTTTCCTTTTTGGAATTTCATCATGAATAAAAGAAATGTCAATTTTAGGCTCCATTTGTCTGGCGTGGCTTTTGAAAAGCACTTACACTTTTTTTTCTATTTTTGGGCATTGATGTTAGTGGAAACCATCTTTTTAAGCGACTACAACATAGTTTTACTTTAATTGGTAAAAATTCCTGTAGACTATAACTAACTAGATTCTATAGTGCATCAATTCACATAATAGTTTCTGTTTTCAAAGAATTTGTTCTCTAATTAATACCCTCACCCTCCAGGCTACGTCGTGGGCCTTCATATAGGTCAGGTCTGTCGACACGACGCTCCGCTTCTCTGGACCTTGTCCTCTTTAGAATTCAGATCGCATATCAACGACAAGATTACAGTAAAAGTGCTAATAAATAATAAAAAAAATACCCGTGAAGTTGTTCTAATCTTCAGGGTAGCAGTCACGTCAGAGACATTCAAGAAAGATTCCAGCACTACAAGCCCGTCGACGTCGCACTAGTGACGATCTATAGCGTGGATGATCATTGCATTTGTTTTGCAAGAATTTTGGGCTGGGCAACTGAAGCTGAAGCTGTACTCTTTTTAAATATCGATAAGTGAGAACTAATAAGGGAACAGAAGGATTTTAGAACAGCTTCGAAAGAAAATGGAGGAATATGAATATGTGATGCTCTCTCGTACTATCACAATTTTTGCAACCATTTGAACTCTCGAATGAATCCTTGATTTACTGCTCATCCAATCCTCCCAAGCTCTTAGAAAAAAAATTAGCACATCACGGCCACCCCTAGCTCTCTCATGTGACTTTCTTTCTGTAATGAAAACTAATTTTAGAGTTGAGTTTGTTGGGATCACGTGCAGATTTTAACTGTCAGTCTTCGAGATAGATTTTCATAACAGAATGCAGGCCTCAGACTAGTTCCTCACGAAAGTTCCAAACCTAGTAAAGCAAAAATTAGGAAATATGCTAGGCTTAAAAACTGTCCACCACATGTTTCTTGTACGAGTAGGATAAGAAACATGGTTGCTGAATATGATGCGGTTGCGATTTGGAGAGGTCGATCGGACTGTGTTTTTGGATTGAGCTTCATCCTTGGCTGGTGTGTCACTTTATGGTGCCTTCTTCTCATTCTCATGTCGGGGAGAATCTTTGTGTCATCGCTACGGTTACCTAAGTTTTTGTCGAGCGAGCTCTATTATTGCAATCAAGGAATACATAATCGGAGCAGTGTAGTTTCCTGGTTGCTGGTCGGGAACGATTACCGGTTTTTCCGGTAAAAACCTAGATGAAATTCGCTCAAATTTAATTAAAAACCATTCAAAATTTAAAATTTAAAATTTAAACTTGCAAAATCCCCAAAAACCGGCCGAGATTTTGTATCCTGAATCCCAACCGGTAACCGGTAAGGCTGGGAATTTTTCCCCTTGCAGTGCACCTTTTCCTATCACGTTCATGGCGCTGGACGTTGATGCAAAAGAGCAAAAGAACCATGTCTATCTCTTCCCCCTTGGAAATTCCTCCATTTCCCAAAGCTCAGGCTTCGGTTATCGGCCGGGATTTTTTTCCTTAATTGCAGTGCGTCTTTTCCTATCGGGTTCATGGCGCTGGACGTTGATGCAAAAGAGCAAAAGAACCATGCCTATCTCTTCCCCCTTGGAGATTCCTCCATTTTTAAAAGCTCAGGCTCCTTTTGCTGTCTGCACTGCACTCTGCCACTTGCGACGCAGCGACTGTCCGCACATTCGTCGTCAGTGAATTGTTACAAAAGTTTTACCCGAACATATGTATATCTAGGACGTTCGAGATAACTATGGCGCCCCTGCCACCGGATACCAGACAGTAGTAAATCTTGAGTTTATATGGATCCAATTCCTTTATGGAGTCCCTCTGTTACTATCCATTGGGTTTATTTAACCTAGTGCTGCATGTTTATTTTGAATGCAACACTGGGGATACAAGTGCTATGTAATGTTCCTAAATTCTGGGACCGTTAAACTTTTCACGACCGTTTAGAATGTACAGTTACGAAGTAAGCAATGTCTCAAATAAGTTTTCGATTACAACAAAATCCAACATTTTATTACCTAAGATTAAGGCTTAACATCCAGTTTTTACACTGACACGGGCATCTAAGCCCAAAATTAATATAATACAAGACAAAAGAACTCCAAACCACAATCACGCTTGAGCGCAGTCGAGACCTAATAACAATAGTTGTTACTATCCGTGGGTCCACCAAAATCCTGTCCAACAAGATCATCTGCATTTTTCCAGGTTTCCTCTGTAGATGATTTTGCAGATTATACAAGAATGAGTACAACTTCCGTACTCAACAAGCCACATGGAAAAGCTAAATAATTACATGTAAGGAGTTCAATGGATGGTTAGGGTTTACCTTAACAGGTATATGTAGATGTATTTTGCAGTTAAAACTGTTTATATTTAAAACAGTAAAACAATAATAAATAATAACATCAGAGGTTTCTCAACAAACTCAATTACCAACTTAACATCTCAAAACTCTACTTATGCCTTTGTACTGGAATCACCCATTAACACAGCTTCATTAACCGGAAGAACGGCGTATTCGAATACTTTTAATTATTCACTTTGCAGAGCTGCCCAACTTTACCCACAAGATATCTCATACTCATAGTGTCAGAACATAGACACGCAACATGTTAGCGTATGACTGAGTTGAGATAACAAAATTTTTTCACTGCTCAACCTCTCTAATCTCTACCCGGTAGGTTCAAACCCATACAACCCTCGGGAGACTCCACCGGTCACTGTGGATCTTGGCCCTGATGCTGACAGGACCATACCATTGTATAGACCAGCGAGTGTCCCTCCAGACCCACTCCTGTCCCATTCTTGATACTGTATATATTCAATTATTATTCAATCGGAAAAGCAGTGTACTAAGCTAGGGAGTAATGACCACGCATGTGGTTGAGCGATTTTCTGTGTTTGTTACTGTGGCACAAGGTTCTTGTCCTTATTTGTCTCTAGTGGGGAAGTGGACTGACAACCAACTCGTGGCCTTCCACCCTCTTGGCCCCACCTTTGACTCGCTTTTACCACAAGTCTTATTGGGTTGTCCAACGTCCTGGATCCAACCCTACTCTCCTCCAAAAACCATTGCCGAACCGCTAACACTCTCTTTTTATTGATAAACATATTTGTGTGACAAAGCTTTTTATATAGCTAATATTTTATGTGAACTTGTCAAGGTGAATATGACCTACAAGTGCTGGGTATTTGTCAAGGTGAATATGGTCTACAAGTGCTGGGTGGGTTTGTACGTAGGGAATAGGATTTATCTAATTATCATGGCATTCAAAAGTATTATTTCAATATTTAAAGTAAAAGGCACAAATACAATAATGGAAGTAATAATAAATATATGAAATGTGGGTTCAAAATAGTCAAAGAATGCAACTTGCCTTCTTGCACAAAGTCCTGTTGATATTGGTCTTGTTCGGTGTCTTTTGGAATCTGGTCATCAAAATCGTGACCTAACGAGAAACAATATAATAAAATAAACCAAATAAAATCCGGCTCGACAAGGAATGAGCTGGGAACAATATGCAAGTAAATAAAATCAAAAAGAAACTTAAAGGAAGGTGGGGTGGAGTGGTGGAGATTTATTTGGTGTTTAATTGGACTGAACAGAGTTGAGATTTGAATCTAAGTACAACAAAAATATAGAAAAGAGATAATGAATCCTATAGAAAGGTGAAAAGATTTATTAGGAGCTTGATATAGCTGAATGGAGTCAAGAATAAGCTTTCTAGGTTCGAGATGGTGGAAAAGAGTATAATATGTCGAATTAGGGTTTCAGAAATGAAAATGTGTCAGATAATGAATAGTACTATTTTACTATTTATGGACAAAAAATGGGCTATGAACAGAAACAAGAAATGCTTTTTCAGCTAATGAACAGTAATCCGTTTTTTTCCCGGTTATGAACAGTAAAAGGAATTACTGTGCATTGAACAGTAAAAGGCTGTATTCGAATGAACAGTAAATGACCGCCCCATTTACTATGTGGCCCACGGCCCATTCGGTCGGGCCTTTAAGACCTGCCTTCACCGAAAACTTGAGCGCCTCAGCAACAAGGTCCGTCTTGGAGGAAGGAAAGGCGGAGGTGTTAGCGGCGCCCGGTGGCGGCGATGCCGTGATGGACCGAGATGGGCGGAGGCTGACCGAGGTATGAGCTCTTCCCCCCTTGGATTTTTGTGTGGGCTGGGTTCTTGAGTATTGGTTTTTGGGGTGGTGGCGGTCGGCTACGAAGAGGATGGGGTGGTGGTGGCGGCGAGGTGCTCCGGCCAAATCAGCCGGGCTAGAGTGAGAGGGAGCAGAGGGGGTGGCGTTGGGGTGGGAGAGGAAGGGACGGGGAGGGGTGAAATCACCTCACGGGCTCAGTAGGGAAGAAAAGGGGGCAGCGGCGGGAGCTCAAAATCCGGCCGATGCTGGGAGGGGAGGGGATTAGGGGAGGTGGGAGATAGAGAGGAAGGGATGCTCTGGGCGGGCTTTTATAGGCGGGCGGAGGCGGTGGGAGCAGTGCGGCGCTGGTGCGACGGGCGCGACGTGTGCAACTACGCGCGTTTGGGCGGCGCCGAGCGGGGAGGTGGCAGCATGGGCGTGCACGTGGGCAGCGTCGCAGTGGCGGTGCCCCCTCACTAGAGCAAGGCGGGAAGTGGCGCGACGGGCGATGGGACGGGAGCAGCAACATGGCTGGCAAATTGGGGCGCGATGCATTGAAGCGTTGAGAAAGGTGGCGGTGGCGGCGTTGGAGGCGGTGACGTCCGGAAGGATGACGACCGAGCGTGACGGGGGAAAAGAAGAAAGGGGGTGGCGCCCGGGAGAGGAATGCGCCACCAGGTTGGGAAAGGCAGAAAACCAAGAAAGGAAAGCGGGAAGGGGAGGGAAAATGCCAATTGGGCAAGATTTCGAAATTCAACCAAAAGATTCAAAAAATTTTGAAATCTCTGAATTTTTGGGTTTGTTTCATGTTAGCTATTCGATTTGAATTCCTGGCTTGGGGTTTAAGTGTATCCCAGAGGAAACCTTTTTATTAAGAAAAATCCATTGGAGCTTATTGGCGGAGCGGCCTCTGAGCTAGGACAGAATTGCCAAATAGTGGAAAAACAGATACGGTAGTCTATAAAAGTTCCTTCTCTAGCCTACTGTTCATCATGTGAGATAGCCATCTAAGTCTAACCCAGACCAAAGGGGAAACGTATCATCTACCATTACATAGTAATGTCATGGATGAACAGTACCGTGACACTGCGTACGAGCTATTAGATCGAAAACGAGAGGCCTAGAGTGATGTGCGCACTGCTCCAAAATACTGCAGCGCATACTGTAGCAAAAACACTGTACCATTGGCACTGTTTACGAGCACTGTAGCATCACTGTAGTTGTTGATCTGGCCGTTCTTTCTAAATCCAACGGCTCAGATCTATCTAATGTTATGGCACTGTTCACAATGACATTTCAGTTGGAATGTTAAGAGGATACAAATCCGACCAAAGGTAGCTCCTCCCCTGGTGGGATTAATTGAACAAGCCAGTCGGATTGAAATCCATCCAGTGAAACGCGTGAATTTCATTGTAATTTCACAGCAAACAAAATCGGGAAAAGTCGGTGCGCTCCAACTTGCAAACAGGGTGCTGGAAAAGGAACCAGAGGATCCAAACCCAAGCTCAAATTAAACAAGCAAAGGTTCATGAGGACTGAATTGGCACTTGGCAGGCATGTATACGTCGTACCTGACTAACTGAAGACATACAGAACTAGGCAAATAATCAGGTGACGCGACGCAAATCGATCTCATCCTGTGGTCTGACGAGGGACGAGCATTCTAGGCGGCCGAAAGTTTTGGTTGTGCGTGCACCATCACTCGTCAGGCATCTCGCCAGCAGCAGCAGCAGCTCACAGATATTTCTTGGTCTAACGATTGGGGTGGCACCAGGGTATCAGCGTGCATGCGCACATTTACCCGGCCGCTAGTACTCTTACCTTGGGTTTCTCTATCTCAGTCCTTATGATACTCATTCGTGTGCGCATTTCACTTATCCACATCGATTTCACTTTGCATGCAGCAGAATCTGGCCGTGATCAAGTAATATATGGTACTATTAGTTTGCAACCCATTGGCTGACGCAGATCTCAAAGAAAGGAGCGATAGAGACGAGCACTTAACAGACTGGCTCTGATTAAGACAGAAAGAGGCCGGCCTCTGTTTTTCTAGACGACTGCTGAAGGGAGAGGAATTTTTTTTTGCCGTATCGGTATTTTTTTAAATCCTATTTACAGGTATGGCCGTCTACATTTTTTTTTTACAAATTTGACACCCTGCCACGTGTAGCCGCCATTCCACGCCCACCACGTCGTCTCCCACCACATGGCCGCCATGCGGTAGCGCCCTGCCACAGCCACTTGTCCCCCCTCACCTGGGATTAGGGTTTGGGCCGGAATTAGGGTTTAAACCGATTAGGTTTCGGTACTGTTTGTAGGAATTTTAAAATATAGTAAATGAATTTAAAAAATTATAAAATTTTATGTGAATGCTTCTAACGCGGTGTACTTTCTTGTGTAATTTTTTCATAATTTTACTCGTTCTAGTTTTATCTCGCAATTTCATTTAAGTTTGCAATGAAGTTGCAATGTCCGTTTTCATACAGATAATTGTTGACATTTCACGCGTTACAAGCGTTACATGAAACACACGCTGGTTTATTGCAATCGGGATGAAGGATGACACAGTATTATCACATGTAACCCGATCAAATAGGATACTCTTTGTTACTTTATCAGTTTACTGTGGATGATATTCTTTAATATTATATTATACCACAGTCTAGATAAGTTTGTGCATGAACCAACTGAGGGAAACTGTGGCATACAGATCATATAACGATGTACCATAACCTCTGACTCGTGTGCTTTTCGAAGGCTATGGTACATCGTTATATGATCTGCACGCTACATATTTTTCTCAGTTGGTTCATGCACAATCTTATATAGCCTGTGGTACAATACAGATCATTCAGGGCAAACTGATAATTTGACAAAAGGTGTCCTATTTAATGATATGTGCACCTAGTCTCCACGGCGCCATAGCGAGTGCCCTTTGTCTTGGGGCTGCCCACGGTGGTAGCGAGTGTCGAAGTCGTCCATATCCTGCGATTCTAAGATGTAAGCGGATCGTACAGTAACAAACGCCACAAGGATGTAAATTGTATATAACTCATGTCTTCGATATGGAGTGCGTTTGGTTGACCGGATACGCTACAACATCGATCTCGGTCGAAGGAGCCTTCCCCTTCCCCTTGTCGTGGGACTCTCCATGTCGGGCTGGTATGTCGAAGTCGTCCATGTCCTGCGATTCCATGATGTAAATGCACCATACAGTGAAAAACGTAACAATGATGTAAATTCTTTATAACTCACATTGTCGATATGGATTACGCCCGGGCGACCAGATACGCTATGGCGACTAGGCTTAGCCGCAGGAGCCTCCCCCTTGTCGTGGGACTCTCCACGTCTGGCTGGTATGTCGAAGTCGTCCATGTCCTGCGAATCCATGATGTAAGTGCACCATACAGTGACAAACGTAACAAGGATGTAAATTCTTCATAACTCACGTCGTCGATATGGATTACTTCCGGGTGAGTCCTGGGCTCCATCGGTGCCTCCTCAACAGGGTCTGGTACGTAAGGTTTGTACCGCATGAAGGTCTCAGCCCGCATCGAGTAGTTCAACACGTACTTCTGCTGGATGAACGCCCTATCGTACATCTTCGGGCCGTCGATCCACTGGAAGAAGTGGCAACGCATCTCGAGCTGCCATTACATGGGGATGAAGTTAAAAATTTATGAAAATCAACGTAGGGAGAGGAAAATCGATGTGTGCGAAAGAAACTCTTACGAGGTGGTGCCGCACGTGTAGTACGCCCGGGCGGAGGTGTCTAGGTGTGTGGACTGAATGATCTCTGCTGGCTCGCCACACACACACGGTGGGACTGGAAACCGTGGTGGTACTCGAGCATCTTGTTACGTCCGACCCGGGGTCACCCGGAGAGGTCCCTTAAGACCACCCAGAGGTCCTCCAAGACCTCTCGGAAGGTCCTTCAAGACCACCCGGATGTCCCCAAGGTGGACTCGAGACAACCACGAGATGACCCCAAGTGCCACGACCCGACCGAGGGGTGGTCGAGAGACCGAACCCGAGGAGGTTGTGGAACCAGAGGGGACCCAAAGACCTCACACGACTAGGTCCGAGGGTGCTCGTGGAGGGCTGGGATCACCCCAAAAACCTCCCACGACCAGACCCGAGGGTGGTCGTGGTGAGCAGGGATCACCTCATGGTCCTTTGTGTGAACCGAGCTAGTCCCAAGGATCAACGGTTAGCTCTTCACAACATACAACAGTGGTAACATACATCAAACGCAAGCTTTATTAACAACAGAGTTGATTACAAAGGGGAGGATTACAAGTCCGCAAACAAAATACAGCGGAAGATAAATAAGTAGACCACCCGATACACCACAGGCAATCGGCTGGAGGGCGCATCCTAATTGGCCAGGACCTCTAGGTCCACTACGAAGACCTCCTCAAGCTTTCTTTTCCTACTCAATAAGAATATCAAGCAAGAGTGAGCACAACAACCGTGCTCTCAAGTTATACCCGTCAAATAACAGAATGACATGCATAAATGGATATCCCAAAGGAAGGCTTAATATGGTTGATTTGCATAAAGCCAAGTTTCATTTAAATACAACTACTAAGTTCTAAGGTAGTTAACAATAATTAAAATTCATTTTCTAAATCTCAGTTTTCAGTTGGATAACATTCATCACAAGTGGTGAAGGATACCCTCCTGTCACAAGGCTCCCTGCCAAACCCATTTGACAAACCATTTTGAAACAAAACTGAGATCTAACTTTGAGTGGCTTTGCTAGCATGTCCATGACCGTGGATGCGGCTATTCGAATAGATTTACACTCTGTAGAGGTGTATAGCTTTACCCACATGAGATAATCCACTTATACTGTCTGCTTACACACTTCCGAAG
This sequence comes from Phyllostachys edulis, assembly GCA_036346405.1. Taxonomy (NCBI): domain Eukaryota; kingdom Viridiplantae; phylum Streptophyta; class Magnoliopsida; order Poales; family Poaceae; genus Phyllostachys; species Phyllostachys edulis. Next base: position 109,469,340 of record CM070545.1, read on the forward strand.
GTGTGCGACTAAGGGGTTACCACAAGGCCTTTACAATGCTTCATTCCATCGTAGCCCCTCCTCGCTAAGGTTTCGCCTCCTTTGGATAGAAACCCGTAGGATCTAGGCCCCCTTTTGCGCCAGGTGGGACTTACATAGTCGTAACATGACAACCCACTGCATCAGAAGGAACAGCCATGATGGAACGTTACAAATTAGTTGGCCAGGTCCTGCCCACTCAAGACATGTGGTTGCACAGGGTGGCTAGCAAGATGCGGCTTTCAGACCGGTCCTTAACTGACCTAGGCGACCCCCACGAACCCTGGGCCTCAACCTTACCCAGGTTGAACCCGTGCATAAACATGCACTAGCCAACAAACCAATTCGCCCAAGTCCAAACCTATTTTCCACTTCTTTGCTTTTCAAACACATTTACAAATCTCCATGACAACCCAATGTCATGGCTGAGCTTTTAAAATATTTAGACAACATTGGTCATTTGGCAGTAAAACTCCCAAACCAAGATTTTGGTCTAAGCATGACTAAGCATCAAATATTTGCAATACATGCTAGTTCATACTAAGGTACCAACTAGCTTTTACTACGGTAACAAAGGGTGATTGATTCAATAATCAAGATTGGTTGTACAACGGATTTAGGAGTAACTTCAAAGTTAAAACATGGATTGAAATACTTGAATTGAAATAAGCATGCAGTAATACTTGAAACAAAACATAGATAATATGAGATAATGGGTGCAACATGGTCAAGGGTGTAACTTGCCTAGACCGAAAGCTTGAGGAACTAATTGGGAGAACTCGGGCTCCCCGAAGGGTCGCAATCTACACGAGACAAAGCAAAGCAAAATCAAATAACAGCCAATAAGATCCAAATGAACTCCAAACAAACCCAAATAGCAAAGAATAGAACAAGATGAACTAAGAAAGGGCTCTCAGAAGGAGGTCCAAGAGGTTGAAGGGAGGTCCAACGAGTTGGAGGAAGTCCTCAAAAGAGGGTGGTCTTTGCAAAAGACCAAAAGGGCGGCAAAGACCAAGAAGGTAATCTTTGCAAAAAGGAAGGTCCTGAGAAGGTCCCGAGAGGGCAAAAGGGAGGTCTCAGAGGAGGAGGTCCAGAGGAGGACCCAAGAAGGTTGTCTCTGCAAGAAGACCGAGAGGGCTGTCTTTGCGAAGAGACCTGCAAAGACTGGGAGGGTGGTCTTTGCGAAAAGACTAGCAACGACCGAGAGGGTGGTCTTTGCCAAGGGATGTCTTGAGGAGCTCAAGGGACGTCCTAGGGAGGATGTCCCGAGGAGGTCAAGGAGGTCTTTCAGGAGGTCTTGAGATGGCTGTGTTTGCAAGAAGACCAAGAAGGTCATCTTTGCAAAAAGGGGCCCTCAGGAGCTCCAAAGGAGGAGGTTCAACAAAGGACACGACTATGCTACGTGGTCGTAAGACAAATATGACTACGCAACATAGTCATGCAAGGAATGCAAAAAGGATACGGAGGTACTCACCAAGGCCGAGAGGGCGATAGAAGAGGAGGGGGAGGAGGTCGAGGGCTCAGCGGTGACGGTTGAGGACGGCGTGGCGCTCCGGCGAACTCCTTTGGTAGCGAAGTGGCGGCGCAAACTCCGGCGAGCTCCTTGTCGATGAGGAGGGGATGGCACCGCCTCAATAGACTCCTTGGTGCAGCTTCAAGCACTGAGCAAGATGAAAAAGAGCTGGAGAGCTAAGTGGCCAAAGGTGAGGAAAGGAGGGCTGCTCAGGCTATTTATAGCCAAGAAAGAAGGAAAGGGAGTCACTAAGGGACCCACAAGTCAAAGGTAGGTGAATGACAAGACAAGGTATGGCCTGAAAAGAAGGAAAAGATGGGGCAGGTAAAGGAAAAGACAAAAAGGGGAACACACGGTACCACAGCGGTGACCGCATTAACTGCGCAAGGACTTCTGTGGTGGAAGGAAAAAGGAGGCGAGCAGAGCTGATAGGTGGGACCAGTCAACTGCATGGGTGAGGTGGTCAAACCAAAAGGGTGGTCATGACCAAGGGGGAGGTCATGACTAGCAAAGGTGGTCTCGACCGCAAGGGTGGTCTTTGCAAAAAAACCAACAAGAGAGGTCATGACCACATAGGTGGTCGTGACCAGAAAAGGGGGTGGTCTTTGCAAAAAGACCACAGGGAAGTCCCGACCAAAGGAGGTCACGACAAAATGACAAAAGAGGAGGTCGCGGCTCCAAGGGGAGGTCGCGGCTAAAGGACAAAAAGAGGAGGTCGCGGCTAAAGGACAAAAAGAGGAGATCGCGGCCTCAAGGGGAGGTCGTGGCTAAAAGACAAAAAGAGGAGGTCGCGGCCTCAAGGGGAGGTCGCGGCTAAAGGACAAAAAAGTGGAGGTCGCGGCCTCAAGGGGAGGTCGCGACTAAAGGACAAAAATAGAGGAGGTCACGGCCTCAAGGGGAGGTTGCGACCAAGAGGGAGGTCCTGACCACAAGGGGTGGTCATGACCAGGAGGGTGGTCTTCACAAAAAGACCACAAGGGTGGTCTTTGCAAAAAGACCAGAGGTCGGGAGGACAAAGAGGTCCCAAACCAGGAGATCTGGAGGACAAAGAGGTCCTGGGGAAATCCCGCAAAGGTGGTCCTTGCAAAAAGACCACGATATCCTGAAGAGAAGGAGGTCAAAAGGGCAAGGGAAAAGGCACAGTGAAACAAAGCGGTCTGATTCAGATCGGGTGGCTCAAAAAGGATGGGACATTTGGACTAGCCGAACATGCCCCAAGATCAGACCGTCCAATGCAAATTGGATGGTTCCAAACGAAGGCACGGCGCTGGGCCGCGTGGGGAGGTCTGGGCCCTCAGATCCCAACGAAGGGAGGTCTGGACCCTTAGAGGGAGGTCCTGACGTTGAGGATTTTAAAGGAAAAGGGATCCAATGGAGAAGATCCACGGAAGGTGGTCCAAAGGAGGTCCTAACGGCCAAGATGAAAGGTAGAGGAGGTCTTGACGATCAGGACAAACTCAAAGGAGATCCTGATGGTCAAGAGGAGATCAAAGGAGGTCTTGACGACCAGGATGAACCGGAGGGAGGTCCTGACGGTCAAGATGGAATAAGGGGAGATCTCGACGACTAGGATGAACCCGAGGGAGGTCCTGTCGGTCAAGATGGAATCAAAGGAGATCTCGACGGTCAAGACCAACACAGCGGAGGTCTCAACGGTCAAGACGGAGCTAAAGGAGATCTTGACGGTCAAGACCAACACAGGGAAGGTCTCAACGGTCAAGATGAAACCAAAAGAGATCTCGACGGTCAAGACCAACACAGAGGAGGTCTCAACGGTCAAGATGGAACCAAAGGAGATCTCGACGGTCAAGACCAACACAGGGAAGGTCTCAACGGTCAAGATGGAACCAAAGGAGATCTCGACGGTCAAGACCAACACAGGAAAGGTCTCAACGGTCAAGATGGAGCTAAAGGAGATCTTGACGGTCAAGACCAACACAGGGGAGGTCCGAATCACAAAGAGATTCAAACCAACAAAGAGGAGGTCTAAACCAAAAGGAGGTTTATACCACAAGAGAGGACTAGGCGCAGGGGAGGTCTGGACATAAGAGAATGTCCAAATAGGATGGAGGGAGGGGTCAGGGCACAAGAGCTGGGCAAGGGGAGAGCAGAACTAACAGAGAAAGGGAGAGACTACTCCAGAGCTCGAACAACTCCAAATAAACCAAGCTTTAGGATTAGTTGAAGTTTGATTTAGTAATTTTAAACACCCAATTTCCGAAAATATCAAGTTAAGCTTTGAACTCTCATCAAAACCAAATGGTTTTTTTTTATTTTGAAATTTTCAAAAAGGCTTAGAAAACCGGGGTGTTACACATCTTTCCTAGGTTGGATCAGTGCACTCGATACACACGGCTGATAGATAAGGCGTACCGTGCTATAGCTTGTTGCACGACCACCTTGGTAGGGAAGCGCGGCCCAACTAAGAAGGTGTCGGCATCAAACCCCCACTAAGAGCTTTCTTCTTGCGGCAGTACGAGTTAACACACCGTGATATCATTAAGTCTCGATGCTACGTAAGGCACCAGCGATGACACATTCCCCCCGGTGGGACCACTGGCTTGGTGTGCATCCTCGTCACTACCATCCGAGCTTGGGTCAGCATCCTCGTCGAACTCCAACCCGAGAAGCTTGTCCGATAGATACTCGTGGCAGTCAATACGGGCCGACCACCACATTTTCTCCCCCTCATTTCGCACAAAATTATGCGCGGGTCTTTCCTCCGAGGAAGCACATTCCGTGCTGCCGTTTTTAGGCTCAGGCTGCATTTGCCCACTTGTAGAGGCCCCGGCATCATCAAGGTTTCTCAGTGCCCTGTGTACAAAATTCACGTACACCATCAGCCTCCCGTGAATGGCCGCCTCGGGCTGGGAGGCAATCTGCATGTATTGGCTCCATGGTACGCTTCCAGCCACCTTGACGAGCTCCCACACATCATTCGTGCAGGTGATCCTCTCAATCACAATTTTCTTCGTCCTTGCCTCCGTAATGAACTCCATCTGGATGCAGCTCTGAATCTTATGAATATTCATCGCGTCGAGCCCCTCCGCCCGGACCACCTTGTACTGGCATCTCTACAGATCCAACCCGCTGGGTCCGGCCCGTACGAGACCATCGCCATAAAACACTAACAAGTCTTGCAAGTTCGAAATTACCTAAAGCCACAACAACCCCATCCGCGGTACATATGTGTAATTAAATAAGACAAATTGCATACAAGTGATGGATTACATATGCGTAATTAAATAGGAATAATTAATTAATTACCAACAATTTCTGGAACTTAATTACGAGTAATTATTTACCACTAAACTAATTACTAGTAGTTAATTTGCACTAATATAATATGTCGCACTGATGACCACTAAACTAATTACGACTAATTATTTACCACTAAACTAATTAACTATGAATAAACTCACTAATTACAACTGATTAATTACCACTAAACTAACTAATTACGACTAGTTAATTACCACTAAATAAATTATGAGTAGCTAATTTGCACTAATATAATATGGCGAATTGTTAACCACTAAACTAATTATGACTAATTATTTATCACTAAACTAATTGACTACGACTAAACTAACTAATTAACACTAATTAATTACCACTAAACTAAGTAATTACGACTAAATAAATTATGAGTAGTTAATTCGCACTAATATAATATGCGGGACTGATAACCACAGAACTAATTACAACTATTTATTTATCACTAAACTAACTAATTAATTACTAGTAAACTAACTAATTACTAACTAATTAATAACCAGAAAACTAACTAATTATGTTAATAACTACAAAAGCATCCGATAAATTACTTGCCCTTCGGGGGTAAGCTATCAAAACAAGCCGAGCGACAAGCAGCAAGCAAATACTTAATCTAAAAAAAATATTATGTTACGTTCTCTGAGTTCTCAGCGACGAGCGCCAGAACGAGAAGTGAAACGCAATTGGGATGAGCAAAGAGCAACTGCGACATTTCAGTATTTATAGCTGAGCGAAAGAGGAGCTGCTGCATTGGCACTGGGAATTTCGGATGCATTGTCTACGCATAGCATTGCGGGCAAGGGGGGACAGCCGCGAGGAGTCAACAGATGTGCGGAGGAGGGAGGATGGACGGTTGGAAAGGTGGGTGGCCGTGTGGGAGGGGGGGAGAGGAAGGCTGGCGGGAGGGGGGCCATGCGTTCGGTAGGGGGAACGGGTGACACGTTGCGGGAAGAAATTAGTACACTTAAATAAAATTACGAGATAAAACCAGAATGATTAAAATTATGGAACAATTACACAAGAAACTATACCGCGTTAGGAGCATTCACATAAAATTTCATAATTTTTGAACTCATTTGCTATATTTTAAAATTCCTACAAACAGTGCCAAAACCTAATCAGCTTAAACCCTAATTTCGGGACAAACCCTAGTCCCGAGGGAGGGGAGACAAGTGGCAGCGGCTGGGTGCTACCACACGGCGGTTGTGCGGCAGTGTCACCGTACGGTAGCCGTATGGTGGGAGGTGACGTGGCGGTGTGGGATGGCAGCCGCACGGTGGCCGTACGGCAGGGTGCCAAATATTTTAAAAAAAATTGTAAACAGCCATACCTATAAATACGATTCAAAAAAGTGCCAATACGGCAAAAAAAATCAAAGAGAGTGCACATACATATTTGTGGTGTGTGTATGTGGTGGTGTGTGCGTGCATGTGTGTCTTCCTTATAATTGAAAAAAAAAAGTTGGACATAAAAGCTTGCTGGTAGCTAAGCCATGCTTATCGCAGAAAAGTCTAGCTTTTGTTAGCTTCGAGGCATGTGTTGGAGTTTTTGGGCTTGCCCATTCAATATTCTAATTAAATCCTAGGAAAATCCCAAAGGCTTTTATGGCGCGCTTTAACTGCGTTTAAATAGAGTTATTACTTCAGTTTTCTTTCTTATGGTTGATTTTATATGAAAGAGAAACATCTCCTCTCACAAGGATAGAATAGAGATATACCCCTCGAAGCGTAATGTAGATAGAATCGAGACTGCTTCTCTCGCCATGTTCCTCTGTGTTGCGCAACCTTGACTTCTCCATCCCTTCTTTGGTGTGCACCGACGTGGGGAGAGTAGTGTCTCCGAAGCCAGCGTCCCTCGTGGTCCTGCACGGGTTGGGGCAAATTAGGTTTTTGGGAAGCCTTCGTGCGATTGCTCACAGCTTCCTCCTTCTCCATCATTCACTTCACGTCGTCTTCTTCGCATCAGACTCTACTGTGACCTTCGCCGGAGCAATTCTCTGCAAGTCACGGTGATATCTTTTGATATGGCTAGGCCTTGCTTCCTAAAAATAAATCATGTGATGATGTTGATGCCCACTTATGTTAGTAGTGCTCTTGTTCTAGACTTTGCCTTGTTAGCTCGTGTATATGAGATAGAAATATTTGAATTGATGATCATTCTACTATTCATAGTTCCAAATATACCTAGTAGATATGCTGCTATTGCATCAATTATTATTTTCGGAATTAAACTAATTGTAAAACTATGCATATACCTAACAATCCAAAAACCTAATAGGCAATTTGTGATGGCTAGTTTTGCCGAGGCAATGAAACCAGAGAAATTCACTAGTGTGAATTTCAAGAGATAGCAGACAAGGGTCCAATTGTGGCTCTCGGCTATGAATGTATTTTGGGTCGTGATACCAGGTCCTGCAGGACCTTGTACTGCTGCACAACAAACAAAGTACGACATGGCTATGATAATATTTGTCGATGGCATTCTAAATATGTTGTCTGACTAGCTTTGTGATGTGTATATGCACATGAAGAACACTGCAGATTTGTGGCATGCACTCGAACATAAGTTCGCTGCCTCAGATGCTGGACATGAATTGTATGTCATGGAGCAATGTCATGATTACAAAATATTTGATAACCATTCTGTAGTCGAGCAGGCTCATGACCTACAATTCGTTGTGAGGGAACTCACCCACCTTGGTTGTCAATTGCCTAACAAATTTGTGGCTAGAGGCATTATTGCCAAATTGCCTCCAACCTGGAGGAATTTCGCCACATCTCTAAAACACAAGAGGCAAAATATTGTCATTGAGGATTTGGTTGCTAGTATTGATGTTGAAGAGAAGGCTCGGGCAAAGGACAAGACACCAATGGTGCAAGAGGGACAGTCTAGAACAAACATCATGCTGCATATTGACAAAGGGAAAGACAAGGTTGTTTCAACCAACAACTTCAAAAGGACCAACAACAATAAGAAAAAAGTGAACATGAAAGATATTATTTGCTTTGTTTGTGGCGAGACTGGTCATTGGGCCAAGAAATGCCACAAACAGATGGGCAAGAAAAATCATCCAATGCAGAAGAAGTCTGCTAATGTTATTATTGGCGAGGTCGAAGCATCTGGGTATGGTACTTTACCTAGTGTCTTTTCGGCATGTCAATCTACTGATTGGTAGATTGACACCAGGGCTAATATTCATGTATGACCTTATGCATCTATGTTTTCTTCTTACCAGGTCGCACGGGGTTCTTCCATCCTAATGGGGAATAGGTCACACGCTTCTGTTCTTGGTATTGGCATGGTAGATCTGAAGTTCAATTAAAAAAGATCGTGCACTTGAATAACATGCAACATGCCCCTATAATAAATAAGAATCTCATCAGCAATTCCCTTCTATGTCGAGATGGGTTCAAGTTGGTCTTCGAGTCAAATAAAGTAGTCATGTCAAAATTATTGACTCTTTATTGGAAAATGCTATGAGTGCGGAGGCTTGTTCCATTTTTCCCTCAGATTTTTGTAATAAGGTTGTGAACCATATTTATGACTCTACGAATGGTGGTGAGGCCAATGTGTGGCACTCACATTTATGTCATATAAATTTTGGTTGTATGTCTCGGCTTTCCAGTTTAAATTTAATTCCAACCTTTTCCATGGTCAATGTTCCAAATGTCAAATTTGTGTGCAAGCGACGAAACTTCGAAAGCCTCACAAGGCTATGGAGAAAATAAATTCGGAAAAATTGGAACTTATACATTCATACCTGTGTAAGATGAATGATATATTGACAAAAGGAGGGAAAATATATTTCATGACTTTAATTGATGATGCCACTACATATTGCTATGTGTATTTGTTGAAAACAAAGGATGAGGCATTAGACTACTTTAAAACTTATAAAGCTGAGGATGAGAATCAATTAGATAGAAAGATTAAAAGAATTAGGTCCGATTGTGGTGGAGAGTATTTTTCTAATGAGTTCAATTAGTTTTGTGCGGAACATGGAATTATCTATGAAAGGACACCTCCCTATTCACCCCAATGGAATGGGGTTGCTGAAAGAAAGAACCACACCTTGATTGACTTGGTGAATGCCATGTTAGATACCACGGTTATGTGTAAGGCATGGTGGGGGGAGGATGTGTTGACTACGTGTGATGTCCTAAATAGAGTCCCCACTGAAAATAGTGAGGTAACTCCATACGAAGGTTGGAAATGGATAAAACCATCACTCTCGTATTTGTGCACTTGGGGTGTTTGGCGAAAGTCAATGGAAGCTGATAAATATGTATACTATGATGGGGGTAAAGGAATAATATTATGTTTGTATGTTGATGACATACTTATCTTTGGGACAAACATTGATGTGATTGTATGTTGATGACATACTTATTTTTGGGACAAACATTGTTGTGATTAACGAGGTCAAGTCATTTTTATCCCAAAGTTTTGACATGAAAGATCTTGGAGAGGCTGATGCTATTTTAAACATTAAGGTGATCAAGGATGAGAATGGGATTACCTTGCTGCAATCTCATTATGTGGAAAAAGTCTTGAGCCGTTTTGGCTATTTGGGAAAGCAAGCCCTCTCCAACACCCTATGATACTAGTCTAATACTTCGAAAGAATCGAAGCCTAGGAAATGATCAATTGAGGTACTATTAGATTATTTATTCACTCATGTACTTGGGTAGTGCTACCTGTCCTAACATCTTTTTTGTTGTAAGCAAATTGAGCTGGTTTAGCGCTAATCCAGGAGATGATCATTGACGCGCACTTGAGCGGGTTATGCGCTATTTGAAAGGCACAATGAGTTATGGAATTCACTATACTGGGTATCCTGACGTACTTGAGGGATATAATGATTCTAATTGGATTTATGATGCTATTGAGATAAAGGCTATGAGTGGATATGTATTCACTCTAGACAGTGCTGCCGTCTCATGGAGGTTATGCAAACAGACCATACTGACAAGGTCAACCATAGAGGCGGAACTCACAGCATTAGACACAGCCACTGTTGAGGCAGAATGGCTGCAAGAATTCTTGATGGATTTACCGGTGGTTGAAAAACCAATTCCATCTATACTTATATTTTGTGATAACACTACTACAGAAAGGGTCATCACAGATGGTTTCTGAACCGTCTGACTTTATGTGTCTGTGATAACATGTGGTTATCACAGACGGTTTTTGAGCCTTCTATGATAAGAATAACACAGACGGTTTTATGGTATAACTGTCCATAAAGACCAACTATCACAGACGGTTATATGTACCAACTGTCTGTGAATAGATAAATAGCACAGACGGTTATGAAAAATAACCGTCTATGATATCATAATTATCACAGACAATTTTTGGTAGTAGCCGTCTGTGACATCTGACATATCACAGAGAATTTTTGGTAAACGATTTTTGGTGGTATCCGTTTGTGATTGAATACGTGTCACAGACGGTTGTTAGTAGTAGCCGTCTGTGATTGTAGATATATCACAGATGGTTTTTTGGTGGTAGCCGTTTGTGATTGGATATGTATCACATATGGTTTGTTGGTGGTTGCCGTCTACGATATTATACATTCATAGACTATTTTTTGTGGTAACCGTCTATGATAGTTTGCATTCACAGACGCTTTTTAGGGTTTTCGGCTAGTCTCACGTAATGCTAGCCATGCCCTCTGAAAACAAGCAAGCAGAAAATAGATATATCACAATTGATTTGATATAGAACAACTCAAAGTGATTTAAAAACTCAATATCAATTACAAAGTGATTTTCATTACAACTCAAAGTGAATTACAATAAATCGGTGTCGCAGGGGTGAAACTCTCCATTCTGGTTAATGATCTCCCCTATGATGAAGATGGCTAGCTGTCCTCGAATGTCCGTGAGTATTTCTAGATGGTAGCCACTTTCTTCCATTTCCATGCCATGTCGCTAGCAAGAGTAATGTAGTAAGCATATATATTTAAATTCATAATTATATAGAATTGACTGACAAACCTCTGGATCCTTCGTCTTAGCACTCATGATTTCTAGCATATGATGACAAACGTAGAATGCACATACCTTGCCTTATAGTTGTTGTTGGTGGCACTGCAAAAATAGAAGTGTGATATAGGATATATGTATAGTCAGTTCGAGAGGCCAGGTTACGAAGTGTGATATAGGATTATTGTGTTGTAGCGGGTACCGGAAATTTAGTCATGTGTCACAGTGTATCGCTCTGCTCCTTGTGTGTCCCTCCCTCAGCAACATAGGCGCTAAACGACCTACATGATTCTAAAAAGTTATCATCGGACATTTCAAACGAAGGAAGACTACAATAGAGTTACGTATGGAGGAAATGAGCATACCTGTCGAGTAATTTTTGCACAATGGTGAAGTCGTAATTTTTGTCGACTAGGGAATAAAGGTATATTACCTTGTTCCACTTTGGTACAATGACTAAAACGATCTAGTGGTACCTATGAGTATGTCGCTATAGTCATTAAACCTAAGTTCGTGTTGCGTATAAAGAACAAATGAAATTTGTATAGCAAGTAGTGAAGCACTTACCTCTAGTTGTAGGGCACCAGTATGTAGTCCTTGTCGCGGTGAGTAAACAATCCCCTCGTTATGTACTTCTCAACGTAGGATGCATCTTGGGTGATGCCTTGCTCAGAGATCAACTGTGGGTCGAGAAAACCCACCGGTTGTCGTGATCGCCGGGCTTCTTGCATCATGTGTCTATACATAAGCAATGAGTTATGATATTTATCGGTATTGTATGAATGTAGAACTTGATTGTACATACTTACAATGTCCAGCATCATAGAAGTGAGGCGTCGAGGGCGTCGATGTTGAATAGATCAAATAAGTCTTCGAAGCCCACGATGAAGTAGCCCGCCTTGTGGAGGAAATGGTTCTCCATGTAGCTGACGGTGAATCCATTAGGTCGATCTTCCCTCGCCTCGTCGGTCTACCGCATGTACCAGGCATGCAAAGTCCGGCAAGCCAAACTAGCATGGCGTAATATTGTGTCGGAGACCAATGGCATTCCGAGGGAGTACGTGCCAGGCTTGTGAGGCGCTTTAATCTTCTTCAATTTGGCCTTAGCGCCTCGCGTGTTATTTGTCTTCCTGGAAGATGACTCGACACGCTTTTCTTGTTTCTTAGGCGTAGTCTCCACGGAAGCCGATATGGAGGCCTTCTGAAGTGGGGGTTGAGGTGGAGTCATTGGGGGTACTATTGGAGAGGCATGGTCATTGTGTGAAGATCGCGGCATTGCAGGGTCAAGGGCGATGTCCCTTTTGGGCCACTAGACATAAGTGTGCAAGGTATCCCCTAGTGTTATGATATCTTCGTTCGGTGGCTTCTCCAACGGGACGACCATCAAATTATCATGTACCATGTCTACCTGGACCTTAGCATAACCCTGTGCTAGCTGGGCACATGCACCATTATCCCTTCCTCACATGGATACACCACCCCCGCCCAGCCTCAACAGAAATGGACCCAACCAGCCTCACTTGGAGCCTGTAGGGCATGGGCACCAACAAAACAATACACAATTAGCTAAGGCGTCCTACAAGCATATCTTTCGAGCATTCTGGAGATGTACATTACCTGGATGACGTCGATAGGTAATTGGACGTCGCCAAGTTCAGAAAGTGCAGGCGTGGATGCGATGCTACTCCGATGCTGAGGGGGACTGGCTCCCAAAATCATAGGGGTGGCTTGCGATTGGTTGATGAGTTGATTCATTTGTTCCTACAATGATGTTATCTGTCCTTGAAATTGTGCACTAATCTGTGCACAGATCTCCTCTTTCAATTGTTTCTCGCGTTCGGCCTTGGATCTCTTCCGACTCCTATACACCTTGGGGTCGTGTGGGAATCCATCCCTCCAAGGTATGTAAACCCCAAGGCCTCGCGTGCGACTCGGGTGCTCCTTGTTTCCCAGGGCTGTGGATAGTATATCATTCTCACTTACTTCTTGGAAGGAGCCTTGGGAAGATTGGGTACTCATTGTTTGTTGCAAGAGGCCATCATGTTATTTTAGACCCTACGAAGTTATGGACTTATTAACAACTAGGTAGTTCGATATATCTTACCAGGCATTGGGACACTGTCTCGTCTTCCAGGTTTGTGAAAGAGATGGCGTCCGACGACGTGATTGTGGCCCTCCCTCTTAACCAGTATCGGGCGCGCTCGTTTGTGATCTCGGTAAATGGCAGGAAGACCTACGACTAGATTGCCACATTGTCCTCACTCATCCATCCCGGGAGTTTGCCCGCGTACCCAGCGGTGCCGAGTCTATGGGGGTGAATGTTTTGTGCCTGGATAGCCTTGTGCGCCGCAATTTGCTGTTGAAATTTGTCCGTCGTCTTCATCCGCACAAAGGCGTCCCATGTATCCGACGACACGAAACTATACTTCGTGCAGGGCGTCCGATCTTTGTTCACGTACTCCGTGACAAGCTTGCTCTTGAAGGTCTTCCAAGCGTGTCCCATCGAGAGGAACACCTGTCGTTGCATGAGATCGGAGAATTCTGTTGGGATATCGAATGACATTGTAATTTCAGTCCACAACTGCGCTTTGTCTACGGCCGTCAGATCCTTCCATTTCTGTGTGGTGATGGGGACTAGTTCCCTTCCAAGTCTAATGAAAGCGGTATAGAATGATGCCGCTGCTTTCTCGGGAAGCAAAGGGACCCCAGAGGTACCCAGAGGTACTAACGGCCGTGATGGTCATTCGGTCCATAGGCATTTTCAATATTCCTCTGGCATGTCGCTTGGGTACCACTTTCCTCGGAGATCCAGATGCATTCAGCGACGTCGATGACCGCGGCGAAGACGGTGCAGACGCCATTTCGCAAGATTGACAAATAAGTACTGCATCAATAAATAATATTACTGCAAGATCAACAAATCAGTACTACATCAATCAGGATAAAATGCTCAAAAGGTAGAACTTCACAACAAAATAAATCATCAATTGAGAGTTCACTGTCAATATTTCAATTGAACCAACTACACAATATTTCAATTGATAGGAATATAAATAATAATCACAGTGAATAGAAGCTACCAACAGAATGGAGCAAAATGACTAGACAACAACAACATAATCAAACAGAGGGATCTGATGAGCATGAATAAATGACACAATATTAGAGAATCTAAAGCGATGAGATCGTACCCCCCCACAACATTACTAAGCAATATCTCCTAGTGCTAGAGTCAATCAAATCAGTACAATTTGAAACTTCTACTAGCATAATCCAAAGCAGTGAGTTCGTACCTTGACAGCAGGCGTCGACAAAGAGGGAGTCGAGGTCGGGGGTCACAGAGGGAGGACACCGACGCGGAGAGAGAGGAGGCTCGGGGATGATGATGGCGTAGGGAGGATGACGGCGCAGAGAGGGGAGGCTCAGGGATGACAGCGATGTAGGGAGGACGACGGCGCGGAGAGAGGAGGCTTGGGGATGAGAGCGGAGTAGAGAGGACGATGGCACAGAGAAGGGAGGCTCAGGAGTAACACGAGAAGTAAGAGCGCTGGGGAGGTGGACCGAAGAGTGAGCTATGAGGACAGAGGAGTAGTAAGGAGGAAAACCCTAGTGGGGTCCTACTTATAAATGCATATCGCAGAAGGTTCTCTTAAAGAACCATTTGTGATACATAATATCACAAACGGTTCTCCTAAAGAACCGTCTGTGATAAGTGCATATCATAGACAGTTCTATTCCAGGACCGTCTGCGATAATCGAGCATATCACAGACGGTTCTATTTTAATAACCGTGTGTGATAAGTATCACAGACAGTTTTATTATGGAACCGTCTGTGATGCTCGTGGAACTTTTGAATGCGTGCGCGGGAGACGAAATGTTTTGGCGCCTCGTTATCACAGACAGTTTATTCCACTAAACCGCCTGTGATAGTTCCTTCTATCGCTCAAAAATATTCTATTTTTCGGCTAGCCTCAGGGAATGATAACTATGCCCTTTGAAAACAAGAAAGCAGTTGATACAATCACAGATGGAATGATTTCTTAATTAGTGAATCAATTACAATGGAATAATTCCTTAATTACATGCCGAGTTTGTTAATTTCAATGGAACAATTTTCCAAAAAGGTATCATCGTGTGGGATCATTCCACTTGCTATTTTGTTTTAAAATATAGCCCTTCACGATGATCGACGCGCATATAGCTAGCTTTCTCACTGGGTACTTCCTCGTGCTTGATGCCGTCTCCGAAAGAAGGTAACTCGTCAAATTGATTTTACTCTTCCTCATCCACGACATTCTCAACTCCAACAATCCTTCTTTTTCCATGAAGAATTATATGGTAGTTCTTATTTGCCGGGTCCTTTACATAAAAAACTTGAACAACTTGTTTAGCGAGTACGAATGGTTCGTCCTTGTATCCGACACATTAGAGGTCTATAGTAGTGACGTCGTACTTGTCAACCTTCACACCCTATGGAAATTTGACCCAATGGCACCGAAATAGGGGGATCTTGAAAAGTACGTAGTCGAGCTCCCAAATATCCTCTACGAACCCATAGTAGGAGCTCATCCCAGCGGTATTGAACTGCTCGTGAAACGCATCTATGCGGACACCGCTGTTCTGGACTGTGCTCTTCCTATCCTGAGCTATCGTATAAAATGTGTACCCATTTTTGTCGTATCCTTGTTATGTCACAATTGTAAATTTTGGCTCTTTTGCCAACCATGGCAGTGTATGATCACATGATGACGGCCTCCTAGTGAATCACACCTTCAACCATGCGTTGAACCAGTGGTTGTGCTCTCTCGTGATTCAAACCTCCGACCAACCTAGATTCTGTTGGTGTACCATGTCTTTGTGCTCATCGATGTACGGGGACACTTGGGTCATGTGTTGTAAGACCGTGAAATGCGCTTGAGCGTACGTGTCGAAATTGGAAGTGATTGCTTTCCTTCTGATGGTCCTGATACCCTCCAGCCTCCCCTCATGACGAGGTAGAGGCAGACCTTTTTGTTCCACCTGAGCCATGTAGTCGACGCAGAACTCAATGACCTCTTCGTTTGTATAACCTTCGATGATGCTGCCCTCCGACCGAGATCGATTTCGTATATAGGACTTGAGAATTCCCATGTACCTCTCGAACGCGTACATATGACGTAGGAACACAGGGCCGCATATCTTTATCTCTTTCACAAGGTGAACAGTGATATGGACCATGATATGAAAAAATGATGGAGGGAAATACATCTCAAGATGACATAGAGTCATCACCACCTCGGCCTACAGTGCATCTAGCCCTTGGGGATCGATGACCTTCTGAGCAATTGAGTTAAAGAAATAACACAGCCTCATGATTGCCACTCGGACCATGTTCGGCAAAATACTTCTAATTGCAACAGGAAGCATTTGTGTCATCAACACATGACAATCATGAGACTTCATACCAATTAATTTCAAATCTTCCATGGAAACAAGTTTCTTCATGCTGGCGGAGTAACCAGACGGAACTTTCACACCATGTAAGCTATGGCACAGTTCCTTTTCCTCAGCCTTGGACAGAGTGTAGCAAGCTAGCGGAAGGTACGTTCATCCTTTATCGGTCTCTTTTGGTGCTAACTTGGTCCTTATGTTCATATCAACCAAGTCACACCGTGCGTTGACACCATCCTTTGTTTTGTCACGATTGTTCAGTAAGAGACCAATCAAGCTATCACATACATTCTTCTCCACGTGCATGATGTCGATGCAGTGGTGAACTTCTAAGTGCTCCCAATAAGATAAGTCCCAGAAAATTGATCGCTTCTTCCAGATATTCTTTTGACAGATCCTCAATTTACGACTCTTTTTAAGCACAACATCGATATTCTTGACCATATCATAGACCTCTTTCCCTCTAAAAGCCCTTGGAGCTAAACCGTCCTCATTTCTGTCGAATTATTTCTTCATCTTGCGGTGTGGGTGATACGTGGGAAGGAACCTACGGTGACGCATGTACACAGTTTTACACGAGTTGTTCAGCCACACACTCTCTGTATCATGTAAGCAGTGCAGACATGCTTTGGCTCCTTTTGTACTGAACCCCGATAGGTTACCAAGGGAAGGAAAATCATTGATGGTGCAGAACAACATGGCTTGTAAAGTGAAGTTCTCTCGTTTGTACACATCCCATACCTGTACCCCTTCGTTCCACAATGTCACAAGACCTTCCAGCAATGGTGCTAGGTATACATCAATATCGTTCCCAGGTTGCTTCGGCCCTTGGATAAGTAGTGACATCAAAATGTACTTCCGCTTCATACATAGCTAAGGAGGAAGGTTGTACATACATAGATTCATGGGCCAGATGCTATGTCAACTGCTCATGTTACCGAAAGGATTCATTCCATCTGTACTCAACCCAAACCTTATATTCCTCAGTTTGCACTGAAGTCTTCGAAGCTCCTATCAATGTTTCTCCACTTGGCAGAATTAGTGGGATGTCTTATCTTTCCATCTTTTTTACGCTCCTCCGAGTGCCAACGCGGCAATCTTGCCTCCTTTCGATTCGCAAATAAACGCTTCAAACAGGGAATTATAGGTAGATACCACAACACCTTAGCAGGAGGTCCTTGCTTCACCTCGATGCCCTCCCTGTCATCGGAGTGATTCTTACGCTTGTATCGGGATGCTTTGCACATCGGACATATATTCATGTCTGCATACTCTTTACAGTAGAGGATACAATCGTTCGAGCATGCATGTATTCTTTCTACTTTCATTCCCAATGGACAAAGAACCTTCTTGGCTTGGTAGGTGGTTCTGGGCAACACATTTCCCTCTAGAAGGATGTCCGCTAGGATACCTAGTAATGACGTGAAACTCTTGTCAGACCAACCATTGTTTGCCTTCAATTTCAACAGTTCAAGCACGGAGGACAACCTTGTGTATTCCAGCTTGCTACCCGGGAACAAAGGTTTCCCCGAGTCCTCCATTAAGCCCTCGAATCTATCAAACTCTCTCTCACTATAGCCCCCTTCTGCATCGCGTAGCATCTGATCCAGATTGTCATCGTACGACCTACCCTCTTCGAAAGCATAGTCCACATCCGGCATATCGTTGTCTCCCTCGAAGATGTTACTACCATCCGGTATAATCTACTCTTCACCGTGACTGATCCAATATGTATACTCCTTTTTGAAACCCCTTCGAATCAAATGGCCCTTGATCTGTGCTAGGTTGGTAAACATCTTCAGATTATCGCAATCAATGCATGGACAATACATAAATTTTATCCCCTTCTTCAACATATCCTTCTCGGCAGCTCTTTTAAAAACAGACACACCATCAATGTGCTCTTCACTCACAAGGTTCTCAACGTACATCTAGCTTCGGTCCATCTGCGCTACGCACGTAACAAATTAGACTAATGCACGCAACTACTCTTCCTATTGACCAAACATACTACAAATTGAATAGCGATCAACCCATGGCAAATATAAATTTAAGGATTACATATCATCATAACTGAGGCTCACTATGATGTAAACAGCATTATTTTACACAATACAAGACAAGTGAATGTATATACACATGCTGCTCATTGTTCTATTGTAAATCTTAACTGTCAATAACCTCCTTGGATGATAAACCTAACTATCATCCATGCATCTCTCTAGATTATAATGCATATAATTAGAAGCAAATACTAACCTTAGATCACCAAGAATAAATAGATCTACAAGCACACTTGCAAATCTACAGTATTTAATTCTTTCACCAAACGCCCCAGAGCAGGCCGCCTCCTTCAAAGCAGTCGCATATCAGAGACAGATCTGTTTGGGGTCGAGACGACAAGATATTTAATTGCGAATATCACAAACTGTTCTTAAAAAAACCTTCTGTGATACGTAACATAGACTGTTTTAAATAATCACCGTCTGTATAATGTAGGCACCCACGGTTCTTGTGAAGAACCTTCACAGACAGTTCTTAACAAGAACCGTCTGTGACATTCGGAGAGCTCACTTATCACAGACGGTTCTTAACAATAACCGTCTGTGATATTCGCCATTAAATATCTGGTCATCCCCTCAGATCTAGATCTATTAGAAGTGAGAAATGTCACTGATATGTGCGACTGCTTTGAAGGAGGCGAACGGCTCTGGGAAACATTTGGTGAAAGAAATACCGTAGATTTTCCAGTGTACTTGTATTTCTATTTGTTCTTACTGATCTAAGGATAGTATTCCTTTGTCTCTGATGTGGCTGCTTTGAAGAAGATGGCGAGTACAGCTAAGCAACCAAGCCCATCACGAAGCATGATCTTTTTTTTTCGGTTGTCGTCCACGCAGCATGAGGTGATGTGACAGTAGCCACAGCCTACAACATCGAAGCTGACACACTCTCCTAGCAACCACGCTTCTTGAACTTGCAGGGGCTGGTCATACCGTGGTTGTATTCATTAGCCTTCTCTGGCTGGTCGATATGACCAACCCCTATGAGTTCAAGAAGAATGGCTGCCTGGAGAGTGTGTGTGTTCATTGAGGTTGGCCGTGGCTGCTGTCTCATCCTCACGCTGCGTGGACGACCCAAAAAAATCATGCTTTGTCGTGGACTTAGTTACTTTCTTAGGCGTGCTCGCCGTCTTCTTCAAAGCAGTCGTCCTTATCAGATATGGTTCTTGTTGATAACCGTCTGTGATACACATCACAAACGGTTCTAATTAAAAACCGTCTGTGACAAATACACATCACAAACGGTTCTAATTAAAAACCGTTTGTGATAAATAAACACCACAGATGGTTCGTGTTAATAACCGTCTGTGATAATTATAGACGGTTCTAATTAAAAACCGTCTGTGATAAATAAACATCACAGACGGTTTGTATTAATAACTGTCTATGATAATTATATATCACAGAATATTGTAGTTTATAACCGTCTGTGATATTTATCACAAAAGGTTTATTCCACTAAACCGCATGTGATTGTTCTATAGCCAAAAAATATTTGCACGCCAGCATAAGTAGGCCCAATCCTGAGCTTTCTCATCTTCTTCTAGTAGTTGAGCTCAACTCTTTCTCCTTCTGGTCTCACCTCGCCTCATCTCCTCCTCTTGATTGAGGGTCATATGTCTAAGGTTTCGAGCTCACTGAATCGAAGGGCCCTAGTGCGAGCCACTGCTAGGCGGGTGGATTGCCCTAACTGCCGTGTGCAAGCAAATGTATTCTACGCCAACACCGAGGGAAATACTGGTCGGGTGTTTTACAAATATCCTTATTTCTCAGTAAGTAAACTTGAGTTTGATTTCTTGCAGTTTGGATGTTACTCCAGTAGCTATGAAATGTGTGTGCTATTTTGGCATTTGTACGATTCTGTAGGCTGGAGGATGTCAATATTTCCAATGGGCAGACACCATGGACAGAGCAAGGGAGCGCAGCAATACAGGGCAAAGGATGGATTTTGGGCTGGAGCAGAGAATGGAAGTTGTACTGGAGCAGAGGCTAAACATGCTGGAGTTCAAGATGGAGCGCATTCTAGACCATATCAAGTGGCTGGAGAAGATTTTGTGTGTGTGTGTATCATTGTTGTAATTTATGGCATATTTGTGAAGTAGTTGGTTTCCTGTAGTGATAGTAGTAATAACAAATATCACAGACAGTTCCAACCATAAACCGTCAGTGATACATATCACAGACGGTTATAGTTAAAAAACCGTTTGTGAAGTACTCATTATCACATATGGTTGTTGTTAATAACCGCCTGTGATAATTATATATCACAGATGATTTTTTCCACTAAATCGCCTGTGATAGTAAACAAGTTCAGTATAGACAGTAACTTAACTTCAAAATGGATTTTTTGTATTTACATATGGCCAAACAGCGTGGCCAGTCACTTCTTACAAAAGATTTTTTTAAAAGTAGAAATAATAAAAGATCAAGTTTTTCTAGTGGCCCAAGTTGCCTGCTATCTCCATTATCAAAGCTTCGTAGGCGACGTCATCGGCATCGGAGGGTTCAAGATCAGCGCAGGTAGCCTGAAACACTTCCAACCGTTGACATGATCATTCCATACTCGCCCAAAGAAGCTCCTCCTGAGCCAAGTAGAAAAGCGCCCATAGGCCCTCTTCTCTTACTTGAGGGGTCTCGACTTGGTCGACTCGGTCACTCGCCGCCTCGATGTCGCATTCCAAGCGACTGTAATCCTCCTGCAGACGTGAAACCTCATGCTCGAGGACTACACCGATGGTGAGGTTAGCTCGCCAGAAGCTGCAGACCTCCTGAAAGACATGGCACAGGAGATCGTCTAGACGGCGCAACGTCGCTGTCACATGTCCTGGCATAACGTCCACCAGAGGAGGGAGGACACTGTGATTACAGTGTCCTTCCGCAGCTTTCGCCAGCGTACAACCAGCGAGGTGCTTGTAGAGGATGGCTAGGTAGGCCTGTAATATCCCGAACATCGACTAGAGAGAATGTAACTAGGGAGAGGGAAATTAACTAAAAAATTTAGTCTTCTAGGGGAATTTTGGAACTTGGGCTGGACTTAAGTGGGCCAAAAGGGGGGAAAGTCGCCCCAAAAGCCCTAGCCGCCCCTCCACCCTGACCCCTAGGGCTAACTCACCCCTCCCCTCTTTTCCACCCTTGCCGCCCTTCCCTGGAGGGAGCCCCCTCCCCTCTTCCGCCTCCACTCCTCATAAGCTCCTCTCCTTCAGTAGCCGTGCGGCAGCGATGCAGATGGCAATGCCGACCACCGATGTTCTGCGGCAAGAAGAACACAGACCTCACCCCACGCCCTCGGACAAGGCCAAGACGGCCACAGTATGCGCAACAAGACCCGCACCACCACCACATGCCGCAACCGCGGTGGGTGGTCATCCAGTACGCACCACCGCAGCCCATGGTAGCCGCACCGCCACCTCCCTTACTGCAGTTCAGGAAGCCCTCCGCCGCCGCCAGCGGGTGGATCCGGTGGGAGCAGGGGCGACGAGAACCGGACGATCTGGGTCGGCGACCTCCCGTCGGTCCTGCCGCTGCCACCACCGGACTCGGTCCAAGCCGACCGTCGGCGTTCCTCCCTCAAGGCGTGTCCCACTCCCATCCAAAGGAGGAGGTGCAGGCCGCCGTGACGGCGAACCCGGACCAGGTGTCGGGCCTCATCGAGGCGCTCTCCTCCAAGCTCCGCCGAGGATCGGACCCGCCACGACAAATTTACTCAAGATTCGTCCCATGTCGCCTATGACAGATAATGCCGACAAATTCAAAGGGCAAAGATTTGTTTGTCGGTGTTTCCAACAACGAAGTCTCAACTGAATTCTCGCCTTAGATGCTCAATATTTGGAAGGTGCCGATCTCTATTACGTTGGTATTACAAATTTCTTATTGGAGTTCCTAAGATTTATCACCGGTAGAAGGAAGTGTCATATTGCAAAGATTCTAGGCGCCAAGGATCTTGATAGGCTATTGATTGCTGTCTAAATTGCTCAACTGATAAATGATTTTGACATATTCCCTTTTGGTTTTAGCTGTAGAATTTCCTTTGATTTTGAAATATGTTTTTGCTATTTTAGCACTAGTATGCTTACTAGTATGCTTCTGCAAGGCCTAAGCAGGAAACCAAGTTAAGTGCTGAAACCGTGACCGTTGCCAATGCCGGCTGTATGAATACAATAATAAAATCTTTATTCCCTGCTATTGCCTTGATGGTTATGACCATCACCTTAGCAATGTTGCCTACCTTTTATTTCTGCTCCACAAAGTAGGGATTCTCAGTTCTAGGTGGTGTGTTTGTAAGTTGCAACAAATGCACTTAAGATAAATTTTTTATTAATGTTGAAAGATAGTATGCGGCTTAGGTCAGTAGGAGTAGGGGATGTTCCTTTATTGGTTTATTTTGCTATCAGTACCTGAGGCTAAAAATAGTTTGTTTGCAACACAATTTGGCTCTGGTAAATCTCTATACTCTCTATGCATTTCTTGTACTAAATAGTTAGTAGGCAAGCAGCTCAATCCGTTTTGCTTTCATATTGCTCTAGGTCAATGAGTCTAAAGAGATTTTGCAAGTACTTGTGTCTTCAGTTATCAATATTGTCTATTACCTCAACCTTAATGACTCAAACCACTGGTTGTGTAACCAAAGTAAATTGTCAGATATCGTGTTTCACAATAATGATCTGCTTAGTACATTATTTTCAAATATCCGAGTTTGTGTATTGACAAAATGGAAGTAAAGCATGCTGTTGTTTCACTATCATTTCAAATGGATTTCTCAGAGAATATTCACGGTCACGAAGACTCAAGATGTTTTTCTTCCGATACTTATAGGATATAGCATGTATGCGCATATGTAAACGCTTTTGTGAGCTATTAAGCCTCATGCACACCGCATACTAGAAGCCTGCTAGGTGGTATGCACTCAGTTCAGAATAGGTGGTGAACCCCGGTGCTAGAGCATTCCGCCAATCGTTTTCTGTCTCACGGCTGAGGCAAGTGCAAGTATTATTAATGGGTTATTATGTTACGTACTTGCTGAATGCCATAGTTGATTGATGATACTTACTGCTTGGTAATATTGATGAGCCTAAGTGCCATGGTTAATGATGATGCTTACTACTTGGAAAGGTTTACATGATGCTGCATGCTAATGGTTACTTGATGATGCGTACATGATAATGTTTATATGGTGTTACTTACACGATAATGGTTACAGGTTGATGGGCAAGAATGCCATGGTTCAATGATGAAACTTTAAGATGATAATATTGATGAGCATTACTTTTCATGATGAGTTGATATCATGCTTTACATTCTGCATTATGGCATTGGATCCCTGTGCTTTGAGGGCACAGGCCTTAAATGTTTTTGGATCCCCGTCATGCATTAGACGGGCCTGGTCCCCACACTCGTGGAGTGTGGGCTTTTGATCCCTGTGCCTAGAGGGCACAGGCTTAGGGTTTGTATCGACGAATACATACTCGGCATTACCGGTAATTGCTAAAATGTGAAGAATGTGCATTCATGACATGTCATTGCATTCTTGCATAAGATATGGATTTGTGGTTTATAATGCTGTTTTCAGGATGGGATTGTTTGTTCCCTCTGACTGCTTATGAGGCTATCATAAGAGATGGATCTGTGGTATATAATGCTGTTATTTATGATGGAATTGTTTATTCCCTTCGGCTTCTTATGATGCTATTGTTTGATTTGCTATTGCACTTTGCTGAGTCATGGACTCACTCTTGCTGTGTTATGCTTTCTAGGTACCTCTCGAGGCAGCGACATGCATGGGAAGGTGTAGATATGGTGCACTCCACATATACACAAACCACAACGAATAAACTAGTCCATTTAACTGAAATCCATATTCTTGATAATTAATTTAGATTCAGTATGTGGCCATCCTTCGTGGTGGATGTTTTAATTATGCTCATGGGTGATCCATTCATGCTCTTAATCCTTCGATAATTGAGTTCATTTAATTCTAGTTGTTGATTTAGAAGGTTTGAGTTGATTATTCAATTATCCTCGTTAAGTTGAGGACCGTTGATGATGGGTTACATCTATTTGCTAATCGGATGCCTTAGTGTAGATATGTTGAATTGCCCTTGAGTAGGTTGATAAAGAGAAGGGAGCGTGATGGATTGGTATCAAATGGATAGATGATATATTTTTAGTCTATGATTTAATAATTGAGTAAATTGCCGACTGAATTACCTTTGATTACATCTTATGGTTATGATGCTCTGTAATAGAGTTGCTTAGCGTCTTATGAATGTTTTTATGTTTACATTCTAAATTGGATGTTGGATTATTGATGATTGCTCTTCAAGCTCGTTGGAACCTCCTAGATAGCTAATTATACAAAGGTGGTTCTGCCAAAATTTAATAAAATGTCTTAGTTTTAAATTGTTCATTATTAGATTCATAGCATTCCAGGCTCATGTTGGGCTGGGGCGTTACAAGGCCATCAATGCCGGTGTTAGGGGAGAAGAGTGGAGAGCCATTTTTTTTGCTTGAGAGTAGCTAGAATGATGTGTGAGGAGTACGGTGGCAGATGATCTCGTTTGTGCTTGAGAGTATAGCGATGTGTGAGGAGTATGGTGGCAGATGATCATTCTTATAAACACATGCAAGGAGTAACGTCAGTGCGGGAGACGAAGAGACGCATCGCGCAGGATGCGAAGCAGCATTGAACCTATCACAAACACTTCCAACCATAAACCGTTTGAGATACAAAATTATGACAGACGGTTCTTTTTAAGAACCGTTTGTGAATTCTCACAGATAGTTCAGATTCAAAACTGTTTGTGATAGTTATTAATATCAAAGTCGGTTCTTGTTAATATCCGTCTATGATATTTCACAGACGATTTTAAACATGCACCATCTGTGATATTAATAACTATCACAGACGGTTTTTAATACAAACCGTCTGTGATAATTTCACAAACGGTTTGAAACATGAACCGTCTGTGAAATCACATCTTCACAGACGGTTTTTACTGAAGCCAGTAGCACAGACGTGCGGTAAACCAAAATCGTCTGTGATTGTATTTAATACAGATGGTTCTGAGAAACCGTCTGTGATGAGGCGTCCGGAATAGCCCCTTTTGTAGTAGTGTAACCAAACAGTTATCATAAAGGTGACAAGTCCAAAGGATAATATGAAATCCTCAAGACATGTGAAAAGGTGGTTCAAGTCTGTCAGAAAATTGAGAAACTCCGGAGTGATAACTGTAGATTATATCCAAACAACTAAAAATCTGGTAGATCCATTTACAAAGGGACTATCACGGAATGTGATTGAAATTGCATCGAAGGAGATGGGAATGAGACCCACGTGAGTTACACACAGTGGTAACCTAAACCTATGTGATCGGAGATCCCGTGAAATAGGCCTTGGGAAGACAAACTGTTTGGGTAACAATAGAGTACATTCTTACTTTATATCTCACTCTGTTGAAGATGCAATACTCTAATTACTGTAAGGCATGATGACTTTGTATTAATGTGTTCTGAGGCCTGACAGCAAAATACCGTCCTATAGGGTATTCATGTAAGAACACACCTATATGAGACCAACAGTTGGCTGCGGTCCATGAGATGTGGGTGAACTTTAAGAAGCTCATGAAGAGACGTAAGAGTATTGTCGGGACCCAAAAATACGATTCAAGAACCATATGTGTATTCTTAACTAGTCCTAGATCAGTAGCTAGCTCACACAGGAAACAGTGATGAAATACCATCCATTTATTCGATTTAACTAAAAAGATCTCAAAGTAACAAATAATAATAATAACTGGACCTTATGGTCAACGTTTACTTAACTTGCCACGTAGGGCTAAAGAAACAAATAAACTCTTGTAGCAGAACGAATCTTTTGAAATGGCCAATCAACATGCCCACAGGCAATCAAGTGGAGAACGCATCCTAATCCGCAAAACCTTCAAAGTCCTCCTTCTGAAAGAACTCTTGAGCAGCTTAATATACTTCAACTGATCAACAAAGGCGTAAAGCCATGAGTACATAAAGCACCCAGCAAGCCGTAGAGAATGTATGCATATAGTATTCATGCACGGCCTGACAAAAGTTAGTTGTATGGTTCTTTTGCAGAAAGCAGCATTTACGATAAATACAATAAATAGATTGAAATGTGTAGTTGAAAATAATAATAAATAAGTAACAATTTCTTTGAAACAACCAGTGAACTTCCTATCCACTTTCCAACCAAACCAATGATAAGTGAATCCCCAATTCACCAATCGACACAAACCACCAAGTGAATTACTCGTTCACCAAACAAATATTATATTCATCAAGTGAACTTCTCATCCACACTCCGACTCATTTTATGAAAAACTCTACCTCTTGTGTGAAATCCTCGGACATATCCATAACCGCGGACACGGCTATTCGAATAGTTTTACACTTTGTAGAGGTTGTACAACTTTACCCACATGACACGACTTCTCTAGTTTGTTTGGCATACGTTGATACCACTGCTCACTACCTTAGGTAAGCAATCTAGAGCACGCGACAAGGCCTTTACAAAGTTCTATTTTGACCTAGTTCTGCTCGCTAAGGTTTCGCCTACCAGGCCCCCTCTTGCGCTAAACACAACCCAAACATAACCAAATCAAAACATTGCTAATTAATTAGCCAAGTCCATCCCATACCAAACATGTGGTTGTACAGTTAAGGCCCAGTTCAATGGCGCACAAGATTAAGTCCTTGACAAGTTACTCAGGCGAGTCTACCACAAACCCACAACGTGTTGAAACACCCACACTATCCACCAACCACTCTCCCGAGCGAAAACCATTTTGTTTAACCAAGACCAATGACATACCCCATCATGGTACACAAATTTTAATAGAGTGGATTACCACCACGATTCTATATTTTATTAAATCAAGATTAATCATTACTATACATGTGATAATGAACCCATCGTAACTAAGCTGAACTAAGCATTTATACGCTACCCATGTTGGTGATATGAATATGTCCAACTAGAATTATCCATGCTAGGGTAACAAAGGATTCATGGCATTCAAATAATCAATGGAGACATAATGACAACAAGTAATAACTAATCCCAAAATAATTTGTATAAACATAGCATGCAATTGTATAAAACAATATACTTTTGAAATCATAAGTTCAATATGACCAAAGGACTATGGCTTGCCTTGGAATAAATCTTAGAATTGATCTTGATCTTGATGTAATCCTCCTTGCTCAAAGCTTCCCAAAGTATCAACGTCTCCTCGCAAACAAAGCAAATAAAAAAATAATAGAGAGAA
Source organism: Phyllostachys edulis (assembly GCA_036346405.1). Lineage (NCBI taxonomy): Eukaryota > Viridiplantae > Streptophyta > Magnoliopsida > Poales > Poaceae > Phyllostachys > Phyllostachys edulis. The sequence goes on from CM070545.1 coordinate 109,496,927, forward strand.
AACAAACTCCAAAAATTAAATAAAAATATCAGATAAATATATCTTGAATTTATATGAATTTATAAATTTGAATGGACTCAATCGGAGTTCGGATGCAAAAGATATGGGCTTTGGAAGATTGAAATCACATAAAATACTAAAAATCAAGATTTATGGATTTAATGGAATTATTTTTCCGAAGGAAAATATAATTATGACATCAGTTGATGTCATCAAAGATAAATCAGCTGAAAAGAAATAAAGGAAATTTGGATTTACATGTGGGCCCCACTGGTCATTGAGTTGGTGTATGTAGATTGGGTTTATGGACTTTGTGCTCAAGTGAAATAATTGAAGTCTGCCACATAGGCTACCATGTGGATGACACAGAGGCGGCAAGACTGAGATGGAGGGGGAGTTGGCGCACGAGGTGGCTTCCACATCAGCCGAGAGAGGAAAACGAAGGAGGAGTAGTGAAGCCACCATGGCCGACGATTGAAGCTTGGCGCCAAGGGCAATTGACGGCAATCGAGGATAACCAAGAGGAGCACGAGCTTGGTGATGATGCAGGGAACACGTTGACCACCTTGAGAAGACCGGAGGTTGAGCGAGGCAGCCAAGAGATGAAGGTGACCAACGTTGGGAAAAGAACTCAGCGGCAACAAATCGATGACTGGGAGTGAAATAGAGTGGTAGGGGTCGGATGAGAATAACAAAGAATGCGACGTGCCACAAATAGATAGGCAAGGGCTTACCGAGGTAGAAGATTGAAACGACGGTGACGGTCGAGTTTTAGGATGAAAGCGAAAACGGCGGAGCAGCGATCCTCAGACATAGATGATGGGGGAATTGATTGGAACGCGGCCTGGCGATTCCGACGGTGAAGGCGAGACGGCCCAAGAGACTTTGATGGCAAAGAAATCTTGCAGAGAAGACCACGGCGGCGCTCGGCTTGTCTGACAAAATTCGACAAAACAAAATCGAAAACGGAGCTGGGAGTTTAGGTCTTTGGAAGAGGATTTTGGCGCAAAGACTTTGACGTGGAGGGGCGGCTTAAATAGGTCGGGACGGAGGAGTTTGCAAAGGGCACAGCCGGCAGGAAACATGGGTGTCCTGCTTGTACCTAGGCCTGGTAATGGTCTATAATCCAACCCACACCCAATCCAGACCATAGTAACAACTTGCATTATCCCAAAACAATCCAAACCACTAATCATCCATCAAGACCCAAACCAACCCAACCCACATGACACTTCAGCCCAAACCAAACCAAACCATTTCCCTAATATGGGTTCAACCCATTTTCCCAACCCATTTCAATCCATCCCCAACCCACCACTCTCACATGTATTCATGTCACCATACAACACTAATTCACTATACAAAGCTAGTGTTGATCATATCTAGGGGTGCAACTGGTCTGGTCTGGTCCGAAACGGACCTACTCCATGTGACCCAGAGCCTCTCTTGTGGGCCAAGGGTCGAACCGTTTGTGGAATATGCCATGGCCCCAAGGTCCTGTGGATCGAATGGTCCGGATCATTTTGTAGTGGCCGATTACCAGCATATATACTCTGTAAGCTGAGTATTGTGTGTATGTACAGCTCATTTCTATGAGCTTTTGTAAAGTAGTCTAGTACAAACTTGATGATAATAGAAATTGCAATAATTCTAATAAAACAAAATAAAGTTTGATAAAACAAAATAATGATGACAACGTCACATGGATTCATGATAAAATGGCATTTTCAGCTGATGACTAGCAAGAAGCAACCATGACTATGCCTACTTAATGCTATCCTTTTTCATTACAAACAATAACACTCAAGAGTGTAGATCTCATATCAGCACCAACAGTAAAGGACTTCTACATGAGCTTGTGGTTGCTTCATCCTGAAATAGTCAATTGGTCTTGCCCTCATGTCCACTGACCTCCAGCAGATAGTGCTCTGTATCCACAACAGCCATGCACCCTGTATATACCATGTAAGAAGTTTGCCACAGAAATTATATGCTCAACCCGATTCTCCCCACCCCAACCCGATTCTCTCCACCACGGGTTGAACCCACTGTCAAACCAAAACTTTTGAACCCAATCCAAACCAAACCAACCCACTTTTCTAATAAACCCAACCCAACCCAAACCATTAGCCTCATCAACCCATTCCCACCCATCCAAAGCCAACCCACAAGACAACCCAAACCATTAAACCCATTAGAAACCAAACCATTAGCAGGCCTACTCGTACCCGAGAGCGAGAGTTCTTGGAAAGAAGAAGATGCTCATGTGGCTATCAAGGCGGGGCCACCGTTAGAGGAACAAAATGAAAGGAGGAGGGATTTGGCTGGGCTTGGCTAGGCTTCAGCGCACGCAAGGAAAAGGGAAAGCGGCTAGTGCGGCTTCGGCTCCTCGGGCCGGAAGAAAAGGAAGGAGCGACCAGGAATAAAAGAAATGGCAGGCCGTGGAGATGGGTCGGAACAAGGTGGAGGTGGGCCACGGTGGAAAATTAGAAATGGGCTGAAGGAAGGAAATGATCCCAAGACAAATATGAAATTTTAATTTAGGCTTTCTATTCTAAAAATAGCAGAAAATCCAAATAACAATTAGAAAATAGCAAATTCACTCGGAAAAATTCTAGAAAAATCTATAAAATATATCCCAGCACATAGAATCTAAATAAAATAATTTTGATAAGAGTTGATGTTGACATTAATCATATTAAATTGTTTATTTGAACTTTGAATATTCCAATTAAGCTTTAATTTTAACTAACAAAATTCAAATGGTTATTTTTTTACTTTTAAAATTTCAAAACAAACCAAAATTTTGGGATGTTACAAGTATGACCTATATGCTCCACCCAAGGAGTAGCCTATCAGCAGCCAAGTATCTGTAAAGGCCTTAGGTGAAACTTGTTCGCACAAAATAGCCAATTCAAGGCTTAGTCCATTGTGTAGTTGTGGACGAGTGTAGCTTGAGGTTCTAGGTGGTTGTTCAACCTTAACCGGTCTCCACCGAAAAATAGGTATATCTACAGCACTTTGGAATTATGGGCAAATTCGTGGTGCTTTTGGGATCTGGTGGGGGATTGTTGGAGTTTTTAAGCTTGGCCCATTCAATATTCTAACTAAATCCTAGAAAAATCCCAAAGGCCCACTCATGCATGGTGGAAGGTGGGAAGTTTAGTACCATACTGCTAGTCTAGGTGGGAGGAGACTAATATATAAGGTGGAGTTGGTCTTACCTAGTTGAAGCAAGCAAAAGAAGAACACACGCTGGAGCTCGCTCGCTCGCCTCGCCATGCCACGCCACGCCATCGCCCGACCGCGCACGATGTGCGCGTGAATGGTCAGGCTATTTTGTGTCCAGTTGGCTGTGTAGCTGCAACTTCTTTTTGCATCCTAAAACCATGCATATGAATTAGAAACTAAAACTGAATACACTATTTCAATGAGGCTTTTACGACGCACTTTAACTGCATTTAATATAGAGTTATTGCTTCAGTTTTCTTTCTTGTGGCTGATTCTATCTGAAGGAGAAACCTCTCCTCTCAGAAGGATAGAATAGAGAGAAACCTCTCAGAAAAAAAACAGCGACATAATCAATACCGTTCTATTGCACTGTTCCTCTGTGCTGCGCAACCTTGGCTTCTTCATCCCTTCTTTGGCGTGGACCAACGTGGGGAGAGTAGTGTCTTCGAAGCCAGCGTCCCTCGTGATCCTGCACGGGTTGGGGCAAAGCAGGTTTTTGGGAAGCGTTCGTGTGACCGCTCACGGCTTCCTCCTTCTCCATCATCCACTCTGTGTCGTCTTCTTCGTATCAGACTCTACCGCGACCTTTGCCGGAGTGATTCTCTGTAAGTCACGGTGATATCTTTTGACATGGCTAGGCCTTGCTTCCTAGAAATAAATCATGTGATGATGTTGATGCCAACTTCTGTTAGTAGTGTTCTTGTTCTAAGCTTCGCCTTGTTGGCGCATATATATGAGATAGAAATATTTGAATTCATGATCATGCTACTGTTCATAGTTCCAAATATGCCTAGTAGATATGCTGTTGTTGCATCGATTTTTGTTTTAGGAATTAAACTAATCATAAAAGTGCGCATATACCTAACGGCATGCACGATAAACACGCCATCAAATACAATTGTTAGCGTGGATTTGAGCACAAACCAACTAAATCCACTATGCATCTCATATCTAAAGATGTCCACGTCATCTAGATACAATTCTAGAGACAACACCTCCAATCTATTGTATGTTTGCACTGGCCCACACAATCATTTCTATAATTAATATTATCACCGATCAACCCCACCCATCATTCTTAGGACCTTTTTGGTAGGGCTTCTACTCTCAAATTCTCAACCGGAGTAGCAGGAGCCCAGGCAAACATCCAAGCTCTCTAAAATTGGATCCTATAATCCGGGCAGGAGCACAGCGCAAAATGAACTAGCGCTAAGCAGTGGCCTTCGGGCTCATTCTGGTGGGGAGTCAGCCCACCTGAATGAATATAGTCCTTGAAGTTGCTAGTATTTACTCGCAATATGCCACCGGTATACCCTTTCACTCCTCCTACCCTGCAAGTCCTCCATTCACATCTCGTGTCGGGTCAAAGCGAAAGAGAGGCGACTAGGCGACACAGAGCAGTGACCTCGACGACCACCATGCCTTCCACTAGAGACCTCGACGACCACCACGACTTCCACCGGCGACCTCATCGACCACCACTACGACCTCCCCTTCCTTCTCGCCTCCCGTCAAGGTAAGTGATCGCCGCTCAACATTAGTTTGTCGGCTGGCTTTCTGCGCCCACCTTCTCACGATCTCCCGCTCCCCCCAAACTAGTTCGTGCTGCTTTGTTGCATGAGATCCCCGTCGATGGCCCTCTCCCCCTTGCCGCTTCTTCCCTCAGACCCGTGGAGGTAAGAGCTCACTACCGCCCTTGATCCTAGTTTGTCAGTTGACTCCCTACGCATGCCTCCTCCTCGCGGCATCCTCTTTGGCCTCCTGCTCCCTCTCACTGGTCCCATGCTGCTTCATTGAAAGAGATCCCTGGCGGCGGCCCACTCCCCCTCGCCGCTTCTTCCCTTGGACCTGTGGAGGTAAGAGCTCTCCGCTGCCCTTGCTCCTTGTCCTCCCACCTCCTCTTTGGTTTCTATGGTATAGATCTATGTTCAATTTGGTAATTAGAGGAAAATATGTTGGATATTGTGAGCTATTTTGGTTGTGATTTGTTAGGATTTGGCCCTAGTTCTTGTTCATGTTCAACACTGAATTACCTAGCATTGTCCAACACTGAATTTACATGCAGTGTTAGTAAATATTCCCATAAACAAAATATTAGTAATTGCCTCAGTTGTTTTTAGTTCAGATCAAACACATGCTTCAATTTCTGAAAATGTGAGTTGTGGTAACGTGATAAAATCTCAATCCCTTGATAATTGAAATGCATGCAATAACTAGACTTGAACTAGTTTCAGAGAATTCTTGCCTGACTGGTTACCTCCATGCCATATTCCATTCTCATAAATATGCACATATCAAATAGTGGAAGAAGAAAAATGAGGTAAGTAGTAATTATGCAATGCACTCGTTCTTGCTTGTGAAGTTTCGTCTAAAAAATATATAATATTTCAATTGTTTTTACAGGAAATTATAGGATCTAGCAAGTTCCGTAAAGGTGGCATTCAAAATGAGAACTTTCTGGAGGTGATGTTTGAAGACATTCGCAACATTGGGGTGACCATTGGTCTTTGGCAGGGGTAGCTTACCTCAAAGCCCCACACATCCATCTGCGGCTATTAACCTAGAGGAACAAGAAGATGAGAATGGTGATAAGGAAGTGAACAGGAGGATGAATCACCTGCCGCCAAGAAAGGAAAGAGAGCTTGTGGTTCCAACAATGATTGCCAAACCAGTTGATACGACATTTTGCAGTCTTTTGTTAGCAATCATTTATCTTTGAACACTTTTATATATTTATGTGTTATGGCTCTTTTATCCTATGGACAATTCCATCTTAGTGGGGCTTCAAACAGACTCCTAATTAATCAGTTGTACTATTGATATGAAATTCATCCCTCTTAGCACATTCGTATAGTATCGCATTCAAATAGACTATAGGTCGGTACCAAAAAAAATTATGCACAATTTTCAGAAATTTCTAAATAAGTAGAAAGGAGCAAGAACCAAATAGACTTCAAGCGCTAAAACTAGGGGTACAATGGTCTTTTCCCCTCTAATCCTCGATTTTAGGGTTTTAGGAGCCAACCTCCTACCAAACACTTCCCTCAGCCAGCTCTAGATTCTCAGATGATCGAATTCTAGGAGAATCAGGATTGGAAGAAAAAAATGAATCTAGATCTCTACCAAACAAGCCCTTAGCCTCCTTTCCCTGTCTCTTCTTTATTTATCACTCCCCCACCCAGACTCATCTCCTCCATAGCTCCACAAAAAACAGCGAGAGCACTCCACCTCGCCGTCGCCGGCTGCTAGAACCATCAAATCCCTCTTCCTCCTCTCCCTTACCCGCATTGCCTCCACTCTCTACCACCGCTGCCTCCCTCCACCCTCACTTCCATGTCGCCATGAGTCGTGGTCATGGAATCAGTGATAATGGTGCACGATCCAACTGTCAAATCAGAATGGAAGGTGCTTAGGGTAAGAGGCTGCATAGGTTTGGACGACATGCATGAATGAATGACTAAAGTAGCGGCGAAGCCTCGTTGAGACCAAACAGGGCTCTGGCCTCCCCTTCACAGATATATCTAAGCCCATAAGACATTCAACCAATTATTGGCCCATGTTGAGCGCTCGACACTCCTGTGTCCTTCTCTCCACCACACAACACCCATGGTTGTCTCTCTCTCCCCTAGTTGATGCAGCCCTATACACTCCTCTTGTTTGTGTGTTGTAATGTGTGAGGTTGCAGATGTTGTTATTGCCGTCAAGCCGTGGGTGTGGGGGGAGGTAGAGAAGTGAAGAGAGGAGGAAAGGGAAAGAAGAGTAGGGAAACTAGAAGAATATAAGGGACCGACTGTGCTGCTTCAATGGAGGAATAGGAGATCAAAGATATTGTTGTCCTAGGAAAGAAGAAGACGAAAGGAAGAAGAAGAGAGGAAATGACCCTATACTCTCATGAGTTTTAGTCCGATATATTCGACCCATAGGTAATCCAACCCTCCCATCTTGTGATATGCGCTTGGATTTGTATTTTGAAGGCTTGATTTTAGGTGTAATCATGGAGACTCGCTATAACCATTTATTGACATTGGGAACACTACTACAGAACCGACATTACAGATTTGTTGGAATCGTCATCACGCATTTGTTTCCAACCGCCTATGTTTGTTGGTCTGTGATAACGAGATATTATCACGCACGGTACAAAACCGCTCGTGATACGAAATATCACTGAGCGGTTTTATTAAAAACCGCTCGTGAAGTCAAAATATCACGAGCGGTTTCAACCGAAAACCGCTCGTGATTTGAGAATATCACGAGCGGTTCTAAATAAAAACCGTCTGTGATAGGAGAATATCACAAACGGTTCTAAATAAAAACCGTCTGTGATTTGTGACTATCACAGACGGCTTTTATATAGAACCATCTGTGATATTCTCCTATCACAGACGGTTTGTAGTCGAAACCGTCTGTGATACTTGCCTTCCTGAGCGGTTTTAACAAAAACCGTCGTGATAGCTAATACCCTCCCCACAATTTCTTTGTTTTCCTGGCTAGCCTCAGAATTGCTAGCCATGCCCTCTGAAAACAAGCATTCACGTAAATGATTCAGCAATCACAAAAACAAAGATTTCACAATAACAGATTCAAGCGACCTTGACAACTCAAAGTGATCATTACTCAAAATAAATTACAAAAGATCGCATTTGTTCAAGTATTGTCGCTATAGTTACAACTAGATTACAATTGTTTTGCGTTGAGAGGTTTTAGTGGGGTGATGCTCGGGTTGGCGACGGAGTGAAACTCTCGTTGTCGTTAATGATTTCGAGTTGATAAAGGCGCAGAGCTTCCTCGAATGTCCTTGATCTCTTCCGCAACGAGTGAATCACATTGTAAATCCAAGACTGTCGCTACCAATTAAGAGTAAAGTGGTAAGCTATATATATTTAAATTTATAATTAAGAAATAATTATTTCGAGATTGACAAACCTCGTGATCCTTCTTCTTAGTCAGAAGGATTAGTGCATATGATAGCGCACGTAGATTGCACATAACTCATCATCTTTTTCTCAAGGCAATTTGCAAAAATAGAATTACATATATAGGTATAGTCGGTTCGAGACGCGTTATTATGAAGTATGATATAGTATTATTGTGTTGTAGCACGTCTTTGGAAAATCCATCCTATGTGTTAGTTAGGCGCTCTTTCCATCGTATATTCCTTTGTTGGCAACATAATTGATGAACGACCTACATGATTCAAAATGTTATCCTCGGCCATTTCAAACGAATGAAGACTACAATAGAGTTATGTAAGGAGGAAATGAGCATACCTCTCGAGTATTCCTCTTAGAGTCTTTGAAGTCGTGCTTGTTGCGGTTTAGGGAATCAAGGTATATCACATGGTTCCTCTTGGGTATAATAACTAAAAGGATCCAATGGTACCTACTCATGTATGTCGCTATAGTCATTAAACCTAAGTTCGTCTTTGCAGATAATGTACAAATGAAATTTGTATAGCAAGTAGTGACACTTACCCCGGTTGTAGGGCACCACTATGTACTTCATGTTCCTCTGTAGAAGCAATGACCTCGTTATGTATTTCTCGGCGAAGGGCGAGTCTTGTAGGATGGTTTGCAACGATACCACGTGTGGGTCGAGGAAACCCACCTGTTCTTTCCATTCCGGACATTTTGCGGCATGTATCTATACATAAGCAATGAGTTGTGATATTTATCGGTATTAGATGAATGTAGAACTTGATTGTGCGCGACTTACGATGTCCAACATCGTAGAAGCGAGGCGTCGAGGCCAACGAGGTTGAATAGTTCAAATAAATCATTGAAGCCCACGACGTACCTCGTCCGTTGAAGAAATGCTTGTCCTCATATCGGCGGTGATTCGATGATCGGACCCCTTCTTTTGGGTCTTGTCCAAGTACCGGGCATGCAAAGCGACAAGCATGTCCAACGTGCATTATCTGCACGCGAACACAACGGTTTTCGCCGATGTATTTCCGGTATCGCGGACTTCCGAGTATCGCGGACTTCCGGGTATCGCGGACTTCCGGTATCGCGGACTTCCGGACTTCTCGGACTTCCGGACTTGGGAGGCGCTTAACGTTCGTTGATTTCGATTTGGCCTTAGCGATTGGCATTGTCTTTTTGTGAGACGACTCGAACCGACGTCGCCAAGACGCTTTTGTTGTTCCTTCGGCGTCTTCTCCACGGGAATCAAGAGGTGGCCTTTTGAGGCTAAACATGAGGTGGAGTCATCGAGGGTCCGTTGGAGAGGAATGGTCGTGTCGGATCGCGGCCTTCTTTGGTTCGAGGCGATGTTCTTCTTGGGCCATTTGGATAAAAGAGAGGACGGCATCCCCTAGTGTTGTGATCTCTTCGTTCGGGCAAATGTCCAAATGATGGCTAGGAAATTGACATGTACCATATCCACTGACCTTGGCGTAACTGCACCACCGGGCACCGTCTTCAGACCGCCCTTCCTCGTATGGATACACCATCCCTGCGCAGCCTCAATACAAAGGACCCATCCATCCTCACTTGGAGCTTCAGTATGTCGGCTCCTACAAAACGACACGCAATTAGCTAAGGCGTCGTTAGGGTCTATCTTTGGTGCATTCCATAGATGTACGTTACCTTGATGTTGTCTATCGGTGTCGGACGTCGTCATGTTCACAATTATGCGCGACGCGACGCCATCTCGACGCCGAGGAGGACTGTCTTCCAAATTAGCGGGGGTGGCTTGCATCACCGGCTCATGAGTATATCCATTTGACTCGCAATCTTGCCATCTCTACTTGAAATTGGTTAGTAATCATCTGTACTAACCGGTTGTCGTGCTCGCCTTGGATCTCTTCCTATTCCTATACGTAGTAGTCGTCATCTGCGAATCCATGAATCCAAGGTACGTTAACCCCAAGGCCTCGCGATGCGACCCGGTGCTCCTTGTTTCCCAAGGCCGTAGATAGTATATCCTTCTCCTGCCTCGCACGGAAGGAGCCTTGGGAAGCTTGGGCAGTCAAGTCACGCTGCAAGAGGTCATCATGTTATTATAGACACTATGAAGTTATGGACTTATTAACAACTTAGTAGTTCGATATACTTACCACACGTTGGGACACTTCCTGGTCTGCCGGGTTTGTGAAGGAGATCTTTGCCAAGACGAGACTTGTGCCCTCGCTTTTAACCAGCTTAGGGAACGCGGGTCTGTGACATCAGGAAACGGGTTCTCCTTCTCCGCCGCCCATTCCTCGTATTTACCCGCGTAACCAGCGGTGCCGAGTCTGTGCGGGTGAGTGTTTCGTGTCTGGAGAGCTTTGTGCGCCGCACTTTGCTCCTTAAATTCGGCCGATGTTTTCGTAGCCACAAAGGTGTCCCATGCTTCCCGCGTCAAGAATCTATACTGCGCGAAGGGCGTCTGACCCGTGTTCACGTACTTCGTGACAAGAATGCTCTTGAAGGTCCTCCACGATTTACCCATCGTGAGCATCGCCGTCCGTCGCACGCGTGCCACATGTGCTTCTGGAATAGTGAACTTCTCTGAAAGTTCTGTCCCACAGCGCCTTCGCTTCTTTTCGTCAGTCCTTCCACCTTGGTGTGGTGATGAGGACCGTTCCTTCCAAGTATCCCGCAGATGGTCCGGAATCTCGCCACGATCTCTTGGGACTCGAGAGGGACCCCAAAGTCACCGACCTCCGTGATGACCACCGGCCGTAGGCATTTTCGATTGTCCTCTGCCATCTCGCTTCGTGTCATTATCGCCGACGGTGACGGCGGCCTCGTCGGCGCCTCTTCCATCTCTTGGGGTCGGTGTTGGCGGCCTCGTCGGCGCCTCTTCCATCTCATGGGTCGGTGTTGGCGGCCTCGTCGGCGCCTCTTCCATCTGCTGGCGTCGGTGGCCAAGCAAAAGACAGTGCCTTTGCCATCTCGCTTACTTGCTCTTAGGAAGAAGTACAGAGGTTGACTATAGAGATCAAGATGGCAAATGAAGAGTTGAATGAGCTCATCTGAGACTACTAACATTCCTAACACTCCTTAATCCACGAGCGTCTATTCTAACACTCCTAACACTCCTTAATCCACCAAATTTCTCTTGTGATCTTTGTATAGATAGAAACTAGTGATACAAATCTTTTGCCCGAGCCTACTTCTCTAAGGAAATGCGATTGATGATATTATGTGCTCTCGTATGAGAGTAGCTAAAGAACAAGTCTTTGCCATCTCAATCCTATTGTCTATACTCTTCATGAAATGAATATGATAATATAAATTCAAACTATGAGCTCTAAACAATACTTTGCTTAACGTCAAATGATCTCAACTGCATAAGCTAAAACAGATTAAACTTCGATCAAGCAGAGGTTGACTACAGAGATCAAGATGGCAAATGAAAAGTTGAATGAGCTCATACATACTACTAGAAGAATCACAAACTAGTCAATACAAGCGATCAATTTGCAATAGAACTATGAGTCTGAACCGAAGTAACCAATTAACAAGATACAACATATTGACAAGAGTAAGTAATACAATAGAGCTCAAGTATGAACTAACTATCACATTCAATCTCAAGATAAGACGGAGTTCATCACAGAGCATGTCAACAAAGCCCACTGATTAATTTGTAACTAGCATCATAAATATATATATATATATATATATATATATGCAAAGATCAACCGAATCGCCACAGAGGAGCAATACTCAGAGAGGATGCCGACAAGAACTGGGGAGGCAGGTCACGAGGAGGAGGCCGATCTTGCGGGAGGAGGGAGCTGGGAGGAGGTCGACACGGGAGGAGGACGGCGTGGGGAGAAGGCCGGTCAGAGGGAGGAGGCCGACACGGGAGGAGGACGGCGGCGCCGAGGTCGGAGGCGCCAATGTCGAGGCGGCGCACCGAGGTCGGCGGCGACGCTGGGCTTCTGACTGGGAGGTGAGCGGGCGCCGAGGTCGGGGCGGCGGCCCCGAGGTCGGCGCGCAAGGTCGGGCGGCGGCGCAGAGGTCGGGGCACCAATGTCGGCGGCGCCGAGGTCGAGGTCGGCGGTGAAGGCGAGCCCTAAACCCTAGAGGAGGCGTAACGAGCGCGAGAGAGTAAGGGCGCGGAGAGGAAGTGAGAAGTGAGAGGAAAACCCTAGCGTTTGCCGCCTTATAAAAATATATCACAGACGGTTGAAATGAGAACTGCTCAGTGATAATATTATCACTGACGGTTCTCATTTGAACCGCTCATCATATTATTTCCACGAGACGGTTGTATAATAAAACCGCTCGTGATAGCCGACAACCCGAGGCCAATTTATGATATCCTCGACAAAACATATTGAACTCGGTGAGACATAAATATCCCGAGAAAACAGAGTGAACTCTTTGAGACAAGTATGATGACAATTATGACAAGTCCATATGAATTCTAACCCGGTGACAAGTATGATGACAAGTTTATAACACATTTGACTTCAAAATTTCATATCTAATTCAACTCAACTCCAAATCAAGTGAAACCAATTTTGATACTCCACATTACAATGTCGTCCACACATTGACATTAATATCAAATATGACAAGTCCATAACAAGTTCATAACACATTTGACTTCAAAATTTCATATCTAATTCAACTCAACTCAAAATCAAGTATGATGACAATTTTGATACTCCACATTACAATGTCGTCCACATTGACATCAATATCAAATATGACAAGTCCATAACACATCAACACATGACAATTTCACGTTGACATCAAAATATATGAGAGATTACAAGTCCATAACACATGATGTTATGGAATAAATTAATTACATTGGAGTAAATTCTTAATTAAGATATAGGCCTTCGTGATGATCGACGCATATAGCTAGCTTCCTCACCGGGTTCTTCCTCGAGCCTAATGCCGCTTTCGAAAGGAGGCAACTCGTCAAATTGATTGTATTCTTCCTCGTCCACTACATTCTCAACTCCGACAATCCTCCTTTTTCCATGAAGAACTACGTGGCGCTTCTTATTTGCCGGGTCGGTTACATAGAAGACTTGAACAACTTGGTTAGCCAGTACGAATGGTTCGTCTTTATATCCGACACGTTCGAGGTCCACGGTAGTGACACCGTGCTTGTCGACCTTCACCGTCTTGAGATGGACCCAACGGCACCGAAATAGGGGGATCTTGAAAAGCACGTAGTCGAGCTCCCATATCTCGTCTATTTGCCCATAGTAGGAGCTCCTCATCCCATCGGTATTGAATGCATCTATGCGGACACCGCTATTCTGGACTGTGCTCTTCCTATCCTGAGCTGCCGTATAAAATGTGTACCCATTGATGTCGTATCCTTGCCATGTGACAATTGTAAATTGTGGCCCTCGTGCCAACCATAGCAACAGATCATCACTTGATGACCTCCCGATGATTCGCACCTTTAACCATTCGTTGAACCGCGGTTGTGCTCTCTCGTGATCCAAACCTCCGACCGTCTCGGATTCTCATTGGCGCACCATGTCTTTGTGCTCGTCGATATACGGGACACTTGGGTCATGTGTTGCAAGACCATGAAATGGGCTTGAGCGTATGTATCCAGATCGGGAGTTATTGATTTCCTTCCGATGGTCCCGATACCATCTAATCTCCCTCATGGCGAGATAGAGGCACACCTATCGGTTCCACGAGCCATGTAGTCGACGCAGAACTCAATGACCTCTTCGGTTGCATAACCTTCGATGATGCTGCCCTCCGATCGAGATCGATTCCGTACGTAGGACTTGAGAATTCCCATGTACCTCTCGAACGGGTACATATGACGTAAGAACACAGGGCCGCATATCTTTATCTCTCTCACAAGGTGAACAATGAGATGGACCATGATATCGAAAAATGACGGAGGGAAATACATCTCAAGATGACATAGAGTGGTCACCACCTCGCCTGCAGAGCATCTAGTCCTTGGGGATCAATGATCTTCTGAGCAATTGAGTTGAAAAAATAACACAGCCTCAAGATTGCCACTCGGACCTTGTTGGCAAGATACTTCTAATTGCAACAGAAGCATTTGTGTCATCAAGACATGACAATCATGAGACTTCATACCAATTAATTTCAAATCTTGCATAGAAACAAGGTTCTTAATGTTAGCGGAGTAACGGATGGGACTTTCACTCCATACAAGCTCGCAGCGCAGTTCATTTCTCTCGGCCTTGGATAGAGTGTAGCAAGTCGGGGAAGGTGTCTTAGCTTTCCATCTCTCTACGCTCCTCCGAGTGCCAACGCAGCAATCTTAAGTCCCTTATGCGTTCGCAAATAAACGCTTCAAATGTGGGATCACAGGCGAGATACCACAACATCTTAGCGAGAGGTCCTTGCTTCACCTTAGCGATTCTCGACGCTTGTATCGGGATGCTTTGCACACAGACATACATGCATGTGCGCATACTCTTTACTAGTAGAGGATACAATCATTCTGGACATGCATGTATTCTTTCTACTTCCATTCCCAATGGACAAATAACCTTCTTTGCTTGATAGGTGGTCTTTGGGCAACACGTTTCCCTTCGGAAGGATGTCCGCTAGGAGACCTAACAACGCCGTGAAACTCTTATCGGACCAACCATTGCTTGCCTTCAATTTCAGCGGTTCAAGCACGGTTGACAACCTTGTATATTCGGCTTGCAACCAGGAACAAAGGTCTCACCGAGTCCTCCCTTAAGCCCTCGAATTTACAAAACTCTCTCATCAGTAGTTCTCTTACGCATCGCGTAGCATCTGATCCAGATTGTCATCATGTGACATATCCTCATCAAAAGCAGTACAGTCCACATCCGGCGTATCGTTGACTTCCTCGGCGGTGCCGTCATTACTAACTTCATGTGTAATAATCTGCTCTTCACCGTGACTGGTCCAACATGTATACCCTTTTGTGAAACCCTTCGAATCAAGTGCGCTTCTATTTGCGCCGCGTTGTTAAACATCTTCAAATTACCGCAATCAATGCATGGACAAGACATAAAATTTATCTCCTTCTTCAACATATCACCTTTCGTGGCTCTTCTAAAAGCAACCACGCCATTAATGTACTCTTGACTCACACGGTTCACACTGTACATCCAGTTTCGATCCATCTACACTACGCATGTAACAAATTAGTGTCAAAATTGATTAGCGATTAATTTATAGCAAATATAAAGGGTTATAGATCGTTACCCTCGAAGGTCACGAAGAAAATACGATTCCTCTCCTTTCCTTCTCCTCTCTAAGGTGGCGTAATGGGGGAGGAGGTGGCGGGTGTTGGAGGCGCTAGGGGCAAGGGTCCAACCTTCTCCTCTCTAAGGTGGCGCAACGGATAATTATTGATTATCTGCATGATTGTTGATTAGATACGAGACAAAAGACAAGAGGAAGATCCTAATTAATAACTAGCAAGTTGGTCCGCGATTGCTTGCATATCTGTTGTATAATTGAAACAATAAACCACTTTGTGATGACGTTTCTTCATGGATATAAATGGAGGAAATATAAAATACATCATTGCACATGTGACTTATCTTGGTGTGTCATAAATTCTTCTTTTTAATCTGTTCTAGAAAACTACTCATGAAATTAGTTACGATTAAGACTTTCACTTCTTTGCACGCATTTACTCGCTTTTGTCTCATCGTTGCACAAAGGAATTACACCGATTAATTAAAGGCTACATGTTTTGCTTTTCATTTTCTACAAATAGGGTCCATCAAATTGAGAGCTAGATGTACGTGCGTTTTGCCTTTTCCCATCAAGTAGTATTAATTGAAACCTAAACCCTATGCTTCCGATTAAGGAATACAACAAAGAAAACAAAACATTAGCGTCTATGTACAGAGTAGCAAAGTCGGAAATTTACTAATCAATAGAGTGAAAAAGGATAATCAAGATTACTTCATCTGCTTAATTAGGGAGAAATCGCAGTTGGAGGAGCTAGGGAGGAAGTGGCACGCACTGGGAGGAGAAGCTAGCTACGGATCTAAGTGGAGCCCAAGAAGCAGAGGGCGGCTTGCTGATTATATTTATCCAAACCGCTGGCAGCAGAGGAGTGGCAGAGGCACAGCCGGCAATGCGGCGATGGACACAAATGCGGCGGTCGCAGAGGGATGTGTCGCGCTCAATTTATACGCGATGGGCATATCACGAGCGGTTCTTAATAAAACCGCTCAGGATGACTATCACAGAGCGGTTTGTAAATAGAACCGTGCGTGATATTACCTGACGGTTCTATTCACAAACCGCCTGTGATAATCACCAAATCACGCACGGTTTCTAAATAGAACCGCTCGTGATATTACACGAGCGGTTATTAAATAGAACCGCTGCGTGATTGGTGATTATCACGCACGGTTTGTGAATAGAACCGTCGGTAATATCACGCACGGTTCTATTTACAAACCGCTCGTGATAGATGACTATCACGCAGCGGTTCTAAAGAATACCGTCGTGATATTCTTCCCGCGCCACTCGCAGGTGCGGCAATGGCCAACACAGACGGTTCCAAAGGAACCGTCTGTGATGGGGTGTCTACTATAGCCTGTTTTGTAGTAGTGAAATTGCCCCCATCTTGTTTTCAACCCAGGCTCTGCCACTGGACTAAAGCATACAAATCAGGAGAATAAGAGTCGCACTTGGGCCTGACAGTGCAACAGAAGGTAACACGGGTACTATGGGCAGCTTCTATTTGTTTCATCGACTTCACATGCTAGGCCGTCTCGTTTCGGCACAAAACTTAACTAATAAAAGAAGGGGTTTACTCCCGCGCAGCGAGACAATCGTTCCACCCCGACATACGAAAAAAAGTCCAACGAACCCGAACTGCTCGCGAGTCCTTCGCCCCACCCTAACCGCTCCTCTCGCCTTCCAACCACCCACCACTTACCCTCCCCGACCTCACCCCCCCCCTGACCTCATTTCTGCTCCACATCTCCAGTCAGGCACCACCGTCACCATCAATGCATAGAGACGCCAGTGGGGAAGGGAGATGGAGGCAGCGACGAGTCTTGAAGAGAGGGGGAGGGAGGCGAGGGGGACGGGAGTGGAGAGGGTGGCGACAGAGGGAGGGGGAGTGGGACAGGAGGCAGAGGCTCGTCGCGCTGGCCCGCGTCAATAGTGACTCAAGCTTTGATATTGTTGTTGCAAGCTAGAACACGCACACCTTTCACCTGGACGCACACACGCGAACTGCACGAAGAAGAAACAACGCAGCAGAGAGATGGGAGTTTTGCCGCTGCTAACTTCTCAGCGATTTTTGTCGGACCCGGGAGTAACACCCCAAATCCTCTGTGCGTTTCTGAACTAGTCCCATGATCAGTAGCTAGTTCACACAGTAAACAGATATGGTAACATCCATAAATCGCACAACTTTATTAATAATCAACAGAGTTAATTACAAGAAAGGCTTACAAGCCAACAATAAACAAACACAGCGGAAGACGAAGAAGAAGTAGTGGAGTCCAGCTGATCTGCCACAGGCAATCGACTGGGGTAGCAGCCTAATCGTCGAGGTCCACACCAGTAGCGAAGTCCTTCTCCTTTGAAATTTATTTGCATTAAGTAAGGGTGAGCACAACTTCCGTTCTCGCAAGTTACACCCAGTAACAGATTATAATGCACGCAAGGATATACCAAAGGAACGCTTATTGGTTGAATTTGCATAAAGCAATGTTTTCTTTAAATATTTGTACTAAGTTCCAAAGCAGTTATTCTATAACTAAAATTCATTTACAAATTCTCAAGTTTTATATTCATATAACATTCACACAAGAGTGGTGAACGATACCCTCCTATCACATGACTTCCTGCCCAATTCCCGTTTGGATAGAAATCCAAAATCATTTGCCAAAGTCTCTTGAAAACAAAATCAAAGTCTAACTTTGAGTGGCTTTGCTCAGCATGTCCATAACTATGGACACGGCTATTCAAATAGTTCTTAACACTCTACAGAGGTGGTACAACTTTACCTACAAGACATGAATTTTCTAGTTTGTTTGGCATCCGTTGATACCACCGCTCACTACCTTAGGTAAGCAGTCTAGAGCACGTGTCAAGGCCTTTACAAAACTTCATCCCACCATAGTCTCGCCTGGCTAAGGATTCACCCCCTTTGGATAGAAACCCGCCAGGTTCAGGCCACCTCCTACGCTAGGTGGGAATACATAAAAGTAGGTCATAAAAGACACCCACACAACCGGATGGCACGACCACGGTGAAACGTTGCAAATTAGTTAGCCAGGTCCTTCCCACTCAAGATATGTGGTAGTACGATGTAGCTTAGCAAGATGCGGCATGAAGACCGGTCCTTAACTGACTTGGGCGACTTCCAAAAACCCTGGGTCTCAATCCATTCCCAGATTGAGCCCGTGCATAAACCTGCACCCACCAACCATCCATTTCGCCCAAGTACAAACCAACTTTTCCTTTTTGCTTTTTAAAATCATTTGCAAAATCTTCCATGACAAACCAATGCTATAGATTTTTAAACAATAGTTGATCATTTTGCTAGACTTCCCCAAATCAAATATTTTTGGGTCTAAGCATCACTAAGAATAAATTTTTCCAAATGATCCTAGTTCATACTATCGTATCAACTAGGTTTTATCTAGGGTGACAATATGTTTGATTCAATATCAACATTGGCAGTACAAAGGATTTAGGCATCACTATAATTTAAAACAGGAATTTAAATTACTGAATATAAATAAGCATGCAATAATAGTTTAAAATAGAATTTAAATAATTTTAAATACTGGGCTCAAATATGATCAAAGGTATAACTTGCATTGCTTAATTAATCGATGTTCTCAAACGGTGTCAAAATCCGGTCGTCCGAAGTCGTAGAAATCTATACGCGTAAATGATCCAAATTCAAATAATAATCAAATAAAATCCAAAAATTATAAAATAAATATTGGGAGGAAGGTATCGACTTTATATGAATTTAGGAATTTGAATCGACGAAATCGGAGTTCGTATGAGGGAGAATGAATTTCTAGAAGGATGAAAATCACATGAAATATTAGAATTCCGAATTTGAACTATTCACTGGAAATCATTCATTCGGCTGGACTAACTTCAAAACTGAAGCAATGAACACTACTACAAAATAGGTAATAGTAGACGCCTCATCACAGATGGTTCAAAAGGAACCATCTGTGTTGGTCTGTCGGGACCAGGTATTTGTAATGCCAGCCTATCACGCAGCCAGTTCATTATTACCGCAAATGCGATACGCACATATCACAGATGGTTTTTTTAATAGAATCGTCTGCGATAATTCACAGACGGTTCTTAAAAAGAACTGTTTGTGATAATCTTCGGTATCACAGACGGTTCTTAACAAAGACCGTCTATGAATTATCAGAAATGGTTCTATTAAAAAACCGTCTATGATAGGTGCGTATCACAGACGGTTCGTAATAAGAACCGTCTGTGATAGGCTGGCATTACAAATACCTGGTCCCGACAGACCACCCTACCCATTCACTATCAGAATCTTCTATTTTCCCAAGTGCCTCAAAGTTTCCCGAGTGTTTTGAAGAAAACACTCAATAACTTCCCGAGTGTTTCATAAGGCACTCGGGGAGGGAATAAAACACTCGGTAAACAAATATTTCTTGAGTGTCCAATTGGACAATCGGGAAATTATGACGGGAGCCACTACAAAATGGTGAACTGACGTGTTCTCAACGGGGACAACTAATTCCTCGAGTGTCTGTCTGTTACATACACTCGGGAGCGAATAATTTAGTAGCGCCATTTTTCCCCCACCGCGCGCCTGTTTTTTTGCTGCCACCACGAAATCGCCAAGTCCTAAGACTCCTAACCACCCATATAGCAAAGGGACAATTGTCCTTTTCTTGGATTTTGTTGGATTTTAAAAAGATGTTTTCCTTTTGTCCCTAAGAGTAATTTATTTGCAAAATTTTAAAAGCAAAAGTTAAGCTAAAAATATTTTTATTAAGTCCCAAATAATTCAAGGAATTTATGTGCATTTTTCTATAATTTTTGAGCTTTATTTACTATTTTCTGAAAATGCTTTTCTTTCTCTGGTATTTTATTTAATCAAAAACCTATTTAAAACTTCCTCGATTAAAATCAAAAATATTATTTTAAGCCTTTTCTTCGATTTTTTTGGATTTTAAAAAGAGGTTTTCCTTTGTCCCTAAGAGTAATTTATTTGCAATAATTAAAAAGCAAAAGTTAAGCTGAAAATATTTTTATTTAAGTCCCAAATAGTTCAGCCTCTTCAAGGATGCGAACAGGGTGCTCGAGATAGGTCAAATCTTCTTACACATCAAGAGCTTCCTCAATTGGAACACGGAGGCAATTCTTTAATTGGAACACATGGAACACATCATGTACCCCCTCAAGTTGAGCAGGCAAATCCAACTTATAGGCAACAGCTCCTTTTTTTCTCGATGAAGCGGTAGGGACCCACATATCGAGGAGCTAACTTGCCCTTGACGTCGAAACGTTGATGGCCCTTCAAAGGAGATACTTTGAGATAAACAAAGTCATTAGGCTCAAAACTCAACTCACGACGACGGCGATCCGCATAGCTCTTTTGCCTGGATTGAGGTGTGCGTAGACGATCACGAATAAGCTGGACTTGACTCTCGGCCTCATTGATCGAGTCCGGGCCAAAGAAAGGTCTTTCGCGGCTCGCACCAATTCAAGCGGGTTCGCACTTTCTCCGTATAAGGCCTCGAAAGGTGCCATGCCGAGACTGGCTTGAAAGCTGTTGTTGTAAGAAAACCCGGCGAATGGTAAGCATTTCTCCCAATGCTTCCCATAGGAAAGAACACAAGCACAGAGCATGTCTTCCAAAACTTGGTTGACCCTCTCGGTCTAACCATCAGTTTGGGGATGATATGCTGTGCTGAAGGAAAGGCGAGTTCCCATAGCCTCTTGCAAACTATGCCAAAATCGAGAAGTGAACAGAGAACCACGATTAGAAATGATCGTCTTAGGTATCCCATGCAAACTTACAATTCTGGAAACATAGAGCTCGGCTAAGAGACCCACGCGAAGCTGAGTCTTGATAGGAATGAAATGAGCCACTTTAGTCAATCGATCGATGACAACCCAAATGGCATCATTTCTCTTGGGAGACCTGGGTAGACTGGTGATAAAATCCATCCCGATCGAATCCCACTTCCACTCAGGCACTGGCAAAGGCTGAAGCAGGCCTGCAGGACGCTGATGCTCGGCCTTGACACGATGACACACGTCGCACTTGGCAACGAACTTCGCAATCTCCCTCTTCATTCGGGTCCACCAAAATCCCCGACGGAGATCTTGATACATCTTTGTGGCCCCGGGATGAATGGACAAAGGCGAATCATGGGCTTCGCGGAGGATCAAATTCTGCAACTCCATGTCCTTTGGAACCACAAGGCGTTGCTCGAACCTCACAACACCAAGCTCATCTTCAGAGAAGCACTTGGCTGTTCCGTTCTTGACATTTTGCCTGATGCGGTCCACTCCAGCGTCCGATTGCTGAGCGGACTTGATCCGATCCACCAAAGTTAGTTGCACAACCAAGGTAGCGAGAAAACCATGCTCAATCAAACCCATGTTGAGACGCTGAAATTCCTCCAGAAGGGTGGGCTGATGCTCCTTGGTCAACAATGCATTGCAATGCACTTTACGACTAAGCGCATCGGCAACGACATTAGCCTTGCCCGGATGGTAGTGAATACCCATGTCATAGTTTTTGATCAACTCCAACCATCTCCTTTGCCTGAGGTTCAAATCTGGCTGGGTGAACAAATACTTCAAACTTGTGTGATCCGAATACACTTCACAACGATTACCAATAAGGTAATGTCGCCAAATCTTAAGTGCATGAATCACAGCAGCTAGCTCTAAGTCATGGGTAGGATAGTTGAGTTCGTGAGGTCTCAATTGCCTTGATGCATAGGCCACTACCTTTCCTTCTTGCATAAGGACACAACCGAGGCCTCGACGAGAAGCATCGCAAAAGATATCGAAGCTCTGATGAACATCGGGAAGAACGAGAATGGGAGCGGTGGTCAAATGCTTCTTGAGTACTTGAAAACTTTTCTCACAATCAGCGGACCACAAGAACTTCTTGTCCTTCTTGAGCAACTCAGTCATCGGCTTCGCGATCTTGGAGAAGTTCTCGATAAAGCGACGATAATATCCTGCTAAACTGAGAAAACTCCGCACTTCGGTTACCGAACTGGGCTGACTCCAGGAAAGCACATCGCTGACATTGCTAGGATCAACGGCTATGCTTCCCGCGGAAAGAACATGGTTCAAGAAAGCCACTTCCTTCAACTAGAACGCGCACTTGCTAAACTTCGCATACAGCTGGTGCTCACGCAGCTTGCCCAAAACAAGCTTCAGATGCTCGGCGTGTTCCTCATCGTTCTTAGAGTAGATAAGAATATCATCGATGAAGGCAACGACAAACTTATCCAAATACTCCATGAACACCGAATTCATGAGATTCATGAACAGGGCAGGAGCATTGGTCAAGCCGAAAGACATGACGGTATACTCGTACAAACCATAATGAGTAGAGAAAGTCGTCTTGGGAATATCCTCAGGTCAGATCCGAACTTGATGATATCCCACTCTCAAATCAATCTTGGAGAAAACTTGAGCTCCTGATAATTGATCAAAGAGGTCGTCGATGTGGGGCAAAGGATACTTGTTCTTTACCGTTACTTCATTAAGCGGACGATGTCGACGACATATCGCAAAGTATTGTCCTTCTTCTTTACGAAGATTGCTGGACAACCCCACGGAGATGAGCTAGGGTGGATGAAACCCTTCTCTTGAAGCTCACCAAGTTGCTTCTTCAACTCTACCAACTCATTCGGTGGCATCCGGTAAGGCCTCTTTGAAATCGGGGTAGTACTGGGAGTCAACTCGATGACGAACTTGAGGTCACAAACTGGTGGCATCCCTGGAAGATCTTCGAGAAAGACATCCGCGAAGTCACAAACCGTTGGGACTTCACGAATATCTAGAGCTGGCTTCGTTTCAAGCGCAAAGAGATGCGGACCTTGCAGCTTCGGTGAAAAGCGAACTTGCTCGCCGGACGGACTTGTGAGGTAGATGAGCTTCCAGGCGCAATCGATTTGCCCCATATGCTGGGACAACCAATCCATGCCAAGAATCACATTTAAGCTCGCTGCATTGAGGAGGATAAGATTTGCTAAAAATCCTACTCCCTCAATCTCAACAGGAACCTCCCGACACTCGGATTCAGCTCTCAACTCCGAACCGGGAGAGCGAATGAGCAACGGGACCAACAAAGGAGCAAAAAGAAGATCACCAACAGCAGCAAAAGACTGAGATACAAAAGAATGAGATGCTCTTGAATCGAACAAAACAATAGCAGGATGAGAGTTAACAAGAAGCGTACCCAACACGACGTCAGGTGCCTCCTAAGCTTCCTCCGCGGAGATGAGGTTGATGCGGCCACTTCCCACACCTTGGATAGCAGGGACAACCTTCTGATCCTGGGAAGGACCGCCTCCTTGCCCGCGTCCTCCATTAGGACGAGGGGCCGCTCCAGTCTTCTTAGGGCAATTATTCGCATAATGGCCCTTCTGGTTGCAGAAGAAATAAGTGACGTCGACAACATTGCGGAGGCCACCTTGCTGAGCCGCAGGTGCACGTGGTCGAGACACGGCCTGCGGAGGACGAGGGGCAGGTGCTGACGACCTCGAGGGTGCTGAAGCCTGAGGACGGGACCCCTGAGACTGCCCAAAATGTGTACGAGAAGAGCTGGTCGGGGAAGACTTCTGGGTCTCCCACTTGCGCTTACGGGACACTCTCAACGTTCTTCCCTTGTGCTCGGCGACGATGGCCTTGTCGACCAAGGTCTGGAAGTCGGGGAAGTCAATGATAGATAGCTTGTCCTGAAGCTCCTCAAACAAGCCATCCATGAACTTCTCCTGCTTTGCCTCATCAGTGGCCACCTCCTCTGGAGCATAATGAGCTAGATGGTTGAACTCGTACAAGTACTCCGTGACGAACTGCGCCCTTGCTTGAGTGAGAGAAACTCCTTCTTCTTCAGCTTCATCACACCCGCAGGGATGTGAGACCGGCGGAAGGCGACACGGAACTCCTCCCAAGAAACGGTGTGGCCTGCGGGCTGCATGGCGAGAAAACTCTCCCACCACGAAAGAGCTGCACCCTCCAACTGATGGGATGCAAAAAGTGCCTTCTCCTGGTCCTGGCACTGAGCGATATTGAGTTTCCGCTCAACCAGACGTAGCCAATCGTTTGCATCATGCGGGTCCTCAGACCTGGAGAAGGTGGGGGGCTGGGTGCGAAGGAACTCTGCAAGTCCCCCTCGCGGTTGATGTCCACTTCCTCCCCCTGATCCAGAGGCGCCGGGAAGAGTGGAGGTGTTGCGCGCGATAACCTCTAGAATTCTTGTTTGATCCATTCGGTTTTGCTCGATCTGAGCAAGAACCGAAACCATGGTTGGAGGAGGCGGAAGCTCCTCATCCGGACCAGCTGATTGGCCTTGGCCACTACGAGTTCTTCCAGCCATCCTTGCTAAAGAGAGAAAGGGGGTTAGCAACGAAACCCGAAAATTATAAGCTAAAGAAAGCGAAAAGCTATCAACTAGGGGAATTGAACATCACCATAACCGAAAGCCAAACTTAAAGCAGCAAGAACACAACTCTATAAGCTTACAAAAAGGCTCAAGAAACAACAAGGAAACACGAGACTAAAGATCAACTTCCCGACACGACAAACCCGTATTGAATGAACGAGCAATCGGTTGAGAAGACAAAATTTTAGAACACTACTCTAGGTCTAACACTGCTACAAAGCAAGGTAACACCAAC
Organism: Phyllostachys edulis; assembly: GCA_036346405.1. Classification (NCBI taxonomy): domain Eukaryota; kingdom Viridiplantae; phylum Streptophyta; class Magnoliopsida; order Poales; family Poaceae; genus Phyllostachys; species Phyllostachys edulis. Next base: position 109,521,957 of record CM070545.1, read on the forward strand.
AAAAGAGGTGTTAGATACTTAGCCAACTAGTATCACATCTTACCCTTTTGTTCCCACAAGTTTTAGTTGGATTATCCTCTCAATATTTACCCTATTCAGAAACCATGAGCTTGCTGTCCAGAAATTTGATGCTTGTTGTCCAGATTTTGCATCCAAGCTCCTAGCCGAAATTTTCAACTACAGAAGCTTCAAAACCTTGTAAAGGGCAGCCAACACTTCAATTTGCCAATCTCATTGTTTACCCAAAACCCGAATTAAATAGTAACAACTATCCTTTTGAAAGAAGGAGAGGAAAACAACCTTTTAAACTCAAACTAGAGCAAGATGAGATGAGCAAGCTAAGATAGATAAGGAATAAAATCTGAGAACTTACTTAAGCTTTCATAAACCATTTGATATTTTGAAACTAATTTTTTCAAAACATCTTAAAGACGACCAAGCTAGGGTTACTACGGTCAGTATGGCTCTGATACTGACTTTGTGAGGACCCCGGCTTATTCGGCTTGTAATGCTTAGTCTTCCATTGACCCTAGCATCACAAACAAAATAACCCGTGTCTTCGAGATATGTATACTTCCCAGAAATACAGTATACACACCCCTTTACAAAATCATGCATCAATTCCATTCATCACATAGAACCGAGGCAACACTTTACAAAACAAAAGACATACATAATAGAGTTATTACAAAAGAGGCCAACCGGCCAAAAGACAGATAAAGAACTAAATAGACAGCGGAAGCAAAATGCCATAAGATGGCGATAAACAAAAGCCATACGATTTGCCTATAGCCCACAAGGCAACCAACCGGGCCGCCAACCTAGTCGTCAAATCAACTGCACATCTCACAAAAATGGATCCCTTGGGGATCAACCTCCTCTGCAACAATTAATTAAGCAAAGCAAATGAGTACAAAAATGTACTCGCAAGACTTACGTGTAGTGTAACAAGCCTATACATAACTACATGCAAGCTTTAACAATAGAGAAGGATGTAGGTTGTTTTCAGCATAAAGCAATTTTCATTTGCAATACTGTAGTACATTTAAAGCAAGTTTTGCAATCTGTTTTTAATTTGCAAATAACAGCGAGACAACAACATAATAACAATAGATAGATGGCAACAACAATCCTGGAAGTGACTAACCCAATAGTCACCACAACAATAGCATGAATTACCCATTCATACCACCCACATCAAGTTTTAATTAAAAGGTTATAGTCTAACTCTCAAAAGACCTCCCCAAGCGTGTCCATAACCTAGGACAAGGCTATTCGAATAGTTTATACCCTGCAGGGGTGTACCAATGTACCCACACGTCAGACTGCCTTTTCGCCAAGCTATTTAGCACACTTCCTTTGGTATGCCAGCACGGCTAAGTCCTACGAGACGCTTTCCAATGGATTGTACTAATTAAGAGTCGCACGTATGGGGGTTAGCCTTAGTGAACCGCCCACCCAAGGGCTCCCACTAAGAACCCACACGTTGAGTCGGAGACACCGGCCCAGCCGAAGCAACTGCGGGTGCTCCTGGGTATGGAGAACCTAGAAAGGAACCCATCCCTCTCATCCAAAAACAAACATTTTTCTTACCACCAGCGACTCATCAATTAATACCTCCCAAAGTACTTAGTCAAGAGGGGTTCCCAATACCCTCGTGTGGCTAGCACGCAAAATTGATTGGTTTAGTGTAACAAGATGTTCGGTCCTTGTTGACTTAGGCACCATTCCACACACCAACAAATCACACCATCATCCATTGTGCCCAAGTCCAAAACAGTTTGTATTTTCAGTTTTTGACTTTACAAATTAACAAAGCACAAGTGCTGGACATAATGGAATAATAATTAGATTTGTGTGATCAAGATCATCGACTAAGTCGATGACCACCCCATGCTACCGGTACCTATGCATGGCTAAGCAATATTAACTCGAATCTACTAAGTGACAAGGGCTCATCCAACGAACCCTAAATCACAGCAAATAACCTAGGCTCAGGTAGTAGAGGATAATCATTTACCTACAGATTATGCAACTAGAGGATCAACTAATCGAACCATAATTTTGACAACAAAATAGAGCATGCAACACATACAAGTTGTAAACAATATATTAGACTTGAAAAATAATGGGATTAGCATGATCAAACTGCTTGTCTTGCTAAAGTTGCTCACTATGCTGCAGAGGATCACTCTCAAGACCAACGTGCTCGTCGGAACCTAACGAAAGAACGAAGAACACCAAAAAGACTCAAAAACCAACTTCAGCGAAAAACTCTGAAATTTTTACAATAGGAAGATCATGATTTTTAATGAATTTATCAACAAGAACCAATTGATTTGGATTCTTAATGCAAAAGTTATGGTCAAAACAAATCTGCTCAGCTGGAAAAAGGCTGAAAAATTCACTTCGGTTACTATTCATCCGAAATTAAATTTTTGGCACAGATTTCCAGAAAGGTGGTGCACCTGAAAGTTTTATGGTAAATAAAGCACCCCATAAGATGAACAACCCAATTGGATTCATCTCATTTGGAGCTAGGATGCATTTTCTATGATTTTTCAAAGACATGAAAAAGTGCACAAGTTAAATGCATAAGTAAAACTTTTGGAAATAGTGGTATGCTCAAAACGTATTTTACCAGCAAGTTTACTAATAGAGGAAACCAATAAACTTGGTTTCACTCAAAAAGGAGTTACAGAGAATTACTTATGCATTTTTCAAGTTAAATGAATTTTTAATGCACTAAATAAAGCTAAATTGATGTTAAATCTATTAAAAAAATTTCTGGAGCCAAACTATGCCTAAAACCATTTTTAGATTAAAGCTTAGTTCAAACCAGAACTAACAAAATTTGAATCAACCCAAAATGATTTAAAATGAATTAGTTATGCAATTTTGAAGTTAAATGGAATTTTCAGTTAATAAATAAACCTTACCGGGCTTTTAAAAAGAATAAACGACACGGCAAAACTTGGGCCGTTGATTTGCCATCCTACGGCCCATGCACACCAAGCACAGCGCACGCGCGCACGGAGATGACAAACACACCGATAGATCAAGATCCAACGGTCCATATTGATTTAACCTCAGACAGTCCGAAAGTTCAAACGAATCTGGATCGTTGATCTGAGAAAGGAGGGCTAAGATTGAAGTGAGGTTCGGACGGTCCGAACATTCACTTCAATCTGAGCCGCAGATCTGAAAATGAACGGCTCACAACGAACGCAACACAACCCACGCCAAGACAAATTTCACGCGAATCTCAACCGCAGATCCAGAAATGGACGGCTGAGGTTCGGTGGTCCGAACGTTCACAGCGATCTAGATCGTTGGATCTAGATCGGACGGTGAAGGTTCAATGGTCCGAACGTCACCCAGATCCGAGCCATTTATATTGAATCCAGCGGCTCACGTTGATGGAAGCAATGCGCACGCATCCGAGAGAGAGAAAGAGAGCGGGCTCGCATGTCAGTGACTCGTGGGCCACTCACGGCTGCTATAAACGCACCGGGGGGGTTTAAAGGGTGCGGGCCCACTGTCAGAGGTAGTAAGGGTCGGTTTTAAGACAGCATTAACTACCAACCATGATTAATAGTGATTAACAATGATTAATGCAGTTAATTAACAGCAACTTTGTCCTAATGCGACAATGCGTTGTGCTGCTCACTTCCGACAAAATCCGAGGGTGAACCACGGCTCATCGCCAGCGACCTAGGCCACGACGGCGCACACCAAGGGTACCAACGGGTCCGCAATAGCAGTGCGCACACGATGGTGGCACTCTCAACGGCAGCGGCGGTCTAAAACGTCGGCGAGCCGGAGAAGAGTGGCGGCGCACACACGGCCAAAAGCGAAAACGAAAGAAAGCTCCGCAACAGTCTAGGTAAGTAGCTGCCCAAGCTTCCTAAGGGCTACCAAGAGCTACCTGAGCACAGAGGGGCTTCAAAGAAGGAAGGATGAGCTCTGGCGACGAAAGTCCTTTTCGGCGCCGAAGAAAAAAAAGTGGAGGTGACGGCCTGAGCCAATTGAGCACAACTGGGTCATTGGGTTAGCTACATTAAAGCTCAAGGAAGGTTCCAGAGTAAGGAATTGAAGAACCAAGGACTTACCGGCGATGGAGAAGAAAAGGGGTGATTCGGCCGACAAAGAACAAATCCCCAAATTAAGCCGCTCCTGTAAATATCAAAACCAATTAAGTTAGGGGTTTTGACCACAGAGGTGAGAGGCTCGAGTTGAAGCAAAGAGATTGGAAGAAAAGCCACTGGAATCCTGTTGCACCGAGGAGCTTCAAGGTGCAACAATGGCGGCCAAGGTGTTTTGGGGTGATTTGAGCTCAACGACCCGAGAGCAAGTGGAGAAAGTGTTTAAAGGAAGCCAAGGAGGAACAAGGGGGGCTTAAATAGCCAGAGGAGCAAGGCATGGAGCTAGGGCAAACACCCACGGTGAGCTCGGCCCATGCTCGGTTCACAGCTCGCCCAAGGACGCGGAGGGGATGGGGGCAGCTCTGTACACGACTTTGGGGCCGAAAGCACTGGCAAGCATTAATTACCAGCAGCAAAGAGCTATTGAGAGGTGACAGGGCGCTGCTCTCCCCTCTTTGCTCACGCCATGGTGTACGCGCGAGCGCGAAGAAGAAGATGACCAGCAAAGGCGAGGCCCACCCGCCAGCGACACAAAGTGGCTCGAGCCGAAACGGTACGCACACTGGGTTGAGTCAGACCGTAAGTCACGAGTCCAAACACCCCAAGCGTCGGATTAGAAATGGACGGTAAGGATGGAACGCAACGATTGGAGGCCCCAAACATTTGAACCAATCGTGGCCACCCGATGCGAGATGAACGGTGGGGAGCATCGGTACTCTTAGTTGGTTGGACTCAACCAAAAACGCAGACTGGCTCGGGTCGATTTGAAAAGGCGACCGGCGCGAAGGGGTATGCGCCGCGAAGTGTTAGATTAGAATCCAACGGTAGAGAACGAGTGCACGTTAGAAAGGGCTGAGCCACGCGCGGGAAAGGGTTGGGCTGAGTTGAGAATAACCCGATGGAGATCGGGCGGTTGAGGTTGATCGAGCGCGATGGAACGAGTTGGACTGGCTGGGTCGCATCGAGAAAGGGGTTGGGCTAGAGTCTGACTCGAGTCCAACAGTAGTTTGACCCAAGAGATTTGACTGGGGTTCAAATTTGAGCTGAAAATTTTGAGGAATATTTAGAGATAGCAAACTAACTCCAAAAATTCTGAAATTTTAATTGGAGGTTTCTAGCTCCAGGATAAACCTCATATAAATTTTTCAGAGGTTTTTATGCACGGAATTTTCCTCTAGAAATTTAACAAAGCTTGTTCTAGGGTTTGACCAAGAGTCAAACTGGTTTGACTGACCTCCAAAATTTATCAAATAATTTCTAAAAATTATGAAATTTTTCAGAGGAGTCACACAGCATCCCTAGAACCAAGGAAAAATATTTCCAAGGGTTGAACACAAGATTCCCAATAAGGAGGTCATGACTTAATCAATTGGAGATTTAGGTTTTTGAATTCCATAATTCCTTTACAAGAATTACAGAAAAGTTAAAAAAACTTGAAGATGCAAGAAAAGTTTTAATTTCTACTCATTTTCTTACATTTGAAACACACACCCAGATTTAGAATGTTACAGTAGCCTTCCTTGAGGTCAGATGTAACTTCAAGCAGATCTGGAATGACATCCTCAGGGCGTGTAGTGTCCTCATGAAGAAGACCCATGTCCACCAGGTACTGCTGGTACTCATCCATCCACATGAAAAAATTGCAACCATTCGAAACCTGCCAAGCACAAAATCAAGGGACAATTTAGCCAATTGTTCAAATTTCTAATCAAGACCCTACCCACGACGTAACCCGAAAACCCTAGCATCCCTACCCAGTCAAAATTTGTCCTTACAAATCACTCTACACTTAACCCTAGCCACGGTGCACCCCTAATCACTACCAATTTCTCTCTAATTTCCTCAAATTCGCCCAACCATACAACCCTAGCCTTGCGCAGTCCAACCCAAATCAGTGCCAAATGCAACAAATATAGCAAAAGGGCCCAACAACTTACTCCGGATTGATTCCTCGGGCACTTGAAGAAGATCTTCCCCAGGTTGTTCTTTATCTTCGAGGTGAGCTCCACCACCTTCTCGACTCCGCAAGTAGGGCAGTCCACAAGGGGAAACCCGCTATTCCCATGACCCGGCAACGGCGCACGACTAGGGGTAGAGCGGCTTCCGTAGGACCTCCCCTCAAACAACACAGCTGGGCTCAGGAAAACTCGCGGCCAACGGATTTCTGGGGCAGTCGCGAGCTACAGAGAGGAGCAGTGAGAGAGAAGCACAAATGCGATGAAGAAGAAGGGGAAGGGCACTCGAGGAGCAGCCAGGGTCAGGACCGACCGCGACCGGACCGAAGAAACAACTGAAGGGGCATATCCGACATTTCGCGTGTGGGCTAGGGTACTTCAAACTGAAATATGAATAAAATACTCCGAAAGGGCAAATTAACGAAGTGAGAAAATAACATGTGGCAAATAGGCAATCGCGTCGAACTTAATGGCATTTTACTTCAGGCATGTAAACAAATATTTCCCCGAGTGTATGTCCGTTACATACACTCGGGAGCGAAAATTTAGTAGTGCCATTTTCCCCCACCGCGCGCCCATTTTTTCACTACCGCCACGAAATTGCCAAGTCCTAAGACTCCTAACCCCCCGTATAGCACATCCCCAATCCCCGCTCCCCTCTCCTCCCCCACCTCCACGACCGGCGCCGCCTCCCCATCCTCCTCTTCCTCCACCGCCTCCGCTGCCGCTGTCTCCCCCTCCTCCACCGCCTCTGCAGCCGTTTCATGCACTGAAATCGGCGCCGCCTCCTTGTCTGCTGCCGCCACACCCGATGCCTCCCCCTCGTCTCTTGAAGGCACACCCGACCTTGCTGCCCCCTCCTCCACTCGACCCCGTCGCCTCCCCATCCTCATCCTCCTTCTGCCTCGTCGATCCACCGCATCCGCAGTCTTCCACTCCTCCACTGCCTCCGGTGTCGTCGTCTCCTCTGCTCCCCCCCCCCTCTCTCTCTCTCAATGAGCATGGGCCAGCCATTCAGAGCAATCTAGCATTGAAGCATGCATGCTTAAATGGACAGGCATGGAATCATTGTGGGGTGAGAGAGAAGGTGAGATAGGTAGGGGTCGGAATGGTGGCATTTTTAGTAAGTTTTGCTTGTTCGTTTGCATCAGGTGAGGAAGGAGAAGCTAGGGGATAGATTAACTGCCATTCACCAACTTGTCTCCCCATTTGGGAAGGTATATATCACTACATATCCTCTTCAGGACTATAAGTTTCACCATATTAGTACAGACTAGTCTCTAGCTATAATTCTCATCAATGAAAGAGTTATTGTTAGCATTATAGTTATATCATATTTAATTTGAAGAAGAATACAAACAATGTATTAGTCTGGTGAAGTTATTTATGATAGAATAACAACCTGATTCAAACAGCTACTAGATGTTTCTTTTCTTTCAAGAACATATATGTTATATACATATATACTTAGGTAACTTTACTTCAAGCATAGACCGAACCATAAATCCAGCTACCTGTTATTGACCTCTTCTTTTCCCTGCATGTTTGTGCAATGTTTTAAGTACTCAGATTTGGTCATCATGAAGAAAAGCTGAGATCTTTGGGGCAGGATCCCGGCCTTTGATTGAACCTCTTCTTCTCAGGTGTGATTGTGTTCTTGATGTTTCTTGCTTATGTAGAATCTGTTGATCATTTATATTGTCTTCATGTCAATCTATTATAGTGTACATATATAGGGCATGTATCCTATAGTAGCTTCTAGTTAGCTCTATAGTTGTAATTTTTGACATAAATAACAAGTCGGATTAAAATACGCATTATGTTTTGCACACTAGGATGGCTGAGGATCGTAGTTGGATGTACACTGGGCGTAGAGAGATGGATGACTGTAGCCAAGAATGGATGGAAAAGATGACTAATTTTGTGGATCGAGCATTTGCTAGGTGTAATGGACGGGGTGGCAGCAGATTGCCCAAAAGAGGTGGTGCAACGAACAATGGTTAGAGGCCTCTCGTGCTGCTAGGGAGCGAAGATTGTTGATGGTCGCGGCAGCACATCGTCAAGGCAGCTCCTCCATGGCTCGTTACAAGAAGCACTTGGTAGGTTAGCATGTTCATATTGATTGTACGTCGTAGATACATATTTATTTACCACCGTGGTTTTTTTTTGTGCAGGAAAAGAAGAAGCAGAGGCCTGTCTCCGATGTAGAGGCATATGTAGACGCTAGGAGGGGTGATCAGGAGAGCACCTTGTGCAACCAACGCGCAACAGAGAACTTGGTATGATTTCTGCTGATTTTGCCCTTGATGATTTTCGCACCCTAATGATTTTGTCCAACAGGCTGCATATACTGAGGCTGCTAAGGAGATTCATGGCTCGGACTTCGACGTAATGAATTCACCACTAACACGACTGTTGTGTACAAGGCTGAAAGGGGAAGAAACATGGTCATTTCTTCATGGGTGCCGGCTACATTAGCACATTGACAACCCTCTTGGAGGTCCAAACCACGAATACCGCATCAACGGATGAAGCAAACCCTCAAAGACGACTGCGACCATCAAATGATAGGTTTTCTCAGCTTGAGGCAAGGCTGCAAGAGAAAATCGAGGCTAGACAACGGTTGGAGCAAATGCTCCCGCAGGTTAGTTGGAGCGTGGTAGTACAATAACAAAGTAATATGCAAAAAATATATATATTCGTACTTGGCTAATATATGGCAATGTGCAAACAAATATGCAGGCACTCGGGACCAGGGTTTTGAAAATCGGTTTTGAAATTTTACCGGGGGTCACCGATAGAACCAATTTTAGTGATTTTCGAAAATTTGTGATTTCTACGAAAATTTCAAACAAAATTTAAAATTCAACTAAATTTCATTGAAAATCGATCGAATTCATTAAAACACTCGCCGCTTTGAGCATCGGCAGGCCGCGTCGTGACCATACCATTGAGAGGAACCCCAACATGACGCCGAGCCGACATGTCCTCGCGCGATGGCGGCTCACGCCGGCGAAGAGCAAGAAGACACCGAAAGCTCCACGGGAACGCGGCGAGCACCCGCGAAGATGGAGTGCCGAGCACCACCAGCGCCCGGCAGAGCCCACCAACACACTGCGACTCCTCCGCTCGCCTCACAGACTCCATGCGCCATGGCAGTGCGGAGGAGGAGCTCGGGAGCTTGGGCCTCGGGGAGGAGCCGAAGAAGAACCCTGAGATGGGTTGCCGACTCTCCGGCGTCGTCGCTGCGCCTCCACTGCGACTCCATGCGCCGCCGAAGAAGAACAGAGAGGAGATTTGGTTCAAGGCTTCGAGCCGCCGCCAGAGGAACTTAGGAGGAGCCGCCGCCGAATGAGTTGTGCTGATGCTGCGTGCTCTGACCTAGGAACGAATGAGGAGGGCGAATGGGCTTCCTTGGGTCGGCCTCATTTCAATTTTGCCCGAAAAATTCAGCGCCGGTTTGTTTTCTTACCGAGGGGGTCCGATACAAACGGTAAATCCGATTTTCGGCCGAAAATAAAAACCCTGCTCGGGACCGGGACTTGACTTGATGGCCCTACACCGGGGGAACCACTGACTAACTTATCTACTCTAGTTAGTAACTACATACTGATTATTATATTGTTAGTCTCTTATGTGTGCTTGAGTTAGAGGACATTGAAATGACATCCAATGTAATTAAATATATGAGTGTATATTGTGCATGGTTAGAGGCCAGAATGAGTGAATTTTTTGACCTGGGAGAGGGCATAATGCTGTGGAAGGTCATATGATGTGACAATGGCAACCTCTCCTGCTTTGGTCCTTTGACCTACTCTGGCCCTCCTTTATGCAGACATGGAGTCGGTGAGTACTGAACCCAGTTGTAATTTCAGAGAGAGAGAGAGAGAGAGAGCGGGGGGGATTGGCCAATGCATGCCATACTATAAGGATTGGAGATCTTGTGCTGTCCTGGATCTTGATAGAATTAATGTGATGAATGGTCAATAGTATAGTGAAGGAGAACAGTTCTGTAACAAGAAATGTGTTGTGCACTAGTATAATCTAGGAAGGCATGCAAGGCTGGCAAATTAGTTGATCAAAGTTTGGTCAAAGCTGAAATAAGGATTTGGCCTAAGTAGGACAGGTTGGGAGATTTGGAAGGTTCGGTCAAAGGATGCAGCGAAGATATTGTTATATACAGCATGATGCTGCCGCTTCTCCTCTACCTCAAGATCGGAATCGTACGCCCCCTTCCCTGAATCCCTCCCACGTCCTCTTCTTCCGTGTGTTCCGGGATTCGTAGCCGCACTGCCCCGGGAGCCCGGTCTAATTAGTTGTAGCGGGTGCGAACCAGTGGATGGATCTTGCGATTTTATCGTCTGTAGGCGCTGCAGGCTGTAGCTATAGCTGCAGCTGTGCGGAGGCATCGCCGATGGAGCGGAGCGAACTCGGTGCCGGTGTGGCTATGGTTGGTTTAGGGTTTATGAGTATGTATCGAATCGAGCGGAGCTTGCGTGGCGCCATGCGTGGTTAGTTTTGGACCTTGTGGTAGGGCCTTGTGAGTTTGTTTTGCCCACGCTCCTGTGCAACTTGGCCGCCCCTCATGGTGGAGGAGCGAGGTTGGTGGGGATTTGGTGGTTAGTTCTTGGTTCATGTTGGTCGGTAGTTGATGTGTACTTTATTGGAATTCATGGTTGTGCTGTTGTGTGGTTTTAATGCTAGTTTTAGTGGACCTCAGCGTGTACTTAGAGTTTGGGGAGCATCTCGGGGGACAACTGTCTAGTGCCAGATCTTTACGCATATAAGCATTAAAATAGGCTCATTTTACCTGGAGTAGTTCTTTGGCGCCGTTGGAAGATGATATTTCCCGTCTTGCTGTGAATAGCGTTATAGTATGTCCTCCTACTTCAGTACTTAACCAATATATGTTACTAGAAAGAATGGCATAATAGCTTTCGGTAGAATTTTTATTCATGTCAATCTGATACATACATTGTGAGATATGAATTTTATAGTTCTACTGTCCTGAATGTATTTATGTTTAGCATGTTGTCTAGCTTGAGTAGATCAAGTGCTTAAACTTGGGTTATGGGAAGATGATGCAGAGTGTTGCGAGTAAAGTCTTATTAAGCAAGTTTGATTGAAGCTTAGTGTCATTCTTAGTTACCAGGTGGTGGTGAACCTTGGTGCTAGCGCGTCCCGTCTTTTATCTTCTGTATCACAGTTGAGGCAAGTGCAAGTAGTATTAATGAGTTGTTATATTTCCTACTTGATAAATGCCATAGTTTAATGATGATGCTTACTACTGGAGGTTAAGCGTGCTGGGCTCCCAACACGGCTGGGATGGGTGAGCCACCCAGGAAATCTGATTTTTTTTTTTTTTGAAATTAATACAGATTTAAGCAATAAAACAAATAGATTTTTAGAACATAGCAAATAGGGTCCAAAAATTTTAGAAAAATTCACAAAAATTCTAGAATTATTTTGAACTTAATAAAAATAATTCCAACTTATAGATGGTAATTAATTTTGTAAATAATTTATTTTGGCTTTAAAACTCAATAAATTTTCCTTTTGACTTTAAAACCAAGAAATTAAATAATTTATTTTTCTTTATTATTATTATTATTTAACCAAGATAACTCTTTTAAATTACAGAAAATCAAAAAATTCTTTGACATCCAGAAAATCTAATAAAATAATAACTTTATTTATTTTATTTTGGTAATAGAACTTTGGGATGTTACAATTTTCTGTATTCTATCCTCCTTTTTATCTCTTAGTTACATGCAGCCGAGAGAAATCGTGCTGTGTGCTGCTAACAACCAACAGCCGCCAACAGCTACATGCTATCATGCTGCTAACAAACTAACAGCTACTAACTACGTGCTGCTAACAAACTAACAACCAATATTCACGTTACATACGTGCAAACTTACACACGACTGTAACATGACAAAACATGCAAAGCAAAAACATGTGACGTGATTAATCCTAACAAAACACCCCCTTAATCATGGCACCCGGACTTTACTTCTACCACGCCAAGCTTCTATTTCATCTCCATGAACTTGACATGACCAAGGGCTTTTGTTAAGATGTTGGCGAGCTAGCCGTCAGTACTCATGTGCTCAACGTCAACCTTGCCATCCTCAACACATTCACGAATAAAATGGTACCTCGTGTCGATGTGTTTACTGCAGTCGTGGTGCACCGGATTCTTGCACAATGTGATCGCAAACTTGCTATCCACCATCAGCTTGGCCCTCTTCGGCTTCGCGTCCGTCAGGTCACCGAGTAGCCTGCTGAGCCACATTCCCTGGCACGCCACCGTGGCCGCCGCGATGTACTCCGCCTCACAGGATGCGAGCGCGACAATCTTCTGTTTCTGTGATGCCCACATGATCAGACTAGCACCCAGGTAGAACGCCATCCCCGAGGTGCTCTTGCGATCGTCCACATCGCCAGCGAGGTCACTGTCACTATAACCCACCAGCTCGGGCTCCAGCGCATCACGCCTCTTATAGCAGCATCCATAGCCAACTGTGCTGCTCACGTATCGCAGGATGTGCTTCACGGCTGCCATGTGCTGTGAGGTGGGCGCCTCCATGTAACGGCTGACAATGCCCTAGCGTAGGCAATGTCAGCCTGGTGTTCACCGGTAGCGTGGGCTCCGACAATCTTGCGATACTCAATGGCATCGACTGCAGTGCTGTTGTCCTTCTTCGTCATCTTCAGCTGGTTCTCCATCGGCGTCAGACACGGATTGCACCCGGCCATGCCTGCCGACTCCAGCACCTTGCAGGCGTAGCTGCACTGGCACAAAGTGGTCATGCCAGCAACCTGCTTCACCTCGATCCCGAGGTAGTAACTCAGAAGGCCGAGGTCGCTCGTGCTGAACATGCTCATCATCTGGTCCTTGAACTAGGTGATGTCATCGATGCTTGACCCAATGATGATTAGGTCCTCGACGTACACCCCGACGAGCAGAAAAGTCCCACCCTTTGCCCTCCGGTACACTGCGTGCTCGATTTTGCTGCGTTCGAACCCGAGTGTCACCAGCAAGCTGTCCAGCTTGGAGTTCCAAGCCCGCGGTGCCTACCGCTGACCGTATAGTGCCTTGCGCAGTTTGAGCACCATGTGCATGTGCTTGTCATCGATGAAGCTGGGCGGTTGCTGCACGTACACCTCTTCAACGAGTTCACCATTGAGGAACACCGATTTGATGTCCATGTGGTGGATTTCCCAACCGTCGTGTGCTACCAAGGTGATTAGCACACGCACCATCTCCATGCGCTCCACCAATGCAAACACCTCGTCGAAGTCTACCCCTTGTCGCTGAGCATAGCCTTTTGAAACCAAACGAGCTTTGTGCTTGACATTGTTACCTTTTGGATCTTTCTTTACCTTGAAGACCCACTTGACCCCGATGGATCGGTGTCCCGCCGAGAGTGCAACGAACTCCCATGTGGCATTGGCATGGATCGAGTGTATCTCATCCTCCATGGCACGCCTCCTTGAGTGCCTGCTCGATGCTCGCGGGCTCCTCGGCGACCAGCATGCAAAGGCCGTTGTAGTCATCGTCGTGGACCGATGTCGTGTCATAGACATTGGACACCATCCAGTACCGCAGCGGTGCACCCTCTGAGTCATGAGATGCACCAGTGGGTGGAGTAACCCACTCGATGTCGGTCGGTGTAGCTGCTGGAGGAGTGGCCGGTGTGTGTGGCTCCACCGTCTGCGGTGCCACTGGACTTGCGCCTGATGTAGATGCAACACCTTCATCGCTGTTCACTGGAGCGCCACCTACCACATGCTCAGTGGTGTACTCGACGGTGAACGTGTCCAGACCACCGGGAACACGATTAATGGACATCGCCTCCCAGTCCCATTGCTTCTCCTCCCCAAACACAACATCGTGGGTGATGTGCAGCTTGCGCGTCTTGGGATCATAGACGCGATAGGCCTTGGCACCCTCCTCATAGCCGATGAATACCATCGGCGTTGACCAGTTTGATAGCTTTGTGATGCTAGGCCCGACCTTCTTGACGTGTTCAATGCATCCAAATGTCCGGAGATAGCGCACATTGGGCCGCCGCTTGTGCCACGCCTCATACGGCGTCATGCCGTCGAGGCTCCGCGTTGGTGCCCAGTTCAGTATGTGCACGGCGGTCTTCACTGCCTCACCCCAGAACACAGCTGACACGCACATGCTTTTCAGTAGGCTGCGTACCACCTCGACGATCGTCTAGTTCCGGCACTCCACGACACCGTTCTATTGCGGTGAGTACGGAGCGGTAGTGCATCGCTTAATCCCATGCTAATTGCAGTAGTCGCCGAACTCAATGGAGTTGAACTCCCCACCACGATCTGTGCGGAACGCCTTGAGCTTGACGTCGCGTTCATTCTCAACAATCGCCTTGATCTTGTGAAAGAACATGAACGCTTCGTCCTTTGTCCTCAGCATCTCTACCCACATGTACATGTTGTGATCATCTACGATTAGCAAAAAATACTAGTTACCGCTCGGTGTAGCAGGTGTGATGGGGCCACAGAGATCCCCATGCACCAGCTCGATCCACGCCAAGGCCGCAGTAAGGCGAAGCTTGAGGAACGGGCAGTCTTTGCTTGCTTGCTCTTGTGAGCGTCGCAGAATTGCTCCACACGATCGATCATGGGCACGCCATCCACCATTTTCTTGGCGGTGAGATCATGGAGAGAGCGGAAGTGCAGGTGGCCATAGCACGCATGCCAATGCCACGCCACGTCGTCTGCTTTTACCAGCAGACACACTGGTGTGGTCAGGTTCAGGGCCAATGTGTATAACCTGTTCCTGGACCGCAACACTCGCACCAGTAGCAGCTGCTCGCGATCGAAGATGCACTGCTCCCCGCCCTCGATGACGATCTTGCAGCCACTCTCGTCGAGCTATCCAAGGCTAATAATGTTGCTTCGGAGCCGTAGTATGTAGTATACGTCGATGAGCACCTGGTGCTCCTGGTTCTTGCACTAGAACATCACAGCGCCTTTGCCGCAAATCTCTACCACCGAGTCGTCGCCGAACTTCATGGTGCCCTTCACCATTTCATCGAATGACGTGAGTGTGGACCGATTGCCGGTCATGTAGTTACTAGCGCCGGTGTCGAGGTACCACATGTCGCTGCCAGTGTCCACCGGGAACACTTTCTCTTCGTTGAGCACGCGACAGGTTGGCCTCCTCCTTGCGCTCGCGACGCGGCTTACGGCATTCACGAGCAAAGTGTCCGTAGATGCCGCAGTTGTAGCACTTGCCCTTTCCACTGTTAGATGCGCTGCCCTTGCCGCCGCTGGATGCGGCGTCCTTGCCGCCGCCCTTGTCATGGCGCCTGTAGCAGCGCTTATCGCCACCGCCATCTCCGGCCTTGTCGCCAGCTGGCTTTCCGCTGCCGGAGTTGTTCTCACCCTGCCTGTGCTTCTTCATGCACGCGAGCCATTCATCCTCTGTGAGGAGCAGGCGGTTCCCGGAGCCGCCCGTGTCGCTAAGGTCGAGACGCTCCTCGGTGGCCTTGAGTCGCCCGGTCAGTTCCTCCACAGACAACATGTCCAAGTCCATAAGGGTTTCAATAGACAATGCTATCTGGGAGTACCTAGGTGGTACCATGCGTAGAAACTTCTCCACGACCTTCTCCTCGTCGAGCTTGTCACCGCCCGGCTTCGTCGATGACAAGCACGGGCACATGGTGCTCAAACTGCGCAAGGCACTGTACGGTCTACGGCAGGCGCCGCGGGCTTGGAACTCCATACCCCCCAGCCAATGTTTCTCCCACGCGCATGCCCGCTAAGGGCAACGGGCAGAGAACTTCACCCATGCTCGTCACCTGCAGGTGCCCGATGCCCGCAGGTATGCCCATGTGCCACCAAACTTCTACCAGATCCCTGGCACCTAGCGACATCCACGGGAGGGAGGCTAGGAGTAGCAGCAGCAGCATCATCCACTGGGGAGGCGAGGAGCGGCGGCGGCATCCACCAGGGGAGGCAAGGAGCGGCTCCAGCGGCCACGGGAAGGAGGTGAGGAGCAGCGGCGACGGCCACGGGAAGGAGGCGAGGAGCCAGATGTGGGGGATGGGGGATGGACTAGGTTTTGCTTGTTGAATGCCTGAATGGTGGAGTAAGAGCAAGCATTGGTGGGTTGGGCTGCTGATTTATTGGGCTAAGCCCACGTATGAGCTAGTTGGTGGGCAAACCAGCGAAGCGGACACCGGTGGAGCTCACACATGCCCGTGCACATTTGCCCGTTGGGTAGAGTTTTGCCCCATGTTCATACCTATGGACAGAAAAGGAGGAATATACCTATCTTCATTAGAGTTTTTACCCGCGGGTACGCGCGTACATAATTGCCATCCCTACTCACATGAGGGCGCAAGCTAATTAATGCTGTCTAGGTGGTAAAAAGTATTTGTCTTCTTTCACTGGGTGCACCTAGGGAGGGAGCTCATCCTTTAGTAAGGACTTGGCAGTTTTATAGATAAGTTAGCAATGATTGGCATAAAAAGTGCTCAAATTGCCAAAGGAAAGTCTCTCTCACCCAAAATTCGCATAAGATAAGACCCGTTTGGAATATGTATAGGAATTTCATACAAAACAATTCAATTTCCACATAAATCACAAAAATCTTGTGTTCTAAACAGGGCCTAAATAATTGCACGTAAGCCTGTACTTGAAATTTCTACGCAGGACATCTGGAGATCCCAGACATTAGCCCAGAAACAGTACAACCATGCCTGTGGCTCCAGCCGTGCCATGCTGACCATCGGGATCGCAGGTACAATATAAATCATCACTGAACTTGTTAGTGCTAGTTTTACTTATTTTTTACATTGCTTTAGAGTTAATTAAGCTGTGAAAATGGCTAGCTCAAGAGCTGCTTATTGCTTAAGCGTGAAGAGCAACCGAACTGGTAGAACAACTCAAGGCTTCACATTCCGGTAGGCAACTGAATGCCGAACTGGTTAGGTCAAATGGAAAAACTGCAAGCTATAAACAGAACGGGAAGAAAATGCAAGACGAAAGTTAGAATTGGTGGCATGTTTGAGCTTACTACTGACACAACCTCGCATGAATTGGTTTGTGCAGCATGAAATCCCATATGGTAAGATGGTTAGAGTTGGTGGCATGTCTGAGCTTACTACTTAAAAGAAAGTGGCACACCACACGAGTGCGTGCATCTGACCATATAACATTGCAAAAATAGGACATTTCTTCTGACCAAAGGACAAATAGGATTTTTCACTCCACGGCAACGGCCGTCTCATTACCAAAGAAAAAAAAGGTACAAGTACAGGCAGGATCCTACACTTTTCAGCCCTAGAAGATCCGAATAAATCAGGCTCCACTCGGACCATGCCACGCCTTTTGATGCTTTCCTCTTGCACCTTTTTCTCTTTCTTATTTTCTCACTTTTTTATGCTTCCGAGTCTTTTCAGTGACTTGAAACTGCAAGAAACCAAAATCCAGCTCCTAGATACAACATAAAGATGCTTTCCTATTTCTTCGTCTCGTCAATCACACACTCACACCTTATGAAAGCTACTCCACCAAGAGTTTTGCATGTACAGCCCAAGGAAAACCATGCATGGCCTGCACAATTTGATACTTTCCTCTAGCTAGATCTATGCCTTTTGTGTCTGAGAATATCTCGTCAAATATTTCTGGTTGAAAAAACATTTTTAAAAGTGCATCGAGTCAAAGAGGACCATGGACAAAGTTTTTTTTATTAGCTAGAAACAATTGTTCTAAGTTCTTTGCTCTATGAGGCTGTAACATATTTTTTTTCTTTTCCGACGTACATAAAACCTTTATTATTATTATTATTATTTTAATATATACAGTAGGACCTCCCGTACTGTTGCTGCAAAAAAAAAATCTATGCCTTTTCCTGGACAAGGGCAAGGCAATAATATATTTTCCTGGATTGCATAATGCATATGCATATGCAGCAAGAAACCCTCTTGCTTCGGTGGGAGCACACTGTTTGGGTTTTGGATGCTTGCCTTGGCTTTTCGAGGCTCGTGATGACAACCAGCTAGATGCCTAGATCGTGTGTATTCCACTTGTATTTTTCTTCGGAAACAGGGATTTCTTCACAACCACTATGAACGCTTCGGGGGAAAGAAAAGAAAAAGAAAAACATGTAACGAGATAAATTTCTTATTTGGCGATGAGCCAAGTGCACGGTTAAACACTAAAAAAAGTTTGGCCCTTCGAGGTACAAAAATTTCTAGGCTAAGCATCCGCACAGAGCCGTACTGTTTTCTCTAGTTGCTGTTATGCATCTATTCAGATACTCCCTCCAGTACTATACTGGTGTACAATCTGTTCAGATATTGTTGCCTGCTGCAAGATGCCCCCTTAAATGAGAAATCTCCAGAGTCCAGAACAATCACCAGCTCACACAGACTAGCTGCATCTATTCAGATACTAGCAGTCAGCAGAAGACAAGGTGATCAGATCAGATCATCAGGAAGCACATGTATGCTACACATTTTTTACCAATAATCGTCTGGAATCAAAGAGAGTAAATGAGCACACATTCTTTGGCATGAACAATTTAATTAGACCCATCTATTGTGGTACTAGTGCTTATCACCTGCCCTTCTTTTACACTTTAATTTGCTACTGCAAGTTTTTATACCAACACATAAATCACCGAGAGAGAAGAAGTAAAAAAACAGGAATAAAAATTACAATGAAAAAATAAAATTACACAGGCCACAATTTAATCACCGTCCCGCCTAGTGTGAAAAACAGCGCATCAACTCGGCAAATCTATCCCACATTCTCACCACAGTAGGAGCCCGGGGAGCATGAGAAGCAGCAGCGTCGCCGCCGGCGACGAAACGGCCGCGGCCGAGCTGCTGGCGTAGAACGGCGGCGGCGGGCTGTAGTAGTAGAAGGGGAAGTAGGGGAGGAACGGGTTGGGCGGCGGCGGCGTCGGGTAGATCCCGGAAGATCCGCCGGTCGGCGGGGGGTAGAACATTCCTCCGCCACCGCCGTAGGGAGGAGGGGGCGGGGAAGAGTAGACGATGGTGCCTCCGCCGCCGCCGGAGGGATAGGAGGGGGGAGGCGGGCACTGCGACGTGGGGGTGACCGGAGGAGGGGGAGGCGGGTAGTAGGAGGGGTTGCAGGGGTTGTCGCAGGAGGCGCAGAGCGTGCAGGTGGTGCCGTCCTTGAGCACGATGGTGGCGCCGGGAGCGGTGGCGCGCGCGGCATTGAGGAGCAGCGACGAGAGGAGGAGGAGGACGGGGAGGGGAGCCATGGGAGGTGGGGGGAGGAGAGGGGGGAGGTGATGGGACTGTGAGTGGGAGTGAGAGAGTGAAGTGGAGGGGGGGCTTCATTTTTGAGGGAGCGGCAGCGCAAAGAAAGGTGGGCGTGGTCGGCTGCGCGTTGCTCACCTCGGTTTGCTTGCTTAATCGCTAGGACTAGTTTAGTTTTAGTTTCTACCACCTTTGTGTTTGGGCAAAGAGATGGTTAATTTGCACGCACAGCTAGCGCGTGAAATTAACGAGCTACAAGTCGTGTCAGTTTTACCTTCCTCTTGAAAAGCCAAATCACCGGCGCTTTTGCTTACTTCCTAGTTGTCTGGAATTTTTTTTAAAACCTAATTACCTACAATTGTACAATACCAAGCTTAAAATTATATTACTAAGTGACGTACAATTTTACTGTAACTTTTAGTTATATTTGTTTTTGTATTTGTAGGGTTCACCTAGATTTAATTTTGTCTGGTCTAGATTTTTTTTTTTGTATTTGTAGGATTCACCTAGGTTTACTTTTGTTTAGTTTAGAATTTTTCAACATAAAAAAATCATTGAAGGGTGATCCAACGTATCGAAGAAAGTAACTAGCTTTTAAGAAAATTTCAAACAATCGTAGCTTAGTCAGTCCCAATCAGCGGAGTATTTTTATATCATCACTCGTCGTCGGCTAACAAATGGTGTACGATGCTTCTAGCTAGATGCATACATATGACATGGAGTAAACCTACTTCGCTTGCGATGCACTTGTAGTGGCGGAGCTAGAAACTTTCTAATGGGGGTACACATTTGACATTCATAATTCTATAGTTTGTACAATAGTTTCGTAACATTATATCTCTGCATTGACAAATCATAACAAAAACTTTAACTTTCCATTCATAATATTCCACAAAATCCCAAATTCCCAAATGCCAAATCAAAATCAAGTCATGACCTACTATGTTGTGCCCCTTGCTGCTCCCACTGACGGCTGATCCACTCGACTGCTCCCACGTCGTGCCGCATTGGCCACCGGCGTGTCGTGCGCTGCTCCTAGGGCCCCCATGTTGCTCCCGTCGTTCTGCGCCGCGTCGCACTGCCGCTCTCGCGTCGGCTTTCTTTGGTGGAGTCGGGATGCTACTCAATGCCGACTTCTTGCGCACTGGCTTCTTCTTCTTTGTTGGGTCATGGGTAGGCTACGATAGCTACAAACAAAAATTTCTACCACGCAAACCAAGAAGCCATGCAAGTAGATGATCATAGATCGTTACCGCTAGACGCCAGCGAGCAATGGAAGAAGGGTTGGAGCAGCCTGGTCCAACAAAGGGCGCGTCGATGTAGTGGTCGTAGTCGATCGTCAATGTCCAACAAAGTCGATCCGTGGTCGTAGTCGATCGTCTCCTCCAAAGAACGTCTGTGGTTCCTTGTGAAGATCGCGGATCGTCCTCAAGCGCAACAATCGTAGTAGCGCCTCTCACGGTATCCACACGTCCAGAGAAGGAACAACCGAGCGTCGGTGTGCGGCACCAAGTCGCCGCGGTGGAGCTCTCGGAAGATGGCGGCTAGGGTTTTGGTGGTGTTTCACGCTTCCTCCCATGACCTCATGCACCTCCTTATATAGCGCTTGTGGCGGATCCTATCCGAACACGTTCTAATCGTATTCAGTCTTGGTTTGTTCAACTCGTTAAGTGTGTGACCACAGAGGTTCATGTGTAGTTCGGTTGTGACTCGGAAACCGTTTCCGATCACGAGTCGATGCGACTCCTAGCGAAACATATCGATTCCGAATACACACGAATTATATCGACGAACTGAATGCAATATGATCTCGACTAGGTCCTCATCACTTACGACTAGGTCCTATCTTTATCTGACCGGTTCGTATTTGGTCACGACCAGCTCGTAATTGCTTACGACCGTGTTACGACCACTCTGTGACTACGTTCGACCGATCTCGACCAGCTTGTATCAGTATCGACCGGTCATGCAGAATTGAACTAAGCGACCTACTGTATACTCCCTTTGCCTCACGATGTGCGGTGAACTCGGTGAGATGTTGTGTCATCCATGGATATTCAATACTTTCTCGATCGAGTGTCGATAACTTTCGTGGTCGAACACTTGACTACTAGTGGCATGGCCATGCACTTTCTTTATCCGATCTGTGAGGGGCCCAGACATCTCTCTGTTATGTTAGGAGGGCAAATCCCATATCGACCGGTCACATTCCTCTCCATGTTTGAGCATACCCAAAGCTACCTTTATAACTACCCGATTCACGGTGTAGCGTTTGGCAACCCCTAAGAGTGCTCTTACACATGTAGGAAACCATCTTGATCTCGTGTCTAAGGATTATACATCATCATTGCTTGAGACCAACTAACGACACATAGATTCATAACAATCTCAATAGTGTCTCAATGTGGGTCTTATCCAACATCATGTTCTCTAACATGTGTCCATATTATTGGTTTGATATCTCCATATCTATGACTTGTGAAACATAGTCATCAACCAATACATATGCTAGTCTATTCATATGTGTCCACATATGTTTACGACCGAGGATCGTGTAAGAATAATTATCGCAGAATATAGAGTTTCACAACCAAGTCACATACTTGATAATAAATATTAACAATATTATTCTAGGAACAAGATAACACATTATCCAATGTCATGAACATAATGAAATATAATCATCTCTATGATTGCCTCTAGGGCATATTTCCAACAGTCTCCCACTTGCACTAGAGTCAATCATTTTAGGTATCTAATACCAATAGCTCTTGTGTGTGCCTCATGCTTTGGCTGTGTGAGAGGCTTTGTCAATGGATCAGCAACATTTAAATCCATATGAACTTTGCATATGTTAACATCTCCTCTATCCACCAATTCGCGGATAAGATGATAACGCCTGAGTATGTGTTTGGACTTCTGATGGGATCTAGGCTCCTTAGCTTGAGCAATGGCTCCATTGTTGTCACAATAGAGATCCATTGGGCTCGAGGCACTCGGAACTATTCCCAATTCAAAAATGAAATTCCTTATCCAAACACCTTCTTTTGCGACTTGAAGCGCAATGTACTCGACCTCTGTCGTGGAATCGAGAACCGTCTCTTGCTTGGAACTTTTCGACTCACCGCTCCTCCATTCAAAATGAATACAAAACCAGATTATGACGATAATCATCTTTGTCGGTTTGAAAGCTTCGCATCGGTGTAACCATTTACAACGAGCTCTTCATCACCGTCATAAACTAGGAACACATCCTTAGTCCTTCTTAAGTACTTAAGAATGTTTTTCACAAACCGTCCGATGACCTTCACCGGATCGACTTGGTATCTGCTAAGTAACACTTAGAGCATATGATACATCTGATCGTGTGTACATATCATGGCGTACATGATAGATCCAATGGCCGAAGCATATGGAATATCACTCATTTTGTCTCGCTCATCAGTGGTCATAGGACACTGATTCTTGCTAAGATTAATGCCATGTGCTATGGGCAAGAATCCTCTCTTGGAATTTTGCATGTTGAACCGATTCAACACTTTGTCTATGTACATTTCCTGGCTCAATCCAGTTAGCCTCTTAGATCTATCTCTATAGATCCTTATTCCCAAGATATATGCTGCATCTCCTAAATCTTTCATTGAGAAACTTTTTCTTAATGAAGATTTAACAGATTCTAGTATTGGAATGTCATTTCCGACCAGTAGTATGTCATCTACATACAAGATCAGAATAACAAGTGCGCTCCCACTAACCTTCATGTAAACACAAGGTTCTTCTTTGTTCTTGACGAAACCAAACATTTTGATCTCATCATCAAAACGTATATTCCAACTCCGAGATGCTTGCTTCAACCCATAAATGGACTTTTGAAGTTTGCATACTTTACTAGCATTGTTTGGATCGACAAAACCTTCAGGTTGTGTCATGTACACATCCTCATCTAGGTTTCCATTAAGGAAAGCTGTTTTGACATCCATTTGCCATATCTCATAGTCGAAATATGCAGCAATTGCTAGAATGATCCGAATAGATTTAAGCATCGCTACTGGTGAGAAAGTCTCATCGTAGTCAACTCCTTGAACTTGTCGAAAACCTTTTGCGACTAGTCGAGCCTTATGAATGTGAACATTTCCATCCATATCAATCTTTTTCTTATAGATCCATTTGCACTCAATGGTTTTGACACCATCAAGTGGATCGACCGGGTTCAAACCCGATTTTCTCTCATGGAATCTATTTGGATTTCATGGCTCCAAGCCATTTCTCGAGTCCGGGTCCATCATCGCTTCCTCATAAGTCTTAGGCTCACCATTATTCAATAATAATCGTCATGCCCATACCTTGTAGGCAATTGACGCGCCTTTTGATCTACGTGGGTGGTGCCTTATCTACAGGTTCAACAACAATTTGTTCATCCAGTAGAGGTTCAATAGGAGTTGAAACACTTTCAGATGTTTCCCGAATTTCTTCGAGTTGCACCTTTCTCCCATTGACTCCTTTTGAAAGAAACTCTTTCTCCAAAAGACACCATTTAAGCAACAAAAACTTTGTCTTCTTCGGTTGTAGAAATAATATCCTTTGATTTCCCTAGGATATCCTATAAAAAGCATTTATCGATTTGGGTGTGAGCTTATCGGGCGTCAAGCGTTTAACATATCGTCACATCCCCAAATCCTTAGAAAAGACAAACTAGGACTTTTCGGTCCATATCTCATATGGTGTCTTATCTCTTGATTTAGATGGTACCTTATTTAAAATGAAAGCGGCAGTTTCTAGAGCATAACCCCAAAAATACAATAGCAGATCCGATTGGCTCATCATTGATCGAACCATGTCCAACAAGGTCCTGTTACGCCGCTCGGACACCTCATTCCATTGTGGAGTGCCGGGTGGTGTAAGCTGTGGAATAATTCCACATTGTTTCAAATGATTACCAAACTCATGGCTTAAAAACTCACCTCCACGATCAGATCGTAAAGATTTGATTGTCTTGCCAAGTTGATTATGTACTTCATTCTGGAACTCCTTGAACTTTTCAAAGGATTCCGACTTGTGCCTCATTAAGTAGATATATCCATATCTACTATAGTCATCGGTGAAAGTAATGAAATCTTGAAAACCACCTCTAGTCGTCGTACTTATTGGTCCACACACATCTCAGTATGTATGAGTGCCAATCGGTGGGACGCCCTTTCACTCGACCGGTGAAAGGTGTCTTGGTCATCTTCCCACTGTGAGCAAGACTAGCATGTTTCAAATGATTCCAAATCAAATGAGTTTAGAGTTCCATCATTATGGAGCTTTTTCATGCGTTCTCACTTATGTGACCCAAACGACAATGCCAAATAAAAGTGGAATTTATTTCATTAGGTAAAGCCTTTTGTATTAATATTATAGACCGATGCATCATCAAGATTTAAAATAAACAACCCATTCAAAACAGGTGCATAGCCATAAAACACTTTATTCAAAAATATAGAACAACCATTGTTCTCTATAATGAATTTATAACCCTCGCCATCAAACATGAGGCGAGAGATAATGTTTCTACTAATGGTGGAGCGTAATAACAATTATTCAATTCCATAATAAATCACGAAGGCAAAAGTAGTGGCATAGTCCCGACGGCTAATGCAGCAACTTTTGCTTTATTCCCGACGCGAAGATCCATCTCGCCCCTTGCAATCATCCTACTTCTTGTTAGACTCTGTATCGAATTGCAAATATGAGCAACCGATCCGGTATCAAATACCCATGAGTTAACAGAAGAGTCAGCAAGAAAAACTTCTATAACATTAATGCTTGTAGTGGAAGTTTTAGTCCCACCATTCATTTTCTGATCAGCCAGGTATTTCTTGCAGTTCCTCTTCCAGTGGCCTAGTTCTTTGCAGTAAAAGCATTCATTCTCTTGAGTCGGGCTAGACTTAGTCTTGGGTTTAGGTTTGTCAGTTTGGATCTCATCCGAAACTTTAGCCTTGCCCTTTTTCTTGACCCAAGTCTTAGCCTTCTTCTTGAAGCTTGTACTCTTTTGCACCATCATCACATGATTGTTGCATTTCTTAATGCTGCCCTCTGTTTGCTCAAGCATCATATGCGATTCGGTGAGATTCTTGTCTAAGTCGTTCATATGGAAGTTCAAAATGGGCGGCCATAGCTTTCAGGAAGCGAAGCAAGAATCAAATCTGTAGCCAATTCTTGGCTAAGTGGAAAACCAAGTTTTTCCAAGCTCTGTGTGTAACCAACCATTTTGATTACATGAGGGCTCACCGAACCACCCTCAGCTAGCTTACATCCAAACAAGTTCTTTGAGATCTCAAATCTCTCGGTTCTTGCTTGTGTCTCAAACATGCCTTTGGCGCTTCGATCATATCGTGAGCCTCTATGTTCTCAAACCGCTTACGAAGGTGCGAGTTCATAGCGGCAAGCATGAGACGGCTAACATCAAGGGACTCATCACATGCCTTTTTATAGGTAGTTTTAATAGCGGCGAAGCATTTTTTCAGAGGCACATCCGAATTGGTTCTTCTATAACGTGTTCCTTTTATCTTGCACGAGAACAATTCTCGAGTTGCGGGACCAATCCATAAAATTTGTTCCATTAAGTTTTTCCTTTCAAGTATCGAGCGTAAAGCAAAAGCGGATGTAGGTACGAAGTTGGTGCCATGATCTACAACATAAAATATATGCAAAACTAAGACATATGTTCATTAAAGTAACTTCTATTAAACAATTTAACAAAGATACTCCCACTAAACACCATATCCCTCTTATAGCATTTAATGATTCAAGATCCATAATCATTTAATCAACTAGCACTACTACAAAACAGGCTATAGTAGACGCCCCATCACAGACGGTTCCTTTGGAACCGTCGTGTTAAATCGATCCGAACAACAAATGGGCGGCGGAACAACTATCATAGACGGTATTTTTAGAACCGTGCAGTGATAGTCGACTATCCTGAGCGGTTGAGAAATAGAACTGTCAGGAATTATCACGACGGTTCTATTCACAAACCGCTCGTGATAATCTAATCACGAGCGGTTTTACGTTACAACCGTGCGTGTAGTATCCTGAGCGGTTCTTATTTAGAACCGTCGTGATATTGAATTATCCTGAGCGGTTCTTATTTAGAACCGTCTCAGAGATCCTCTCGCCACGCTGCGTCTGTGTCCCTTTGCCGCGATGGGCCACGCCTCTCTGCCACTACCGCGATGGAGCAACCCGGCCGCCCCCTACATCACGGCTCCAGATCAACATACCTCCACACTTGATGCAAGCGGGATGAGGATCTAGCTCTTACTATGGGCAAATAGATATTGTAACTTCTCCTCCAAACTTTTTTAAAATTTTGGAATTTTCATATATATATAGCCAAACAACGTGCGTGGCGATGGCTTACAAAAGATTAAAAACTAGAAACCTATCTAGTGGTGGAGGTAGGTGCTATCTCCGTCTTCAACACTTCAGTGGCGGCGGCACCTTAGGCGGACGGTTTAAGATCGAGCGAATCTGAAATCGTCCACCACGACGCGCTCGTTCGAGTGTGTCCCAAGACCCTCGGATTGTTGAACCAAGTTGAAGAGAGCCCATAGGCTCTCTTCTCTTGAGGGTCTCGGCACGTCGACTCGATCGTCTGCTGCCTCGATTAAGCGGTCAAGTGACGACAAGCCTCCAGAGGCGTGCAACCGTTTTGGAGGACCATGTCGACGACACGGTAAACTTCGCCGAAAGTGGGAGATCACCCTAAGACACGGCGGAGGAGAATGTCAAGGCGGCGGAAGGTGGCGTCACCGCTCGGCAAATTCTCGGATAGAGGAGTGAAGACATTGTTGAAATAGTGTTCTTCAGCGACGACTCAGCGTATAGCGAGAGAGGTGCGCGTCTGATCGTGTCTGAAGAGGAGGCACCATTTACGTTTTTGTGGAGAAAGGGGATCAAGGAGGTTGTGTGAGATACATTGTAGAAGGGATACATCTATATATAGAACAATTTCTAAAGCGGAGCGGAGGCGAAGAGATATTTGGGGAGGCAGAGCGGCGTTGGAAAATGAAGAGATGAAGTCGCTGCGCCGTGTGATCGTGAGACGAAGAGACACACGCAGAAAATGAAGACGAAGAGACACGCGGAAAATGAAGAGTTATCACGAGCGGTTCCGTTGTATAACCGTCGTGAAAAGGAATCCTGAGCGGTTCTATTTAAAAATAAATGCGTGATACGTTCATATCACGAGCGGTTGTAGTTAAAAACCGTCAGTGATTATCCTGACGGTTCTTTTATAGAACCGTCGTGATATATATCACGAGCGGTTCTCGTTATAAACCGTCTGTGATATACTTTTATAAGGCGGAAGCGCTAGGGTTTTGCTCTCACTTGTCACTTCCTCTCCGCGCCCTTACGCTCTCGCGCTCGTTCGCCTCCTCTAGGGTTTAGGGCTGCGCCAGTAGTTTTCACCGCCGACTACGACCTCGGCGCGCCGCCCCAACCTCGGCGCCCCGACCTCGGTGCCGCCGCCCGACCTCGGCGCCGCCGACCTCGGTGCCGCCGCCCCGACCACGGCGCCCGTTCACCTCCTGGCCGTAAGCCCGGCGTCGCCGTCCTCCTCTCTCTGCCGCCTTCTCCCTCTGCACCGGCCTTCTCCCCGCGCCGTCCTCCTCCCTCTGCACCGGCCTTCTCCCCGCGCCGTCCTCCTCCCCGTGTCGGCCTCCTCCTTGCACCGTGAGTTCTTGTGCGGCATCCTCTCTGTGAGTATTGCTCCTCTGTGGCGATTCGGCTTTGTTGATCAAGGGCTTTGTTGACATGCTCTGTGATGAACTATGTCTTATCTTGAGATTGAATGTGATAGTTAGTTCATACTTGAGCTCTATTGTATTACTTACTCTTGTCAATATGATCTCTTGTTAATTGGTTACTTTCGGTTGAGCTCATCGTTACATTGCAAATTGATCAGTGGGCTTTGTTGACATGCTCTATGATGAACTCAGTCTTATACTGAGATTGAATGTGATAGTTAGTTCATACTTGAGCTCTATTGTATTACTTGCTACTGTCAATATGATGTCTTGTTAATTGGTTACTTTGGTTGAAAGCTAGTTATTCTGATTCTTCATGTTCAGTCTGTTGAGAGTATTCAGTTTTTGGTTGGTAATCTAATGACTAGTTTGTGATTCTTCTAGTAGTCTGTATGAGCTCATTCAACTTTTCATTTGCCATCTTGATCTCTGTAGTCAACCTCTGTTTGACTGGAAGTTTAATCTGTTTTCGTTAACAGTTGAGATCATTTGACAGTTAAGCAAAGTATTGTTTAGAGCTCATAGTTTGAATTTATATTATCATATTCATTTAATGAAGAGTATAGACAATAGGATTGAGATGGCAAAGACTTGTTCTTTAGCTACTCTCCTACGAGAGCACATAATATCATCAATCAATATGTTGGAATAGTTATGCATGCCTTTGTTAATCTCTAGACCTTTTATTGGTGAGAATTTAATCCGAGACGGTTCTTATTAAGAACCGCCTGATTCCTTGCATTTCCTTAGAGAAGCTGGTGGATTAAGGAGTGTTAAATTCTTTAGAAATTATGCTTTAATGCTAATTAATTTTGTTGGGATTAATTCTGAAATTTTGCTAAAACTGCATTTTTTACAACAATCCAAAAAGAAAGTTTTACTTGATTCTATTTTGTTTCTATGTTGGGATTAAACCTTTGCTTAGCATTTCCTTAAATCGATCATTTTACTTGATTCTAGTTCTATGTCTTCATTAAAGGCTAGTCTTCTATACATGAAGCATTAAACCTTTGCTTAGCATTTTCTTCGTCGATCTGACACACTTGAGTGTACCTTTGCTTCGTGTCAATCCTCCACGACACGAAGCAAATGGTACACTCGGTGTCGAGCTCGATAAAGTAGGCTCGAGCAAAGATTTGTATCACTAGTTTCTATCTATACAAAGATCATAAGAGAATTTGGTGGATTAAGGAGTGTTAGAATAGAAGTTTGGTGGATTAAGGAGTGTTAGGAATGTTAGTAGTCTGTATGAGCTCATTCAACTTTTCATTTGCCATCTTGATCTCTATAGTCAACCTCTGTACTTCTTCACGAGATTAATTGTTTCATATTTATGCTGGAATTATTTATGATTATTTGCTATGTCTATTTTACTTGATTCTATTTTGTTTCTATGTCTTCATTAAAGGCTAGTCTTACGCACATGATGCATTAAACCTTTGCTTCGTTGATTAAGGAGTGTTAGGAGTGTTAGAATAGGAGCGAGGAGGCGGCGAGCCCTCAGATTAAACCTTTGCTTAGCATTTCCTTCGTCGATCTGACACACTTGAGTGTACCTTTGTTTTATGCCGGTCCTCCACGGCATAAAACAAATGGCACACTCCAAAGTGTCGAGGTCGATAAGAGTATAGACAATAAGATTGAGATGGCAAAGACTTGTTCTTTAGCTACTCTCCTTCGAGAGCACATAATAGGAGCAGGAGGCGGCGAGCCCTCTGAGATTAAACCTTTGCTTAGCATTTCCTTCGTCGATCTGACACACTTGAGTGTACCTTTGTTTCATGCCGGTCCTCCGGCATGAAACAAATGGCACACTCGGTGTGTCGACCTCGATAAGTAGGCTTCCTTAGAGAAGCTAGTGGATTAAGGAATGTTAGTACTCTGTATGAGCTCATTCAACTTTTCATTTGCCATCTTGATCTCTATAGTCAACCTCTGTACTTCTTCACGAGATTAATTGTTTCATATTTATCTTTGGAATTATTTATGATTATTTGCTAATATTGCACATGTTGAGCATATTATTAAGTTTCAATGTATATGTTAATTTGGGACACTTGCAATCCATTTTATTGCATATGTAACTTATATAGATAGCAAGTAAGCGAGATGGCGAGACATCGTCTTCGCCGCCATCACCGACGCCCTTGAGATGGAAGAGGCGCCGACGAGGTCGCCGACACCGACGTCGCAGATGGAAGAGGCGCCGACGAGGCCGCCGTCACCGTCGAGGATAATGACACTAAGCGAGATGGCAGAGGACAATCGAAAATGCCTACGGCCGATGGTCATCACGGTCGGTGACTTTGGGGTCCCTCTGAGTCCCAAGAGATCGTGGCGAGATTCCGACCATCTGCGGGATACTTGCAAGGAACGGGTCCTCATCACCACACCAACGTGGAAGGACTGTGACGAAAGAAGCGAAAAGCGTGTGGGATGAACTTTCGAGAAGTTCACTATTCCGAAGCACATGTGGCACGCGTGCGACGGACGGCGATGCTCACGATGGGTAAATCGTGGAGGACCTTCAAGAGCATTCTTGTCACGAAACGTGAACACGGTCAAACGCCTTCGCAAATACAAATTCTTGGCGCGGAAGCATGGGACACCTTTGTGGCTATAAAAACGACGGCGAATTTAAGGAGCAAAGTCTGGCGCACAAAGCTCTCGGACACGAAACACTCACCAAGACAGACTCGGCACCGCTGGGTGCGCGAATAAATCTGAGAATGGGCGGCGGAGAAGGAGAACCCGTTTCTGATGTCACGCACCAGCGTTCCCTAAAATTTGGTTAAGCGAGGGCACAAGTCTCGTCTTGAGCAAAGATCTCCTTCACAAACCCGGCAGACCGAAGTGTCCCAGCGTGTGGTAAATATGTCGAACTACTAAGTTGTTAATAAGTCCATCACTTCATAGTGCCTATAATAACATGATGACCTCTTGCGGCGTGACTTGATCGCCCAAGCTTCCCAAGGCTCCTTCCATGCGAGCAGGAGAATGATATACTATCTCGGCCTTGGGAAACAAGGAGCACCGGGTCGCACGCGAGCTTTGGGGTTAACGTGCCTTGGAGTCATGGATTCGCGGGCGACTCTTCGCGTATAGGACTAGGAAAAGATCCAAGGCGAATGCGACAACCGGTTAGTGCAGATGATTACTAACCAATTTCAAGTAGAGATGGCGGCATTATGAGTCAAATGGATATACTCATGAGCGGTGATGCGCAAGCCGCCCCACTAATCGGGAGGCGGTCCTCCTCGGCGTCGGAGTGGCGTCGCGTCAAGCATAATTGTGAACATGACGACGTCCGATTCCGATAGAAGCGACATCAAGGTAGCGTACATCTATGGATCGCACCAAAGATAGACCTATAGGGCGCCTTAGCTAATTGCGTATCATTTTGTAGGAGCCGACGCATACTGTAAGCTCCAAGTGAGGATGGATGGGTCCTTTGTATTGAGGTCTGCAGAGGATGGTGTATCCATACGAGGAAGGCGGTCTGACGGGTGCCCACCGGCGCCGCAGTTACGCCAGGTCCAGTGGATATGGTACATGTCAATTTCCGAGCCGTCCGTGAAGATTTGCCCGAACGAAGAGATCACAACACTAGGGATGCCGTCCTCTCTTTTATCGATGGCCCAAGAAGGACATCGCCTCGACCCAGCGAAGGTCTGCGATCTGACACGACCATTCCTCTCCAACGGGACCCTCGATGACTCCACCTCATGTTTAGCCTCATAAGGCCACCTCTTGATTCCCGTGGAGAAGGCGCCAAGGAACAACAAAAGCGTGCCGCCGTATCCGTTCGAGTCATCTCACAAGAAGACGCCGCCAATCGCTAAGGCCAAATCGAAATCCACAAACGTTAAAGCGCCTCCCAAGTCCGGAAGTCCGCGATGCAGGAACTACATCATCGGAAAACCATTGTGCTCCGATCGCAGATAATGCACGTTGGATATGCTTGTCGCTTTGCATGCACGGTACTTGGCGAACCCAAAAGAAGTGCGATCTTTCGAATCACCGTCGATACGAGGATAAGCATTTCTTCAGCGGACGAGGTACTTCGTCGTGGGCTTCAATGACTTATTTCAACTATTCAACCTCGTTGGCCTCGGCGTCTCGCTTCTACGATGTTGGACATCGTAAGTGCGTACAATCAAGTTCTACATTCATGTAATACCAATAAATATCACAACTCATTGCTTATGTATAGATACATCTTTGAAAAATGTCAGGAATGGAAAGAACCAAGGGTTTCCTCGACCCACATGTGGTATCGTTGCAAACCATCCAACAAGACTCCTCCTTCGCCGAGAAATACATAACGAGGTCATTGCTTCGTCGAGACGAACATGAAGTACATAGTGGTGCCCTACAACCGGGGTAAGTGTCACTACTTGCTATACAAATTTCATTTGTACTTTATACGCAAAGACGAACTTAGGTTTAATGACTATAGCGACATACATGAGTAGGTACCATCGGATCCTTTTAGTTATTATACCCAAGAGGAACCATGTGATATACCTTGATTCCCTAAACCGCAACAAGCACGACTTGACACTCTAAGAGGAATACTCGAGAGGTATGCTCATTTCCTCCTTACATAACTCTATTGTAGTCTTCATTCGTTTGAAATGGCCGAGGATAACCTTTTGAATCATGTAGGTCGTTCATCAATTATGTTGCCAACAAAGGAATATACAATGGAAAGAGCGCCTAACTAACACACAGATGGATTTTCGATGCAGCGCTACAACACTATAATCCTATATCATACTTCATAATAACGCGTCTCGAATCGACTATACCTATATATGTAATTCTATTTTTTGTAGTGCCGCCAAACAAAAGATGATGAGTTATGTGCAATCTACGTGCGCTATCATATGCGACTAATCCTTCTGACTAGGAAGAAAGATCACGAGGTTTGTCAATCTCGAAATAATTATTTCCTAATTATAAATTTAAATATATATATCTTACCACTTTACTCTTGCTAGTGGCGGGCCTTGAATTTACAATGTGATTCACTCGTTGCGGAAGAGATCAAGGACATTCGAGGAAGCTCTGCGCCTTTATCAACACGAAATCATTAACGACAATGGAGAGTTTCACTCCGTCGCCAACCCGAGCATCACCCCACTAAAACCTCTCAACGCAAACAATTGTAATCTAGTTGTAACTATAGCGACAATACTTGAACAAATCACGGATCTTTTGTAATTTATTTTGAGTAATGATCACTTTGAGTTGTCATGGCTCCTTGAATCTATTTTTGTGAATGCTTGAATCATTTACGTGAATGCTTGTTTTCAGAGGGCATGGCTAGCAATTCCCGAGGCTAGCCAGAAAACACCAAATTGTGGGCGAAGTGCGAGCTATCACGAGCGGTTTTACGTTAAAACCGTCAGGAAGTCAAGTATCACGAGCGGTTTGAGCGAAAACCGTGCGTGATAGGAGAATATCACGACGGTTCTAAATAAAAACCGTGCGTGATAGGAGAATATCACGAGCGGTTCTACAAAAAGCCGCTCGTGATATTCGAAAATCACGAGCGGTTTTATTTAGAACCGTCGTGATATTCTCCTATCACAAACGGTTTTACGCTCAAACCGCTCGTGATACTTGACTTCACTGACGGTTTTTAATAAAACCGTCAGTGATATTTCGTATCACGAGCGGTTTTGTACCGCTCGTGATAATATCTGTTATCACAGACCAACAAACATAGGCGGTTCGGAAACCATCTGTGATGACGGTTCCGAACCGTCTGTGATGTCGATTCCTGTAGTAGTGTAGTGAGCTTTGGCTTCACTGCTAGAAGACTAGTGAAAACGGTAAGCAACCTTTGCTAATCATATCAACTATATGACTCTTGTTGTTGGGCAGCATCTGTATGCTTCGGCACCCAACCTTTATGCCCCAAGGTCCACAACTGTTATGATAACCTTGTTAAGTTAAACCAATGCCCGGCGTGTAAGTGTTCGACACAAACCCATCTAGTCAAGGAGAGTTAATGGCACTCTGCTTTGGCAAGACCTACCATTAAAATACATGACTTTGGATGGTGCGGCATGTTTGGGAGGGCATCAATTTAACTTAATATTAAGTGAGGGAATTTTACTTCTATCATGTTAAAAGCAATTAAAGCAAAATAACATGTATAGAAATAAATGAACAGAAATGTAAAGGCATTCACAGAGACAATCAAATTGCATTGTGATATAGCATGACCCTTCTTCATGGTAATCTCCATTGCCATGCATCCTGTTCACCATGTCTTCAAGTGGTGGACTCCTCCAAGCACTCCCACTAAGCCATTATTTCTAATAGCACTAGTAATGAAACACAAGGAGTAAAGAAGCATCACAAGTCGACCTGCAGTAGTTATACAAATATAGACAACCTTGGGCTGCAATTAACATGACACGCAGTCATGAATATTACAAGCATACATGCATCTCATACATGAAACAAGATGGGTCATACTATTCACATCAATCCTGCAAAAACAAGTTATGCATGAATCCAATTCTAACAGACGACATGAGCACACACTATCTATAGCGCGATACGAATACCCGAAGACGGCGGTCCCGCTTAGCCGGTTAGCGGCGGGGTTCGAAGGGCGGCGCCCTCATCAGTCGAGGCGTGGCGGCTCGAAACCTTTTCGAAACATGAATCTTATTCACGTATCCGAGCCTTGGAAATCATCGGGTTAGCCCTATTAGAACCAATCCGATCAATGCCTTGATCGACCACATCTTTGCGGCATACTCCGATGGCGGAATTCCGGCCGGTAGGAGTGATATGCAGTCTGGTCGTGGACAAGTGCAATAAATCATCTGGTCCTCATAAGCTCATACCTCCTCGTTAACCCATCTACTACCACCGAGAAACCGATCGATCTTATCGACCAGGGTCTAGGTCGTTCCATCTATATGAACTGATCTAGGTTACCAAAATCGACCAGTAATAGATCCAATCTACTACTACCACATATCAAGTATATGCGATCGATCCAGACCAAAAACTACGCAGGAAGGCTCTGATACCACTGTTGGGTCACGGGTAGGCTACGATAGCTACAAACAAAAATTTCTACCACGCAAAACCAGAAGCCATGCAAGTAGATGATCATAGATCGTTACCACGAGCCGCCAGCGAGCAGCGGAAGAAGGGTTGGAGCGACTGGTCCAACAAAGGGCGCGCGTCGATGTAGTGGTCGTGGTCGATCGTCAATGTCCGACAAGTCGATCTGCGTGGTCGTAGTCGATCGTCTCCTCCGACAACGTCTGTGGTTCCTTGTGAAGATCGCGGATCGTCCTCAAAGCGCAACAATCGTAGTAGCGCCTCTCACGGTATCCACACGTCCAGGGAAGGAACAACCGAACGTCGGTGTGCCAGCACCAAGTCGCACGGTGGAGCTCTCAGGAAGATGGCGGCTAGGGTTTTGGTGGTGTTTCACGCTTCCCTCCCAACAGCCTCATGCACCTCCTTATATAGCGCTTGTGACGGATCCTATCCGAACACGTTTACGAATCGTATTCGTACTGGTTTGTTCCAACCCGTTAAGTGTGTGACCCTGTAGGTTCATGTGTAGTTCGGTTGTGACTCGGAAACCGTTTCCGATCACGAGTCGTAGCGGCTCCTAGCAGAACATATCGATTCCCGAATACACACGAATTATATCGGACGAACCTTAATGCAATATGATCTACGACTAGGTCCTCATCACTTACGACTAGGTCCTATCTTTATCGACCGATTCGTATTTGGTCACGACCACTCGTAATTGCTTACGACCGATTCGACCACTCTGTGACTACGTTCGACCGATCTCGACCAGCTTGTATCTGTATCGACCAGATCCGTAGCTGATCCGAACTAAGCATTTCTCGTGTATACTCCCTTTGCCTCACGATGTGCGGTGAACTCCAAGTGAGATGTTGTGTCATCCATGGATCGCTTCAATACTTTCTCGTCGAGTGTCGAGATAACTTTCGTGGTGAACACTTCGACTACTAGTGGCATGGCCATGCACTTTCTTTATCCGATCTGCGAGGGGCCCAGACATCTCTCTGTTATGTTAGGAGGGCAAATCCATATCCGACCAAACATTCCTCTCCATGTTTGAGCATGCAAAGCTACCTTTATAACTACCCGATTCTGATTGTAGCGTTTGGCAACCCCTAAGAGTGCTCTTACACATGTAGGAAACCATCTTGATCTCGGTCTAAGGATTATACATCATCATTGCTTGAGACCAACTAACGACACATAGATTCATAACAATCTCAATAGTGTCTCAATGTGGGTCTTATCCAACATCATGTTCTCTAACATGTGTCCATATTATTGGTTTGATATCTCCATATCTATGACTTGTGAAACATAGTCATCAACCAATACATATGCTAGTCTATTCATATGTGTCCACATATGTTTACGACCAGGGATCGTGTAAGAATAATTACCGCAGGAATATAGAGTTTCACAACCAAGTCACATACTTGATAATAAATATTAACAATATTATTCTAGGAACAAGATAACACATTATCCAATGTCATGAACATAATGAAATATAATCATCTCTATGATTGCCTCTAGGGCATATTTCCAACAGCTGCCCCCTTTCTGCTCTCACATCGGCCCTCTTGGTTTGCTACTCTCTGCTTGTCGTCATTTGTAACACTGCAAAGCCCTGCCTTTGCCACACCTGCTTTGCTCTCGCACTACTCGTTTGCTCCCACGTCGCCCTATGCTACCGCCCGTCGAGCGTTGTCGTAGGGTGGGGAGCTAGGGATAGGGGCATGGGGATTAGGATTGGGGATTAGGGCAGTTGGGTGGGGGCTTGTGGCTGTGGAGTTGTGGGGTGGAGGGGACGCGAGTGGGCCTTTGGGAGCAGACATGAGTGGGTCTGTTGGTTGGGGATTCATTTGCACAACAGCGCTATCAAGGGGTGCACGCCAAGGCCCAAGCTGCAAATACAGCCCAACTACAGAACTGATGTCTACACAAAATTATGATTTTTGGGTGTGCCCGGGCATGCCAGGCACCCCCTGCTGGCTCCGTCCCTATGCACTTGGATCTTTCCAGATCGATCTGTTTGACCACATTAACTATGGCCTGGTACGCCACTCTACTGCAGCTCGATCATGCGTATGCACATCGTGGCATGCAGGAAAGGGAGATGCAATACTACCGGTGGCCGGCCAAACACGGCGAAATGGCGGATTTATGGACAACAACAGGGAGCCACGCCCATACGTGCCAGAACAATTGGCAGGCTTGGATACGGTCGAGCAGCAGCAGCATCTTGAGGCGAAACCACGCGGCGGCAAGTGGTGGTGCAAGACTGTGGTGAAGTAGCCGGACGGGGATTGGCATCTTCTGCCGTTGTATTGACAATAACAGAGAAGCACAATGACGTGATATGTGGTAGATCGATCTAAGCTGTCAGATCATGGAAGAACAGATCGGATCAAGCGCTACAGAAGTGCTACAGTGTTCATAAATAATGCATGCTACAGTGTTTTCTGTAGTGCACAGCACGGTCTCATTCTTTCGTTTTCAATACGCAACTGCTGCGCAATATAGTACCGTAATATCACGTAATGTCATGGGATAGTTTTCCCACGCGGGTGGGCGGGCGAGCGGGCGGAAGCTGCGTCGACAGACACCAGGCGCGCCGCTAACACTGACACTGGCGTTTTACACATGCGCGCGCAGGGGCCGGATACATGTGCGCGCGTGGAGCATGCCTGCAGGCAGCACGAGCGACGTTGTCCCCGCGGGCGCGTCGGCGGTCGGCTTAAATAATCGCTCGGCGTGCGTGATCAGCAACCGATAAGCCGGAGTGGTTTACTTACTACGCCAAAAGGAGGAAGTTTAATCGACCTGCATGCATGTTGCAGTTAGTAATTATGTTTAGGGATAACTTTAGGATGGCTCGATCCATCACAACGGCCGGACATGGTCAACGTAAATAGCTTGTTCGAAATAAACTAAACTAATATTTCATCATTCAGTAAGGACATGTACAATGGTATAGACAGTTACTGTCTATACCAACTCTCTATGTCACCTGTAGACAGTGCTAAAGACAAGTCATATAATGGTACATGTAACATTCTGATTTTCCAAACCCTTTTTAAATTTGTAAAATAAAATAAAACTATTTTGTTGTGATGAGAATTCATAGTTGGTTCGTTTGGAGAGGTTAAGTTCCGTGTTGTCACCTCTTCTGTATGTTGGCCAGCTCTCCCCTCACCCTCTCTTTTGTGTTATGTTCGGTTTAGACCTTCTCTATGGCTTGGACCTCCCTAGTGGTCCTTGAAGTTAGACCTCTCCTGGTGTCTTTCTCAATTGGATGTGTCCTTATGTCCAGATCTTTCTCTTTGAGTTAGATCTCTTTGGATCTTTTTGTTGGTGTGAATCTCTTTGGTTCAAACCTCCTCCTTAGGTCTAGACCTCCTCTTGGTTAAGGCGTGCCTATATGTTTAGGCCTCCCTTCGACTTCAAGTCCTTTGGATCTCCTTGCTCGCTTAACTTAGGAACTCCTGACCTCCAAAGATCTCCTCCCGAACCTCTAGGACCTCCTATATTGAGATCCTCACCGCCAGGACCTCCCATTGTGGAGATCCTAGCGATTAGGACCTCCTCTGGTCGACTTAGTTCTTTAGACCTCCTCTCAAGACCTCTTTGAGCCCGTGGAACCTCCCTTCGTGAGAGCCTAACTGATAGGACCTCCCCGTGGGTGAGATCCTACCAGTCAGAACCTCCTTTTTGCAAGGATTCCCTCAGCCAGGACCTCCCTTTGATGGGATCTTGGTTGTCAGAACCTCTTGTCGCGTGGACCTCCTCCATGTGTATCTGGACCTCCCCATGTCGAGACCTCCTCTGTAAATCTGGACCGTTAAGACCTCCCCCCTTGAGATCTTAATAGCCCAGACCTCCCTCTTTGAACATCTGGACCGTCAAGACCTCCCCATAGGAGATCTTGACCATCCGCATTCTCCTTCGTTAGCGATTCGATCGTTAGGACCTCCCCTTGGAGATCCTAACCGTTCAGACCTCCCGTCTGGATTTGATCCTACGGCTCTAGACCTCCCTAGCAGGTGAGATTCCCCACTTACCACACGGACCTCCCCGTTAGCACTCAATCTTGGCCGTTGGACCTCCTCTTTGGAGATCCAACTGTCAGAACCTTCCCCTTGACCCAATTGTTTCAGATTTGATGGTCCCACCGCCAAAGCTTACCTATTTTATGTTTCCCCGTCACACTAGTACCATGAGCATTTAATGCATGTATTGTCGCATTAAATGCAGCCAAGCAAGTGGCTGCTTCCATTGTATGGGGTCATTCTGGGGCACTGTTGGCGTCTTTTCTAGTCTCCTCCCGTAACAGTACACTGTGTCCTTTATGATTTTTCTTTGACACTCCCGTACCTTTTGCCCATCTCTCATGCTCACCAAATCATGTACGCATTGGGTGGTCTTTTCACTTTCTTTGACTATAGCTAGCCCGGGAGCCCTTCCTTGCCACCCTTTTCCCACATTCATCACTCTGGCTCACACTCAGTGGCTTCCTGGAGAGCCTTGCTGCCAAGAGCATCGCCAGGAGCACCTTCCCTCATCACTTTTTCACCATTGGAGGCTCGTTAGGAGCTTGGGCTTGACCTCAACCGCCCATATCGCCTTCGACCTCCCCTTCACTCGTCACCTCTTGCTTATGGCTGGTAAGCCTCCTTGCGTCTGATCTGCTCCTGCTCTGATCGCCACCATAAGAGGTTATGTCCCTTTCAGGACCTCTTCTTTTGGATTCTCGGTGGAACTCTACGGTTTTTGTATAAAGATCACCTCTCTGGACTTTGCGCAAGTATCATCATCTTGGTCTTTTGCTAAAGCCGCCCCTCTGGTCTTTCGTGAGGACCTTCCTCATTGAACCTCTCCCCAGTAAGTTGGGGCCTCTCCCAAAGAACCTATTTTGAGTATGAAATGTTTCTGTTGGTTGAGTTTTGGAGTTTTTTTGAAGTTACTTTGGCTTTTTATTTGGAATTTGGTTTGAGTTGTCTCCTTTTCTCCCATATAGATCGTGAGGACACTGAGGAGCGCGATTGCACTGAAGAAGAAGACTCTCAAGACAGTGAGCAAGGCAAGTCATGCTCTTAAACATATTGCACCCATTATTTCAATTTATTTATGTTCTGTTTCAAAGGATAATGCATGCCTATTTCTATCAAGATATTTTAATACCTGACTTTAAACACATAGCTATGCCTAATTCCTTCATATGGCCAACTTGACATTGAACCCAATCTGTTGTCACCTTAGACAAAATCAGGTTGATACATTAGTGTGAACCAGGAGCAATTGAAAAACTGAATGCTTAGTCTTGCCTAGACCAAAAGTTCTTGATTTGGGAAAATCTTTACCTTCATGACCAACTACTGTTAAAATGTTTGACCATGACATTGGGTTGTCATGGGAGTATGGAAATATTGCTGGGGAAGCAAAGAAAATGAAAACTGATTTAGACTTAGGCGAAATGGTTTGCTTGGTTGGTGCAAGGTTTATGCACGGGCTCTATCCTGGATAAGGTAGAGGTCCAAGGGTTTGTGATTGTCGCCCAAGTCAGTTGAGGACCGGTCTTTGAGCCGCCAATGCTAGGTCTATGATGGGCTATGCCAAAACCGTGCAACCACATGTCTCCAATGGGGTGTGGGACCTAGCTAAGTAATTTGCGTAACTTCCACATGATTGATCCAATTAGAGGTGGGAGGTCTTCTATGGCCAAAATGGTATTTTATGACCTATGTTCCCACTTGGTGCAAGAGGGGCCCAGATCCTGTGAGTTGAATCCAAAGGAGACGAAACCTTAGCAAGGAGAGGCTGTGGTGGGACAATGCATTCTAAAGGCTTTGTCATGAACTCTAGACCTCTTACCTTTGGTAGTGAGAGGTGGCATCGGCGGATCTTGGATAAACTAGATGAATCATGTCATGTGGGTAAAGTGCACATCCTCGGCGAGTGTAAATCTATTGAATAGCCGTGTCATGCGTCATGGACATCTTTGGCGTGACCACTCGAGTTAGAGGTTGAATTTGGGTTTCTCAAAGTGTTTAATAAATTGTTTTGGGATTTCTATCCCATGGGTTTTGGGTAGGGAGCCTTGTGACAGGAGGGTATCCTTCACCAACTTGTTGATGAATGCTATCCAACTGAAAATCAAGTTTTGAAAATGAACTCTATCTACTAAAAACCTGCCTTGGAACTTGGTAGTTGTAATTGAAAGAAACTTGGCTTTATGCAAATCAACCCTATTATACCTTCTTTTGTATATCCATATATGCATGTCATTTTGTTATTCCACGGGTGTGACTTGCGAGCACAGTGGTAGTGCTCACTCTTGCTCAATGCAAACTTTATCAGGAGAAGACAATAGCAGTGAAGAAGAGGACCAGGACGAGTAGGTTGTGCCCTCCAACCATTTTGCCTATGGTATAGTGGATGGACGTCTGTTTTCGCTTTTTTGTAAGCTTGCTTTTGGCCCAAGGCCACCTTTTGTAAACAACTCCTTTGTTACGTTGTAAATAAAGTTATGTCGTGGATATTACCATTCTTGTATGTTGTGAAGAGCTAGCTTGAGATCCTTGGGACTAGCTCAGTTCACGCTAGGAATCATAGGGTGATCCTTCAAGCCTCACGACCTCCTCAGGTCAGGTCCTTCGACCTCCCCTGAGTTGGCCGTGGTAGTAGAGGATCTCCCTGTGACTCCTGCTCCCCACGGTGGTACCCTCGAGTGGCCCTGCGGGAGACTCGATTGGTACCCCTGGGGGCAGATCCTACCCGAGCCTCGGGAGGTGCTACCGGACCTCCTGGGAGGTCCTAAGGGACGTCCTAGGAGATCCTGGGAGGACCTCTCGGGTGCCCTAGGGTTGGGTCGCCACAGTACAGACGGCTGCTGTCTTTTTAGTTGGCTTTATAGAACACACAATCTTTTAATGCTTTTCTTGTTTCTTGTGCTATAGTCGACTATAGGATTGTAGACATCATCTTTCTCTCTCTTCATTCTCTTTTACCCACGTCAGCAAAAATCGATAAGTCTTTTGCATTCCGGATCCCATCAGACCACCTCCACACTTGCACCGACCAAGCCACTTGGTGCAACCCGTTGCTCGAACCTTTCCTTCCACGTCCCTGTCCACCGTGTGTCTTACTTTAGCTCAACCATCTCACCCGGATTCCATGACCATTCTAGACCTTAGTTCCCCAACCAAGTCCCGGTCCTCCTTGCCATTGACCATAGTTGCCTCTAAGCCTCCTGCACATCCAATGACCAAGAAATCGTGTCCAGACACAAGTTCTTCACAACTTGACCTATAATAGTTCAAACGTGCATCAAGCAACCAACCATATACATTGACCCAAGGCTCCCCAAGCCTTGCAAGAACTCAAAAGCTAGAATCACTCGTTCT
This sequence comes from Phyllostachys edulis, assembly GCA_036346405.1. NCBI lineage: Eukaryota > Viridiplantae > Streptophyta > Magnoliopsida > Poales > Poaceae > Phyllostachys > Phyllostachys edulis. Next base: position 109,564,612 of record CM070545.1, read on the forward strand.
GGAAATAGGACACCGGTCTAACCGCACTCCTTATGCCAGTTAGACAGCTGCCGATCTGACTGTCACCCCTCAGACCTCTCCGCAACCCGCTCTAACCACACAAGCACATCGGTCTGACCGCACCACAAATCGGTCAGACCAGCTGGAGACTAAAACTTTTGAACTTTTCGCAAATTTGAATTTCCAACTCGATAAATGTGTCAATTGTTTGTCACTAATGACAAGAGACCCTCTCTCCTACATCGATCAATCTTTCTCCGTTTGGGGATCCTCTGCATTACTGCTGTTAATGCAGAGGCGCTATAGTGCACGGAATTAGGAGCAATCTCAACTATCCGATCGAAAAGCGAAGGACGGGATCAATTGCTACAGCATTTGCTACAGTAAAATCGCTTCCGTGTTTCCCGGCTATTGCTGCGTCAAAGCACTTTCCACGTAACGTGAAAAACACTGTTTACACCATGTCCTTTGCATTTACTGCAGAGATCCGGAGCGTCAAGTCCATACTGTCGAAAAAAAATGGAGCAATCTCTCCCATAACAAATAGTATCCCTCGTAGGCCGTGGGTCTTTACACCTCAGACAGTCAGACTCATCATCATCAAGCAGAAGTTGTATGACGATCCATCTTCCGAAACACACATTGCACATGGGGTGGGGGCAAGCAAGTGTGTATACGTAGCTGCCAAAATGACAGGCGAGCAAAGCAAACTCCCATCCTTCCAGTCCAGGCCCCACGCTGCAGCGCGTAAAACTGCTAGAAATAGCCAAATGGAGAGGAGACGCCGTGAGGTCGTGGTGGTGGTGGTGTCTGCGTTGGAATCTTGGCGCATTGTGTGTGTGTGAGAGAGAGAGAAACAGAGCTAGAAATAAGCTCGCCGGCCGGGGACATGCTTGGTTAAAGTAGAAGTTGTTGCGTGGAGGGCAAAGGCTCGAGGTGGCATGCGGGGATGGAAGCTGCGAGTCGCGCAACCAAGGAGGCACTCTTCACGCGCTCTGCTCTACTTTGGCTGGTGGCCAATGGATGGCGGAGGTGAACGGACAGATAGATCTACGTTCGTACCATGCCAACCCGGTCCACTACGTATCGTGCCGTACCGTGTTTAGACCGTACCGTACTAACCGTGCTTTGAACCAGCCCAAAAAAGTACGGCTCAAGTCTCAGCTCTATGCGGGGATGGACGCTGCGAGTTGCGCAACCAGGCAGGCACTCTTCACGCGCTCTGCTCTACTTTGGCTGGTGGCCAATGGACGGCGGAGGTGAACGGACAGATCGATCTACCGCAGCAACCAACTAGCACTACTATCAGGTATCTGAATTCCAGCTGCTGAAGCCGATCGTGGAAACTACGAATTTACACTCTGTAGACAAGTCTGTTGGGCGGTAGCCTTTGCTACAACATTTACATTTTCCTCATCTCAATCGCCAGCTCCTACTGTATACTTGCCTTGATTAATATGGTCTACATCTGCATTTGTAGTATAAATATCCTTCGGACTTGTCCATTTCTCAAGCTGGTGATTGATTATCGGTATGGCAAGCAACCAGCTGATGCTGATACGTGATCAATATCGCGATAATGATTAGCGTTTTCTACACACCAGCCGCGCGCGTTCATCCGTGCCACTGCAAGTCATGTACTAACTAGTAGGATGTTCGTGCGTTGCAACGGAACCTCAAATCTTATACAAATAATATTTTTCATCAAGTAATCAAAAGATAGTGATACATATATCTACAAACAACACATTAGTGTAACATTATAGAAAAAAAACACTCCGTGCGAGTGTGCGACAATGCTATAAATGAACGATTTACATCTATGAAAGATCATCGATGTAGGGTTGAGTGTTCATGCGTTGCAATGGAAACCTCAATGTTTCACAAAATACTATGCATGTTACATACACTCATCATGTGAAGCATTAAAACGCAATCCTTATTGTAGATAGTAGGATGCCCGTGCGTTACAACGAAATCCTAACCCTTACCAAAATAATATTTCCAAATTCTCGAATTCCTTATAGATTGTACTCCTACCCTTGATGAATGAGAAATAAACTCTTGTTTCTAAAAAAAAATCAAACCATATTGAGGCGAAAAAATAACATACGAATTACAATGTCTGGAACACCATTGCCATTATTTTTTGACTGGTACAGTTTTGGCACCAGTAACACATTTGGACTGAGCATAACAGATACTCAACTGTTTTGTTGTCACCAACTGAATGATCAAAATTTAGTTAACTTCTTCATCTTCTTTTCTTCAGTGTTTGTCAGTCTTATTTCTAGTGGTACTAAAAAATGGGCAGATCAAGAGGTTTATGCTTTGACCCATCTTCTGCATCTCCTGAAGATGTCGATAACGATAGCCCAGAGAAGGCCTTTGCATGAGATTCTTTATCCATGCCCAAGAAGAAGCGATGCCTATCGAGGAGCAGAGCGCAAGCATGGGCTTTAGAGTCAGCATCAAGAGCGCTAAGCCGGTAAGCAAACGCATGACACGGTATGAGAGAAAAGCGCTTACTATGAATAAACGTGAATCTTGCTATGTGAAAGAAGCTGATCAATTTATATGTTGCTATGAGAAAAAAAATCATATGTCGACGGCCGCTATCACATCTGACATGTATCCACCAAAAGGATAGGCAGCTTTGTAGATCGCAAGACTATCAAACAGCCGCTATCACATCTGACATGTATCCACCAAAATAATAGGCAGCTTTGTAGATCGCAAGACTGTCAAGGCATTCAGAAATCAGGAGAGACAACACAATGTAAGATTACATGCTTAACTGTTCCCCCCTTTGGATTTGCTTTCAACATCTGAAGAATGGAACAAGGATTGTTCTCTCACCGAGCTCCGAGGGCCATGCCGCTCAGCTTGCATACCCAAAGTTGTAGCCTCTGGATATTGCTTGTTGTGGACTCATATTGGGGGAGACACTATCAAAGACGAAGTCATTCAAATGCATCGGCTGCAGTTTCGGTCGATACTTCTGGAACCAGCAGAGCAAATACCGAATAGGACTCTATAGTTCATATGGCAATACAATTGTAAAACATCAAGAGTTCTTATTACTTTCCAAGTAGGTAATATGTTACAGTTTGTATAAGACTCGGTTAGCCAGATTGCCTTTAAATACTGCTAGCAAAGCCTGTATTCGAGAACAAGAATAATCAATCTATTGTCTTCCAATTGCTTTCCTTGCACCCTCTGAATATTCTCTACCTTTCCCTATTATCCTGCTACGTCCACCACGGCGCCTGTTCGTCGGACACTTCGGTCTCGGTTGTCATCGAATCATCCATATCACCTACGCAGCAAAGGCAGGATACATCATTTGGTATCAGAGCCGAGCGTCATGGCCTCCAGTGCGGACAAGAACGGCGAGACATCGGAGGTGATGGCGGCCATCGCTGAACTAAAGCTGGAATTGAGCAAGCAAATCAGGGACAATTTTTCTTCCCTCGAAGCCCGAGTAGTGGCGTTGGAAGAGCGTCCATCCAATCTCGACGAGCGCATCAAGAAGCTAGAAGAGCAACCCGGTTACTCTGGTATTCTAGGCAGCTTTTAGTCACAATCGGGAACCTCGGCGCCCATGCGAGAAGTGCCATTATCAAAAGCCAAGGGGGACACCTAGAACTTGTCGGCTCCAGAGATGATCTTTTCGGCACCCCTTCCAATGGGAGCGTTTCACAGGGCCGGAGCTCCGGCGTTTCCAAATCATGGCACAACTTCATTTGGAAAATCCATACCAGCAGGCCCGACGTCTTTTCCCTTCATATCCAAACAGGTTCCACCGAGGGTGGCTGTGCCTCAGATACCAGCCGCCATTGCTCACGGCGGGGACACAGCGGGGATTCCACGTTATCACAAACTCGATTTTCCAACGTATGATGGCAAAGACGATTCGCTCGGGTGGCTAAATCGATGCGAGTAGTTTTTTTGGGGGCAGCGCACTGATGAAGGGTACAAAGTCTGGTTGGCCACATATCATATGGTTGGCGCAGCGCAGCAATGGTACATTCAGTTGGAACGCGACGAGGGGACGCCCAATTGGCCACGTTTCAAGGAACGCTGCTTCACTTCGGGCCACCAATTCGCTCCAACCCCCTAGGGGAAATAGCAAGGTTGAGGATGACGACCAACGTCGCAGATTACCAGGAAAGGTTCTTGGTGTTGCTTTGCCGGGTTGGGCCACTGACCAGTGAATAGCAAGTGCAACTATTTACTTCGGGTTTGCCGAAGCTCTTGCGCATTGACGTCGAGCTACAGCACCTACCCGATTTATAGGTAGCTATGAGCTTTGCACGAGCTTATGAGCAACGGGCGGCGGTGGCAGCCTCGCAAAATCAGCGCTCATGGCCACGTAATATCCAGCAGAGCAAAGGAGCTCCCTTGGGCAATCGAGGGGCACCACCATCGACGCCCCTGGCGGGAGTGTCCAGCATGAGCGGGCGACAGTTCCGCCACTTGACAGCAGCCGAGATGGCCGAACGGCGTGAAAAAGGCTTGTGTTTTAATTGCGATGAGAAGTTCATTCGTGGACATCGATGCGTTTACTGCCTGGAGGTTGTGCAGGACGATGAGCAGGAGGTGACTGATGAACTCAATGACGGGGGCGACCCTCATGTCTCGTTACATGCACCCACGGGCATTTGCGTGGCCCGAACGATGCAAGTATGTGTTCGAGTTGGCACAACCGAATTACTTGCACTGATTGACTCCGGATCAACCCACAACTTCATCCAGGATAAGGTGGTCACTAAATTGGGACTCCTTTTGCATCCTCGGCGCGATTTGAAGGTTTTGGTGGCAAACGGCGAAAGCGTCTTCAGTAAGGGAGTGCTCCGGGGTCTTTCCATTGAGATAAGTAACGAAAAATTCACTGCCAACTTTTATGATCTTCAGTTGGATGGGTTTGATATGGTACTGGGAATTCAATGGCTTCGTGGTCTCGGACCAATCATTTGGGATTTCGCTTCACTGACAATGTCGTTTTGGCATGATGATCATCAAGTTCTATGGCATGGTGTACCAGGAACACAGCCTGTGATGCAACTCCAGAGCTGTGAGGGACAGGATCTGATGGCTACGCTCCTTACTGAATTCTCTGATTTGTTTGCTGAGCCTACAGGATTACCACCCTCTCGCTCCTGTGACCACCGTATTCATTTGCTGCCCGATACTCCTCCAGTGGTGGTTCGGCCGTATCGGTACCCGATGCTGCAGAAAGTAGAGCTGGAACAACAGTGCCAATCCATGCTGAATCAAGGGATCATCCGCCATAGTACATCGGCTTATTCCTCACCAGTATTATTGGTCAAGAAGTAGGATAATTCGTGGAGGTTTTGTGTCAACTATCGAGCACTCAATTCAAAGACGGTCAAAGATAAGTTTCCAATTCCGGTTATCGACGAACTTCTCGACGAACTTAAAGGAGCCCAGTTTTTCTCTAAATTGGATCTTCGCTCGGGCTATCATCAAGTTCGTATGTGTGTGGAGGATGTGCATAAGACAGCTTTTCGCACCCATGAAGGTTTATTCGAGTTTCTAGTTATGTCGTTCGGATTGACGAACGCACCGGCCACTTTTCAAGCATTGATGAATGAGGTGCTACGCACGTATCTTCGTAAATTTGTGCTCGTATTCTTTGATGATATCTTGATTTACAGTCGAACGTGGTCGGAACATCTCAAACATGTGCGGACCGTTCTTCGTTTATTGCAAGACAATCATCTCCACCTTAAACGATCCAAAAGTTTCTTTGGTCAAAACTCCATTTCTTATTTGGGCCATGTGATTTCGGCCGAAGGAGTTGCCATGGATAGCAGTAAAGTGCACGCGATCATGGATTGGCCTATTCCGCGTTCCGTGCGAGCTTTACGGGGATTTCTGGCGCTGGCAGGATATTATCGAAAATTCATCAAGAATTATGGTCTTATTGCAGCACCGCTCACTCGTCTTTTGAAGAAACAGGCGTTTGCTTGGTCAGCCGACGCTTCTCAGGCATTTGATACACTCAAACAAGCTATCGCGGTTGGTCCAGTTTTACAATTACCAGATTTTTTGCAACCTTTTGTGGTCGATTGTGATGCTTCTGGTACGGGTTTTGGGGCAGTCTTGCTTCAGGGCGAGCGGCCCATTGCTTTCTTTAGTAGACCAGTTGCTCAACGCCATTCCAAGTTAGCAGCATATGAAAGAGAGCTCATTGGGTTGGTCAAGGCAGTGCGACATTGGAGACCTTATCTTTGGGGTCGACAATTTGTCATTCGCACCGATCATTATAGTTTGAAATTTCTTTTGGATCAACGTTTATCAACTATTCCACAACATCAGTGGGTAAGCAAATTATTTGGTTTTGATTTCCTTGTGGAATATCGTCCAGGACGGCAAAATTGTGTTGCGGATGCTTTATCACGAAAGGAGGAGGAGTCCGTAGCAGTGTTGGCTCTTTCGATCCCTCAGTTTCAATTATTCGATAACATCCATCAAGAGTTCCAAGATGACCATGAGTTGATCACTTTACATCAACAAATTGAGACAGGTCAGTTGGGATCCCCTTGGGCCATTGTCGATGGAATGGTTACCAAGAAGGGGCGTATTTATATTCCACCGACCTCTGTATTAGTCCAGAAGATCCTTGCGGCTGTCCATGGTCTGGGTCATGAAGGCACACAAAAGACATTGCATCGTCTTCGCGCAGATTTTTGCATTGCCGGTGATCGCAAACTGGTAGCTAATTGGGTTCGCAGTTGTGCCGTTTGTCAACGTAATAAAACCGAACATTTGCATCCCGCAGGACTCCTTCAACCATTGGAGATTCCTACACAAATTTGGTATGATATTTCCATGGATTTCATTGAAGGTCTTCCAACAATTGGTGGGAAATCGGTAATTTTATCAGTGGTGGATAGATTTTCCAAGTACGCCCACTTCATCACATTATCTCACCCATATACAGCTAGTTCGGTTGCCCATACATTCTTTGCTGAAATTGTTCGTTTACATGGTTTACCATCGTCCATTGTAAGCGATCGTGATCCGGCATTTACAAGCCATTTTTGGAAAGATCTTTTTCGTTTGTCCGGAGTTCAGCTCAATTTCAATTCAGCATTTCATCCGCAAACTGATGGTCAGACCGAAGTTATTAATCGCATAATTGTCATGTACCTTCGGTGTTTAGTGGGTGATCGTCCACGCGATTGGATCAAGTGGTTACCATGGGCCGAATATTGTTACAATACAAGTTTCCAACGTGTAATTAAGACTAGTCCGTTTAAAGTTGTTTATGGCCGGGAGCCTCCAACTATTACATCTTATGAACCGGGACTAGCCAAAGTCGATGCCGTGGACAGATTTCTGCTTGATCGGGATGAATTTTTGTTGGAAATTAAGGACCGTTTACACCTTGCACAGCAGACGATAAAAGATCAACACAATGCTCAACATCGGGATCTCATGTTTAACGTTAATGATTGGGTATGGCTGCGCTTACAGCATAGACAAGCTGTATCTATTACTGCCAGGAAATATTCAAAGCTTGCCCCACGTTATTATGGTCCATTTAAGATTATTGAGCGTATTGGCGATGTGGCTTATCGTTTGGAATTGCCCCCGAATGCGCGGATTCATGATGTTTTTCATATTGGGTTACTCAAGAGGTTTCATGGTGACCCTCCAATGGCACTGCCAGTATTGCCTCCAATTATGCATGGGCGGGTTGTTCCACTGCTGGTGAAAATTCTACAAACTCGCCTCCGCAGGGATACCTGGGATTTGCTTGTTCAGTGGCAAGGATTTCCAGAGACCGAAGCTACCTGGGAGCCTCTGGATCAGTTCAAACGATTGTATCCAGAATTTCAGCTCGAGGACGAGCTGTTTGTCCAGAGGGGGAGAAATGTTGTGGACTCATATTGGGGGAGACACTATCAAAGACGAAGTCATTCAAATGCATCGGCTGCAGTTTCGGTCGATACTTCTGGAACCAGCAGAGCAAATACCGAATAGGACTCTGTAGTTCATATGGCAATACAATTGTAAAACAGCAAGAGTTCTTATTACTTTCCAAGTAGGTAATATGTTACAGTTTGTATAGGACTCGGTTAGCCAGATAGCCTTTAAATACTACTAGCAAAGCCTGTAATCGAGAACAAGAATAATCAATCTATTGTCTTCCAATTGCTTTCCTTGCACCCTTTGAATATTCTCTACCTTTCCCTGTTATCCTGCTACGTCCACCACGGCGCCTGTTCGTCGGACACTTCGGTCTCGGTTGTCATCGAATCATCCATATCACCTACGCAACAAAGGTAGGATACATCATTGCTGGTGTATGGAAATTGCCAGCTACGATCGATGGCTGTGTAGACATTGTTTTAATCAGTTGGTAATTCTTTCAAGTTAAAAAATACTTCAACATGGTGAATTATTGATCGACAATAGTAGCTAAGGAGCACGCACCTGCCAATCTGCCATGGCCATCAGGATCATAAGGAGATGCATAGTGAACTGTAGCATTGAACTCGCCAGATGCTTGACCAGCGCGTGCAAACAACCTAGCTCCCACTATCTTACCATTGCATGAATCAGGAGGGAATCTATCCCCGGAGCGACATATACCTTCGAAACTGGCGGGTGGTGGCTTTGCTTGGCCCGACATGCTAACAAAGCTTGGGTTCTTGGGGGTCAATACCAGTATCGATCATGCCAATAAATATTCCATCACCAGAATTCTCAGCACCACAAAGGAGTGGCCAGACTCCATTAGCTCCAATGTACTTCGGAGTGTATGTGGTCATCTTGGCCATTTTGACGTCTTGAATGAGTCTAGCTCCTTTTGCACCACTAAGAATTCTAACTGTCTATTACACAGCCCTAGTCTTTGAACATAGAGGGCATGAAACTCAGTAAGAACTTGGAAGAAAGAGATATATTTCATGTCTCATGAGTTCAAAACTTGTCCAAGAGGGCATAAAAGAACCTTCATTTTTTTTGTCAGTAGTGGTAGACCTGATGTAGAGAGCAGATGGTTGGCACATTTCCCTGATCAGTGAGTCAAAGAAGGATCAGCTAGAAATATGATGTTGTCGGGAAAAAAAAGTTACAAATATGATGTACTTGTAAAAAAAGATGAGTTCCATAAGCACAAGAGATAATGTTACATAAACAAAATACGCATCCGGTCTTGCCAATGGTTCATACTACGTTCCTCCTTTCGTGCTTTCTATGATCTCTCTATTGTTCTTGTGGTAAAAAATCTTATAAATTTTCATCTTTCTATGCTGAATCATAAACTGTTAGAAGAAAAAAAAACATGCTAGTGCTACAGCCACCCTAGTTATGTATTCCTAGAGAAATCTCTCGATGGAACTCAAAACACAATTTATTTTCAGAATTGGCAACAAAAGATATACACTTTACTGTTATTTAGCTAAATGAGTTTTAATTGCTGTTATATGAATATGACAAAACAAAATTAAACATAAATCATACCAATGTGATGCATAAGCAATATTTTTGTACTATTATGTAAATTTACTTCATAATATGAGCATTTAGGTTTTCCTATTAAAAAAAAGGGCTAGTTTGGAAAAGGACAAGCTCCTAAACTTTGCCGTTTCAACTTAAAATAAATTGAGCAAAGTGAAGCATATAAAAGAGCTTAAAGAGAAACAATTATCAGAAAGAAATTTGAATTGACCATTATGTGCTATTACAATTGCATCATATTGACCATGGGGATTTTCATTCTCAAACAAGCGCCATAGGCCATTGAACGGCTCAAGCTTGCTTATCCAACAAGGCCGTACAACTTCAATCATGTCATTCTGCACAATGTGGCATGCAACTCACATCAAAATAAGCAGCCAAGGAAATGACATAAATCAAAAGTTCAGTAAGTGAATGATTGAGTCACACTTCATGCTAGATCGATTGAACTCTGACAACAAAATCAGATTAATATTAACTACAGTGGGATATGATCATGCAATGGTTTAGCAAACCAATGAAACCATGGTTCAAGTAACTAACTGCTATGAATCACTTCATGCTACATGTACAAGGAGCTTGCGGTTGGAAAATTTTGATAGATTTTTATACCTCGGCGACATTGCATCCTGGCGCGGCGCATCCGTTCACGCCAATGTACCTCCGCGTCGAGAAAGGTACAGCCTGAAATGGCCACCAGCCTCGAGTTCACCGATCAAGCCTCTCCATTCACGGACCAGCCCTTTCTCAATCCACTCCTTGACCAGGTTCTGGGACCTCTCATCGCTCGCGGTGAAGAACTGCATCGCGTGGTTCAGAGGCAAATGCACAAATTATTATTTGCAAACTGCTCTACCAAATGATCTGTCCAGACCAATAAAAAACAATATATCTTAATAACAACTCCAATAGTTGTAATCTCGGTAACAAGGAACACTATTAGTCTCCATACATCACTATCATGCCCTAAATTTTACTTCCATAAACTAATGAAAATCGGTAACAATTCTCTATGGTCTAGATTCTAGACAGCACTCTGAATTTTTAGAAGCAACAAACATTATAAAAGATTTTTTTACATGAATTAGATAGCACGCATAAGGGTAAGGTTTATCAAGGACCACATAATGAGTCATAAAAGAGTATCCATTCATTTAATCATTCCAACCAATAAGATCAGAGCAACAAATTAGTAGTAATAGAGCAAAGAAGTATAACCCCAAGGAAGCCGATAGCTCTTCTGATGGAACTGTATGTGGATCGAGACCTCTAGGTGGACGAGCATCGCATATTGCATCATATGGACTACTGTAGCCATCCTTCTTTTCTCCATCTATAATAACCTACGCATTAAAAGGCAGACATGTAAATCCTTATTTGAGCATTAAAATTCAGGTGACATTACATAATATCACTTAGTATAAAAAAAGCATTCCTTTTTTAAGGTAATGAATTCAACAAGTGAACATGCAACAAGGGGCAAACAGCATAACATCACTAACATATGAAGCTAGCATGTGAAAGATGTAGCATTAAATTAGTAATGAACATGCTCTAAATAAGATGAAAATTATCAAAATTGAATTTTGCCCGATGAAGTTGTCATTAAGGATCTCGAGCGATATATACGTAAAAAAGGAAAACCACTAAATGCAGCCAAGACAATAGAACTTACTCGTCGCATTGGGAACAACATGCAAAGCTATTTTATAACTTTTGACTACCTTTTGAGGCGTTCTGAGATAGTTGCCATTTGCCAACAAAGTATGAATCTTTCAATTACAGGGGAGATTCACATACAAACGATGGATAATAAACGAGGTCTTGCTACATAGATCAAACAAGAAAAATAAAAGAAGAGGCATGTTAAGACTCACAACACCCATCTGTGCTGCTTTCATCGCATTGGTGTGCATCATCAATGAATCAGCTTGCTTCTTTTTGAGCTGACAATGGGAAAAAAGATATATGTAGGATCAGTAAGTTGTTAAGGGTGAATTTGCTTTTAACCAAAGGGAAACACTAAGAAAGAAATATTTGTACTGTGAAAAAAGCCAAATTCAACGAAGCAGTTCTTGCCCTGAGATCACTTGATGCCTGCTCAACCTTCTTCTTCTCTGTGAAAACATCAATAACCAAATCTTAGCATCGCCTAAATGGCAACTGGTAATAACATAACATCCATTAAGGGTAAAAGAGATTAACCTATCACATTTGGCCTCGTCAATTCACTAAGCCGATCCCTCAACTCCTTGATATCCTGAGCTTTGCTCAATCTCCATGTAACATCCCAAATACCTAAACGGGTGTTTGTTCAAATGTAATTAAATGTGTAGAAATTAAAACTTTTTCTCACATCTTGAAAACTCTTAAACTCTCATGTAATTCTTGTCCAAGAGACTGTGTAATCCAAAAACACAAAGCTCTTATTGACCAAAAGTCAAACTCATTTCCCAATTGTCACAAATCTTGTGCCAAACCCTTGGAGATATTTTTCCTTGGTCCTAGAAATGTTGTGGGACCCCTCTAAAAAATATCATGAGTTGTAAAACTTGTTTGATAATTTTTGGAGGTAAAACAATTTCTTGAACAGCCTTCATGAATTTCCTGAGAAAAATACATAGCATAATAACCTCTAGAAATTTTATGTAAGGTTAATCATGATGTCAGCAAGCTCCTGTTAAAATTTCATAAATTTTGGAGTTTATTTGCTATCTCAAATAATTCTGCAAAATCTCATCTGTTAAAAACTAAATTTAAAATGGTGCACTTTGTTCCTTGGGCTAGCCGCTTTGCAAAGGGGTCCAACCCAACCCACTCCCTGCTCATCGGACCTCCTTTCCCACCTTGATGAGGTCGCACTGCTGATTTACATCCAACCGCCACGATCTCCTCCGCGGTCAACACCGCAATGTCCTCCCCGAGCTGTTAAACCACTAAGGCATCCCACCTACATGAGGTCACAGCCCTTGGATCAAAAATCCATGGCCATGACCTCCCCTGTGTTTTTAAACCTCAAAGACCTCCCTTTGCACCTTGTTGAGGTCGTAGCCGTTGGATTCAGATCCAAAGGCCACGACCTCCGCTGCAAATCATCGCAGCCCAGGACCTCCCCGCTTCAATTGTTGTGCGCCGTTGGATCAAATCCAACAGCCCACAACCTCCCAGCGATATCCAGCGCACATAACCTCTCCCATCTCATGTTGTGCACCGTTGGATTAAGATCCACGGTCACGACCTCCTCCTCGCCTTGTGCGCATCAGACCTCCCAGCGCACATGAGGTCGTAGCCCTTAGATCTAAATCTAAAGGCCATGACCTCTCTTGTGCGTTGCGCAGCGTCTAAGTCCTCCCTATCTGTTATGTGCCCTTGGATTTAAATCCAAAGGCCATGACCTCCCCCTCATTTTCTCAGGTCGTGTGCGGTTAAGTCCTCCAGGAGGTCCGCATCGTTGGATTGAGATCCAACGCCTTGGACCTCCTGTCCCTTTTTCCACGTGCGCATTCGCATTATGGAGATCATAGGGCCACGACCTCCCCGTTCAGGATCGTGTGGCTGGGACCTCCTCCCAGTCACTTAAAACCTAACTGTTCAAAATGAACATCCGATGGCCAGGACCTCCTCATTCACTTAATCCGATGGTGAGCTTGAGGTCCTGTTCTTCTCCTAGCTTGGGTTCTCGTGCCCGAGCCATGGTAGTGGGCAAAGTCAGAGCCTTGTCACATCCAACGGCTCTGCCCTGCAAGCATTAAATGCGTGTTAGCCCTTTCCGCCCCTAGGCCACGCCCTGTCTTAACCTACTCTGTCCCATCCGTCTTGTCCAAGTCCAGGACCTCCCATGGACCTCCCCATGGGCTAAGCTCACCATGAGCTTAACCCATGGTGCAGGACCTCTGTGCCATTGGTATAAGGTTCCCTCGAGCTCCCCTTTGGCTTCTTTTACACACTTGGAGCTTGCCATGCCAGTGCTTGGCTGAGCTCCTACCTCACTAACCTTCTCTCTGGTGGCTGCCATTGTTGAAGTCCTTGGAGCTTCTCAGTGGCACAAGAGTTCCAGTGGCTCCCTTTTCAACCCTTGCTCACTTTGTGCTCTCAAAACCTCTTGGAAGTTAACTCTAACTTAATTTGTTTGGGCATTTTTCAGAGGTGGCCAAAGTGGATCTTGAAGTTGGAGCTTTGGCCGTGGAGCACCTTTCTTCCCCGGCACCGGTCCTTCCTTCCTCGACCTCCTCAGCTCCTCTGGACCTCCAGGTAACCTCCTGTTAGTCCTTAGAGCTGGGCACCCGCATGTATGAAGTTGCGGAGCTTTATATTTTCATATTTGTCTTTTGGCCGTGCGGGTCATCTTTGTCCTCTCCGGCTCGCCGGCGTTCAAGGCCGTCGCCGCCGTCGAGAGTGAGCCCATGGTGTGCGCAACACTATTGCGCACACGGTGATGTCCTTGGTTGTCGCCGGCGAGGTCTGTATCGCCGGCAATGACCACGTCCTTGAGCTCGGGATCTTTGTCGGACAAGAACAGCAGCGCTGTTGTCGTGTTTAGGACAAAGATCCGCCGCGTTAAATGCGCTAATCATTGCTCAAATCTCGCTAATCATTGGCGTGTCTTAACTGCCTTTAATCCCGCCCCATGCGCGCATTTAAGACCTCTCGCGCGCGAACCTCCTTGTGTCCTGTGCGCATTAACTCCCTGTCCGAGCGCGTGCGCGAGCGCAAGGGCGCTGGGTCTGGGACGTTCCATACCTCCTCCGAGGAAATCTGGCACGTCCAAGACCTCCCCTTGCGCAATCGTGGCCGTCTAGACCTCCCCTGGAGGTCTGTGACGTTAAGACCTCCGCTTGGACCTCCTCGAGGTCATCTCTGCCGTTATGACCTCCCCGCGTTGATCTGAGCCGCTTATGTCCTCCCTGTGTTGATCGCAGCCGTTGAGGACCTCTTTTCCGTGTTGTGGCCCGTTGGATGTGCAATCAACGGTCACGACCTCCCCTCATCTCGCGCGTGCGCGTTGCTAGGAGGTCCATGACCTCTGGACCTCGCGAGCGCGCGGGTTGCGTTAACTCCTGGGAGGTCTGAGCCGTTAGATCTGAGATCTGTGGCTCACGTCCTCCTATGTCTTTATGGTTTTTAGAAATTCCAGTGAACTCTTTATTTGTAAACTGAAAAAGGTATGAACTTTAAAATTTCATAACTAATTCAATATAAATCCAAATAGGGTGATTCAAATTGTGTTAGCTCTGGCTTGACCTGGGCTCCAATCTAAAAATGGTTATGAGCCCAGTTCAGTTCCAGAACGTGGTTTTACAAATAGAATTCAAAACTAGCTTTAAATGTTATACTAGAAATTCCTTTAACTTGAAAAATGCATAAGTAATGATCTGTAGATTATTTTTGAGTGAATCCAACTTTGTGGGCTTCCTCTGTTAATGCTCTAAATGTTAGAATAGGATTTAGGCATGCCACTATTTTCAGAAAACTTTCTTGTGCATTATAATTTTGTTCAAGTTCTTGTTTTTGAAAAATTATAGAAAGTGCAATATAGCTCCAAATGAGATGAACTCAGTTGTGTTATTCACCTCATGAGGTGCTGGTTTTACAGTAAAAATCTCAGTATCACCACCTTTCTAGAAAATGTTGCCTCATAATTAAATTAGTGAATAGTGGCAGTTTGTATTTTTAGGGCTGAGCAGATTTGTTTTGCTCATAACTTTTGGATTGAGAATCCAAATCAATTGGTTCTTATTGCTAAATTCCCTAAAAATCATCCTCTTGCTTCTGTAGAAATTTCAGAGTATTTGGAGTTCGGTTGCTGTGCTGTCTTTGTCGTTTTCGTCGTTCTTATCGTTTCTTTTCGTCTTTTCGATTAGGTGTTGACGAGTGTGTTGATCCCGTGAGCGATCCTCAGCAACAAATTGACCAGCAACAGCAAGGCAAGTAGTTTGATCATATCCCCTCTATCGTCCCTTTACTTTAAAGGTTAATATATTGTTTTACTTGTATGTATGCATGCTACTTTGTGTTAAAGTATCGCTAGCAAGCCTATAGTTGCATAATCTGTAGGAATTGTTCATCCTCTACTACCATGAGCCTAGGTTATTTGCTGTGGTTTGAGCTCGTTGGATGAGCTCTTATCACTTAGTAGTTTTCGATTTAAATTGCTTTGACATGCTTAGTTATCGGTAGTAATGGGCGATCATCGATTTAGTCGATGGTCTTGATCACACAAATCTAATTATTACTCCTTTATGTCTAGCACTTGTGCTTTGTTATTTTGTAAAGTCAAAATCTGAAAATAAAAGTTTGATTTGGACTTGGGCATATTGGATGGTTGGTGTGGTTTTTGGAATGTGGTAGTATGCCTGAGTCAATAAGGACCGAGTTACTTGCGCCACCGTTCTGAGTAATTTTGCGTGCTAACCACACGAGGGGGATATGGGACCTCTCTTGACTAAGTACTTTGGGAGGTGTTAATTATGAGCTGGTCGGTGGGTATGTTTAAATAAAATATGTGTGTGTGGTGTTGGGAAGGAGCATTGGCAGACCGGTTAGGCTGTCTAATGTGTCTTTATCCCCGTGGGTTGCGGCTCGTAATTAGCATCATCCATTGGAAATGTCTCGTAGGACTTAGCCGTGCCGGCATACCAAAGGAAGTGTGCTAAATCATGTGGCGAAAAGGCGGTCTGACGTGTGGGTACATTGGTACACCCCTGTAGGGTTAAAACTATTCGAATAGCCTCGTCCTAGGTTATGGACACGCTCGGATACGCCCCGTGAGAACTAGACTACAACCTTTTAATTAAAACTTGACATAGGTGGTATGAATGGGTAATTCATGCTATTGTTGTGGTGGCTAATGGGTTAGTCACTTCCAGGTTGTTCATATGTTGTTATTATGTTATTATCTCGTTGTTACTTCAACAATTAAAAATGCTTTGCCAAATTGCTTTCAATCTATTACATTATTGCAAAAGAAAACTTGCTTTATGCTAAAAATGAGTCCAAAGCCTCATCCACTTAAATAAAGCTTGCATGTAGCTAAACTATAGTTACATTATAGTACACGTCGGTCTTATGCAGTACATTTTGTACTCATTTGCTTTGCTTAATAACTTTGTTGCAGAGGAGGTAGAGCCCAAAGGGCTATACTTTTGTGAGCTGTGCGGTGGTTGGGAAAGCGACTAGCTTGGCGGTCCGGTCAGTTGCCTTGTGGGCTAAGGCACACTGGTTGGCTCTTGTTTTGGGCCATCTCTATGGCACTTTTGCTTCCGCTGTTATCTTGTAGTCTTGTTGTTATTTGGCGGTCGGCCTCTGCTTTGTAATAACTATCCTTTATGTATATTAACCGGTTTGTTGCTTGTTCTGTTCTATGTGTTTGAATGGAATTGATGCAATCTTTTGTAATGAGTTGTGTGTACTGCACTCTTGGGAAGTACATATATCTCGAGGCACGATTTATTTAGTTGATAATACTAGGGTCAATTGGATGACTAAGTATTATGAGCCTAATAAATCGGGGTCTCACACTCCAGCTCCACTGTTCATCCGCTTTCCTCTGTCAAAATACAAAAAACAAGTCAAAACTAATCTTTCTGCACAATTCTCCAACCAAACACCAAAATGCTACCACAATTCTAACATAAGTAATCAGGTTATCATCATTCTACATTCAGGTGTATACTACACCTCCTGACCCAACACGCTATTTACCCATGCAATATATATAGTTTAACTGGGTAATAGATTCCAAGACTGACGCACAAACACGTGGAAACTACCAACCGAAAGTCCGAAATCCAAATTAGTTACTGAATTGAGGAGGAGGTCATGGGTGGTGGCGAGACCGACCAACCTTGGCCTCGAGGCGCGCGGCGATGCGGGAGTGTAGGGGCATGGGAGGTTCCTCATCATCTTGCTGACCTCGCGTGGTACTCGCCCGACTGGGAACCCAAGTTGAAATCCAACAATGGGGATCAACATCTTGACTGATCGCCAAATGACGAGAGGGATCATATAGACCTCTAGTTGGGGAATCGGGCGGTTGG
Source organism: Phyllostachys edulis (assembly GCA_036346405.1). Classification (NCBI taxonomy): domain Eukaryota; kingdom Viridiplantae; phylum Streptophyta; class Magnoliopsida; order Poales; family Poaceae; genus Phyllostachys; species Phyllostachys edulis. Next base: position 109,582,146 of record CM070545.1, read on the forward strand.
TGGTGACGGAGGAGCTTGTCGGCTGGCCAACCCATGGGAGACCACCGGGGGAGAAGCCGGAGACGAAGGGAGGCGGGGCTGCACGAGAAGACAGGATGATAACTTCCGTGAGCCGTCGATGCTGGGGGAGGCGACAAGAAGGCAGGTGAGGACGGAACGACGCCCCCACAGCGGACATCAGGCGGTGCATCGTGATGGAAAAGCGGGGGGAGGAAGAGGCGGGCGGGCGGAGAAGCGACGGAGGCAGGAGATGTGGCGTGGGCAGAGGCGGACCCTGGGCGGAGGTGTCATCAGCGGCATCGCCGCCCCGGATGAGGGCCTCTTCTTCTTGGGGCACGGCTTGGGCTCCCGGTAGGTGCGCTTGCGGGCGGCGGGGGGGGAGTCGTGGAGGGATCCGGCGAGAGAGCACGCGGTGCTTCCGCGATAGCGACTCCATGGGAGGGACTCGGAACCCTAGGCGGTGGAGTGCTTGTGCCGCTTGCGGATCATGGGGGTGGAGAACTGGAGATCGGGGAATGGATCGGGAAGGTTGGTGACGAGATGGGATGGGGAGGGGCTCGAGGAGGGGGAAGGAAAAGAGGGCAGTGGTGCTTGCGTCCCCTCCCCACAGCCGCCGGAGAGGGGGAGGAGGCAGTGGAGCTCGGGGCGGCGCGGAGAAGGGGGGCGCGCGGAGGGCATCGCAGGGCACAGGTTGAGCGCCGCGTGCAGGCACCCAACGCCACCATCGAAGGGAGAGCGGGGCGTGGCGAGGCGAGGGGTCGGTGGTGGTGGGGACGGAGAGGCGGGCGAGGGACGAGGGAGGTGCGGACGAAGGTGGTGCCGGGGTCGGGGAGGCGGGCGAGGGAGGGGTGGCGGTTTGGCATTGGGGTGGGGCGATGGGAGGAGCGGCGGTTTTGCGTGGGGTGGCGGGTGGGACAATTTGGGCGATGCGCGTGCTGTTTTTTTTTTGGGTGTGTGTATAGCCAATGTGGAACGATTTGGTGGGCTGGGGGGAGGGGGGACGATGGGAGTAAACTCCAAATTATAGTAGTTAAGAAATGATGAAAGCACACTAATTTGTAACGTTTATGTGTAAGGGATAGAAAGCTTACAAGCAAAGACACTACCGGCGGTCATCTGTGGGGACCCCGAGATCGGATCCGTTTCAAGCTAAGTAATTACGCTGAAAGAGCACAATACTTAACATGAAACGAAAACGATTCTGAGTACCCGGATATGTGTCTCATGTTAGCTCCCAAGGATCAGTGACTAACATGCACATATCCAAACACAACATTGCATTCACATCCATACACAATATACAAGAATAATGGAATTGTAAATACAACATCATTGAATAGAAACATAATGTACAAGTTTGCATAAGAGGGCCAATCGGCCAAAAGTAATTATCAAATGATAAATCGCAGCAGAAGACAAACTTAAAATAAAAAGGGAATAACCAGGTTGGCATGCCCACAATCCCACAAGCAACCAACTGGGATTAAAGTCGTAGCGTCTGAAGTACTTTACCCAATTTGAATGACTTCTCACCTGAACAAATGGACAATTTTTTAAGTACAAAGTTGTACTCGCGAGACTTTTCAAGAAAAATAAGGATGCATGTAAGTATCAAAGGAAGGCTACTACACTAGTCAATTTTCAGCATAAAGCAAGTTTTGCAATGAGATAAACAATATAGATTCAAGTTGCCATTTTTAAAACCTTTAGAAAACATTGTATAATAGTAAGTAATGATCAACAACAGTATAATCTCCAACTATACTCATCACACGAATATACCATTCGTGAAACAAATCATTCCATAACAAATTAACACGCGAACTTCGCGTTCAAGATATCATTTCAGATCTGAACAGACTAACATAATGACGTAACATTTTTAAACATAACCCAAACTTAATTTTTCATAAGCTAACTGTGCATGCTTTCCCACAAGTGATGTCCATAACCGGGGACACGGCTATTTGAATAGATTTATTTAACTCTGCAGAGGTGTACAACTTTACCCACATGATATGAATACCTCGTACTGTCACCATGCACTCTTCTGAAGGAGTGTGACTGAGATATCATAACGAGGCTGTTACAATGTCATGTCCTAACTATCAACCCACCCGAGGATCATAATCCCGTAGCAGACTAAAGTCGCCTAGCACCACAGGTGAACCCCGTTGTGTAAGTAAGTCCCTATCAACAAGAGACCCTTAAGAGCATGTAAGAGAACAACATACATGCCCCCACCAGATTGACAAAAGAACAATTAAACAACAACAATAACAATTGTCAATCTGATTGTGTTCTGATAGCTAACACACAGCAAAATATTAAGCCAAGCCATTGCCCATAAACCCAGCGTGTGGTTGTACGTAAGACTTGGTTCATCACACCACAGACCGGTCCTCAAATACCCAAACGGGGCTATACGAATCCAGTACCACCCCTTCATCACCCTATCACCCGTCCAAGTCCAACACACAACAACAACCCATCAACAAGTTCATAATATTCAGATACGAAGATCTGGACATTTTCCTCAAATCCATATAATCCTCAAATTTCATTAAGATTTGATTTGATCCATCGGCTGATGGACTAGCTCCATCAATCGCTTTCGGCTTCAACTACTAGCATGGTAAGCATCGTTCTACAAATTAGCAAACAATTCCATATAACATATATCCTTAATCATTCAAGGTAAAAAGGGTAATCAACATTCAAAGGAGGGCCAATGCAGCAAGTAGGAAATTAACTACTTCTACCCATGAACATACTTTTCAAAATAGCATGCATTGACGAGATTAAAAATCATACAAAACATTTTAAAATCAATAGGAGCAATATAATCAAGAGGAGGGGTTCTCGCACCTTTGCTGTACCACTTATTCAATCTCAGGTTGCACTCATGAATTACGTTCGTATCGTCGATGTATCTATCGAAAGAACGATATTGCAATTAACACCAAATAAGACGAAAATACAAAATACTCAAAAATGCATGAGATTTCTACAGTAGCTAGATTATGATTTTATATGAATTTAGGTGAAAGAATTATTCCAATTGGATTTGGTATGTGAGAGTTATGATGGTTTGAATTTCAATTTCCAATATGTCTTAATTCATGTAATGTAATTATTTGGCCAAAATTTGTAGAGTAGTGGTGAGGCAAAGTATTACATAGATAGAAAGAGGATAATATTATAAGACCAAAATAACTGAGTTTATCTTATTTGGAGTTTTTATGAATTAGTTATACATTTTTAAAGTTATCACCTTTTTCTATTGTAAAAATAATAGAGTTATGGATCATTTTACAAAACTATATTCTCTACTACAGAGACATATTTGAAACCTATTTTAAAATAAAATTCACTAAAAATTAAAATTATCAAAACTAGTTTCATCCATTTTGGAGTTAAAATGAAATAGTTATAAATTTTTAAAGTTAAAAGCATTTTCTAGTGTATAAATAAATAGTTTTTGAATCAAACTCCAATAACTATATTTTCTAAGACAACGACAAGGTTGAAACCTATTTTCATATATAGTTCATTTGAAATTAAAAATAACAAAATTGGTTTCACTATTTTGGGAGTTAAATTGAATTAGTTATGTATTTTTGAAGTTAATACAATTTCCAGTGTGCAAATAAATGGATTTCAGATTTTATAAAGCATATATTACTTTTTCTACCGGGGCTGAGCTAGTCCTAGTCACTGACAAAGGGACCCGCGCAGATTTTAAATCCCTTTTCCATTTATTTCCCAGGTTACACCTCTTGACGCGTGGGCCCCAATTGTCATTGAGATGGCTCACGGGAATAGTTCATAGACCAGCCCATGTGCACCAGGTCCACCGGTTCATCAACCTATGAACTATCCCACTCAAAGGCCGGGCCCACATGCCATAGGCACCAAGCCAACCGGTTTAATATTTTATTTTCTATTCACCGGCCCCACATGTAATACACTCATTACCCCTTCTTAAGACAACCATTACTCCTGAGCATTTATTAGCGCTAATTAAATGAGATTTGGTTAATTAATGGCGTGAACAATGATTGTTCGAGTGTGCCACGCGCTCTCGCGGCATCTTGTGATGGCGAGCTTCATTGGCGCCTTGGCAGCAATGGGCTCGGACTTCGGCGTCAACACGAATGGATGCGCAAGGAGAAAACGAGCTCACCTAGGGTGGTGCGGGGTCCGATGGTCACCGGAGACGAGCGTGCGATGGCTGGAGGCGGAGACGATGGGTGGTCAAGAAGGTTCGGGGAAGAGTGCATCAGTGTCGCCTCACCACCATGAACATGAATCCGAGCTTCAGGGCGGAGAGGCACTGCGGTGGCCGGGACACGGATGGCGGCAGCGCGGCAATGGAGCTTCACGGCGGCGGAGCTTCACATCCAACCAAAACACGAAAGAGGCTTTGGGATGAGAAGCTAGGACCTCAGAGACTCAAAGGAGTCAACCAAAGCGGATGAGACTCACCGGAGATGGTGAAACGGCCCAAGGCGGAGCTCAACCAGAGCCGGGGAAGACGAAAGCCGCGAGGACGATTCCCTGCACCAAAGACCAATTAAATTGGTGGGGACATTCATTGGGTCAAGGCGGAGCTCCTAGACAAGGTTAAAGGGGCCGAGGCTTACCGGAGGAGGAACCGGCTCTATGCGACGGTGCGGACACCTCCAGAGCACGCACTGGAGCCAAATAGGACATGTCCACGCCCCGAGCGCTACAACGCGAAAGAGGAGCTCAGGTTAGCAAAAATGGAAACGGCGAGGAAGACCAAGAAGGTCAGAGGGGTCGCGGGTGGAGCTTACCGAGAGGAGGAGAGCTCAATGCCTCCTTCTCTCTCACGGCCCAAGAGAGAAGTGAGAGGAGAGAACGGTGTGGAGATGGTTTTGTGCGGGCTCGAAGACGGAGGGAGAAGCGGCGTGAAGTGGCAGTGCTCCAGGACTAGTCGTCGAGGGCGGTGGGCGAACGGCGTGAAGGCGCCCAGACGGAGGCACTCAGAGCAAGCCAGGCGCGTGGCGCTCGAGCTCTGCTCGCGCCCGCCCGCCCGAGGAGGAAGAAGGCACTGGCGCGTGGGGCCCGAGCGTCAGCGGCACAAAAGGGCGAATAGGTGCGGCTGGATCCAACGGCTGTGGCTCGGTCTGAACTGCTATGTGATCTTGGCCACTCAAAACAGATCGGACGGTCCGCGTGAGGTGCGGTTAGTTGACTCAGCCGAGTCAAGAGTTGCGGGTCGGAACAGTGTCGGGCTCGGTCGGTGAATTGCAGACCACACGATTGAAAATGGACGGTCCGGATGCGCGCTGAGATAGGATAGTCCGATCGGCCCAACCGATCCGAACGGTCCGACTGAGATCGGACGGCTCACGTGCGAGTTGGTCGGGTCAGACCCAAAGTCCGGTCGGTGCAACAGTGTAAGGCTCGAGCCAAAATAATAGTGCTGAGCCCGAAGTTTTAAATCAGATTTGACCGAGAAAAAGAGGGTTTGACCAAGGCTCTAAAAATAGAAATAAACTCCTAAAAATTCTGAAATTAATCAGAGCGATTCCTGGGATGGTCTAGTGTTCACAAAAATTATTAAACATTACTGTTCATAATTTATTTGCTTAGTTTAAAATCAAACTTGGAATAGGTTATCAATTTGAGTTTGAATTTTCTTTGGGTCAAATTGAGTTCCAAAAATTTGGGGAAAATTATATTTATTCAAGATAATTATTCTAGTATTTGAATAAATTATTTTCAGATGATGATCATAAGTTTTTGTTCTGGTTTTCTTTTGGAGCTTATACTTGAGTTGTAGGTTTAAACTTTATTTGAGATTTTCCAAGTGCAATAAAATATGCAAAAGTTTCCAAGATGTCATGCATGCTGATAAGATGCATACTAATTAACATTAATTAACTTGGGGATGTTACATCATCCCTTACAAAAAACAAGTGGTGGACTGGGCATTCGTGTCAGATGCTGGGCTTTGAATACCCGAAGTCATTGTATGTGTACCGTATTAGTCCCATGATCAGTGGTTAGTACACACATCCACAACATTGGCAATCACATCCATACATTCATACATACATAATAAAACAAAATGTTGTACATAACTTAAGTGGTTGCATTATTTACACTGGCCAAATAAAACCTTAAGTATCAAAAGTAGCAAAATATGTAGTTAGTCCAAAATTTTTAGCGGCATGCCTATCCGAACCCCCATGCAACTGACAAGAGACAAGTCCTAGAAAGACATGTTACCGAACCCACCGATTCCGGGTGCAAAGAAGACATCGTCCGGCATAGGATCATCATCTATCTCTGAACAACAATTTAAGTAAGATTTAGTACATTGCGTACTTAGCAAGACTTGTAGTGTATCACAAAGTTTATATATATGCATGGCTAACAAGAGATTAGGCTCTATGCTACAAGTTGTTTTCAGCAGTAAGTAAGTTTTATTTGAAATATCGATATGTAATATTTTGCAACGGAAATTTATAGAGCAGTTAAGTAGATAAAGGACAACAAGTACTTGAATAAATAACAACTTGCAACCCTTCTCGGCTGCGAGCAGCATCTTATTTTCAGCCATAGACATGGCACTCAACTCAAATATAAACCAACAAACCATTCCCCGTATTTTCCAACAAGATTGTTTTATGAAAACCAAGACTATACCCGATGTGACTACACTAAGCATGCTCATGACCACGTGCACGGCTATTTCAATAGATTTACACCTTGCATAGGTGTATAACTTTACCCACAGCACGTAAATTCTCTAGTTTGTTTGGCATCCATCGATACCATCGCTCACTACATTTGGTAAGCAGTCTAGAACATGTGTCGAAGTTTTTACATCATCTAATCCTAACCTTACACTAGTATGGTAAATGAACACCCTCACTTCACCCGGGTACATCCCCATCTTAGTTAGGCATTCACCGTTGTGTCGGAAGGCTTCGTTCCCAACGCCTCGGTGAAGGGAGTCCCTGCGAGCAATCACACATACTCGCACTACTACGGCCTACCAACATGCAAAACTAGTTTTCGATGACTTAATTAGCTAACACTGTCTCATACAGCACATGTGGTTGTACGCTTAGGCTTAGATTGTGTTGTAAGAATAATTCATCCATCACACTAATGGGGCCCGCCTTGCAGAAGACTCACGTACAGGTCCAAGAAGTGCAGTAATGCTCCTGAAAGACTGTAATACCCCTCGTTTGTACTCATAGTGTAGCTATCCCCCAAGGGGTACTTTAGTCATTTGTATAGGCCCAAGAGCCTATAAATACTCCATGTATCCCTTCTTTCAAAAGGAGGGCTCTCTTGAGCAATAAAGAAACATGTTCAAACTGGTGAGCCCTCGGGGGCTCCCTCTCCGGAGGTAACCCCCCGTTGGCTCACCGACAGGAGTAGGGCGGTCCTCTCGGACCCCAGAACTTGTATAAATCCTCGTGTCATTTTTACCCTCGTGACGCGGCGGCGTTAGGCGGCCGACGCCCACCCCTCACTGTGTTTGGTTTTACACCTACAACATTGGTGTCGTCAGTGGGGCGTAGCTAATCGATGAAAGGCTATGTCTCCTACCAAAAAATACTCTAAGTCCACAAAACCTCCTCCGGCTCCGGAGGGCATTGATCTCGTGGACGACCCATCCGCTCTTTGAAGGAGCCCCAGCCGAGCACTCTTGTCAAAGATCAGGGCCATCCACCTCGGGATGGCAACGTCCTACATGCCCTGGGGTTCCCATGCGCATCCTCCTCCCTTGTGCGGGTCGATGCGAGGCCCAGCCAAGGGCGAGCAGTTCAAGGCACCCTCGCAGCCAGAAGGCTAAGGATTTTGAGGCCAACCATCACCCCGGGCGCATGACATCCATGCGGCGCGAGCGATGAAGGTTGCTCGAGGGTGCCCACGACGTGCTCTTGTTAGGGGCATCCGACATATAAATCTCGTATGGGCTCTCGAAACACTTTCCCTCTAAGGGATACCACTCTCGTGGTGCGTAGGGCGTACGACCTCCGCGGTCTCCCCTAACAAAAGTCTATGGTGGCTTGGGCGTCCGTCGCCTCCACCATGGCGGCTCGTGTCCTACTGGCCCTAGGGCATGAGCGACCACTCTCGTGGTGCGTAGGGCGTACGACCTCCGCGGTCTCCCCTAACAAAAGTCCATGGTGGCTTGGGCGTCCGTCGCCTCCGCCATGGCGGCTCGTGGTCTTCGGTCCTAGGGCATGAGCGACCACCCTCGTGGTGCGTGGGGCGTCGACCTCGCGGTCTCTCTAACAAAGTCCATGGTGGCTTGGGCGTCCGTCGCCTCCACCATGGCGGCTCGTGTCCTACTAGCCCTGGGGCATGAGCGACCACCCTCGTGGTGCGTAGGGCGTACGACCTCCGCGGTCTCCCCTAACAAGAGTCCATGGTGGCTTGGGCATCCGTCGCCTCCACCATGGCGGCTCGTGTCCTACTAGCTCTAGGGCATGAGCGACAACTTTGGTCCAGTACCAAGTTCATGGATGTGCTGAGGACTCATCCTCCTTAGACTCCAGGCCACACGCCGAACGACCTCCAGGTCCCCACAGGCATAGCTCTATTGCTTCGCAAGGGTTAACCATTCTCATGCATTCCCGATCACCACAAAAAACCCACCTACGGGGTAAAAGGGCTCCATCGCCCTCATAGTTCGGCGCCCCACGACTTAGCCTCGTGGGCGCCACCGGTGTGCCCGTGACTTACTGTTGAGGGCACACATCCAAGGCGCCCATGAGTTAGCCTCATGAGCACCTCCAAGTCCACTAGGGGCTACAACCTCTAGTGGCCATTCGGTACCCCACGACTTAGCCTCGTGGACGCCCCTCTGGTGTGCCTGTGACTTAGTGCTGTGGGCACACCTTCTAGGTACACATGAGTTAGCCTCATGAGTGCCTCCAAATCCACTGGGGGCTACCACCCCTGTGGGCCATTCGGTGTCCCACGACTTAGCCTCGTGGACGCCCCTCTGGTGTGCCTGTGACTTAGTGTTGTGGGCACACCATCTAGGTACACATTAGTTAGCCTCATGAGTGCCTCCAAGTCCACTGGGGCTACCACCCTCAGGGCCATTCGATGCCCCACGACTTAGCCTCGTGGGCACCCTCCGATATGTCCATGATTCAGTTTAGAAGCGGCTCAAATCATCTACCATCGACCTGGCTCGAATATCGATCAAGGACTATCATGCTCGCATAAGGCTATCACCTCGGAGATCTTAGTATCTAAAGTGATGGGACTCTACTAGTCCCTTGGCAATGACTTCGATTAATGCTCATGTCAAATGAATGTTATCTTGCTACAAGAAATAAGTGTTGATCATTCTCTTTTTCCCGCAGAGACGCTCGTGTTATCTACCTGTCACTGCAACGTTTCAAGCTCGAACCACGACCATTCTGAGGAGTTCTACTTCGACAACTCTCATCAAGCCGCAGAGCAAGAGGAGGACAACTTCGCCTACACAGGCTTCTCTCCAACGCGCCGTCCGCCTCGAAGGCTATGCCTCGGCTCGGCAGCCTCGCGTCTAAGACTTCGCCTACTTAGGCTTTGCTTCGACGCACCACCGGCCTCGAAGGCTATGCCTCGGCTCGGCGGCCTCATGTCCAAGACTTCTCCTACATAGGCTTCCCTTCGACGCACCGTCGGCCTCGAAGGCTATGCCTCGACTCAGCGGCCTCGCGTCCAAGACTTCGCCTACTTAGGCTTTCCAACGACGCACCGTCGGCCTCGCAGGCTATGCCTCGACTCGGCGGCCTCGTGTCCAAGACTACGCCTACTTAGGCTTTCCTTCGACGCACCGCCGGCCTCGACGGCTATGCCTCGGCTCGCTGACCTCGCGTCCAAGACTTCGCCTACTTAGGCTTCGCCCGGCCTTGCCCGGCCTCAAAGGCTATGCCTCGGCTCGGCGGGACCTCGCGTCTAAGACTTCGCCTACATAGGCTTGCTTTGACCTTACCGGCCTCGAAGGCTATGCCTCATTTCGGCGACCTCGCGTCCAAGACATCGCCTACTTAGGCTTCGCCCGACGCGACCGCCGACCTCGAAAAGGCTATGCCTCGGCTCGGCGACCTCGCGTCAAGACTTCGCCTACATAGGCTTCGCCCGACGCACCGTCGGCCTCGAAGGCTATGCCTCGGCTAAGCGGCCTCGCCTAAGACTTCGCCTACTTAGGCCGCATCGGACGACCGCGGCCTCGAAGGATATGCCTCACGGCTCGGCGGCCTCGATCCAAGACTTCGCCTACTTAGGCTTCGCTTCGACGCACCGCCGGCCTCGAAGGCTATGCCTCGGCTCGACGGCCTCGCATCCAAGACTCGCCTACATAGGCTTCACTTCGACGCACCGCCGGCCTCGAAGGCTATGCCTCGGCTCGGCAGCCTCGCATCTAAGACTTCGCCTACTTATGCTTAACCCGACGCCTTTGCCGGCCTCGAAGGCTATGCATCGGCTCGGCGGCCTCGCGTCCCAAGACTTCGCCTACTTAGGCTTCGCCGACGCACCGCCGCCTCGAAGGCCATGGTTCGGCTCGGCGGCCTCGCGTCCAAGACTTCGCCTACATAGGCTTCGCTTCGACGCACCGCTGACCTCGAAGGCTATGCCTCGACTCGGCGGCCTCGCGTCTAAGACTTCGCCTACTTAGGCTTCACTTCGACGCCCGCCCGCCTCGAAGGGATGGCTCGCTTGGCGGCCTCAAGATCTAAGACTTCGCCACATAGGCTTGCTGACGCACGGCCTCGAAGGCTATGCCTCGGCTCAGCTGACCTCGGCCCAAGACTTCGCCTTACTTAGGCTTCGCTTCGACGCACCACCGCCTCGAAGGCTATGCCTCGGCTCGGCGGCCTCGCGTCCGAAGACTTCGCCTACTTAGGCTTCGCTTGACGCACCGCCGGCCTCGAAGGCTATGCCTCGGCTCGGCGGCCTCACGTCCAAGACTTCGCCTACTTAGGCTTGCTCGACTTGCCCGCCGGCCTCGAAGGCTATGCCTCGGCTCAGCGGCCTCGCGTCTAAGACTTCGCCTACACAGGCTTCTCTCCAACGCGCCGTCCGCCTCGAAGGCTATGCCACGGCTCGGCGGCCTCGCGTCTAAGACTTCACCTACTTAGGCTTCGCTTCGACGCACCACGAGATCGAAGGCTATGTCTCGGCTCAATGACCTCGCGTCTAAGACTTCTGCATAGTCTTAACCGCGATGCACGCCCGGCCTCGGCGGCTATGCCTCACTTCGGACCTCAAGGTCCAAGACTTCGCCTACATAGGCTTCGCTTCGATGCACCGCCGGCCTCGAAGGCTATGCCTCGGCTCGGCGGCCTCGCGTCCAAGACTTCGCTTACATAGGCTTCGCTTCGACGCACCACCGGCCTCGAAGGCTATGCCTCGGCTCGGCGGCCTCGCATCTAAGACTTCGCCTACTTAGGCTTCGCTTCGACGCACTGCCGGCCTCGAAAGCTATGCCAGCCTCTAAGGCTATGCCTCGGCTCGGTGGCCTCGCGTCCAAGACTTCGTCTACTTAGGCTTCGCTTCGACGCACCGCCGACCTCGAAGGATGGGCGTCGGCTCGGCGGCCTCGTGTCCAAGACTTCGCCTACATAGGCTTCGCTTCGACGCACCGCCGGCCTCGAAGGCTATGCCTCGGCTCGGCGGCCTCGCGTCTAAGACTTCGCCTACTTAGGCTTCGCTTCGACGCCCCACCGACCTCGAAGGCTATGGCTCGGCTCGGCGGCCTCGCGTCCAAGACTTCGCCTACATAGGCTTCGCCTGACGCCCGACGCCTCGAAGGCTATGCCTCGGCTCAAGGCCTCGCGTCAAGACTTCACCTACTTAGGCTTAACCGATGCATGCCCGGCCTCGAAGGCTATGCCTCGGCTCGGCTCCTCGCGTCCAAGAATTCGCCTACATAGACTTCGCCCGGCCTTGCCGGCCTCGAAGACTATGCCTCGGCTCGGCGGCCTCGCGTCTAAGACTTCGCCTACTTATGCTTCGCTTCGACGCTCGGCCGGCCTCGAAGGCTATGTCTCGGCTCGGTGGCCTCGCATCCAAGACTTCGCCTACTTAAGCTTAACCCGGCCTTGCCGCCGGCCTCGAAGGCTATGCCTCGGTTCGGACCAAGACTTCGCTTACATAGGCTTCGCCCGCACCGCCGGCCTCGAAGGCTATGCCTCGGCTCGGCAGCCTCGCGTCTAAGACTTCGCCTACTTAGGCTTCGCTTCGACGCACCGCCGGTCTCGAAGGCTATGCTTCGGCTCGACGGCCTCGCATTGTAACATAACAATTTTCAAAACTTTAAAAATCCTTTGAATAGTTAGTAGGGAGAAAATTCACCATTTGGATTTGTTTGAATTTAATTTAAAAGCTTAATATTGAACTTTGAGTAACAAAACAATTTAATATGACTAAAGTCAACATGAACAATAGTCAAAACTATTTTATTTGGATTCTCTGTGCTTGGATATATTTTCTAGAATTTTCTAGAATTTTTCCAAGTCCATTTGCTAATTTCCTTTGCTTATTTGAATTCCTGCTATTTTCTAAAAAGAAAACCTATTTTAAATCTCCAAATAGTGTTTGGGCGAATTCCCTCGGCCCGATCTGTTCATCTCTACCGATCCTTCAGAGTCAGTCCGACGATTTGGGCGCTTGGACCTCAGCTGCGCTCTCTCTCCACGCCTCGCTAATCCTCACCGTTGGATTGCGGCGGGACGACCAAATCTTAGCCTGGCGCCGAAGCGCCTCTTCTTTCTCTCGTGGGCCGCTTCTGCCATGTCGTCGTCTTGGCCGCTTTCTTCTCGCGTGTTAAATCGACAACCGCCATTGAAGCCGCGGCGAAGCTCGCTTAACGACCGCTCCAACCACCCACGACTCACGCTGGTGCTGCGCGAGACTCGCACCCTCCTCCGCCGACCCCGCCCTCTTCCCTCTTCTCGCGACGCGAAGCGCCTAAGCCGCGAACCGCCACGATCTCAAGACACGACCTCCTCGTCGCCACGCGCCTGGTGCCTCCCAAATTCTATAAAAGGCACCCCGGATCACGCCGCCCGCAACTCCAACCCCCAACCCACATCTCCTCACGAGCTCCAAATACCACCACACCCGAGCTTTAGAGCTTTCTCGCCACGGTGGAATTTCTTCGATTACACCGCCATCAGAGCCGCCAAGTCGTCGGGAGCACACCACCGAAGTTCGCCATCGCCTCTACCTCTCGACCTCTCCCGACGCCAATTCCTCGCCGAGCCTTCCTCGACAAAACCCGGCCTCCTCCGCTCCGACCTGCCACGGCCACCACTGTCGTCCCGAACCACCCGACCTACACCATGAGGTTCGCATACCGCCACCTACACGCCTGCATTCCACCCACCTCGCCGGCGATCACCGTAGCGCCGGTGACCATTGGTCCCGGCTGCCGCCGCCACCGTTGTCGTTCCGCCCGACGTGGGCGCCAAGTCATCCACCTCGACCTCGGTGCTGCGTGTCATCCGCGTGGCGCCAGGTCACCGCCACGTGAGCGCCCGTGGCGATCGAGCCGCCCAGATCTGAAGACTTCGGTGGACTTAGTCCACTGTGAGTTTTGCCTTGACATGGGGTCCCACATGTCGATTTTATTTTAATTCTTTTAATTCCCGAAATCTTTGTCGATGTCATGCTTGCGCAATAATCCGGGTTTTTCTTTTAAGAAATAATTCGAAAATCAATAAATCCAATTTCTAGGGTTTTCTTTAGATTCAAAAACTTTGAAACCTCATATCTTTTGCATCCTAACTCCAAATCACCCATTCAAATTTCTAAATTGCCTAAAATCAAGATCTACCTAATGGAGATTTTTTTTTTGAGTTGTTTTGCCTCTGTTATTTATTTATTTTGTTTTTGTGCTTCGTTTATGAGTAGACTTTGACGTCATGGAAGAGTTGAAGAAGAAAGAGCTTTCCAAGACCGGACCAAGACTCCTAAACTTATTCCAAGGCAAGCTATACCCTTGACCATTTTGCTTCCCAGCTTTACAAGAGTATTTTAATTCAAATTATCGCATCTTAATTCAAGTATCTATTTAAATGTTTTGGGTGTAGTAGTTAATTCCAAATTGTTATGCCTTCCTTGTGTAATTGTTATGCCTTGATCCTTTGTCACCCTAGTTGCTATTTAGTTGGTAAATATTGTAGCACCAACGTGGGTTGGTTAGATGCGATTAGATTGCTTAGCCATGCCACGAATCACCTTTTCATGTAAAGTTGCAATTATCAACTTGACTAAGTGACTATGGAACTATGTGATAAAAACTGTGTACTGTGTCTGTTATGGCATGTGTTGCACTTAACCAACTGGTGGGAAATGATTTGATCGAGGCAAGTGGTGGAAACTGTGGTGACATGGTGGTTGTGTGAATTGGTGGACTGTGTGATCTGTGTGGACAATAATCTGTGTGATCTGTGTGAATAATAATCAGTGTGGTGTGTGGGTTTAGTTGGCATGTGGAAGTCTTGCCTTGGTCAATTAAGGACTTCACCTTGTCGCTATTGAACTGAGCCTGTGCGACCACATGTCTGTTTTGAGGCAGGCCTAGCATAGTAAGATAAGGTATCTGAAATGCTTTGTTATGATTAGTGCTAGCTACACTAATTGTATCTTGTGGGTAAAGTGTACAAACTCTGCAGAGTGTAATTTAATCTATTCAATAGCGTCATGATCATGGACAATGCTCGGGATTTCACACTAGGGGTAGATTTTCATAAAGCTGTGGGAAGGGAGCTATGTGGTTTAAATCATCCAGCTATGTGAATAATCTGTTTAGGCTATGTGCGTCTTTGTGAAATAAATTGTTAAAATTATTATTGTCTATTTGTTTTATCTGTTTTCAATCTATTAATTGTATTCAATTACAAAAGTTGCATTTATGCAAAAGAGCCATGAAATGCCTTTCCTTGTAAAAAGCCGACATGTATATTTTGCATCTCGTGGTGTGGCTTATGCGTGCGGTTGTGTACTCACGCTTGTTTTGACGAATCAAGCAGAGGAGGAGTCTTCACCAAAGATTCGAGGACGAGTACATCGAAGGTGCCTGATCGTGAGGTCTTGATCCCAGTCGGTTGCCTGTGGCGAATCGATGGTGTGCCACTACCGTTTCTGTTTCCGCTGCTGTTTATTTTCTCTGTTAGCCCTGCGTGGCTCAATAGTTGTGAACTCGACCTTAAGGTCAAAACCATTATTTGTTAATCAAAGTTAATCGTTTATGTTATTATTCGCTTGTATGGATCGATTGCCATCTTTGTTGACACTGTGTGCACTAGCATGATCCTAGGCTAGTGCATTAAACATAGAGGGTCCCGAATCGTAGTTTTGGGTCCCGACACGCATCCAAGACTTCGCCTACTTAGGCTTCGCCAAGACCGCGCCGCCTCGAAGGCTATGCCTCACTTTCAGCGACCTCGCGTTCATAACCGCCTACCTAGGCTTCGCTTCAATGCACCGCCGGCCTTGAAGGCTATGCCTCGGCTCGACGGCTCAGTGTCCACTACTTCGTCTACACAGGCTTCGCGCCATACGATCGCCACCGCCTAGAAGGTCGTGCTTTGGTGGGCTGGTCTTGTGTCTATGACTTTGCTCAAGACAGCTTCGCTTGGATGCACCCCTACCCCGAGGGTTGTGCCTCGATGGGGTGCCTCAAAGATTCAAGATTTCATCTTCGAGGATGGAGCAACAAAACCACCCCACACGAAGGGCCAGCGAGAAGCGTCAATTTAGTATCTGCCCTCACGTGGAGCACTCACACGATATGGAGCACAAAATAAGCATAAGTCTTAGGGCATCCACGTGCCCACTAGGCCAAAATTGGAAAAGTCGCAGGTGCCCTTGCACATATTCCTCAGCTCTCGTGCCTCGCGCTGCACCAAGTCAGAATTTGGCAAAGTCTCGAGTGCCTGCATTCCCGTCAAGCTGGAATTTGGCCAAGTCTTTGGCCAAGCATATTCATCAACAAGATACAAGACCTTAGCACTCTTCTTTGCCCCTCGGGCGTCCTTGCAGGCACCCAAGGGGCAGGGGGGCTAGTGTTGAGTAATCCTACCACCTTGTCTCCGCACGAGCCCCGGCCTCGGGGCACCTACGCGATGACTTTGTGTAACCGCCGAGGGTCGTCGCCACGCCTGCGTCGACATCGGGCCATCGCGTATGCGCTCATGCTCGAAGCCCTCACGCACCCTCGCGTGCCCTTGCGTGCCTTCGCGCGTGCCCTCACGCCCGAAGCGCTCGCGTGCTTTCGCGTGTGCCCTCACGGTCGAAGCCCTCGTGTGCCTTCGCGCGTACCGCGGGAAGAACCTGCGATGACAACAATGCGAAAATGGATAAGTGCTTGGCAAAGAAACACCGGTAGACGCATAGATTATATGGAATATAACATCTTGCTGATAGATTCGACATGAAAGACATCATGCACGCCGTGTATGACCGCGCGCCCCGCATGCCTCGTGCACCATCACGTGCCCTCACACTCGCACCACGCGTGCCTCGTGCGCCCGCTCGCTCCGCGTGCCCTCGCAATCGAGGCCTTCACAAAACCCTCGCGATCGAGGCATTCGCAAAACCCTCGCGATCGAGGCCTTTGCAAAACCCTCGCGCCCGAGGACTTCGCAAAACCCTCGTGCCCGAGGCCTTTGCAAAACCCTCGCGATCGAGGCCTTCGCAAAACCCTCGCGCCCGAGGCCTTTGCCAAACCCTCACGCCCGAGGCCTTCGCAAAACTCTCGCACGTACCCTCGCGCCTGAGGTCCTCACATGCCCTCACGCACCCATGCCCTCGCTCCCGAGAAGGCTCCAGCTGCAAACTAACACATACACACAGGCAAAACACATCCATGATCGCTGTTCATACACAAGAAAAAGAGATATGTGTCAACAGAGGCGACGGCATTTCGTCAAACAGGCGGCGTGCACGCCGAAATGGGAAGGGGGACGGCCTAATGCCGCTGGTGCTGGCCCAACGCCGACCACCATTACCGCACCGAGGTCGTGCCACGCCGGAGGCCAGAACCTCCCGAGCAGCACGTCCTCCTCGACGCTTCCCCACCGTGCTCCCGGTCTCCAACCTCGACCTCGTCCTCGGCCTTCTCCCTGAGGTGCTTGTTGATGAGCGTGGTCATCAATCGGCGCAGCGGCCTCAGATCTTTGAAGCACACGATCTTTGGAGGCCAAGGCCCAGATCGTCTTGGGGGCGGCGACCCACGCTGCGTGTGGAGCCCATGGCTACCTCGGCACCTCCGCCTGCACAGCACGGGCACCTGGCAGATCCTCGCCCGGTGGTTACTGGCGCCTTGGGCTTGCTCCCCTCCAGCGCGGGCCCCTCGACCTCCACCTCGGCAACGGCGCAGCTCCCGTGGGCACGGCGGCACCCGATGTCGCCCCGAGGCACCCCTGGCCTTGGGCCTCCTCACCGCGCCCACGGCTTCCTCCTCCTCGCTCCGCCGTGCATCGCGCTCGTCTGTCTCGCCTCGCCCGACCTCGAAGTCTCTAGCGGCTGGTTCTTCAGTTGGCGGCGGCAGCTGCTGACCAAAAAGCGCTAAAGGTCGAGCCAGAGCCGAAGCGGACTTGCTGAGGCGGGCCGAACAGCCAAGCGGCGTGGCGGAGTGCGGCGAGCAAAGGCGGCGCCATGGCCGAGGAGGCGGCAGACGGGAGCTAAGGGAGCGGGGCGCCTGGAGGAGGAGGTGGTCCTTGAACCGTGAGCACCATGGGTGAGCAAGAGAAGGAAATGGGAGATAAGAAGAAGATGTAGCCTGGTTGTTGTGTGCTGGAAGAGATAAGAAGGTAAGAGAAGCAGCATATGCGGCTGAGAAGCAAATGAAGAGAGAGAGAGAGAGAGAATGAGATTAAAAAAAAGGAGCCTCTTGCCTTGGATTCCTTAGGAGCACTGAAAATATCTTTCTTGTCTTGGATTCCAATGGTTAGCACCACAGCCTGACCAACTCAGGCTTCACATGGGTGGGCATGAACCGTGCCTTGGCAGGGAGCTTCTGCGAAAGCATCAAGAATAAAAAAGAATGAAAAGGAAAGAGGTGGTAGAACCATGAAGGCAAGAAACACATGGGTCATGTCGTGTGATAGTCGTGCTATCACGTATACGGTAGAGATGTTCTTCTAGTGGTTATGCAAGTCACGTCCAAAACAAATGCAGCATCCAAAGCAAATACAACTCAGGACAAGGCGCCTCGCACCCTCGCGGTGCCTCACGTCCTCGCCGGCCACCTCGCGTCTCCGGAGCTCCCTGTGCCTCGGGCGTGTACCAGCTACTTTGCACGCCCACAAGACCGGGGAACCTCGCTTGCACGGAATGCAACTTCCAATCGAACCACGGGACTTTTTGAAATATCAACCTCTGCATAAAAGGCACAATTCAAGACTGCCCCCTTTGACGTTTCCCCTAAAACGCCAAGGGGCAGGGGGGCTAGTGTTGTAAGAATAATTCATCCATCACACTAATGGGGCCCGCCTTGCAGAAGACTCACGTACAGGTCCAAGAAGTGCAGTAATGCTCCTGAAAGACTGTAATACCCCTCGTTTGTACTCATAGTGTAGCTATCCCCAAGGGGTACTTTGGTCATTTGTACAGCTCAAGAGCCTATAAATACTCCATGTATCCCTCCTTTCAAAAGGAGGGCTCTCTTGAGCAATCAAGAAACATGTTCAAACTGGTGAGCCCTCGGGGCTCCTCTCTGAGGTAACCCCGTTGGCTCACCGACAGAGTAGGGCGGTCCTCTCGGACCCCAACTCAGATAAATCCTCGTGTCATTTTTTACCCTCGTAGACGACGGCCCGTCAGACGGCCGACGTCCACCCCCTCACTCGTGTTTGGTTTTTACACCTACAACAGATTGATGGCAATGACGTTCGGTCCTTAATTGACCCAGGCAAGAATCTCCCCCTATCTACTTGTGAGATATACCTCTCACACTTCTCATAATATAATATAACTCGCCCACGTCACAAACTAAATTTTTTATTTTTATTTTTTTATACAAAATAACAGAGGTAAATCACTCTGGATCACCATTTCAAAACTCCCAATTTTATGTTCATCATGTCGTCCTTTTAGAGTAAAGACTATAGCTTAACTAAGCAATTGTGCGACACTCGCACTCAAATTCCCAAATTGACATCTCCATTGTCTATACCATAACCTATTAGCTACAACAGTAAGGAAATCAATATTTCAAAGAGGTTCATGCATCGAATAGGATTGCGACTACTGTTATCCCCGAATATAGCTATTTTAATCAAACATACACGCATGCATAATAGATTTTGCAAAAAGAAGTACAATAATTAAAAGAGTAGGGACAACATGGTCAAAAGAGGTGCTTTCCTTGCTCTGATTGCTCTAAATACGAGGATGGAGTATCGTCGTAAAAGTCGTTCGAACAATCAACGTCTAATCAAAAGAGCCAAAAAAGCCAGAAGCAAATTAAATATAGCAAAATAATTTCAACAGTAATAAAAATCCAAATTTTTTTGCATATTCAGGTAGAGCATGATTTTATATGAATTTATAAAAAATATTCATTCAATTTGGAGTTTGTATGCAAAAGTTATTAACATTTTAATTTGCTTCGGATTGAAAATTCCAAAAATTATAAAAGTGCTGACATCGAAAGTGTATTTTGCGAAGTTTACGTTTTCCTACAGAGAAAGTGTATTCTTCTCTGAGTTCTACTGTGGTTTACGCTTTCTAACAGAGAAAACATATTATCCTCTAACCGAAAGCATCTTTTCTCATTTTCTCGGATTTTAATTAACTTACATGTGGGACCTACTTGTCAGTGACTCATATTTTGTTTTATTTATTTTATTTATAAACCAGAGACGGTCCCACATGTCATAGACTCATTATTTATTAACTAATGATTAGACATATTTCTGTTTTTAATTAACTAACAACTAGGGCCACATGTAGTGTCTCAGGTTTTAAAACGTGTTTTAAAATCGAGAATAGTGCGTGGCCCCACATATCAGTGACTCATTTGCTAAACATGTTTAAATTAGATTTTTAATTACCTTTTCAGCCAGTCTCACCTGTCACTGAGTTAGTACTTTTAACTACTGTCATTAAGCGCTAATCAATGTTTAAACTCGTGGGTCCTACTAGCAGAGAGAGAGAGAGAGGAAGGGAGAAGCTGGGCACGCGCATGGCCAAGAGGGGGAGGACCTCGTCGACGGCGAGGCATGCGAGGAAAAGCTCGAGGGAGCCTGAAAATGGGTAGAGGGAGTCTATGTGTTGCTAGGGGAGGTAGAAGTGGTCGAATGTAACATCCCAAAATTTGGTTTTTCAAAAATCTTTTGAGTAGTTTAGGTTCCTGGAAAATTTTGCCAATTTTATTTGAATTAATAAATTTTAATTGGGAATTTTCTAAATTCAAAATATTTAATTTGACTAATCTAAACATCAATTAAATAAAAACTTGTGTTATTTGGCTTCCTTGTGTTCCAAGGAATTTTCTGAGATTTTCCCGAATTTGTTTGCTATTTATTTGATCTCTTTGATTTTTGGTTTTTTCCTTATTCTGAAAATCCTTATCTTTCTCTTTCCGGCCATGTGCTACAGTCTCTCGCGGTTACTATTCATCTATCTTCTCCAACCGGCAGAGAGCAGCCCGCATCCTGTATGTCTCTTGGCCGAAATTTCTAATTTCTATATCTTTCTCCTCGGTGCGTATAAAAGGAAACCGATCACGTCCAAACGTCCGTCTTGATCTCCTCTTTCAATCCCCTTATTTGGTTTCCTTCGAATCCATCTATTTTTGTCGCAATTGGCAAAATACTGAGCTCCAACCGAAGGTCTTCTCTGGCGAGTTGTGCTTTCATCCGACGTCCCCCGACCGAACCGTCAGCGGCGTTGAGTTCGTGTCGTCGTGTTCTATGTCATGTTTCCATCTCCTTCGCCCGAAGAACGCCAGAGCACCGTTGGTCATGTCGAGCCATGACACTGAAACACATATGTCGAGCGCCACACCTCTTCAGTGAGTTTTTCCAAAATCCGATCGCATCATCTTGTAGCCCTCGTCGAAACCTATTTTTTTCCATCTTTTAGTATTGATTTTTATCCACCGTGCACCGAGAATCGAGCGTTCTCTCTCCTCTAGGCCGATCGCCCTTCTCCAGCCAAATACTCTGCAACTGTTGATCCCCTGCCTTCAACTCCACCACCGTTGGATTCGTGTCATCGCGTTCTACGCCGTGCTCACCTCCCTTTTCACAGAGCATTGCCGAAATTGTTACGCGCCCGTGAGGCCGCCGCCGTCGCCATTCTTCGCCCCGCTGCCAGCAGCGCATGGTGTTGTTTATCGCTGTTTTGACCGCATCACCACCTCCACCTCGTCGTCGCCTTTCCGTTTTGCCCCTTCGCCACCACCGACCGCCGCCGACACCATGCACCCAAAACAGCCATGCCCTCTATTGTTTCTTCTCTGTTCGGCTGGTTGTCCAAAACATGGTTTACTTCTCTGGCTCTTCCCTTCACAGATGTGTGGGCCAACTCTATACTCCTTGTCCTCTGTAAATTCTTCTCTATTCTTTACTTTGCCTCCATGCTCCGGAATTGGCCGAGCAGCGCAGGGTTCTATCTGTGCTGTTGGTTCGGCTCTGTTATGTTCTCTGGATTTCCTCTCTTCCATGTGGGTCCAGGTGTAAACATCTCATCCTCTATTATTGTCTAGACCAATGCAAACATAAGTACCAACGCATGTTTTTCCCTCTCTGTAGTGTGGTCCCATGTGCCATCCAACCAAGTCAATCAATCCAAACCAAATATCTATCTCCTCATTTACTTGTAGAACCCGCATGTCACCCTCCATTTAAAAAGCCCTAATTATTTCTATCACTTACATGCGGATCCTACATGTCAGTCAAACCTTTGGTCAACCCCTATTCATGAGCTTGGTCCACCGTGGACTAGCATCTCTCATGGTAGACTAGTGTCCCACATGTCAACCCCTAATCCTATTTTCGAAAATTAATTTAATTCTTGAAAAGTCCTTTATCTTATTGGTCCCGCATGTCACTCTCTCTACCTTTTTCTGGAATTATTTTACTTATAGAAATCCATAAATACCAGTCGATCCCACATGTCATATACTCAGCCTTTTTCAAATATTTTTAGAATAGAATATTCTAAGAATATCCCGTAGACCCCACATGTCAGTTTCTCTCTCCCTTTTTCTTTTTCATCATTTCATGGGAATTTTAATCTTCCAAGAGTCCGTTCTTCTCTGTACGAACTCCGATTAAACCCATTCAAGTTTCTAAATTCATGTAAATTCAATAGCTACCTTCTAGTACCATTAAATTTCAATTTGGAGTTTATTTGATTTGTATTTTTGAATTTTGTTTATTTTTGCGCTTTCTTTTTCGTTAGACGTTGAAGTCCTAGAATCGTCCGAAGGAGCTGAAGGTCAAGGAAGTAGAAGATTGAAGATAAAATAAAATCAACATTGCTATAGCAAGGCAAGTTGTACCTTTGATTATATTGAACCCAATTTTTCTAAAATTACTTTGATTCAAGTTATTGCATTTTACTTTAAAGTATTTAATTAAATGCTTTGGGTTTAGTTATTAATCAAAATTGACTACATCCACCTTGTTTATTATATCATCATGATCTTTTGTCACTCTAGTTTGATTAATTATTAGTTGGTATTATCATAGCACTAACGTGGGTTGGTTAGACGAATAGTATTGCTTAGCCATGCTACGAGTCACACATATTATTTGAGTTGCAATTATTAATTTGATTAAGTGACTGTGGAACTTTGTGTAAAACTGTATGCTATGTGTTATTACTTTGCGATGGCATGTGTTGCACTTAATCAACAGGGTGGGAAAGAATTTAGACTGAGGCAAGTGGTGGATACTAAGTGATATGGTGGAGCTTTGTGAATGAGAACGATAATCTTTGTGGCATAGTTAGAAATTGAAAGTCTAGCCTTGGTCAATTAAAGACTTAACTTTGTGCGCCATTGAACCAGGCCTTTCGTACAACCACATGCTTGATGGGACGGGCCTAACTTATTAAGTTACGAAATCTCAGCATTGACTACTCAGGTTGTAGGTTAAGTGCTCATTGATGGGTTGGTACAACGGTAAAGCTCAACGGGAGTGCCAATTATTGAGATAAAGTTTCAAAAATGTTTTGTTGTGATCAGCTATGATCCAGTTGATTGCATCTTGTGGATAAAGTGTACAACCTCTACAGAGTGTAAAACTATTCGAATAGCCGCGTCCACAGTCATGGACATGCTTGGGGATTTCACACGAGGGTTAAATTTTCATTAAAAAACAATTGGGAAGGGAGCCGTGTGATCTAAGTCATATGGCTGTGTGAATAAATTCATTAGGCTTTATGTCCTTTGTGAAAAAAAATTGATAAATTTATATTGTCTATTTGTTTTGAATCATGTTTCAATCTATTATTTGTATTCAATTGCAAATATTGCATTTCTGCAAAGTAACCACAAAAGCCATTCCTTTGGACTAAGCCATCATGTATACATTGCATTATATGGTATGACTTGCGAGTATGGTCGTGTACTCATGCTTGCTATAATCAATCAACAGAAGTAGAGGAATCGTCGATCAACAAGGTCTACTTCAAAGATCGTGGAGAACTAGGTCGCGCTACCCCAGCCGATTGCCTGTGGGCATATGGATGGACTTCACTGAAGTTATTCTGTTACCTTCCGCTGCAGCTTCATTGAGCTATTCGCCTTCTGGGGCATTAATTGTAAGCTTTGACTTTAAGGTCTTTACTCTGATATTTAATGTTATTTGCCTATTTATCAGTCATCTTTGTATATAGAAATGATATTTTATCGATGTTGCCACTATGTGCACTAGCGTGATCCTAGACTAGTGCAGTATACACAGAGGGTCCCGAATTGTATTTTTGGGTCCCGACACCGGAGAGGTGGACAAAATCGGCGGCGCGACGGAGATGAGCGGCAAAGCCTCTCGGGTTCGTTATGCATTTCGCGTAGGAGGCTTTCCCTGGGCTAAAGGAGGGTCACACTAGAATCAGTGAGTCAAGGTGGTGCTATTGGGTTGGGCACGGGGACCTATGGTCACCGGAGGCGTGCCGGTGGTATGCAACCGTGGTGGCGCCATGAGTGGCTAAGGGAAAATCGCGCTAGAGACTCACCCTGAGAAAATTGACAAGCACATGAGGATCAGTTACTCATCACGACTACGAGGATGCAAAAAATGAGGTCGGGGAGGCTTTGGAATAGCTTGTCGACGACGAGCGGTGGCAGCGCAGAGGAGGTCCACAACGACAGCTTACCACATCGATGGAGGTGCTACAAGAAGTGTCATGTTAGGTTACTAAGGTGCCCAGGATGGTGTAGACGTAGGGAATCAGCCCGAGTTTCACCGGGTTTCGAAGAAGAACAGAAATGGTGGCAGCGGCCGTGAATGGGGAAAGTGGGGGTGAAGCTTAGATTTAGGGTGAGATTGTCTGCATTGAGTGAAGGATTAGTATCAGTAGAGTGTAGAACACCTTATGACGCGATCCATTTGGGCTCGGACTCAGCAGAGCGACGGGAACGCATTGGCGAGCCTGAGTGCGCGCCGAAGCTAAGGATGAAGGCGAATGTGATCGAGTTACAAGGTTTCTGGGGCTGCATTAAGCATTGAAGAGGAATGAGTGATGTATGAGGATCAAGATGACGTCATGGGTGAGGAAGCTCACCAAAGCGGAAATGGTGCGGAGGCGCGCTCATCGGCGTCGAGAACAACGCAAACATTCCCGCGAAACTAAGGAGCGATGAAGCCTGGGTTTTCACGAAATGGAATGTGGGCAAGCTGAGGATTACCATGCGCGTGCTAGAGATTAAATAGCTAGGGCGTTTGCACGACAAAAACGGTGAGAAGGTACAGCCGCGGTGAGAAAATCGTGCTCTAGCTTCGGCGTCTTCGCCGGCACGGGAGTTAGTCGCCATTAAGGAAGTAGATAGCATGGGTGAGGTCTGGCGGAGGTGATGGAGGCAGATGAGTTACGAAAACAGTGGGTGGTGAAGGAAATCAGCAAGCGGAGCGGGCGAAGCACTGGCGCGCTGGCGAGCAAGGACGAGGGTGAGGTGGAATAAAGGTCCCGACAAGCGGGGCCTAGACATCAGCGATAGTGCTAGCACGCAATGGTGCGGGCTGGAGCTGGCGATGGTTTTTGGGCTGGCTCAGATGCGGCCCAAGAGGGTGAGCAGGAATTCAAAACAGTTTTTGAATTTCTAAAATATGGCTGAGTATTTGCTGCATTTTTGTACTAAGTAAACGGAGTTCAAAATTTACGAAAATGTTTGTGAGGGTTCCTGACCCAGTATAGTTTCTTATGTATATTTTTCAGGATTTTATATGCTCTGTGATTTTCTCGACAACTCTTACAAGTTTCTGTTTTTATGTAAATACATTGTTACCTTTGATGAAAATTCACAAAACATGTTCAAATAAAATTTTCCCTCGTGTAAACATGCCTAAAATTATTCTCCTACCTATTTCCGTCCTATTTTCCTAAAATTGGGATTTTTGGAGGTTACAATTCAGCACTTGCCTCACTGTATACTTTTCAGGATACCTTTGATGGCCAATGGCCGTTTCTTTTGCCTGGCGGCTAACTGCAGGTCTCGAGTGGATCTCTACTCACACCGCAATCTACTCCTTGGGTCTAGTTTTTTTTCTTCTTCTTCTTTGCCGCGTAAAATGGAGCTCGTTTCGTTTCGCCGTCATTGATTAGTCAATTACTGGTACGTTGTACACGTCTGATCGTCAGGCATGACGAATTGGGAATATATATGTTGCGACGCCAATGGTATCTCGACGGTGATGGTTTGGATGCTCACGTATTGGGGTTTTCTTTTGATTTTCTTCCTGTGCGCGCATGCATGTGTTGAAGGATTGGCTCCGGTTGCTGTTGCCGGTGACATCCCTTCCGTGACGCTGGCTGACTTCTCCTCAACGGATGAATGGCTTCACCGAATCATCCACCATGACGGCTTTAATTTAATCATTAATTCTTGGGTTTTGTCAGGCCCGATCACGCTCGTCGATCTGTTGGTGGAAGTATGCTCTGCAAACCTTGATTCTAGACTGCACGATGCCTGCCTGATTCCGATGCAACGTAGGATTGGGATGTTGTTATGCCATCGCCTTCACATTGCATGATGCGCTAGTTACTTGCTAATTCTCCTTGAAGATCCATGATTGACTTGAGATTTGGCCATCTCTTCTTACGACTATTTTTTGTTCCTGAGGATTTACTCCATAGACTTTAAATCGGACTAGCTCTTTGCTGGACAGTTGAGTTGTCTCTGACACGTGGCTTTGGGAGTTTAGTTGCTGGTTGTGGTTGTTGCGGTCAAGGTTGTCAGAATCGCGATGCTGAATCGGATCGGGAGTTCTTCAGCAGAATCGTGAATTGTAGGATCGATGTAGAATATAAGATCTTATCTGATTCTATCAAAGAAACATTTTTAAAATCTAGCTTGTATTTCAACACTTCTACATTTTTAAAACTATATTTTTTTAGAACTTTTGTTTACCAAAATGTAAAGCAAAGGAAAGATCATTTTTTATTTATGCAAATTATACTGGACACGAAGAAATAAAAACTAAAAATTTACAATGAAAGGGACATATGCAAATAATTATTTATAATAAATCATTAGAATCGCGTAGGATTCGTGTGAAAATTTTGATCATGATCCTATTTTTTTAAAAATCATAATAATATTAAGATTCTACCAAATTAAGATACTGTCATAAGATCGGATCGATCCAGATAGTAGAAACCTAGAATTGTAAAACTATAGTTGAGAGATTCTGACGACTTTCACGAGCCCTGAGGCAGAGCTGCAGCGAATGGACTTTAATAAAATGGCCCATAATTCAAAGCCCAAGCGTTGTTACACTAAACCGTGGTTGGATGCGTACGTGGGTTTTAATGAGACAAAACGATTTTGAACCTATTATCCCGTGTCCCGTGCATTCATAGCTCTACGTGAATCCGTCCGTGGTAGTTGGGTGTATGACCAAATTGATTGATACAGACTGAGGCACTTTAAAACTGAAGTGCACAGATGTAGTAGTAGTACTACTATATATGAATGATGCTTCTTGTTAGTAGCAAATGTGCTATTTAATGACGCTAAAGTGTGTAGCAAGCTGGGACCAATTGATGGAAAGAGCCAATGCCTGCTCTTGCTTCATCAGGTCCGCTAGCTTTTGCATAACTACACAAGAACAGGCCGAATCAGTTAAAATAACCCAATGAAGGAAACATAAATTAAACCAGGAGGACAAGACGAACACATGGACCAATAAGATATCCTAACTTTCTGGTTAAGCATTTAGTCGATTTCCAACTGGAATGTGAGCCAGCCATGTCTTTCAGCTCGAGTTTCAGCAACAAGAAGTTAGCTTAGCAGACGACTGGGCGAGCCCAAACCCAACTTTCAGGGCCGGGCCGGGGCGCTCAGGCACTGTTGCTCAAATCAGCTTAAAACTGAAGAGAAACAAAAGTCTCGAAAGTGAGTACAGTACAGTGGTATTAGGGCACCAAGCAAAATTTATCAATACCATTCTGGTAACAATCACACCGGTATGACTCGAGGTGGCTAAATGGGCCGTGTCGGTTGGGCCAAGCCAACGCGGATAGAATATTGAAGGGGAGAAGAACAAGTCTCACGAGTGAGATGGTATAGATATTTCTAACTATCAAAGACTGGAAACATGCTGATACACGAGAACAATACTTCATAAATAATCCAGAGTTTGCGGATGTTTCGAAAATCTGTACCTAGACAACGACACTTAGAATATGGATGTATGCATAGATATAGGTTGTACTCGTTTTCTTTGCCAAGGTTCTCATGTTAAGTTTTTAGTTGCAAAGGTTTTAACGAGGCAGCCATGTAAACATTAATAAATGTCATTATTACATTTTCAATATATTTGTCTCTTTTTGTGGGTATAGAACTCGTTTTTTATCATTTTAATCTGTATTTTTAATTCTATACATTTTCTGGATCTTTTTGGATTCTTTTTAATTTTTCGGGCCAAGATAGGCTACACGGGCCAATCCCCGGCATATCGGGTTTAACGTGCCCAGGCCGACCCGGAACGGTCCAAGAGGCCGTCGTGTCTTGCCTAGATCAGCACCTCGGCCCACGGACCCGCACATTACAACCCGTTTAGTTAGCTAGACTGGTCGTGCAGTGTCTAATCGGGTTCGTGCTATGCCGAGCTAGGCCACCTATTTGGCCACCTCTAGGAATGGCCGCCGTATAGTATTAACAACTTTGGCCAGGGCGCTAGCTACAATAGAGATGCGCAACACCCGTGGCATTAGACCTCTCCTCTATCGTCATATCAACGGTGCAAAGTGACATGCTACAGTGCTAGATATCAAAACAGCTGCATCAATTTCTACAGCCGATAAACTGCACTGTTCTCTACGATAATAGCTACAGTACACTGCATCGCGAGCTGTAGCACGGGCCTCGTTTACTGTTGCTGCAGCGCATCACTGCAGTGCTGCGTAGGGTCCCGATCCGCGAGCGTTTCACCACCCACCAATCGTTCACGACCGGAGAGACCAAAAGGACGGCGAACTTAAATCCGGGGGGCCGTGCTCCGGTCATGGAGCCCTCGTGCGCGGACGCGGACGAGGACGCGGACGCGGACGCAGGAACACGTCGCACATGCCAGTATGCCGCCACCGCATGGAATGAGACGACGGTGGACGGCTTGGATGTGGCGGTTACCGCTCATCTCCTGATCTCCTCACCACTCGCCATTAATGCAGGGAGCCAGACACCCAACAACCACCCCCTCTCTTCCTTGAAGGCGACGCTAGCACTCCTACGGTTTTGTTCTTCACATGCACCCCTCCCTGTTTCTGCAATTACCGATGCTCCGTTCTGCTCCCTCTCGAGGTTGCAGCCCGGTCCATCTGAGCTAATGGAGCGTACGTTTAGGAAGATTTTGCTCCAGCTAAGATGATACTAGTACTACGAAAGTTAGCTTTCAGGGTAAAACTGAGAGCATAACTGGTCTTGGAGAGATCATCAGCATTGAAGTAAGATGCACGTACGGTCACGTTAGGAGCGATCTCGTCTATAGAAAAACAAATGTCCAAATCAATCGACACAACACTGTCGCTACAATATTCTTGATACAGTAATTTGACACATCGCGCAACACACTGTTGCTACTCGCTACAGTAGCTTGCTGCGCCTGTTCTGAAACACTGTCCCCAGTACAGTGCGCACCTGCACGGTAATACAGACGACCCGGTCCACTGGTCTTCTGGTTGCTTGAATTGTGCAGGCTAAACTATCAGATTTCTTCGGTCTGAAAAAAGGCGCGCGTTGTTGAAGTTAAGTCATGTTGAATTCAGCTTGTGGCAGGGGTAAATCCATCGTAAGAGCATCTACAATAATTCACCTTAGCTGTTACTAAGAGGTTGTCACATCAGCTTTTAGATGATATGGATGAGAGAAGATGAGGAGAGAAGGTGAAGCTGTTTCTACATGAAGAAACTATCAAATTGTTAATACCAAGACATAAGAAACAATAAAAAACTCTATTAGAGGCTTAGTTGTTACCTAAACACTCATTTTGTGAGTCCCACTGCCTACCAACAAAAATCTACCGGATCTTGTGCAGCCTGTCTTCTTGGCTTCCCCCGCAGATGATATGATAAATGAGCCAAAACATATAGGCCACAAAGTTGTACCCCATTGTTGATCATCAAGAATCATGCACACTTGTAGCAATTAAAGTCTTAGATACAAGTTTAAGAAACAATCCATTGGAATGCTTGTTTCTTTTTATTAGATTGAGTACTCTCTCTCTTCTTAGTAACAAGCTAAGAAACAAACTATTGTAGATGCTCTAAGTGCTTATGGGTGCTCAAGCAGTCCCTTCTCCCGTCACCGTACCCCTAGTATCCAAACAGTACTCAATGAGACTGAGGCACAGAGGTTGAAGAAGACTCAGCCCAGAGGTTGAAGAAGAGCCAGAGGTTGAAAAAGAGCCACTTAAGGGCTAAGGCCCAGTCGGTGGCTTAAGGCCCAGCACCCCAGCCAGCCCAAATCAGTGGCGAATCCTGGCCCAAATCAGAGCTAGAACATGAGGAAGAGGAACAACGTTACAGGCGAGCAGGAGTAGGTGAGCAGGCGAACGCCGGAACAGTCAACACTCAACAGATAAGGTCTCTGGCTTTTGGGAAAGACGGAGCAAAGGATAGACCGAGTTGGAGAGAGACTCACTGTCACCGTCGATTTGGCGGCCGGCAGTGGAGTGGAGGCGGTCGGACACTTGTGCGGTCTGGAGGCGTCGGCGCGTGTGGTGGCGGCGTGGAGCGAGGCGATCGGCCACTCGGTGGCCGGCCTTGAGTGGTCATGATGGTGGCGCGTGGCGGGCGGTGGCATCGGCGCATCGGTGCATCGGTGGATTCGCCCCTGCGCCGAACGAGGTGTGAGCTGGTGAGGCAGGTAGTGAAATGAATCTCCAATTTATTTTGGTTGTGCCGTGTGTGTCTTGTGTTGTGCCTGTGATGTGCAGCGTGTTGGTGCTGTGTTATTGACTGGTTGTGGGTGAGGCTGTGACCGTGAGGCCTGAGGTGAGGGTGACTGTGACTCAACTGGGTGAGCCAGTGAGGTAGTGAATGAATCTGTGAATGAGTTATGACTTATGAGTGAATCCCCGATTAGCAAATTGTTGTTTAATTGACAGTAGGCATTAGTCGATTAGCTAATTTGTTTAATTAGTCGCTGACTGGTTGTTGTTTAATTATTCTTAGATTTGTTGTATCGTACATTTTCAATTTGTCCTCCTCCTATTTATGTATGAATTTGATATTCTAGTAGGAGCTAACAACTTGGGGAGTTTGCCAACGGGCGCTTGAGTAGGCATCTATAGTGCTCACTGGCGTCGAACTTTAGAGGGATAGGGGCGGAGGTGGCCAGTGGCACTGACGACGCCTCGGTCGTAGGATGGAGAAGAGTGGCAGGGCGATGACGGTGGACGGATCAGTGACGAGCTCAACACGAGAAAGAAGGGCGACAGGAGGTGGTGAGTGGTGACGGATCCGGTGGCACTTGGCATCGCCCTGGCCAAACCCTCCTACTTTAGGATTGCTTGTTAATGGTTGATCAAACAAAAACCGGAGACGAGGAAAATGACGGCAGAAGGGGCAGTGGCGAGGGAGGAGGTGTCAGTAGTGGGTTAGAGTTAGGGTTTAGGTGGATTTTACATAGAAGAGGGAGAGGATGTGACCAACAGCATGTTAATCCAACAATGGAAAAAATGAATGATTTTGCGAAAAAAGACAACCAATAAATACACACCTCCTCGTACGTATAATACGTTAATACCTAATTTTGATGTCCAACCTACTATATTATACTGTTATAGCAAAGCAAAATAAGACACCATGTTTGCTTTTAAGAGCTACAAATTTCTATGTTAATAGGAGGGAAAAAAAGAAAGTTCTATAACGTCAATTTCGATGGGTTTAAATTATAACTATATTTTCATCATAAACACAAGAATGTACAACCCTATGTTTCGATATAACCACGCAACGCGCACAAAATTAGGCAAGTTTTTTTTCAGAAATAAGCTTTGGTGTCTAATTCTAGAAATAGCTAATCTTGCGGGGAGTCAACTGCACACAAAAAAGAATTATGCCTCTTAAAACCTACTCTCTCCCATCGTACTCGTACACCATTTTAATACAGACACAGACATCACGCTCGTCACAATCATCATTTCACCTCTGAAACGACCAAACCGAAGAAACCCGGGAGAGCCAGCCGGGGGACAAGAAGCCATGGAGCGCACCTACGAGCGCAGCATCAAGGCCTACTGGAAGCGGCGCGGGTACTACCGCCTCGACGCCGCCGCCGCCCAGCGCCGCCCGCCGCTCCTCACCGCCGAGCTCGGAGGCGGCGCGCCAGCGCCGGAGGGTCTCCGTCGCCGGCGCCGCGGGTGGCGCGTGCGCCGGGGCCTCGGTCGGCGCCTGCTGCGCGCACTCTCGCCGCGGCGGTGGCTCACGCGCATCCGCGACGCGTACGTCTCGGCCATGCTGCGGCTGGCGTCCTCCCCCGCTGTCGGGTACGGCGCCGGGGCGCCCTACTGCGCCGCGGGCCCCGAGGCCTTCGCGCGGCCGCGGCAGCTCAAGGAGTACGACGGGAAGGTGCTCGTCGAGATCTACAGGTCCATACTCGCGCGCGGCGGGCCCCTCGCAGTCGCCGGCGACGGCGCGCCTGCCAACGCCGCAGCCGCCACCCTCCGGCTGCCCATGGCCGCCTGATCAGCAAAATGTTCCTGGTTTCTTTCTCAGGACTTCAACTAGCTGGCACTTGTAACTTTTTTCTCAGATAAACTGCTTAATTGTAACTTAATTATGTACGTCTCAAAATAATTATTCTTCTCTCGTACATTTTTTCCTTCTCTAATTGTTTTTTCTTTATTTAGGTATGAATTTGAATTGCATTAATATGTGAGTAAATATCACTAAACCATAGGTTTTGGGGCAGTTGTATCTCAAAACTCTAGGTTTTGCAAATTGTATCAGTTAACCTCAGGTTTTGTAGATTTAGATCAGGCTTAGGATTCAGAATTGTAGTTACAATGCATCTACTACCTGGGTTATGGTTTAACACTGTCTGTAGATAATCCCTAATTATCAGATATTGCTGCTTGTGATTCCTAAGCCTGATCTAAATCTACAAAACCTGGGGTTAACTGATACAATTTACAAAACCTGGGGTTTTGAGATACAACTGCCTCAAAACCTGTGGTTTAGTGATATTTACTCTTAATATGTTTGGTTCGATTTTATCACATTAGCCTTCTCTCATGAGCACCACCGTATATTTGTCCTGTTCACGTCCAGTGACGAATCTAGAACGAAGTGGGAATTTTATGGTATCTGGACTGAGTGGTTTGCACGCTGAGAAAGTATGTTTGTAGGATTGTTGCTGTGGTGGTTGATCTCTGCACTGGTTGGTTGTCAATGGCGCATTGGCGCATGTGTTGCTGGGACATGTTGGGAGTGGTAAAGTCTGCTTGAGGAGGTACAGCTCTCTCATTCATAGTATGTGCTTGAGGCGGTTGATCTCTTCCATGTCTTGTCTTTCTGCAATTCGTGAAAACCCATTTGTTAGTAATAATGGAAGCATAGAAGCGTCAATATCTGCAGAAAAGAAAAAGAAAAAAAAATAGAGATCTCGGGTTCGTCGTTTTCAAGACAATACTTCCGTTGTAATATATTATGCTATAATATTCATAGCTTTCATAGCTATCAAGGAGAAAGAGTTGAAATCGGTCGATGGTCGAAAAAGAGTATAGCTCCAATTCACCCCTGTGGTCGTCGTTTCGGTTCAACAATTGAATTAGCTGAATGTATACACGAGTACAATGCACCTCGGGTGTGTTTTGGGCTTGACCTATTCAATATTCTAACTAAATTCAAGGAAAATCCTTAAGGTCTACTCATGCATGGTGGAAGGTGAGAAGTTTAGTAGCATATTGCTAGTCTAGGTGGTAGAAGAACAATATATAAGGTGGAGTTGGTCTTTACCTAGATAAAGCAAGCAAAAGAAGAACGCACTCACTCGCCTCGCCACGCCATGACACGCCACCACCCCCCGCGCACGTGACGTGCGCGTGAATGGTCCGGCGATTTCGCGTCTGGTTGGCTATGGAGTTGCAACTTTTTTGCACTTCAAAATCATGCATACGAAATTGAAATTGAAAACTGAATAGCCTACTTCAATGGGGCTTTTATGGCGTGCTTTAACTATGTTTAAAACAGAGTAATGAGGGCAGTTTCTTTTGCTTGCTGCTGGTTCTATACGAGGGAGATGACTCTTCTCTTAGATCAGAAAAAGAGAGAGATCAGTACCCAGAATAGAGCGCCCTGTTCCTCTGTGCTGCGCAACCTCGGCTATTCCATCCCTTCTATGTGCATCGATGTGGGGAGAGCAGTGTCTCCGAAGCCGATATCCCTCGTGATCCTGCATAGGTTAAGGCAAATCAGGTTTTTGGTAAGCGTTCGCGCGACTGCTCACGGCTTCCTCCTTCCCTATCATCTTCTGTGCGTCGTCTTCTTCACATCAGACTCTACCGTGACCTTCGTCGGAGCTATTCTCTGTAAGTCGCAGTGATATCATTTAATATGGCTAGACATTGCTTCTTAGATATTTGTCATGTGATGATGTTGGTGCCTACTTCTGTTAGTAGTGTTCTTGTTTTAGACTTTGCCTTGTTAGTGCATATATATGAGATAGATATATTTGAGTCGATAATCATGTTACTATTTATAGTCCCAAATATGCTTAGTATATATGTTGATGTTGATTCAATTATTGTTTTAGGAATTATAATAATCACAAAAGTGTGCATATACCTAACAATCTAAAAACCTGATAGGCACTTTGTGATGGCTGGTTTTGCTGAGGCAATGAAATCGGAGAAATTCACTGGTGTGAATTTTAAGAGATGACAGATAGGGGTCTAATTGTAACTCTCGGCTATGAATGTGTTTTGGGTCGTGATGCCAGGTCCCGCAGGACCTCGT
The DNA here is from genome assembly GCA_036346405.1 of Phyllostachys edulis. Lineage (NCBI taxonomy): Eukaryota > Viridiplantae > Streptophyta > Magnoliopsida > Poales > Poaceae > Phyllostachys > Phyllostachys edulis. The sequence continues at coordinate 109,616,784 of CM070545.1, forward strand.
ATTGCTGCACAACAAACAGAGTACGACATGGCTACGACAATATTTGTCAGGTGCATTCTAAGTGTGTTGTCTAACCAGCTTTGTGATGTGTATATGCACATGAAGAACGTTGTGGATCTGTGTCACGCACTCGAACACAAGTTCGCTGCCTCATATGTTAGACGTGAATTGTATGTCATGGAGCAATATCATGATTACAAATAGTTGATAACCGTTCTGTAGTCCAGCAGGCTCATGAACTACAATTCGTTGTGAGAGAACTCGCCCACTTTGGTTGTCAATTGCCTGACAATTTTGTGGTTGGGGGCATTATTGTCAAATTGCCTTCAACCTAGAGGAATTTCGCCACATCTCTGAAACACAAGAGGCAAAATATTTTCATCGAGGATCTGGTTGCTAGTCTTGATGTTAAAGAGGAGGCTCGGGCGAAGGATGTGACACCAATGGTGCAAGAGGGACAGTCTAGAACAAACACCATGCAACATATTGACAAAGGAAAGACAAGGTTGTTTCGACCACCACCAACTTCAAAATGACCAACAACAGTAAGAAGAAAGTGAACATAATAACAATTATTTCATTCAATAACTAATCCTGAGGGTAAAGCTAATGGTAAAGTGTCAATTGTTAATGCAACAACTCTTGCTCCATTGCCCACGCGAAGATCAACGTCGAATCTTGCCAAACTTCTGCTCCTTATCAGTCCCTGCATCGAATTGCAAATATGAGCAACCGATCCGGTATCAAATATCCAAGAACATGTAGGAGAAGTGTAACATCCCAAATTTCCAGAGTTTTTGAAAATTTTAAAAACTTTAAAAATTAACCATTTGGTTTTATTAATTTGCCAAAGCTTAATTCATAATTTAGAATTTTAAAAGCAATTTAATTTGAATTAATTAAAACTTCAACTAATGCAAGTTGGTTTGGTTGAGTTTTGTTGGATTCTAAATTTGTTTTTCCTTTTGCCCTAAGTTAAAAATAATTATTTGCGAAAACTAAAAGCAAAAGTTAAGCTAAAAATATTTTTATTAAGTTCTAAATAATTCAAGGGATTTCTGTGAATTTTCCTAGAATTTTTGTATGGTTTAAGCTATTTTCTAAAAATCCTTTTTGTTTTTTGGTATTTTCTAAAATCAAAATCCCGAAAAACCTTCCTATTCACCTTGGGCCGAATTCTTCCTTCGCCCACCTCTCTTTCTCCGCGTGGCCCAAATTCGGCCTTTTCACCCCGCTACCAAATTGTGTGCCTTCACCTCACTGCTCGGTGACGTGTGGGGCATACTGTCGGCGCTTTCTTCCCCATTACTTCTCCTTCCTCCGGACCGAGCGCAGCTACCGGTCTCCGTTTCACGCCGGCTGCGTGCTGCCGCCATGCCATGCTACCCCACTCCCATCTCGTCTCGGCAGTCGGCGTCACCTCCCGCCTCCACACCCACACGCCTCGGTCCCGTCGTCTTCTACCTACCGCGTGCCAAGTGGGAGCGGCAGCCATGATCGCGCCGCTCCCATCGCCTCGCCATGCCGCCACCCACCCCATCCTCTTCTGGCGCCGCGTCGCCTCCCGCCTCCGCATGGCGCCGCCGCTTTGCCTCGCCCGCCTGTCACCGCCCCGCCTCCTCCATACCGCACGGACGAGCCGCCATTAATGGCCGAGCGACCTCCACGTCGCTCTCGTCCTCCCGCCATCCTCGCGCCTATTTAAGAAGTGCACCAAGAAGCCTCGAGCTCCTCTAGCTCCTCCTCCTACTCACTATCTCCTCTCGCTCCATTTTCGCGGATTTCAAGAGCCGCCCGGCCGTGAAGCTCGCCGCCGATTGCGCCGCCTCTGACCTCCTCCCGCTGCCGACCTCGCCTCGGGTTAGACGGCACTGGCTTCCGTGCCACCTCCACTTCACCGAGCCTCACTGAACCCCGCCGCCTCCACCGCTCTTCGCCCTCGCCGCCGATCTCCCGTGCCACCGTGTCCCCAAATCCGTGAGCACCAAAGATCGCCACGGCTTCCTCTTCGCAGGGTGTCATCACTGCCAGCCATGCATGACTAGTCAATGGCGACCCTCGGCTCCGTGGCGCCGCCGTTTGGCAAGACGTGGCGATCTTGAGTGGCGCCACCACGGCCATGGCGCCACCTCACCCTTTCACGATGTGTTCGCCCCACACGCCCAACACACAGCGTGGCATTTCCACGGATTTCCTTTTGAAAAATAATTCGGAAAATCTGGAAAATCTAATTTCATCATTTTATGTGTTTTTCAAACTTCCTTTGGCCATAACTTCTTCATTCGAACTTCGATTCGAGTGATTCAAATTTCTAAATTCATCTAAATTCTTTATCTTCCTATTAGTATTTATTTGGTATTTATTTGAATTTTATTTGGAGTTGTTTTATTTATTTAGCTTTGTTCGCTTGTATAGATTCCAGTATTTCGGACGACTTCGCAGAATTCGATTTAATCGGGCACCTCTACTCTTCAACGAAGGCAAGTCGTAGGTCTTTGATCATATTGAACCCATATTTATAAAAGTATATTGTTTGATATAAACATGCATTGCTAATTTTATAATAAATGGTTTCGTGAATTAGTTAAATTACCTAATTGCCATTATGTCTCCTTGACAATTTGTGAACACTACTACGTAAAAGCCTTCACGCACGGTTCAAAACGCCATCACGCAGGCGGTTTTTGAGCCGCTCGAGTTTATGGGTCGATGATGCATGAGGTCATCACAGACGGTTTTCAAACTGCTGATGCATACTACCACAAACGGTTTGACCACAAACCGCTCAGTGATATCTATATATCACCAGACGGTTTGTGGTCAAAACTGCTCAGGATGACTATATATCATAGACGCCACCACAAACCGCCATGATATATAGATATCATAAACGGTTTGTGGTAAAACTGTCTGTGATGACTCTTCTCTATAAAGCCACCAGCGGTGGCTTGTGCCTTTAAACCATATATATATATATATATATATATATATATATATATATATATATATATATATATATATTTCTATTGTTCCTAGTCCCTTAGCCACTTTCAAAGGTGCGTCCAACGCATGAGGAAGAGGAGGCAATCGAAAGTGGCATCATGTATTAGCAAATTTAGTAATTGGATGTCCTGACGCTTCGGGACATCAGATTAAATTTGCTAATCAATGAGGTTGCCACTTCGATGTGAGTTTCCTCTTCCTCATCACAGGGACGCCTTCAAAAAAGTGGCTAAGGGACTCGTAATAATACATATAATATATATATATATATATATATATATATATATATATGCCGATTTTAAAGGTACAAGCTACCAACGCTGGAGACTTTATAGAGAAGAGATTAGGAATGGAATGGTAGGACGACGCACCTAGGACGCAAGATAGGAGAACTTGACTGCATGAACACAGCTATACGCATAAATGTGAAATGAATAGCGAGAAGCAACAGATGACATCTTAACAAAATGACAAATCGACAAATAAGTCATAACATACATATCACACATTTTATACATCTATTTTTGCAAATCATCAATCATACATATCAATAGCCCATGGTTCACCAAGCAAGTTTCCACTATCAATAGCAGACAACACTTGACACTTCTGAAAAAGTCATAAGTCATAACAATATAACATATCAACAGCTCATACATATCAACAACCCAATAAGTCATAACATATCAAGCCCCATCCAACCCACAAAGATGAACTAAGCAAGATGCATAGAATGCACATACACCAATAGCAAGGGACTATTAATATGAACTAATTATCACTTCAATTTCAGATAAGACTATTAACATCATTACATCACGAGCAAGGGACTATTAATATGAACTAATTATTAATTCAATTTCAGATAAGACTATTAACATCATTGAAGCGGTTCAACAACAAGACAAAGAAGACCAAGGGCTCAACAAAGAAGACAAGAAGACCAAGGGTGTCCAAACCCGCCACCACACGAGCACTAGCCATTTTCATCACAGAGCAAGTGGGTAGAGACAGAGAGGGAGTAAGGTAGGGTGATACCTTAGTACAAATAAGAACCACGGTGGCGACCCCACCACCAAAGACAACCCTCATCCATCTCCTTCACCTTGCATAAATCACACAAACATCAGACACAACTTAAGGCTCAAGCATAAAAATCAAACTCAACACAAGACATTAAGCTAACAGATCTAGAGGAGAATAGAGGAGGATGGGGAAAGCAAAGACCGCCAGGCCCGAGCACAGAGGCCGAAAGCAGAGAACCAAGCCATGGCGGTATAAGCGACACGCAGGCCAAGCCCGTGGCTTGGGTGGCGGCGTCACCGTGGTTGTGGCACGACCACGACATCGCGAAGACACTACTATCGTGACGAGTGTTTCGCAGGTCAGAGTGGTGTCACAACCCATGGCGACGGCGGCGGGGTTGCGGTGGCGGTGACGGGTCGGCGGTGGCGCTGATGTGGGGAGAACGAATAAATACACTGGCGTTGGACGAGTTAGGGCGGGCGCAAACCCTAGCAGTAGCCGGGAGTGACGAGAGTTAGGGCGAGCGCAAACCCTAGCGACCGGGCTCGTACTAATAAAGAGACTTATCACAGACGATTCCATTATCGAACCGTCAGTGATAATTATCACAGACGGTTGCATAATGGAACCGTCTGTGATATGGGGCATACACAGACGGTTCCATTATGGAACCGTCCGTGATATGTCCCATATCACAGACTGTTCCATTATGGAACCATCGGTGATATGGTTTTTTCTCAAGTATATTTATCTTGTATATACACTTACATGACATGAAGAAATTACATGTTTATATGTCAATTTTGTCATTTAAATATCTTGAAAATTTGCTTTAACTATATATACATACATACATACATACATACATACATATATATATATATATATATATATCATAGATCGGATATATATATATAATTAATTAATTAATTTGTTCCACTAAACCGCTCTCTCGATATAATTAATATTAATTGTATGAAGAAATTACATGTTTATATGTCAATTTTGTCATTTAAATATCTTTGAAAATTTGCTTTAACTACATATACATATACATATACATATATATATATATATATATATATATATATATATATATATATATATATATATATATATATATATATATATAATTAATTTGTTCCACTAAACCGCTCTCGATATAATTAATATTAATTGTAACTTCACCTCCAAACTAGATTTTGTTTTTCCACAAAACCGTCTCTGATATATATATATAGCAATAATTCAACATATAATTAATATAGTAACTTCACCTCCAAACTTTTTTTTATTTTGGAATTTTCATATATATATGGCCAAACAGCGTGGCTAGTCGCTTACAAAAAGATTAAAAAAAAAGTAGAAACCTATAAATAAACAAAGTTTTTCTAGTGGCAGAGGTAGGCTGCTATCTCCGTCTTCAATACTTCATAGGCGATGGTGTCGGCATCGGACGGTTCCTGATCATCAGCGAATGAAGCCTGAAATGCGTCCATCCGCTGATGCGCTCGTTCAAGTGTCTCTCGAAGACCCTCGGACTGTTGAACCAAGAAGAATTGAGCCCATAGGCTCTCCTCCCTTGCTTGAGGGGTCTCGGCCTGGTCGACTCGGTCGCCTACCGCCTCGATTACGTAGTCCAAGTGATGGCAAGCCTCTTGGAGACGTGCAACGTCGTTTTGGAGGACTACGTCGATGACGCGTTAAACTCGTTGAAAGTGGGAGATCACCTGGAAGACACGGCGGAGAAGGATGTCAAGACGGCGGAAGGTGGTCGTCACCTGCTTCGGCAAATTCTCCACCGGCAGAGGAGTGAAGACACTGTTGATCAAACACTATTCTTCCGCAGCACGGTTCAACGTACACCGAGAGAGGTGCTTGTACAGTGCGGCCAGGAAGGCCATCAATGCCGGCGACAAGGAAGAGGCAGCCATTTCTTTTTTTTATAAATATGTGGGGATGATCATCTTGGATGGCGGATGATCCTTTTTATAAAACAAGGAATAAATTCGGAGCGTGAGACGAAGAGACGCATCGGGGAGCCGAAGCGGATCGATGCGACGAAGAGACGCATCGGGGAGCCGAAGCGGATGGCGACGAACAGACGCATCGGCGACGAAGAAACTCACCGTGGAGCTATAGCGATATTATCACGACGGTTATAACAAAAATCGTGCGTGATATGTGGTAATATCACGAGCGGTTATTGTTAAGAAGCGTGCGTGATGTTTCACGACGGTTTTTGTTGAAACCGCTCGTGATATGTAGTATTATCACGAGCGGTTATTAACAAGAACCGCTCGTGATGTTTCCTGACGGTTTTACCTATGAACCGTCTGTGATATTACCTCTTCACAGACGGTTTTAAGCGCCGATAAGAATACGGTCTCTAAACCAAAACTGTCTGTGATTGCATGTAATACAAATGGTTTTGGTCAACCGTTTGTGATGAGGCATCCAGTATTAGCCTTTTTGTAGTAGTGGAATGACATGTATCCTTGAATGACATAAATTCCTTGGACACCCTAGGATGGATTATTAGTTGGATATTATTGTACTACCAACATGGGTATCGTGTTTGCTTAGCCATGTTTTGGTAGACATCGATCTCGCCATGAATCATTCAATATTAGTTTACCCTCAAAGACACCGTTTGTGGCTTGTGTAGTAGCGCGGTGTTCTTGATTAAAATGAAGAGTGCTCCTGTGTGAGACCATGACATTTGTTGTCGCCTTAACTAAAATTTGTGATGCCAGGACTGGGTGGTCCTTTGGCCGGGTTGAACCCAACAATGATTGAATTTGACTAAAGGAATTATGGAACCGTGGTGGAGCCACTATTGATAAAATTTGTTGTGCCATGACTAGGGTGGTCATTTGGCCGGGTTGAACGAAAATGATTTATGCTTGGACGAGTGGGTGGTGGTAAAAGGTGGGTGCTGTAATGCACATTTGGAATGCGGAAACGTCTCGTCTGAGCAACCAACTAAGGACTTAACCTTGAACCATTGATCTGGGCCTTAACCGCATAAACCATATGTCTAGATCGATAGACTCGCCGACTAATTAGCAATGTTTTGGTTTAGTTCTGTTTTGGTTGATTATGGCGCAAGAGGGGGCCCGTAACGGTAACCCCTTAGCGAACAGAACCGAGTCAAAACAGAACTTTGTAAAAGCCTTGTCATGTGCTCTAGACTGCTTACCTAAGGTAGTGAGCGGTGACATAGAATTATGCCGAACAAACTAGAGAATTAGTGTCTTGTGGGTCAAGTTGTACAACCTCTGCAGAGTGTAAAACTATTCGAATAGCCGTGTCCCCGGTTATGGACATGCCTGGTGATTTCACGCAAGGGGTAGATCTTTTATCGAAAATGTTGAAATGGGTTGTTCGAATCTAGTTGATGGTTGGGAAGTGAACAGGGTGTTCACTGGTTGTTTCAAAAAAAATTGATTACTTATGTATTAATCTTTTAAATTGTGCTTTGCAATCTACTTACTGTATTTACTATCAATATTGCTTTCTGCAAAATAGCCATAAAGCTATCCTTGTCAAACCTTGCATGAATATTACTTGCATACATTTCTCTGCGACTTGCTAAGTACATTCAAAGTACTCACGGCTTTATGCCCTCTGGTTAATCAGTCACTGAAGAAGAACCTGGAAGCAACGAGTTCTATGAATAAGACTTCTTTGAAGACTATGCGAATTAGGTCGCGTCCTTCACTCGATTGCCTGTGGGCATATTGGGTGACCTCCACCAGATGTTTTGTTTCCGCTGCAAGCTACTCTTTTGTTGCTTAGCCCTGTGTGGCAAACGTTGTAAGACTTGACCATAAGGTCTCTTTTGCTAAATAATATTAATTTGTCTGCTTCATCTATAGTTTGGTTGTGCGGTTTTGATTACCCCAATGTTGCGACTGTGTGCACTAGCTACTGATCCAGGGAATAGTGCGGATTTACACAGAGGGTCCTGGATCCGGAGATCCGGGGTCCCGACAAGAAGTGGCAAGATTAATTTCTATAACATTTATATATGAACTAGAAGTCTTACTTCCTTTGTTCTTTTTCATCTTTGCCAAGTACTTCTTACAATTTTTCTTCCAATGCCCAGTCTCAAGACAATGGTAACATTCTGTGTCAGGCTTAGGACCCAGCTTGAGCTTCTTAAGCTTAGCCTTGAGACTCTCGATCCCATCTTGAGTCTTTCTTTTGCCCTTTCTCTTTCCCGACTTACCCTTCTTCTTGAAACTAGTAGTTTTTTTAACCATCATCACATGATTGGAACTTTTCTTGATGCTCTTCTCAGCACCTTTAAGCATGCCATGCAACTCGGTCATTCACTTGTCCATGCCATTCATATGAAAATTCAATATGATAGGATCAAAGCTCGTAGGTAGCGATTGGAGAATCACATCAGTAGCCAACTCTTGGCTAAGGGAAAACCCAAGCTTTTCCAAGCTCTCAATGTGACTAATCACTTTGATCACACGAAGACTAGCCGGGTTACCCTCTGATAGCCTACAAGAAAATAATGCCTTTGAGGTATTGTACCTCTCTGCCCTTGCTTGATCCTGAAACATACCTTTCAAACCTATAATCATATTGTAAGCATCTGTGGTCTCATATTGCTTCTTAAGCTCAGAGTTCATGGTGGCAAGCATAAGGTAGTGTACATCAACTGCGTCATTGCAATGCTTCTCATAAGCATTCTTTTTAGCACGAGTAGCATCAGCATTCGGTTCCTCAAGATAGGAATCTTCTAGAACATATTCTTTCTTTTCTTGTTTGAGAACAGTTCTCATATTACGAAACCAGTCAATGAAATTTGTTCCATTCAACTTTTCTTTCTCAAGAATAGATCGTAAGTTAAAGGTAGGTGCAGAGGAAGTATTAGGTGCTATGATCTACAATAGAAATATATGCAAAAAAAATAGCATTATGTTTATGTAAGATCTTCTATTAAACGCTTTAATAAAAGATACTCCAACTATATGCTCTAAATCATGTTTCCCTCTAACATCATATAATGAGTTCAGGATCCATATATCATTAAGTCCTAGTGAGCTTTGGCATCACTGCTAGAAACCTAGTGCTTTAGGTAAGCAAACGTTTACCAATCATATCACATATGACTCTTGTTTGTTGGGTGGCATCTCTATGCCTCGACGACCAACACCATGCCCCAAGGCCCAAAACTGTTTTGATAGCCTCGTCAAGTTAAACCAACACTATGCATATAGGTGTCCGACACCCACCCCATCTTATTAAGATAGTTAATGGCACCCTACTTTGGTAGACCTACCAGTTAACGATCAAAATCGTGATAAGCGCAACAATTGGAAAGGCATCAATTTTTACTTAATTTTTCTTGAGGGATACTACTCTATCATGTTAAAACATCTAATGATAAAATATGATCAATAGCATAATAGGAACAAAATTAAACATTCACATATAATCATATTAAACTGTGAAATAGTATGGCCCTTATCATGACAATCTGCATCACCATGCTTCCTATCCTATGGGCCATCATACTTGAAATCCCCATATTAATCTACTAACCCCCTTCCCCTCCCATGCATATAACAACACATAACTCGCAACGGAAAGCACATACGTTGCAAAACCAACTCAGCCCACCACCTCCCACATCCAAATAAAACTAATCAGCTGCTCTCCCACTGAACTCATCTTAACTTCCCTCCTCCCCGCTTCATCTTCGTAAAAAAAATCCGCTTCACAAAAAATTCCGTCGCCCCGTCGCATCCCCCAAATCCACGCCGCTCCCTACTCATTGCCACCACGCCGCCCTCGCCCGCCGCCGACCCACCCTCATCCTCGCCCGCATCCCTCGCCCCTCTCCCCAGAGTCGCCCTCGAAACTCGGCGCTACGCCCCTCGCTCGCATCCTCCGCCTCCATCGCCCACTCACCTCCGTGCAGCCCTCGCCCGCCGCGCCTCGCCCAAACCACGACCCCCTTGCCCTCACCCGCCTCACTCGTCCCTCGCCAGGCTGCGCTATTCCTCCGATCTGCGCCAGACCGTCCTCCTCCGTGCCACATCTCTGCTTTGCCTCCTCCATCCCAGCTTTCGTGGCGTCCTCACATCTTGCTATTCGACTTGGATGGCGGAGGCAAAAGGTCGCGGAGGCTACTGCTGGCCAGGCGGCAATGTCGGGCGGCGACCAGTGAGGGGAGCACCGTGCAAAGAGTGCCCCCTCTCCTCGGGCGCCGGGCGCTACCCTCGCCGCTGTCGGTCGCGCCATCAAGGGCCCACATTAGGTTACGGATCCGCCGACATGGGCGCCACGCGTAGCCGCCATAGTGTGGGAGGCGGCTTCGTCACCTACTTCCGCCCAACCCGAAAAGGCCACTTCCTTTTTTTCCTGCTTCTGATTTTTGTGTGTTTTTCCACTTTCAATTGTGTTACATATTTAAGCTGTGGTGTCTAAAAGGATGTATGATCTATCTTTTACTTGGAGACCAGTATTGTCAAGAGTTTATGTTTGGTATGCCAGCTTTGGTTCAAACATGTGGAAACCAAGGTTTCTGTGCTACATTCAAGGGGGGAAGGTATAGTTGAAAACACATTGTTTTAAATATCACGCAACAAAGATTAGGTTCCTTTATTAGAATTTTGTTGTCCATCGCTGCATTATCCATGATTTTGTAGGGATATATTTATTCTTAGGGAAGTGCTTTCTCGCTAGAACAAATTGAGGGTTTGATTTAATTTGCAACTACTCAATACACGACTAACATAACGCTTTAGGATTTGTGAAATTCGGTTTTTGGAAATCATAGAAGCAAGATTCTTATTCTAATCTTTAGGAATACAAGAGGTCTTTTTGTTTCCCTTCTTATAATCCTGTTTTTTTTCTTTTTACGTAAGGGTATGCTTTGTGTGATAAATTTGTTATTTATTTTTACCGTGATAAAGTTGATAGTATGTGTATATCATGTTTTGGATCACATGACACAAGCCCACCAAGAGGTGCTATGTGGAAGCATGTGCCTCATAGATTGTTTTTGGGAGATCCTCTACCCCCTATTTGGTCTTGGTGGCATTTCTTTTCTCAACCCCGAGATAAACTACAATGAGAAATCTTATGTCTGCATGTACAAAATAACGTATGTATATTGTAACCACATCTACTTGTTATTGATCCTTGAATTATAGCAGGTAGGATGCGATCTTCGCTAGTGCTCGGATCTCATCATAATTTGCCTTTATTCTTTTCAACGGGCTTGAGCGGTTCAATGACGTATTATTTCAAGAGAATTGTTTAGTGAAGGAGAACAACAAAGATGGAAAAATTGAGTCTCCGACTCTTCTTTGATTGGCTCGTCTGAAATAGAGTTTGTCTCTACAAACAAAGCTCGTGATCTTGAACCTATTAAGGTCCGATTTCTTGCTTTGCCACATCAACAAGCATACCTTGTTCTTTGCATACGTTTTAGATGCTGTAGAATGAGAATAGATAATATTGTGCCATTGAAAAAGTCACTCTTAAACATATGTGGCTATTCCAAAGAAGATAGTGATAAAAGACATTACCAACCTCTTCCTTTCCCATGGCGTCGTCACTTTTACCCGATGACTATCTTTTAAATACCAAGGCTATCGCCAAAGACGCATTAATGGTGGCCCTTTGGCAAGGAAATAGGAAAAGCCAATACCGCCTCTTTGGTCTGTCAGTTCATCTGGCTTAGAAGTGTTTTGTATCACCCGGTACCCAAAGGCTAGTTCGCACAAAATTTGGAATGGTATCTTAGATTTGAAACTCTTTTGACATCATAAACAATAGGTAAAAATCTTGTTTCAAAGACATTAAAAATCGAAAAATTAAACTAACATTTTCTTGACATGAATGAACAAATTTATAATGTCACTGCATCCATGGATGTAAATCGACACTCTTGATATTTTATTTTCAGTCCATTTGTGCAACTTACGAAGTTTCAGAATTATGTAATATTGCTCATGTTTGACAAGCAAATTTCTGCAGATAGCCGGTACTCCAATGTACTTTATCTTGGGAGGAGGATGACCTTCCGCCTAACCATGATGTAATTTTCTATCTTCGTGAAGTTTTTTAGACAATGGACACATGTTTGAACCAAAGTCGGTAATTGTATTCCTTTTGCATTAGTTGTGCCGATGTCATTATTTAGTCTCAGTGCAACATCCTACTTTCATTTTTTACGTAGGTGGCTCTATGTCATCGCATCCTAAATTCATTTTCCTTGCGTGTTTAGCTACATAACAATTGGAACCGATAGCTGAAGGAGACATAGGGTCATCACAGATAGTAGCAGGGGTAGCTCTCATTTCATGTCACAACCCCCTTTTTCCCAGTTGTTTGCTGACAATATTTGTTTTTTCCCTTATATATTAAATTCCAGTTGCAGTCCTCTAAGGTTTTGTGCAGCTTTTAGGTTGAATTGAAGATAGGGAAAAGGAACTTGCTACACTGAGAAGCTATTTTTGTCGTTTTACAACTTAGGGCAATGTATGTCTTTGCTATTCAACTTTGCAAAACTTTGTTTATCATGCTGGATTGACATGATTTACCCGCTTTAGTTGTTTAGCCTAACCAGGGCAGAGCATTAGAGAGGTGTCATGTGACCACCATGATTTCACGGCGGTCTTCGGGTTGAAATAAGCATGGTGCACAGTTCTGAAATTCTGATTGAGTGTAGGTTTAATTGTTTCCTCCTTTGCACGCTACAATTGTTTTTGATATGGAGTAATACCAACTTGGGCACAGGAAAGAGCAAAAGAAAAAAAATCATCGGTTCAGGCCTTGAGATTATTAATATATTTCCTATTCCATTGATCTATCTTTGCAGTTTCACAGAGGTTATATCAAAAGCTTCATGAATGAGTTTCTTGGTTCAGAAATTATATTTGACCACTGCGAGCTTCTATATATGGAGTGCATACCGTGCCATTTCAGTTGAGTAATGATTTGTTTTTTCCTTTGGTAAATAGATGCCCATCTGTACATGAAGTGTACAGTTGAACCATTTGATCCACATGCGTAAACCAGACATATTTTCTTATTTAAAAGCGATTTAAATGGTTGTTAACAAGCATTACTATTCCATGTTGGTGTCAGGTGCTTCTGCTATTTTACCATGTTGTTTGTCGGATTTGATGTGGATTCACTTTCTCGGTGTTGTGTTGGAGGATCTAAAATTTACCAAATTTATAGATCGCTTGATAACTAACACCCCACGCCGATTTCATGTAGATTAAATAGGTTTGCACAACAAGTATGCTAACTCAATGAATGCTATATTAGCTCAAATCACTCATTACCTTAAGAAAGACATATTATTTCATTCCTCTATTCATCTTGTGTATATTAAGAGATCATCAATACATCAACTTTTAAAATAGTTGTTGAATGTCAATACACTTTTGCAGGATTATTTATTGTCGATTATGTTAGAACGGCCAGAATCCTACATCAACAGATCGGCATAAATTTCTCCATATCGCAGATGAGTTTTACCCTGTCTTGCTCTTAGGCCATTCTATATCATGGAATTCCTTACAAAGATTGAAACATGGCAAGACACTGAAGTGTTTCCTATCAAAGTTTGTGAGTACATTACTCTTTAGAAAAACAAGTGTATTCATGTGCATGTGCGCTGCTCTTGTGATTCCCTCATTTATGTACTCAATTCATATTAAAAGCTCTTGTGGTTTTGTAATTTATGTACTCAATTCTCGTAACAAAACACGTCCAATCTATCTATTTATGTACTCAATTCTCATGGAAATAGCAAGTGGTTCGTAGTTATGTTTGCTTATTTCGCTTCACTTCCTTATATAATGAAGGATGATGAGTCTTCACACGTATATGGATTGCTATTTTGTATATTTATCTTTTTTGGCGCAGATTTGCCTTATGCGCTATGACAGGTCGGATCCTAATGTTCAAAAAGAAATAAGCACAGTTATAACCTTGCCATCTATGTGCAACAGCCACATTCGCGCCATTTGGCGCGGATTGCCTTCTAGTGATTGGGAATTGCTGCCCCATGTATGTACCTGAATGTTACATTTTACTTTAATAATGCACTAAAAGAATTTTATTTCTCTTTTCAGATTGAGAAGATATGTTGATGGTTTGGACTGTTCGGCAAACTTGTGTGTAGAACAGAGAATGCTGGGGAATGAAGAATTTTTTTTATAGAACCACGAGAGTATAGAGAACGAAGACTTTCCACTAAAAGTTTAGACATGTACTTACATTTATGTTTTAGGCGTATTATGTTATTAGATCATGATGGTACCAACTATGCATGCCTCGAGTCTAGACTTGTGAAGCCGTTGGAAATTTTTTGTAATGAAACAATTTTATTGATGCCAATGAAAAATTGTATTATACACTTTGATATGTATGTTGTGTTTAACCCGTGGGCCCTAATTGATAGGCCGACATGAAAAGGACACCTTTTGCAATGGTTAGATGCGTTGTAAACAATCCTAGAAGCGATTCGCTAGTGTCTAATGCCAACGCATATATATATATATATATATATATATATATATATATATATATATATATATATATATATATATATATATATATATATATATATATGTTGCCACTATATCAAAGTATGTGTTGCAACCTTACAACGCTTTTATTTACATGTTACTAACGCTTGTATATGTGTTGTCACAGACCTTGCCAATGACCTCAATGACAACGCATACTAAATGTTAGTATAGACCCTAACAACATTTATTTGGACTTCTACCAACGCATATATGTGTTGCTAAAGGGGTGTTCATGTTGTAGTGTAAGCAATTACTCCTAAAAGCTAGTAATGAATTACATATGATAATATCAAGCATCACAAGTCGACACGTAGACCATTATACAATAATATGTAGCTCGATGGCTATATCACAATATGACATGCAGGCCATGAAAATCCATACATTAATCACATACACAATGGGCTATACTATTCACATCAATCCCTGCAAAAATGAGTTATGCATAGAATCCAATTCTATCGGGTGACAAGAATACATTATACCTATAACACGCGGTACAATTACCTAGCACGGCGGTTGAGGGCAGTGCGCTCGGAAATTTTTTTCGGGACATGAATCTCATTCACATAATCGAGCCTTGTAAATCATCAGATTAATCAGATTAACCCTATTCCAAACCAATTTGATCACTGCTCTTGTACGACCACGCATCGTGGCATACCCCGATGGTGGAATTCCGACTGGTAGGAGTATTATGCAATGCGATCGTAAACAAGTCGAGTAATCATCTGGTGCTTTCAGCTCATTCCTCCCGCAAACCCATCTACTGCCACCGAAAACAAATCGATCTTATCGACCAGAGTCTAGATCGTTCCATCCATATGAACCGATCTAGGTTACCAGACCCGACCAGTAATAGATCCAATCTGCTACTACCACATATCAAGTAATGTGATCGATCTAGATCAAAAACTACGCAAGATGACTCTAATACCACTGAAGTGATACGGGTAAACTACACTAGCTGGTAATTCAAAAATTCTACCATGTATACCAGAAAGCCAAACAAGCAAGAGATCATACATCGTTACCGCTAGACGCGCAGCGTAGCGGAAGAAGAGTTAGAGCAGCCTGATCCAACGTAGAGCGTGTCGATGAAGTGGTCGTAGTCGATCGTCCTCGGTACCGATCATCTTCTCTAGCAACCAATCGCGTTCCATGCAAAGTCGTGGATCGTCCTTAAGTGCAACAGCAACCGCAGTAACACCTCTATGGTATCCACACGTCCAGGGATGGAACACCGTACGCCAGTATGCTAGCACCAACTCGAACGGTAGGGCTCTCTTGAGAAGATGGCGGCTAGAGTTTCGGTGGAGCAACTCACGTTCTGTCACCTCCCTCTCAATAGCCTCATGCATCTCCTTATATAGAGCCCATGACAGATCCTATCCAAACACGTTAGTTCCAACCCGTTAAGTGTGTGACCTTGTAGGTTCATGCGTAGTCGGTTGTGGCTCGGAAACCCTTTTCGACCACGAGTCATTAGTGGTTCCTAGCAGAACATAACGATTCCTGAATACACACAAATAATATCGGATGAACCTTAATGCTATATGATCTTCGACTAGGTCCTTATCACTAACGACCAGCTCGAATCTTTATACGACTAGTTCATATTTAGTCTCGATCGGTTCGTAACTCATTATGACCAGGCTTCGACCACTAGTGATTATGTTCGACCAGTTTACAACCAGCTTGTATCTCCACACGACTAGTCCGTATATGATCGAACTAAATGACCTTCTCGTGTATTCTCCCTTTGCCTCACGATATCTAGTTGAACTCCAGGTGAGATGTTGTGCCATCCATGGACTGTTCAATACTTTCTCGATCAAGTGTCAGATAACTTCACGTGGTCGACTCTTCGACCACTATTGGCATGACCATGCACTTTCTTTATCTGGCCACATCGAGGGGCCCATAGATATCTCTCCTGTTTTGTTAGGAGGGGCAAATCCCATATCCGACCAGTCGCATTCCTCCACATGTTTCATAGCATTCCCGAAAGCTACCATTATAACTACCCAGTTACGAGTAGCGTTTGGCAACCCCTAAGCGTACTATTACACATGTAGGGAACTATGCTAATCTTAGGTCTAAGGATTATACATCATCATTGCTTGAGACCAACTGATGACACATAAAATTATAACAATCTCAATAGTGTCTCAAGGTGGGTCAATCCAACACTATGTTCTCTAACATGTGTTCACATTATTGATTCGATATTCCTATATCCATGACCGATGAAACATGGTCATCAATCAATACATGTGCTGGTCGATAAGTCACTAGTGTTCCGACTAGTGACATTCGATCAGAAATACATTTTAAACGACATCATATAAGTTAAAGTGCATCACCAACAAGTCACATACTTGTTAATCTTTATAACTGATGATTCATTCAAGGAACATAATAACATTTATTCAATAACTCATAAACATAGATGTGATACAATTATCTCTATAATTGCCTCTAGGGCATATCATCAGCAACACAGAATGTGATTCAAATTGCGTTGAGGGAGATGGGAATGAGACTCACGTGAGTTACACACCACTAACCTAAACCTATGTAATTGGAGATCCTGTGAAATAGGCCTTGGAAAAAACAAACTGTTTGGGTAACAGTAGAGTACATTCTTATTTTATATCTTACTCCGTTGGAGATGTAGTACTCTAATTACTGTAAGGCAGGATGACTTTCTCTTAATGTGTTCCTAGGCTTAACATCAAAATATCGTCCTAGAGGGTATTCATGTCAGAACACTACAACAGGAGTAGCTTATAGCAACATGTGTATATGCTGCTATATCTATAAATATGTGTTGCTAGGATGGGTAACAACATATGTGATAAGTGATGTTATTGGTGGTGTTGCTGTATAGTAGGTCTACTACAACACAAATTATGTGTTATTGTACAAAAAAAGTGTTGCAAAGTTACAACACCCTTTTTTTTTATAACAACACATGTTTTCAAAACATAGTTAACACTTGTTAGCAACATATAATTGATTTATTGCAACAGAGCTAACACTTTTTAATATTTTCTCTAGGTTTTGCACCATCCAACCATAATTTAGAAAACATACAATTTTGGCAATCATACAACTCAGAAAACATGTCATATCAACCATCAAAGACAGCTACAACACATAGATCAAATTCAGATTATGCAAAATAGATAAACCTAAAATATGATATTTCTGATAAGCACAACAGTACATGTGCAATACACCATACAAAGTGCATGTAATTTCTGAATTATGAGCATTCTAATATAGCCACGGTAACACAATCAACTGATGTCTAATCAGCGATAGCTTGGAAACACATTGAAATACTCCAACCCCTTCTACCACAATGCTAGTCTAGCCTTAACATGTACAAAACATCCACGCAAAAGAAGTTGACAATGTAGATGTCCACATAATGAAATCATCGTGCTATTGCCATTTGCAAAATAAGGATGATCACTCCATCAACAAACAATAACTTCAACAACCCTTATGTTTTGGACCTAAAAAGAAATTCGAGAAGTCAATAACCACAAACCTTATATACTTTGCATTTAACCTATGCATTTGTACAGAAATGGAGATCGTAGCCTAAACATGATATAAGCATCAAATAGCTAAACAAGACAAGCAGGTAGACTGCGTGCATTTCTGACCATGTTATACAATTCTAATTAGAAAAGGAGAAACTGAAAAGTGCTTATATCATAATTTTCACCTATTGACTGTGTGCATTTCTGAACACATATGACCAAATCAGATCTAACAAAAGCACAACAATTGGAGAATTAGCACCAAAAGCATGTACAAGGTCAAGGAATCTTACCTCCACATACCCCCACCAAATCATGATTCATGAAGCACCAAAATTAATAGTTATCTTCATACCAAAAGCACTTTGTATTCTGCAATCATCATAGTCCATCATGATACTCTGCTTTTGCTGCCAAAACTACTGCGAGGTGGTCACCATCAGTAGCAAGAAAAATTATTTCCCAAACGAGATGGTGTCATGATGCTAACTAACAATAGCTAGCAACAAGATCACAATAATCCAACTAATGATTCTGAGGAATCACTACTACAGAAAAGGTCTACACAGACAATTCAAAAACGTCATCACAGACGGTTTCGTGAGTCGTCTGAATTTATAGGTAAGTAATGACATGAGATCATCACAGACGGTTCGAAAACCGTCTGTGATGCAGACTATCACAAACGGTTATCAACTCAAAACCGTCTGTGATAGTCAACTATCACAGACGGTCTGTAGATGAAATCATCTGTGATAGCTGATGTATCACAGACGGTATGTCCTAAGAAACCGTCTATGATATTCTTTTGTATTGCTAAATCTATTTCTGTTTATTGGCTAGCCTCAGGAAATGCTAGCCATGCCCTCTGAAACAAGCAGAAACACAATAAGTACATGTACACATCGAATTCACATTCATTTAAGAAACATGTACATCCAATTCACATTCATTTCAAAAACAAGCACATGATCCAATTCACATTCATTTCAGAAACAAGCACATCCAATTCACAAATCAATTAACTAAAATAAACCATTCATGTACATTTACACACATGTACCATTAAGTTCAATCTTATCCCAATCAAGTACAATCTACATTGTGAAACTTCCCATCTGGATGTATGACCTCACGGTTCAAGAATGCCGCAAACTGTCCTCGAATGTTTATGAGCTGGCTCTGTTCCAACGCGGTTGTATCAATGCTCGTAACCTGTCGCTGCATATATAAATTGATAAGTATGAAATAATTATTGCAAGATTGAAAAACCTGAGGATCATTGGTCATCGCGGAACCGACAAGTAGTTCCATGTAGTGGCAAACATAGTATCCACAGATGTTGCAGGCCAGCGGCTGCTGGTGGCACTGCAAAAATAGAATTTGTTAGTTCGAGAGGCGTTACTACGAAGTGTTATATAGGATTAATGTGTAGTAGCGAATACTAGGAAATTTAGATCGTGTTGCAAAATCCTTCCCTTGCAATTCCCTCCTTTAGCAAAGTACATGGCGAACGACCTAAATGATTCCAAGAAGTTAGCCTTAGCCATTGCAAAGGAAGGAAATACTACAATAGAGGTATCTATAGAGGAAATGTGTTTACCCGTCGATTAATTGTCGGACAATTGTGAAGTCATATGTGACCCTCTTTAGGGAATCTAGGTATATTACCATGTTCCGTTTTTGTATAATTACAATTAGAATCCAGTGCAACCTACACATGTATGTTGCCATGGTCATTAAACCTAAGCTCGTGTTGCTTATAAAGTACAAATCAACAAGTATAGCCACTAGTGCAGCACTTACTCCTGGTTGTAGGGCAAAAATATGAATTCCTTGTCGCAGTGAGCCAATAATGACTCCGTCATGTAATCCTCAACGAATTTTGCATTCTCCTTGATGGTTTGCAAGGAGACCAAGTGTGGGTCGAGAAAACCTACCGGTGAATTTCTTAATTCAGCTTCATAAATCATGTATCTATACACACACACACACAAACAAAGAGTTATATATAACATTTATCGGTATTACACGAACGTTGACTGTGATTGTACACTTACATTGTCCAACATTGCATGAGTGTGGCGTCGAGATTGAAGAGAAAGAACAAGTCCTCGAAGGCCACCGTGAAGACACAGTCTTGAACCATATAATTAAGATGATCCTTCTTGAACTTGACGTTGACACCCAGGCTTCGTTGTCCATCCGTCTTGTTGGTGTGTTCCATGTACCATGTATGCAATCTTGTGCAAGAGAATCCTAGGGTACGGTCGGGTTCTACCATCTCGACCAACGGCTGGCTTAGCACGAATTTCCGGGCCAACAACAAGAAGGGGATATCAGAACAGGAGTCTACCGTCTTCAATTTGCCCTTGCTGCCTTGCTTTTTAGAGGTTGACTTCACGAGAGTCGACCGAGCATGAGGTGTAGATGCATTTGATGCACCGGGTCCTTGTTGCTTCGGTGCAGGTAGCTCCGGTGCAGGTACTCCCATGGACTTGACACTGTTTCAGGACATTCCTGTGAAGTTAACACCGGAGCAGGTAGCTCCAAGCAGATGTCCCTCTTGGGCCATTGGATGAATGTTCCAATGGCTTGCCCTAGAGTCATGACCTCGTCGTCTAGGGGAATCTGCAGCGGGACGACCGCAAAATTGGCATAAACACCGTCCACATTCACTTTTGCGAAACCCAGCATTGGATTTACACCGTGCACCAAAGCCCCGACACCGGATGGATACACCTGGCCCCAAGCAGCATCTAGAGCAACGGAGGCATATCTCACTTGGAGCTTGCACTTTATAGCCACCTACATAACGATACAAAATTAGCTACTCCAATAGGCCTATCAATGGATCGAGCATTCCAGATATAATAATTATTAGGTAAAATTGGCTATAGGCCACTGAATTTGCGTCCTTTGCCGTGGACATCCAAAAAAACGTGGTTTCGCAAGAACACACTGTAAAAACATGTAATTTTGCCCTAGGACATCGAAGTGACTATTTTATTATTTTTGGGTCAGAGAGGAGAGAGAAAGCATGTGAATTGTCTATTTTGCCCGTTCTCCTTCTTCCCCTTTCTCCTCTTCAATTCTAAACCATCTTCAATTTTCTCTTTACCGATCTAAACCATCTTCAATTTCTAGATCTAGAATATAATACAAGGAACAAATTAATTACGTACTAACCATCGATAGTCAAGAACAAATTACCAAATCTGCAGTCTCCTTTCACCAAATCGCCTCGAAGCCCCACCTCCAACAGTAGCAGCGAGAACAGAGCAAGAATTTAAAACAGATCGATCTGTGAGGGTCAGGTCCATAATAAATGAGATTATCACAGACGGTTTTTAATACAAACTGTCTGTGAAGAGGACGGAAAGTCACAGACGGTTCGTGTTAAAAACGTCACAGACGATTCATGTTGAAAACCGTCTGTGAAGTATCACAGACGGTTTTTAGCGCAGAAAGTAACACAGACGGTCGCTAAACCAAATCCGTCTGTGATTGTGTTTAATACAGACGTTTTTGATCAACCGTCTGTAATTAGGCGTCCAGTATTAACCTTTTTTAGAAACCACTAAGGGTCGGACGTACGATGAGACGATTCTCATCGTACGCCCCTAATCACCTGTATGTTTATTATCTCTGCTTGTTGAGGCTCCTTTACTTATTGAAGGAGTAGGACAGGTTGCTTGCTACAACAATTGTACGGCTCAACAATCGTAGGTTGTGAAAGCATAAGGACCTTATTACGAGCCAGGGTGAGTATAGTATACAATTAAGTGTTCTTGTAGTACAACATGCTACATGCTCTGATTAGATCATTCTCATCGTAGGCTCCGGATGACGTGTTTATATTGCTCCACGTGGCAGGAAACTAATATTATTTGGATGGATTGGCCTTGGTTAAGCTGTTGAACTATATATGCACACGTCTGTACATGAGCTAATCACGTATATATATACGTATATCACAAGCTAACTTACTGTAGGTTTCAAACACATCCACAAGACAGACACAGATGGACTTTTATTAGCTAGGCATGCACACACGCACATGCACGCACACAATAATTAGTATAGGTTGCTACACTGCTTTAGAAGTTTAGCAAGCTAGATGTGAAATGAAAGGCATGTAAATAGTTTGGGCGCTACTAGGAATCAGACGTAAGGCAACATCTCTGGACAACGGTTGCAACATCTCCGGACAACAGTTGCAACATCTCCGGACAATGGTTGCAACATCTCCGGACAACGGTTGCAACATCCTAGAACAATAGTTGCAACATCCCCGGACAACACTTGCAACATCCTCAGACAACGGTTGCAACATCCTAGGACAACGGTTGCAACATCCTAGAACAACGGTTGCAACATCCCCGAACAACGGTTGCAACATCCTAGGACAACGGTTGCAACATCCCCGGACAACGGTTGCAATATCGCAAATCAAAAAACAAAGCATCTGGAAAAAATACGTTGAAAAAAGTTGCAGCATCATCGTGAACAGTATGCAATATTTTTTTCCTACATATGCAATATTTTTTTCTACAAAAGCATACATTTTTTTTCTACAGATGCAACACTTGCAATATCTCCGGACAACGGTTGCAACATCCTAGGACAACGGTTGCAACATCCCCGGACAACGGTTGCAACATCCTAGGAAAATAGTTACAACATCCCCGGACAATGGTTGCAACATCCCCAGAGAACGGTTGCAACATCACAAATCAAAAAATAAAGCATCTAAAAAAACACGTTGGAAAAAATTGCAACATCACCGTGAATAGTATATAACATTTTTTTTCTACAGCTGCAACATTTTTTTTCTATAGATGCAACATTGTTTTCAACAGACTGTAACATTGTTTTCAACGGGCCACAACATCAATTCGCCTGTGCGCCATCCATCAATCGTCATCCAGAGGCCGAAGCTTTGCTTGTGCGTGATCTCATTGCGCACGGCTGTGCATGAGGCCATAGTTTTTGGCGTCGTGGTTCGTGCATAAGTTTTGGTTGATAAGCCATCCATCCACTTTCCTTTGGACATCAGTAGGAGGCGAACAAACGCACAGGGTGGTGCGGCAACCAGCACGTACACACACGCAGGAGGTAGGTACATACGATCCAGAAGACGAAGCAAAATAAGCGTCCGATAGATTGGATGTGGATCGGACGTATGCGTCTTATCATTGTCCGTCTTTTTATAGTAGTGAATGTTGCTGACCTTAGAAGTACTTCAATGTAACACAGTAAATATCCTTCAGAAGAAGGACCTTCAGTTCTGATTTCTCAGCCACCAAAGAAAATGTGACAACAAGATTTACTAACACAAGTACATTGAAGATCACAATGGAATTTTGGAGCCACAATCGACCATCACTCTCCAAGGTAATTGAAGCTTCACAAGCACATACTTACATTAAGAAGAAATTTGCACATCCTCCTCATTTCACAATTCCCCCACCTTTAATGCTACCATTCATTAGGTACAGAGACGACATGATTCACCTATAAGCAAGTAAAATAAGGAAATCCCATCCTCTGCTTGTGTTTTTCTACATTCAACTCCTGGACTCCAATTGTAAAAATCCAGCAAATGCTAAAGGAAAAATGACAACGATAAAACTCACCATAGGACCCTGAGAGGAAAGCTCCTCGATGACAGTAGGGTGGAATGCGGCGACAGCCATTGAGAGGTCAATGGGGAGGATGAGAGCGAGGCAAACTTCTGCGTGGGCTTCGTCGGCACGGCACTCAGCAGGAGCGCAGGGGTCGGCGAGCACCTCAGGATGGAACAATAAGCGACAGGTAGTCCTGACCGTGGGAGGACAGGAAGAGGGTGAGTCTAGTCGAGGAGCATATCAAACTGAATGAGGTAGAGGCGGGAGGGTGTAATGCAGGAGGTAGAGGCGAAGGATGTGGCAGCCGTGGTCGTTGTGAGGGGACGAGGCGGCGGCAGCGGCTCTGTATCGGGAGACATGGGGATAGATAGGACAGGCCGTCAGGTTTTGGATAACTACCTCCACGTAAATCAGATTGATTTGCAATCTTTTTAAAACATAATTTTTTTGAAGGCATCCTTCTAGGAAATTCTAAAATTTCCAGCGGGAAGCATCTGGAGTAGTATTTAGTTGTGACAAGACGGTTCAGTGAACCGTATCTTTGGCTGACTCTACATTTAGTGCTAACGAAGAATCACATGAACAAATAAGACGGTTTAATGGGCCGTCTCTTTGATACAGTCTCTAGCAGCTTATTTTGTTGTCACCTATATGAGCCTGACTATTGGTCGTATTTCATGAGATGTGGGTGATCTGTAAGAAACTCATGAAGAGACATAGGAGCATGACCTATATACTCCACCCAAGGAGTAGCCTATCGGCGGCAAAGTATCAGCAAAGACCTTAGGTGAAACTTGTCTGCATAAAACTGTCAATTCAAGGCTTAGTAGTCCATTGTGTAGTTGTGAGCGAGTGTAGCTTGAGGTTCTAGGTGGATGTTCAATCTTAACCGGTCTCCACCAAAAACTGGTATATCAACAACACTTCAGAATTATGGGCAAATACTGGTATATGAACAACACTTCAGAATTATGGGCAAATACTGGTATATGAACAACACTTCAGAATTATGGGCTAATACTGGTATATGAACAACACTTTAGAATTATGGGCAAATACTGGTATATCAACAACACTTTAGAATTATGGGTAAATTCATTGTGCTTTTGGGATCTGGTATACGATTGTTGGAGTTTTTGGCTTGGTCCATTTAATATTCTAATTAAATCCTAGAAAAATCCCAAAGGCTCACTCATGCATGATAGAAGGTGGAAAGTTTAGTACCATATTGCTAGTCTATGTGGGAGGAGACCAATATATAAGGTGGAGTTGGTCTTACCTAGTTGAAGCAAACAAAAGAAGAACACACGCTTGCTCGCTCGCCTCACCACACCACGCCATCGTGCGATGTGCGCGTGAATGGTCCAGCGATTTCATGTCCGGTTGACTGTGGAGCTGTAGCTTCTTTTTGTACCTCAAAACTATGCATACGAATTAGAAACTGAAAACTGAATACATTGTTTTAATGTGGCTTTTATGGCGTGCTTTAACTGTGTTTAAAACAGAGTAATGAGGGCAATTCCTTTTTCTTGCTGCTGGTTCTATATGAGGGAGATGACTCTTCTCTCATAACAAAAAAAGAGAGAGATCAGTATCCAGAATAGAGAGCCCTGTTCCTCTGTGCCGTGCAATGTCGGCTACTCCATCCCTTCTTCGGCGTGCACCGACGTGGGGAGAGACGTCCCTTGTGATCCTGCATAGGTTGGGACGAATCAGGTTTTTGGGAAGCGTTCGCGCGACTGCTCACGGCTTCCTCCTCCTCCATCATCCTCTGCGCGTCGTCTTCTTCGCATCAGACTCTACCGCAACCTTCGTCAGAGCGATTTTCTATAAGTCGCGGTGATATTATTTGATATGGCTATGCCTTGCTTTCTAGATATGTGTCATGTGATGATGTTGATGTCTACTTTTGTTAGTAGCATTCTTGTTCTAAGCTTTGCCTTGTTAGCGCGTATATATGAGATAGATATATTGAAGTTGATGATCATGTTACTATTTATAGTCCTAAATATAAGTAGTGTATATGCTACTGTTGATACAATTATTGTTTTTGGAGTTATAATAATAAAAAAGTGCGCATATACTTAACAGTAACCGTATGGCTAATCAACCCTAAAGGATAGGGATATTAGCTATACATGGAGATTGTACAGTGCCATGCAAGGAAATACCGAGATATGCGTTAACAGGCGAGAACAGTAGCGACGCCGCCGACTTCCTCTCGTGACGAGGGAGCGCAGGGGCGGCTTGTCTGAGAACAGGGGAGAGGAGGAAGAAGAATCAAGTGTTTGCTGCAAGATTCGCGTTCACCATGTGTCTCCATTTCAGGGATGGTGCCATATAATATAGCATAGCACCAGTGCCGTATATTTTTTCGGTCATGACGTCCGCAAATTGTTGGCTTGATGGAACGTAAACTACAAGGAATTCACCAAAGGTGACCTTCTTGCGTACGAATTGAACATCAAGCTCAATGTTCTGCTCATTGTGTTTGGTTTTTCGGTGATGCCCGGGTTCGCAGACATATGTACTACAGAGACGTTATGACAGTATGGTCGCCTTGGCAAGCGGCTGATGCAACTCACGGAGAAGCTGACGATGCTGCATTCAACGACGTCACTGGCAACCGCGCGATATTCTGCTTCCGCACTTGAGTGAGAAACGTGACTTGATCATGATGTTGATCTCCGTGTGTCTGGGCAGCCAGCCCGGTTGGCATCAGAATACACGACTAGATCCATGGAGGACGAGGCATTGAGCTGTAAACCATAGGTGCGCCTATCGACGGAACGGCAGCTGCCCCGACTAGTCTCCAACGATTTGGGGAAACAACCTTACCTTTTTTTATCCAAACAGTTCTATTCCTTGGCTTCGTGTTGGGTTCATGCCAATTTTCAGCCATTCAATCGGCTTCTCTGTTTCAGTTGAATAAAGTGCAATCTTACTTACTCCAATTTCTTGCATATTACTATCATTTATCATTACAAGTTAAACAGCTCAGAATTCAGATAGACTTTATGCACTGATTAGCTTGCCGTGGTCTCGTGCCTGTGTGTACTGCGCAGCTCGCGAAGCTGTGTAAGGGCGTGGTGGGCACGGACACGAGCGCACAGCAGCTCTCCTACGCGCCGTGCTTCCCCAACGTGAGGAGGTGAGGACGGTGAGGTACCCCATCTTCCTTAGGATCGGCAAGGTGGAGTCAGAATCCGATGCATGAACAGGTGAAGAAAATGACACTTTGGACGTAACCAGGGTTTTCGATTTCGTTTGAGGAAAAATTTCGGGGCTAAGCGAAATGGCCGAAATTACCGAAAATTCGGTAATTTCGAATTCAATTCGGGCAAATGGCCGAAATTGGCATTCAAATTTGACTGAATTTCATAAAAAATTTGATGAATTTTGACCAAAATTTGAATGCTGTTTGAATTTGGTTTGAATTCATGTGCAACCGATTTTTTTTTATTGAAAGGGCAAAATTTCCAGCTCCAGCGAAATGTACGAAATTTCGTCGAAATTTGGAACCCTAGACGTAACGAGGGTACGGATGGCACTTCGTTGGTGCTAGCGAGGCTGACAGGAAAATTAATTTTGCTGAAATTTCGGTGATTTCGCTCCCTCCGAAATTTTTACAATTTGTTGAAAAAAATCAAAAATATTTGAATTTGGACAAATTACATCCTAAAATTGATTTTTTGAGAAAATTTCGTCTAGTTTGAAAACCCACCGAAATTTTGAATCGAAATTTCGTTCGTTTCGTTCCCCTCCGATTTTTTTTTTCAAAACAAAATGGTTTTCTTGGGCTCTCTAGATCTCCACACCTCCCTAAGCATCTTCCTTGTCTTCCCCAATAGCGCTGCTTTTCCTAGCATTCAATACCATTCGACGGAGGTGATGGGCGGCTGGGCGCACAACTAAGGGGATGTTTGGGGCGGCTTTAGCTTCGGCTTTTTACTCAGAAAAGCCAAAAGCCGTCCCAAACAGGTGGTTTTCTCCAACCGTTTTTCCCAAAGCCAAAAGTCGTTTACAACATGCGGAAACCGAAAACCGCCCGAGTGCAGCTTCCCACGGCTTTGATGGGTTTGCCTTTCGAGATTGCCACAAGAGTTAGGGGTTGTTCACCCACCATTGCCACTCAACAAAACCGCCCACCCCACCCCTCTCGAACCCTAACCCTAGTCACAAGACCTCTCCGCCGCTTCACTCGCCTCCTCCTCTTGCACCTGCCACTGTCTCTCTCCCGCGTCGTCGACCCGCCCGTGCCTCTTCCCTCCTCCTCCCTCCTTCTCCTGCCATTGTTGCCCCTTCCCCCCCCTTCTCCTCCCGTGTCGGTGCCCTCCTCCCCCGCTGCCGCCCTCCTCCTCCCTCCACCTCCTCCTCCCCTACCGCCATCCTCCTCCCCCGCTGGTGTCGCTGTCCTACTCCCGACGCCGCGCTGGCTTCATTTTTTGTAATAGTTCATTTTCCTTTTTTTTTCTGACATAGATGAATTATTTATGTAATCATTGCATTGATAAGTTGTGTAATCATGGAATTAGATCTATTGTCGTCAATTGCCGTCAATTGTGTTAATTACGTTAAGATTTACTTTATGCAAATTGTCGTTAATTGCCATCAATTACCATTAATATTTACTTGTGTGCAAATTGTCATCAATTGTGTTAATTGTCGTCAATTGCGTTAATTATCGTTAAGATTTACTTCGTGCAAATTATCGTTAATTGTCGTTAAGATTTACTTGTGTGCGAATTGTCGTTAATTATCGGTAGTTATCATTAATTATCGTCAATTGTTAGTTGTTGTTAATTATCGTCAATTGTCGTTAAACAACATCAAACAAGCCATCATTTTTCTTAGGAGCATTTCAGACATTTTCCAACTCAGAAGCTCTAGCCAGCCTATCTAAAAGTTTGTAACAACCCAAAAATTCATAAATGCAAAAATAGGGGATTTTTAAAACTCTTTATGTGATAACTAGGGTCGTTCTTCTTGGTTGCATTTTCAAGACTTATTTGGATCGCATCATATTTTCTTGTCGGCATGGGTGGTATACGAATCAGAAAATTACCAAAGGAAAATACCAGAACTAGGTACCACTCTAAAATGCCCTGGTTACTATTCCTATTCTCCCTAGTATGTTTCTTTTTCCTCATTTCATGTTCCTCCGACTGGCTGCTGTTCGAATTCGGTGCAGCCAAGCTAACCTCCTTGGCTGTGAACCAGTGGCAACGAGTCTCTTTTTCCCTGTTTGGCGTCAAGACCGCAGGACTCGGGTGCACTGGCGGGAGCTGTCGCTTGGCCATTAATAGTCGTCGCTCAACCCATCAAGTCATCTGCTCTGTGCCACCGACCTAGTTGAAATTACCAACTACTCCCCACTTCCAAGCCATGCCGAATGCATCGCAGGCTCTCGGACATTCTGCCCCCTTACTTATGTGCAACAACCCCGAGCCCCTCATCGCCTTTCTTTACCATACCATTGCTAGCTCTGCCTCCTTCCTCTCTCAGCGAGCGAGAGTTACAGGTTAGGCTTGAGCGCTCATTTCGGCCGAGCGCCACCACATTGCCGCTTTCGCCGTAGACACCCATCGGTAAGGCTCTTTCCTCATTGTGTGTGTCCGCTCACAATCCATGACCCAAGAAGCGTTTTCCCCCATTTGATACTGCTCTTTGTTCACAGGAACAACCCTTGACCTCGCTCTTCCTCCCCTCCGGCCCAAGTTAGCCCTAGTCATCGAATCGGCCCCACTGGTAAGGAATAGTCTAGGTTACCCCTCCAGGATCATCTACCGACTTCCGTGGAGCTACCCCAAGAGTTGAAGACTCCTCTCCTTCCTCAGGCTGTCACAGTCACTGGGAGCTTCTCTTGACGTCGATGTCTGCAGTTGCCAAACCAGCTCCGGCTAGCTCGTCCCCTCCGCGTCATACCGGTAAGTTCCTAGTGGCCACCAAGTGCTTATGCCCACTCCTTCAACTACGTACAACCAAACCTTCTACGACCACGTAGTCGAAACTCCTTCGACTACGTGTAGCCGAACCCTCTACGACCACGTAGTCGAAACTCCTTCGACTACGCACACCCGAACCCTCTACGGTCACGTAGTCGAAACTCCTTTAACTACGCCCAGCCGAACCTTCTATGACCACGTAGCTGAAACTCCTTCAACTACGCCCAGTCAAACCTTATACGACCACGTAGCCAAAACTCCTTCGACTACGCCCAGCTGAACCTTCTACGACCACGTAGTCAAAACTCCTTCGACTACGCACAGCCGAACCTTCTACGATCACGTAGTAGAAACTCCTTCCATTACGCACAGCCGAACCTTCTACGACCATGTAGTTGAAACTCCTTCCACTACGCGCAGCCGAACCTTCTATGGCCATGTAGTCGAAACTCCTTCAACTACACGCAGCTAAACCTTCTACAACCGTGTAGTCGAAACTCCTTTGACTACGCACAACTGGACCTTCTACAACTATGTAGTCGAAACTCCTTCGACTACGCACAGCTGAACCTCTTACAACCATGTAGTCGAAACTCCTTCGATAACGCAGTCGTACCTCTTCTGACTACAGGTAGTCATACCTCCTTCGGCCACATGTAGTTGTACCACCTACAACTACACCCAGTCGTGCCTTCTCTGACTACTCCTTGTGGTACCTCCTTCGACTGCGCATAGTCGAACCTCCTCTGACTACACGTAGTCGAACTTGCTTTGACTACGCATAATCGAGCCTCTTTCGACTACAGGTAGTCAAACCTCTAGATAGTCAAAACCCCTTTCCAACCAGATAGTCGAAGCCTCCTTCCGACCAGGTAGTCTAAACACAGTTTCGACCATTGTGTTTTGATCACTGTGTTTTGCCCACTGTTGAAGAATCTAGACCTACCATTATGTGTTAATGGAGTTTTGGTGATTAATGATAAATCTAATTGTGAGACTAACACTTTCATTGATATACATATTGTGTAGTCTTATTTGGATATAAAGGTAATAATCATGAAGGCATGCATGTGATTAATGACAAATCCAATTCATTGGATAAACAAAAGGAAAATCCAAACAGGTATGCATTCATAATGATGAATCTATTTGTGAGACTAACATTTCTATTTGTTATATCATGTTTAGTCTCGTTTGGATATAAAGATCAAAAGAGGTATGCATTCTACTTTGTATTCATATATCTTGTTGCATTTCTCGGATCCAAAATATATGTTGAACTCCACCAAAAGTCTAACTTGAATATGTGCATATGTTTCCATTACACATTTGTGTATGCACATATTTAGGGGGAGCTCAATATATGTTTTGTGGTTTCATTAGTATTGATCCATATTTCCTTGTCCATATATAATTGGGATCTTTACTTTGAAACATGTCCTTTGAATATATTTAACTTGCATAGTTAATTTATTCATATGAGTATATGAGACTTGTGTAGTTCATATATTCTTGAATGTATTTAACTTGTGTAGTTAATATATTCATATGAGTATATATATAACTTGTGTAGTTCAGTATATACTCATATCCTTGAATATATTTAACTTGTGTAGTTAATATATTCATGTGAGTATATATAACTTGTGTAGTTTATATATGCTCATATTCTTGAATATATATAACTTATGTAGTTAGTATATTCAAGTGTGTATATATGACTTGTGTAGTCTATATACACTTATATGTGAGTATAACATAACTTGTGTAGTTTATGTGTGCTCACATATTCTTGAATATGTTTAACTTATGTAGTTAATCTATTCATAAGAGTGTATAAGACTTGTGTAGTCTATATATACTTATATGTGAGTAGAACATAACTTGTGTAGTTCATGTGTACTCACATATCTTTGAATATGTTTAACTTGTGTAGTTAATATATTCATATGAGTATATGAGACTTATGTAGTTAATATATGCTCATGTATTCTTGAGTTATACGACTTGTGTAGTTCAGTATACACTCATGTTGAGTATATATAACTTATGTAGTACTTATATACTCATACCAAACTCTATTCAATTATTTGCTATTGAAGTGGTTATCATCAATTACCAATGAGGGAAAGATTGTGGTATCTTGTCCCGCCATTATGAGTTAATGGTATGTTGTGGTAATTAATGGTAATCATATTGTGGAACTAACATTTTCCATGAGTTGGATGAATAGGTTATGTTCCAGGTGGTTGATGACTTGGGATGACATCATGTGTTGATAGTCATCAAGTCAAGAAGAGATGATCATGTGTTGATCATCAAGTCAAGTGAAGACCCATCATGAGTTGATGGATGTCAAGTGAAGAGTGCATCATGTGTTGATGCATATCAAGACTCGGGATGGAAGATGTCATCATGTGTTGATGAGCATCAAGTCAAGATCCCGAAGTAAAGCTTCATCATGTGTTGATGAAGGTCAAGTAAGGATGCATCATGAGTTGATGCATATCAAGTCAAGAACCGGAGTTGAAGCAAGGATGTGCGCCATCAAGCTTCAAGTGTTTGCGCAAGGCAAAGGTATGACTAGCTAGGGCTAAGGATGTGTTCCTAGTCTTTTACCGCCTTGGTGTTTTTTGGTAGACCGGATTGCTAGTATAGGTTGCCGTACTATTAAGAGGGGTCTTTGACTAGTAGCTTGAGTTTGTCATGTGTTGATAGCTCATTGTGTTTGCTCTAGCTCACTTTAACATGTTGCCAATATTTGTGAATGTGTTTTACAAATAGTTGTGGCTCATGGTTAATCCTTGTAGCATGTGACTTAAGTTTGCGAATGCGTTTTGCAAATGGTGTAAGTCCATGTACCTTATTCCTTGTGGTGTGATTCTAAAAGTGTGCAAATGTGTTTTGCAACTTGTTGAGAATCTCACTTAAGCCCTTGTGTGCATTGCGCATCAAATTAGCAAATGTGTTTTGCAATTTGAGTTGAAGCGAATGCAATCTGTTTTTCTCAGGAAAATCGGATGAACCGACGTGTAATGTGCGGTACGACCGGGATGCGGTCATACCGGCGATTGTACAGCGGTACGACCGCACCTGCTGAGCATGTGTTGCTCTGGGTGTGGAGCGGTAGTACCGGCGTGTACTGAGCGGTACGACCGTAGGCCGGTCATTCCGATTATTTGTTAGCGGTTCAGTTTTTCCAGAGAAGATGCATTTGTTGCTCATCTTTGTTTTGAGAAACCCTTGGAGCGGTACGACCGCAGGTGTTTGGGCGGTACGACCGCGATGCGGTTCGACCGCTTTCTTGGTGCGGTTGTAAAATTCCAGAACAGTTGTTCGTGGGACTTAGCCGCATTTGGCGCCCTTTGTGGAGCGATGACGACCATGGTGTTTGTGCGGTTGTACTGATTGTTGCGGCACGACCGGGCCTTAGTTGGCGGTCGTTCGATTTGTGACCAACGGCTAGTTTTATAGCCGTTGGAGGAAAGCGACGACCGCCCCATGACGGCGGTGTTCGATTTCCTAACTTTTTCAAACAGACTTTGTCCCAACGGCTAGTTTTTGTGTGTGGGCTATAAATACCCACCTTGGCCGTGTGAGGAGAGTAGCTGGTGCCCCATTGAGTTCCTTTGAGCTAGTGCAAGCCCTCTCACACTCATTTGTGCATGTGTTGCACTTAGAGAGGTTGGAGAGGCAAATCCTATTGCATGTGTTGCATTAGGTTGTGGATTGTGTATCCATAGAGCTTTGGCACTTGATTGGTTCAAGTGAAAGTTGGAGTCTTGTTACTCTTGGTGTTTGCCGACACCTAGACAGGCGTGGAGTTGTCGTGGTCCTGATCTTCTCAAGTGAAGCTTGTGAGAAGGCCCGGTGTTTGTGAGTGGTGTGGTGCTCGCCATCTCCGGAGAGGAGGAAGGAGCAACCCTAGTGGAGCGAGGTGTTGGTTCATTTTGGAACCGGTCCAAGTGGTTGGACTTACCTTGGAGGAAGGCTTAATTGTGGAGCCGCCCAATTGGTTTGGGTTTCCCTCAACGTGGATTAGGGAGACCGCAAGTCTCCGATCACCACGGTAAAACATCGCCGTGTCAATTGTGGTTTGATCTCTTGTGTCTCACTATTACATTTATATTCATTGTGTATGAATATTTGCTTTACATTGTGCAATTTATATACCTTGTAGTAAATTGCTTATTCATTGTATGATTGCAATAGTTCATTGTGCTATTCACCATTGCTAGAATTGAATTGCTCAAGTCATATGTTTAATTACTATATTCTTCAATAGACTTGTATTGTTGGTGCACTTAGGTGAACCTAGTTGATTTAGGCTTTAATTGTGCAAAACCGTATTTATATTAGCTTCTGCATTAGAAATCGGTTTTAGCCAAAGAAGTTTTTAAAACGCCTATTCACCCCCCCCTCTAGTCGGCCTCCTCGATCTTACAACTGTGTTTCGACCACACAGTTTCGACCATTGTGTTTCGATCACTATGTTTCGACCACACAGTTTCGACCATTGTGTTTCAACCACTGAGTTCGACCACTTAGTCTCGACCACCGAGTGTCGACCACTGACTTTTGACCACTCAGTTTCGATCACTGATTCTCAGCCACTGAGTTGTGACCACTAAGTCTTTGACCACACTGGTCTATGGCTTCGACCAGATTATTTCGACCATACTAGTCTACGTTTTCGACCACACTGGTCTAATACTTTTGGTCTAAGACTTTGCAATCTTTGGAGTTCATTTGGATGCTTGATTGCAAATTGAGTTCCTTTGTGTTTATTTGATTGCTGGCTATTCTTGCGTATATAGAAGCCGAAGTGACCGAAGATACTCCGGTTGATCCAGAACAAGATCAGCAGAACCTCGACCAAGGTGAGTCAAAACTTTGATCATATTGCACCCAGTCTTTGCAATTATATTGCTTTAAATTATGAAATTGCTTGCTATGTTTTATGCAACTATATTGGTCTAGCTCCTAGTTAATGCTTTAACAATAATTGTGTAAAGACCTCCAATCCTTGAACTTGGACATTATCATTTGTCACCCTAGAATTAATGTGTTACATACTAGTTAATAAGTTTGTATCTAAGAGTCATACTTAGCCTTGCTTAGATACCTGGTCGTGCGGGCATTAAATTGCCCGACAACAATATTTGCAAACATGAAAACTGGATTTGGGCAGTCGAGGTTGGTGTCTGGCTGGTATGTTGGACTAAAGATTATTTTAAAAACAAAGGAAAACCTGAAAAACAGATTTCGACATGGACGGCTGGAAAGAGTGGCTGGTGCTGGTGATGCATGACGGTGGGGTATGTGGATGTACCGCTCAAGTCAATTAAGGACCGAATCTAGTAATGACCTCTCATGTAAAACAATGTAACCACAAGTCGGTAACACCTATGACCTGGCTAACTAATTTGCTTCGCCTCAGCGTTACTTCATCATCCCGCGGAAGTGGCGTGGTTATAGTCATAGGAAAACCACCTGGAGGGTGGCGTGGCTATAAGGCACAGGAAAACCACTACAGCGCAAGAGGGGGCCTCCGGGGTTATCACCTTCGGCAGTGAAACCTTAGCAGGTGGGGTCGCGTTGAGGTGGGGGTATTGTAAAGGCCTTGTGATAGTCAACATTAGCCACGCACCTACAGAAGTGTGTCAGTGCAGTATAAGTTGATTTATCTCTTATGGGTAAAGTGTACAAACTCTGTAGAGTAAGAAAACTATCTAGATAGCTGTGCTCACGGTCAAGAGCAGTGCTGAGAACTTGCTTGATATAGCTTTCCTTTTCATAAAACCATTTCTGTGTGTGTGTGTGAAATAAAAAGGATGGGTTGGAGCCCAGCAGCTGGAAATGTTGGGTTGGAGCCCTGAGAGTTGAGAAAGTCTGGTCGGGGACCAGTGGTAAATATGAGATAGCCTGAGCATTGGGTGGTTGTAGCCACTCAATGGTATAGGAGATGGGATCTTCACTAGTATTTTACAACAAAACTCTGTTTCTCAAAACTTGTGCTAGTAAAATGCTAAGTTTCAGGATTTTCTACTACTTAATCTAATTCAAACATAGTATTGTGCAAACAAAAGAACTCTGAACTTCCCTTGGCTAGCCTCGCATCTATAATAAACTGCATTGTGTGTTGGCTCGCGATTACGGTTGTGTACTCAGGCTCGTCCAATATAATCTTTCAGACCCACTTGATCAAGACCCCTACGACTACTACTCAAAGGCTGGACCTGATGGTGGGGAAGATGGTGAAGCTTAGGCCGGGACCCCCAGACGCTTGCCTGTGGGCAGAGTGAATGGATCCACTACGACTTGTTCTGTTTCCGCACTCATCCTTGATTCTGTACTATGACTTTTGTAGAATTGTTGCCTTCGCGGCCCTTTTGTAAAGCGGTTGGCCGCACGGCCTATCATGTAACATATTATGGGCTAGCACTTATTCTGCACAACCTTTATTCATACCGAAAAGTCTTTATTCACCGAGCAATGTTACTACCGAGTGTTGGTTACGCCCCGGGCTGCTCGGACCTACCTCCTTGACGCCGCATGCTGGCACTTGGTCGTGAACTTTGCGTCCTATATATATATATATATATATATATATATATATATATATATATATATATATATATATATATATATATATATATATATATATATATATATATATATATATATATATATATGTGTGTGTGTGTATTTTATCCAGCCTTCTCTTTTCGTGCTTGCCTATCTACTCCTTACTCTCAATTTTCTTTGAACTCGTTTTTGTTCTAAACGATCTCTCGATTTTTGTCAGTTGGCTTTGAACATGCTGTTTTATAAGTAGCATCTCGTGGTATTGTGTACTGCTCTCTAAAGAGTTCTCGTTAACATATGCCTCTAAGGAGAGCAGCCGCGGATCGTGGTCATGCTCGTGGCCAGCGCCA
Source organism: Phyllostachys edulis (assembly GCA_036346405.1). NCBI lineage: Eukaryota > Viridiplantae > Streptophyta > Magnoliopsida > Poales > Poaceae > Phyllostachys > Phyllostachys edulis. The sequence goes on from CM070545.1 coordinate 109,653,463, forward strand.
CCGCCACCACCTCCTAGGCATCCCACGCTGGCCCAAGTAGTGGCTCAACAAACCCAGTTGCTGCAAGGCATAGCAACTGGTCAGCAAGCTGGGGCGGCTAGCCATGGGTCTAGGCTTGGTAAATTTATACGCACCAAGCCTCTTGTCTTCTCAAGTGCAAATGAGCCGCTTGAAGCTGAAGATTGACTTCACACTATTGAGAAGAAGCTGACCCTAGCTTGGTGTCACGAGGAAGACAAGGTGGTGTATGCAACACACCAACTCGCAGGATCCGTCGCCGATTGGTGGGATAACTATTTAGCGGCCAGGGTCGAGGAAGAACCTGAAACAGCAGCTGTGGGAGTTGAAGCACAGGTTGCAGCAAAAGTAGCCACGCCAGAAGTGGGATGGGCTGAGTTTAAAGAAGCCTTTAGAAGAAACTATATTCCCTCCAGTGTCATGTACATGAAGCGAAATGAGTTCAAAGCCTTGAAGCAAGGCAACTTCTCAGTGGCTGTGTACCTCACTCGATTCAATCAGCTAGCTCGCTATGCGCAGGGTGACGTAGCAGATGAAGAAGAGAAGATCGACCATTTCATGGAAGGGCTACGTGATGGACTACGAGTACAATTGATAGTACACGACTTCCCAAGCTTTCAACATCTGATCAACAAAGCATTACTCCTCGAAAGTGAACGCAAGATCTTTGATACCAGCTGCAAGAGAAAGATGGGAACCTCAAGTGGTCCAAGCCCTAGCTTTCGGCCCTTTCAGACTGCCCCTTCAAGCAGAGGCAGCACCTTTGTCACTCCTTCCCGAGCTTCTCCCCTAGTAAACCAGCAAAGTGGCGTCCCATACGCCACCCCAGCCCGGCCAAGTCAACCTCAATAGGCTGGTATTCCATCTACTGGCATGGTGTGCTTCCACTGCCATAGGACCGGGCACTTTGCCCGCAACTGCCCCCAAAAGGCAGTGACTCCTGTCAAATGTAACATTGGGGGCACCCCGGCACGAGTGCCGTCCACCCCCGGGACAGCGGCAAGAGGGAGGCCCCTGACTTCATCAGCACAGAGGACTGTATCGATCCAGGGGCAAGGCCGGGTGAATCATATCACTGCAGAGGAAGCACAGGAGGCACCAGGAGTACAGATGGGTACGTTCTTAGTTAACTCCTCGCTAGCTTGTGTTCTCTTTGATTCTGGAGCATCTCATTCTTTCATCTCAAGCAAATTTGTGGGTCGTTGGCAGTTGCCAACTTTTGTTCTCAAGAGACCTTTAGAGCTTAGCTCACCTAGGGGATTATTAAGGGCCAAATCAGTAAGCCCTGGGGTGCAAATACTGTTTGAGGGAATAGTATTTTCAGCAGACTTGATGGTATTACCAGCACAGACTTTAGATGTTATCCTAGGGATGGATTGGCTGGCCAAGTATCAAGGGGTAATAGACTGCGCCAACCGAACAGTAGTCCTTACCATATGTCCTGGGCTGGTAGTTGAAGTCAAGATGGACACACCTTTCCAATAGAAGAGGGCAATCTGCTATGCTATAGGCATCCCTCTTGAGGGAATGCCAGTGGTTCAGGAATTCCCCGATATCTTTCTGGAAGATTTATCGGGGGGCCACCAGATCGCGATATAGAGTTCATCATAGAAACGATGCCTGTGACAGCACCCATGTCCAAGAGACCTTATAGGATGCTAGTGAATGAACTCGAGGAGCTGAAAAAGAAAATCCGAGAGTTACAAGAGAATCGGTTCATTAGACCGAGCTCTTCGCCATGGGGATCTCCTGTACTGTTCGTGAAGAAGGACGGCAGTATATGGATGTGTGTAGATTATCGGTCCCTAAACGAGGTAACGATCAAAATAAGTATCCATTGCCCAAAATTGATGATCTGTTCGATCAGCTCAAGGGGGCGACAAAATTCTCTAAGATAGATCTGCGTTCAATGTATCACCAGTTGAAGATCAGACTTGAAGATATCCCCAAGATAGCCTTCTCTACTCGATACAGCCTCTACGAGTTCACAGTTATGCCATTAGGACTAACCAATGCCCTGGCCTATTTCATGAATCTGATAACAAGGTATTCATGGAATACCTAGATAGATTCATGGTGGTATTCATTCATGACATCCTCGTCTATTCCAAGGATGCCGAAGAGCACGCACAACACCTGAGGGTGGTGCTAGAAACACTCAGGGAGCATCAGCTGTATGCCAAGTACAATAAGTGTGAGTTCTGGCTATCCGATATTAGCTTCTTAGGTCATGTGATATCTGCAAGCGGAGTAGCCGTGGATCCAGCAAAAGTGGAAGCCATCCTGGAGTGGCAATCACCTACCATGGTGACTGAAGTCTGGAGTTTCCTCGGATTGGTAGGATATTACCGCAAGTTTATTGAGGGATTCTCCAAAATCGCTCGACCTCTCACTCAACTACTGAAGAATGAAAAGACCTCTCGTCTTTAGCTCAGCAGTTCAGCTCTACAGCCGTTCGTCTGTTCAACCCTTTAGCCTAGCCAGAAAGATGCTTTTTAGAAAAGCTATAGCCATGCCAAACACCCCCTGAGCTGAAGCTGGACTCACCACTCTCACTTGCCACAGTTGGAGGAGTGAAGACACGAATAGTCAACCATATTCAATGGCGAACAAAAATCTAACAAAAATAAATATAGTCGAATGTTATATAGCAATGTTGTATTTAATGTATTTAGTTACTAAGACTATAGCCAAAGAACACAATATGTGCAAACCAGCTAGGCTTTGTGCATTCGACATCATTGCCTGTATTTTGTTATTTTTCCCCCTTTGATCATGTAGCCAAGTTAACCCACCTTCCATCTATGTTGTCAGCTCGAACAAAACAATTCAACACAAGATATATATTTACATGAGTATTAGGGTTGTTTCGATATTTATTTTGGATTGTCTTACACCTGGTTAGAAATTTATGGGATCTTAGTTGAATTTTGGGATTGGTAGATATCTAGATTGACACGCCTTAGATCTCTCTCGCTCTCCCATCTACATCATACCCTACTCTTCCCCTCTCCTTAACCCTAAAATTGTGATTCGTCCCGCCTACATGGCGCTTCGCTGGTGTTGGCAAAGTCCACGTGGCCTCCATCACCTCCCCCATGCATCCTTCTCGTCTTTCCCTGCACCATCGCCCCCCTACGCATCTTGTGCCATTCATTGGAGCCGATGCCGCATCACGCTTGCCGGAGCTGAAAGGGAAGTAGAGGAGTAGAAGTCTTTAAGGGCATGTACAATACGAGATGCTTATATGAGTGTTTAAAGAAAGATAATATAGTCATGTCATCAATAACCTATGTAAAAGTCATTTCTTCCAATGCAAGCATATCTTTTGTAAGTGTTTAGATGATTGTATTATCTATTAATTAAACATCGATGCTATAAAATAAACACCTTATCTGTCCTACATGACAAGAAAAATCAGTCTTTCTTTGCTAAGCATCTCTCTAAACACCTGCATTGTACATGCTCTAAGCATATCCAACAGTAACAAATTTGATTGAAATTGTAATTTTTTTAATTGATTGTTATAAAACAAATCCATATCTAGTATGTCGCATGGTTATTAGTGATGTAGCCAAAAACATGATGTGCAGAGAGCAACCAACTTAAACATGTGCATTGGATGACATCCTTAATTAGATGATGCAGCCAACTCACCTTCCAGCTGTCCTGTCTGCTCGAACACGTAACTTGATAGGAGACATTTACAAGAATATTAGTTCCATTTGAAAGTAAAAAAAAATTCATAGAATATTACTAGGAGTAGTACACAAGATTACTCACACTCCTGCGCGGTGGGCCCGGATGCCCGGCCGTATCTATCAACGCCGTAAACCCACCCGAGTTAGGAGCAGGAGTGCAGGACAGACTCCTCGCCGTCCGATCCAGATCCAACGCTCACCGCCTGCCCTCTCTCCCAGCGCCGACCAAACTAACTTCCCCGGCACAAACCCATAAAAACACGGGCGCCTCCTCCCCCCACGGCCAATCGCGCCGATCTGGTCAAGTGCTCGGCATTGCGACTCTCTCCACTCGCCTCGATCCCCAATGGCTCTCGACGCCACCACCACCGCGGCTTCCGAGGCCCTGCGGCCGCTCCTCTGCGGCGGCGGCGCCGCGGCGGAGGCGGAGGAGCTGGACGCCAGGTACGCTCCCTACGCGCGCCGGGACGCTTACGGGCCGATGGGCCGCGGGGCGCTACCAACGGCGCGGGTGGCGCTTGCGGCCGCGCTCCTCCTCCCGCTCCGGCTCGTCGCGGGAGTGCTCTTGCTCGTGGCCTACTACCTCGTGTGCCGCGTGTGCACGCTCTTCGCGGACGGAGTGGAAGAGGGGCGGCCCCGGCTCCAGGGGTGGAGGAGGGAGGCCGTGGTGCGGTCCGGCCGCGCGCTCGCGCGGGCAATGCTGTTCGTCTTCGGCTTCTACTGGATCCGCGTGTCCGACCGAAGCCTCCCTAATGCTGAGGTCAGTATGCCACCTTCCGCTTCCAGCATGTGATTTATGTGGTCAATGTGGCTTGCTTTTCGAACTTTCGATACGTACTTGCTTAGTGATGGTGTCACATGTATGTGGTGTTTGTTCAATGGTGGAACAAGGCACTGGATTGGAACAGGGAGATAGCTGCATCTATGATGCCATGGTAAGAGTCCGGGAAAACAGTTGTTTTTGTGGTAACCGTGGTGAATTGCAGAATGTGTAGCAATTGAGTTAGATGGGTACTTTGGTACTGACTCTTGAGGTGCCAGTGTGCCACTAATTTGGCAATGCATATACAGCAGCATCACTGCATCACTGATGCTGGGCATGAGAGCTTTGCTGTACCAACGCAGTCACGGGGCTCATGGGCAGTTGGTGACCGATTTCGGGTTTCTTTTTTGTCAGAGCATGTAGAATTGCGGGCTATGCACTGAGAGGCATTAGGACTACGCTTTAAATTGCCAAAAAAAAAGGCTCCTTCGGTAAACCCAGTGCTTTGACAATTGTGCCCTAGTGGTCGAGTGCCATTAATTGGCTTAAAGACGCATGCTCATAGACTCATAGGCAAAGTGGAAATTTATAGCTTTGTTAAAAAAACTGAATGGTCTTGCAGTTTGTAACAGTGTAGATCGACCGAGGTCATGGGGGTGAAAGTTGGATTAAGTTATGTTCCCTTGCTTTGTGAGCAGCTATCAAAGTGTTGGAGCAAAGCTTTATCATCAATATGCAATTAGCCAAACAAGTTTTCAGTATGGAACCTAAAGTAAATGGCTGCAATGTGTCTTGATTTTGTTTTGGATTCGTCAGGGATACAGAACGTGGAAGCTTAATTGTATCATTCTTTAAAATGTTGCAATTACTGGCAATAGATATCTCTTGTCCTTTCAAGCACCTCTTGGATGGTATGTTAGTCCTATTGGACAAAATTTTGTAGGAGCCGAAAAGGCAATGGTTTCCTGTGATCTTTTTTATGTAGTGCCTTGTAAAAGTATTGCATATCACCGCTCTTGTGTCCATATTGCTGAACTTCTACAATTTTGTTCCCTGGTTCCCCTATCATGATGGTATAATGTTTTGTTCAGGATGCACATCAAGATCAGTCTGAAGAATTGGAAAGACCAGGGGCGATTGTATCTAATCACGTGTCATATGTGGATATTCTTTATCACATGTCTGCTTCTTTTCCAAGCTTTGTTGCTAAGGTGCCAAATACACTGTTATTCATGTCCATACAGTTAGTTGAAATTTTATGAATTAACGTGTTCTTAGTTCTAAATGCCTTGTTCATGCTTAAATTTATTCTTATTGTAGAAGTCGGTGTCCAAGTTGCCCTTGGTTGGTCTCATAAGGTAACTTTTCTTGCTCTTTCTAAACAGTGTCTTATTCAGACAATATTTGAGAAAATGGTCTTAATTATTATCATTTATTTGAAATATGCCGGGTGTTCAACCTTTTCCATTTATGTTGATCTTGCATAAAATAGATCAAAGTTTTGTTTTGTAATGCAGCAAATGCCTCGGATGCATTTTTGTTCAACGAGAATCCAAAGCTTCAGATTCTAATGGTGTCTCAGGTATATATTGGCATACAATCCTTGAAGTCATTAATCATTGTACTTATCTTACTCTTCACTTGCCAAACAAACTCGATCGTTGTCAGCATTCTTGAAATATATGATTAGTACTGAATGATTATTTTTACTACTGCTTCAAATATTGTATGGATATTCATCACAGTAGTTGATTAGCACCATAATCTGTTAAGTAGGCAGGTTATCCAATTTTGTTTTATAATCAGGAAGATTCTTCTCAACATGGAAACTTTTTTTAGAGCCAGGATTCAACATGGAAACTTGCAATATCCTATAGTTACTCATCACTGTATACCGAACTGTCTATACTATGTAGGTGCTGTAACTGAAAGAGTCCAAGAGGTTTGTCATGATAAGAATTCCCCAATGATGTTGCTATTTCCTGGTTAGTTTACAATCATTTGTTTTCAGTTTCTTTCTAACATTTTTTATGTACAGTGGTTGCCCATTCTCTATATCATTAGCACTATTTTTTGAAAGGCACTGTTTCCCATCTGCTGAATCATTAGTCATCCTTTATTACATAATCATCCTTTGTGTTGTCTTATGACACTGTCGCTAAGCTTGCAGTTACTATCTGAGTACTGTGATCAAATTATGCTGGGTTGGGAGTGACATTGAGCCATTTTGAGCTATAAGTTTCTGCTCAAATTTTATACCATGTTCCACTGCCTCTGTACAAACATTTCCATTACTTCGATGAGATGTACCTTTCAGTTTCCAACCTCAATTTTCAAGTTTGTGCTCCAGCCTGATGCTAGTTTTTATATATTACCCAAAACAAAACAAAAAAAAGGAATCTTTCATGCTCTAGTCCAAACATACAAATGATATGTGTTAATAAATTTTTCATTCTTGTTTTATCTTATCTTTTTCTCTTACTTTCATTTATAGCTCTTCAAAATCTTGCTTTTCCTCTGTTTATAGTCTTGTTCTTTTTTCTTTCAGAGGGTACTACTACAAATGGGGATTACCTTCTTCCATTTAAGACAGGAGCCTTTCTTGCAAGAGCACCAGTGCAGCCAGTCATTTTGAGATATCCTTACAGGAGATTTAGTCCAGCCTGGGACTCCATGGATGGGGTAAGTATCAATTACAGGTTTATGCTTGCTTGAAATGGCAATATAGGAACCTACAAGTAATCACAGGAATGCACGAGCAATATGTTGGAACCTTGTATGTAGAATTTGTTCTGTTTCCAGACTCCAGAGTAGCATTTTGTTCCATGTAGTGATATCTACCATTTACTTAGGTTTTATTAGGGGATGAACTTAGGAGTTTTGCCATAATTTTTTTGCTCAATACTATTGTCCATGTCTATTGAGTTAATATAATATTGAACCTCCCTGTTCAATAAAGTACTTCTTAACCCTCCTTTTCCATGTTTCGCTAAGCATGGTCTCCCATGTTGTTGAAGATTGCTAGGCTGCAGCTTTCTTATTGTAACCATAAAATTTCCCTAGTTCGATAAATTCCAACAGACATGCTATCACATTGATAACATTGACACTCCAGAAAGATATTGCTACTTAATACAGTTCTTGACTACGCAACATCCAAACAATTATCGATGATTACTACATAGTACCTTTCAGAAGTACGTGCCATGTGGACTGGTAAAAGTTTGCTTAGTGTCTGTTTTTTGTGGTGCCTTTTCCATTTATGTCTTCTCAACTAACAACTAATGTAGCCTCTCATCTTGATTAATCGAATTCTGAAACAAATGGCAATTTTCTCTTGTAAAACTTGCAGGCACGTCATGTGTTTTTGCTCCTCTGTCAATTTGTAAATTACATAGAGGTGGTTCGTTTGCCTGTATACTATCCTTCTGAACCAGAAAAGGAGGATCCTAAACTCTATGCCAACAATGTCAGAAAACTGATTGCAACAGAGGTATTCTTCATCTTTCCTAAGCTTCCAAGATGATCATCTGCCTTTTTAAGAAAATAACCCATCATGGTGTATGAATTAATGTGTTCATGATTGCCACCATATAACAAACTTTTCTTTTCTGCAGGGTAATCTAATTCTTTCTAATCTTGGGCTGGCAGACAAGCGTGTGTATCATGCGGCACTGAATGGTACTAGTCCTCGTGCTCTACATCAGAAAGATGATTGAAAGCCGTTGCATCACTCTTTGTACACTGACAGTTGAGGAGATTGTAAGTTTGTAACTATGTATGCCAAATTGCCAACTTTATCTGATCATGTGTTGCATGTTTTCCTTGTTTGAGGAGCATGCTGAATACCCTCCTGATACTACATTGTAGAAAAACCATTAACCATTATAGTTCAATAATTATGTCTGGCATATTTGTCGTGCTTGGGCATTCATAGTTCACTCCCTTTGTAGTACACTTCTTTTTTTATGGGCCTTTCAAGTGCTACTGTTTGCTTCACCAGAACTGAATCATCTACTTGGTCTTCCCTGCAGGATTATTGTGTCAAAGCTAATTTAATTTGGATAAACATGATGTTAGTTTTACGGGTGTGACTAGCGCTCGGACGTAGGTCCGAGCGCTAGCACTGTACGCTCCTCATATGCTCCTCTCTGACACAATCGAAATATATTTTTTTCACTTGTTGCAACATATCAAAAATTCATATACAACATTTCAAAGAAGATGATATCTCAAAAATCTCATGATCAAAGCAAACATCTGTAAAAGTAAGCCAACATATCAAAAATCTCATAATAAAAAAACATATGAAAAAGGACACGTTAAAAGCCCATCTTGCAACATCACGCGTAACAAAAATAAAGAACGTGTAAAACAATTTTTTTTCACTTGATGCAACATTTAAAAAAAAGAGAACGCAACATTTTTTTTACTTGATGGAACATATCAAAAAAAAGGACGCAACATTTTTTTCCATTTGATGCAATATATCAATAAAGAAGATACAACATTTTTTTCACTTGATGCAACATATCAAAAAAAGAGAATGCAACATCAGAAAAAGGACGCAACAAAAATGAAGAATACATGCAACATTTTTTTTCCCAACGGTCACAACATTTTTTTCAATAGTCGCAACATATTAAAGTTCAAAAAGCAACAATCAGACACTTGCAACTAGGGATGGCAACGGGGTCATTCCCCGGCGGGGAGTGGTGGAACATCTCTGTCCCCGAGAGAAGGAAAAATCCCTATTCCCCGTCCCCATCCCCGTCCTTGGGTACTATTCTCCCTCATTCCCCACCTCCATCGGGTTATCGGGGCCCCACCGGGACCCAGACACGAAATTCGGTTGATCCCCAGTTCCCCACTCCAGCAGTAGATGGTGATGTATTTAGCAGCAGCGTATTGAGAAATACATTGATAGACCGATAGTTAAGCATTTGAAATTCCCTAGTTTCCCATCCCCTCTCTTCGTTCCAAGTCTGGCATTGCCATGGCCATCGACGAAGCGCTCATGGAGGTCGGTCGTCCACTGAAGCCGGGACCTTCGACTGCACCCATCTTAACAGGGACGAGCAGCTTCTCGTCGACCTACTACAAGAAGGGCAAGAATGCCAACACGAAATCAAGATTCATACGCAAGTTCAATAAAATGCACTTCAGATCCAAGAGAACAATAGTACGACACAAATGCCAATCCAAGAAAGATAAATTCTAGAAATCCCAATGCAAGAAAGCCAAATACCTGGTTTGGTCGCACCAGCCGCACAAAAACGAGCGATGCACCCATGTCTAGCACGTGGGCGGCGGGTCGCCTGGCGCTGAGGCGAACCCCACGCACTCCGACCTCGTAGAACCACCCTCTGATTCAGTAGCCTCCTTGGTCGCTGTCGAGTACATGGTGATTCCTTGGTCGCTGAGGGGACTGTGAGAAGGAAGGGGAATTGGGGATTTCAGGGGCGGCGGCTGGGAAATAGGAATGGGATGCTTCGGTTGCTAGAGTGCTAGGGTTACAAGATAACTTACAAGTTACGGGAGAGGGGAGTACATGGTGATTCCTTGGTCGCTGTCGAGTACATGGTGATTCCTTGGTCGCTGAGGGGACTGTGAGAACGAAGGGGAATTGGGGATTTCAGGGGCGGCGGCTGGGAAATAGGAATGGGATGCTTCGGTTGCTAGAGTGCTAGGGTTACAAGATAACTTACAAGTTACGGGAGAGGGGAGACGGGAGTCACGACCCATGGGAGGAGGACGTAGTTGGCTAGTGACCCATATGTCATTGGATTATCAGGGACCTATGCGGGTAGCGGGGATAGGGAGTAGGAGAATGGCCCGACCCCTTTTCACTTGACGGGGAATGATATTATCATATTAGCATCCCCATGGGGGAAGAAATAGCCCCAACCCCTACCCCTAATGGGTGAATTCCCCGTCGGGGAACGGGGAATGTGGCCCCATTGCCATCCCTACTTGCAACAATAGATCTCAAGCTACGGTCCGCAAGCGAAGAAAACCTCACATGAACAAGAAAAGAATAGAAAACTTGCAATAATTGTTAGCACAACCACCATGCAAGAGCCGATCGAAACAAAGAACAACAAACCAGGAAGAAGTCGAAAGAAAGAAGCAGATCGAGTTGCTACTCACATGAATAAGAAAAGAACAGAAAATACATAAAGAAAGCAGCCAAAAGCGAGTGGGAGAAGCAGGCTTTGGCCATCATGGCATGCGGCGAGGTAGAGAGAGGGAGCGAGAGAAAGAGATATGGGGAGATGCGATATGCGAGAAAGGGAGAGCAGTGTGTGGGCGTGCTGTGTCATTTGTGGTTGTATGTGTGTATTGCGTATGGGATAAGGAGAGAGAGTAGTATTAGACTATTAGGTGGAGAAGTGCGGAAGGGGAGTGGGAGTGTGTGATACAATCATCCGTATCGGACGCACGGGCCACAACGTTTCCCTAGTTTTACTGATTGTCTTTGTACATTGTGAATCAAAATTTTGTTGCTAACCTTTCTCTTCGAGAGACACTTCGTAAAATTTTGAAGCAAATCAAGTCTGGGCTAGGCTCTAGGAATAGAAGATTTAAGGATTAAGTACATTATTCGTCTCTGAATTCTTGACCTAGTTTAAAGTTCATCCCTGAATTGTAATACCGAATAAAATGTATCCTTCAAGTATCAATACCGTGCAAAAACCGTCATTTATTCCTTTTGAGACTGGTTTCGTGCCATATGGAAAAAAAATATTTCTCCCTGCCACCAGTGTCCACGCTGGCGTTCCCTTCTTGTCCACCTTCTCTCTCCTCTCTAATCTCACTAGCCGAACACATCTTCAGGCTCTTCTTCCTCATTTCTTACCCTTTCCCTTTCTTTCTCCATGGTTTTCTCTCCTTGCGGCTTGCTCCTGCCGAAGCTTCCCCTCACAGTACCTCCTCCCTCTAGCGCCGCTCTTGGCCACCCCACCCACTTTGCTACTCATGGCTCGGCCCCACGCGTCTTGCTTCCACCAGGCCATTGTTCTGCCCTCGGCTTGCCTCTCGCCCCTGGTTCTTGGCGCCACACCGCCGGTTGTGCCGCATGACCCCAGCTCAGCCGCCTCCTCTACCACGCCGGCCTCCTCATGGTCTCGCGACTCATGCGACTTAGCGGTCGTCGCCGCTCACGCCCGTTCGCTCGCTCCCTCGCGCTTAGGTCCGGACCATGAGGTCTTGGCTAACGACGTCGACGGGGTCCAGACGACCAGCACCGCAACAACGGTGGAGACGCCGCCATGATCGAGGCCGCCATGATCTTGTCGGCTCCGCAACGTCGAGGCGAACGGCTGAGGATTCCACGATGCTCTTGGTCCGCCATCGCTGCATCCACCACGCCACTGCCCTCCTCCACATTCACGGTGCTAAAGCTGCGACAATGCTAGGACAATGGTAGCCGGGGCGGGCTCAGCTGCGAGCACAAGGCTCACGATGGCAGCACCGGTGGCACAAGCGATGAGGCAGATGCCCAACCCACGCGTCGCGCAATGCAACAATGCGGTGCACGCCGGGCCCTCGAGGCGCAGTCGGTGGTTCTTGAGGCCAACGAAACTCCGGCGCATGCCCCGAAGCCGATTCGCGGGCCGGAACGGGTTGGGCATTTGGTCGAACAGAGGAAGGCATCGAACGCGCAATCGTAGTGCGGCGACGCCTAGGGAATTAGTGCGAGAAGGTCAGTGATGGGCCCGTACAGTGCCCGCGCGCGGAGCACGTGGCGAAGGGAAAGGTAGAGCTCGGACGCGTGGTGCATGGTGCGTGCTGCGGAGGTAATCCGCGGCGAGGTGGGTTAGCTCCGTGTCGGGCACGTCCCCTAGCACGTGCTCCACCACCACGTCCTCCGGCCAGAGCACGCCGGCCAGGGTGCTCCTATCCTCCTCATCCCCGCTGGCGCCACCGTCCACCTCCACGTGGATCTTGGCCCAGATCTCGTGGTAGGAGCTAGTATGGATGGCGAGCATGTACTCCCAACTGAGGTTGATGGTCGCCGCCGACATGGGGCTGCTCCCCCGCCCCTCCGCGACCACTCCCACGTTCCGCCTCGCACCTCTGGTAGCAGTAGTGCTTCGCATTCACGCTGCTGGCTTTAGTATAGGTATTCAAGCAGCCGCCTCCTCTCCTTCCTCCCCGTCAGCGTCACCGCTGCGCTCCCACGGCGCTCGCCCTGCTGCCGGCCTTGACGACGCATCGGAGCTCCTCGAGCCACCACTCCGCCTCGTCCCTCAACGCTTCCTGGAACTGGACAAGCTGAAGATGACCACCTGCGCACCTTGCAGGGCCTCGCGCCTTGTGCCGCCGTGCTTGATCTTCTCCATGGCCGCCCACACCACCGCCTCAATTTCGTCCTTTTTATCGACTGGACAAGCCACGTGGGTCAAACATTGGTCAAAACCACTCTAAACCGGAAGGGGTACCTTTTACACGGTATTGACAGTTCGAGGACACGTTTTACCCGGTATTGCAATTTAGGGACGAACATTAAACTAGGGCAAGAGTTGAGGGACGAACAATGCACTTAATCCAAGATTTAAAACATGTAGAGGGTAAAGCTGGAAAATTAAAATTTTATTTGATACAGCATATGATTCATGTTGATATGCAGTAATTCTGAGTTACCACACTGTACCCATGTATGGACTGTTCATCAAGTATTTGTCTTGTTCTACTTCTGCTCTAGTCGGATGATCATTTTTAATAATTTTACTTGTTTTATTTACAATTTTTGTTTGATTCACTCGGACATTGTAATATCCCAATTTTATGAGCTTTAAAAATCTTTTAAATAGTTAGTAGGGAGAAAATTCACCATTTGGATTTATTTGAATTTAATTCAAAAGCTTAATATTGGACTTTTAATGCCAAAACAATTTAATATGATTAAAATCAACATGAACAATGGTCAAAACTATTTTATTTGGATTCTATGTGCTTGGATATATTTTCTAGATTTTTCTAGAATTTTTCCAAGCTCATTTGCTAATTTCTATTGCTTATTTGAATTCTCATTATTTTCTTTAAAGGAAAACCTATTTAAATCTCAGAGAATAGTTTTGGGCCAAAACCCACTCCTGTTTTGCCTCAGCCCATCACCGTACGGCCCAAAAACTCATCGCGCCCGCCCCGCTTCCAACTAACATGCGGGCCCCGCATGTCAGTCTCTTCCTCTCTCTTCGCGTGTGCTCAGATCAGTCCGACATGTCCGATCGTGTTTGAACAGTCCAATTAAGTTGGGCTGTTCGAACGGTCCGAACATCACTATTGGTATGGACCGTCCGATCAAGATTGGACGGTCAGATCTGATGGATGGTGCGGACGGTCCGAACGTCACCAATGATTTGGGGCGTCCGGTCAAGGCTGGACGGTCAGATTGTTTAGTCTGAATGTTCGCATTCGCTAACCTTCGTTGCCAGGTGGGCCCGCCATCGTCATCCACCTCTGCTTCATTTCCCTCGCATTCGAGCCTTTGTCCACCGTGGTTGTTCGTCAAGCTTCGTCTGACAAAAGTGAAACTGGCCTGGATTTTGTGCGCGGACTCTTCCATCTAGAAACCTTATCTCTCCCGCACCCGTTTCAGTTGAAATCAAATCCCGATTTCCTTTTTATTCCCGAGTTCTTCACGTATGCGTTTCGGACTCCTTTGAACTCCGTCGCCAATACGCCGCCCTAGCCCTCCCCGAACCCTATAAATAGGACCCTCGGGATCGTCCTGTCGCTCGCACCAAAACCCCTCAAGCCGCTGCACCTCTAGAGCTTGAGCGCCGCCGTAATCCAATCTGTTAGGGTTTTTCGCCGCCGGCTTTCATCTTCGAATTGTGTCGCCATTGGTGTCACCCTACCCCCGTGGACCACGCCACCAGCTTCCTCATCACCGGAGCTTCCTCGCGGACCCCTCCATTGCTCCGGAGTCTCACCGAAGCTGTCGTCCGACAATAACCGAAGTCCTTCCTCCGCTCAACGCTTGCCGCCGGCCGCCACCGTCGTCCTCAGCCACCTGGAGTTGTACCAAGAGGTTTGCAATAGCTCCAGCTTCACACCCGTACCCTCCATCGACGGTGAATCGCCGTTTGTCGTTGCCATCGGGAACCGAGCGCCGCCGCTCTCATCGTCAAGCCACACCAGCGCCACCTCAGCCTCCGCGTGTACGTGGCAGCCATGTGTCGCCGAGTCAGGCGCCACATCGGCAAGACTGCGTGTGCGATTCAGATCAAAACCCGGCCGGTTGGTGAACCGTGTCCACCGTGAACCAAGAGGCCGATGTGTGGGCCCTACACGTCAGAATTTCTTTTTATTTTATCTTATTCCAGAAATTCCATTGCTGATGTCATCATTGCGCAATAATCCGATTTTTTTGTTAAAGATTAATTTAGGATATTCCAATAAATCCTTGTTAGGGTTTCCTTTTAGATTCAAACTTCCAAAGCCCATATCTTTTGCATCCAAACTCCGATTGAGCCCATTCAAATCTCTAAATTCATCTAAATTCAAGATCTATTTATCTGAGATTTTTATTTAATTTTTGGAGTTTGTTTTGCCTCTATTATTTAGTTGTTTTGTTTGTTTGTTTTGTTTGCGAGTAGACGTAGATACTTCGGGAAGATTTGAAAAAGAAGGAGCATCTCAAGAGCAAGATCAATACTTAGACCTATTCCAAGGCAAGTTATACATTTGATCATATTGAACCCAGTTTTTAAAAGTTATTTTGATTCAAGTTATTGCATTTAATTCAAGTATTTATTTAAATGCTTTTGTGTTTAGTTATCAATCCAATTTGTTATATCCACCTTGTCTATTTGTTATGCTATAATCTTTTGTCACCCTAGATTGGTTTATTTAGTTGGTTTTATCGTAGCGCCAATGTGGGTTGGTTAGATATGATTAGTATGCTTAGCCATACCACGAGTCATCATTTCATGTAAGTTGCTATTATAAACTTGACTAAGTGACTATGGAACTACGTGATAAAACTGTGTGTACTATGTGCTATTACTCGTTGATGGCATGTGTTGTACTTAACCAACAGGGTGGGAAAGGATTTGGATGGAGGCAAGTGGTACTATGTATTGTTATGGTGGAGCTGTGTGCATGGGCTTAATAAGTTGTGCGCATAGGTTTTTGTAGTGAAATTGGAAGTCTTGCCTTGGTCAATTAAGGACTTAACTTTATGCGCTATTGAACTGAGCCTTACTGTACGACCACATGCCTGATGGGACGGGCCTAACTTAGTAAGTTATGGATTCTTGATATTGTTACTCAGGTAGTAGGTTAGGTTGTGTTGCATGGGTGAAGGTGTGCTACCAAGTAGTTACATCACGGGGTGGTTCGCCGTGTCCCTGTCCAACGGTGTGTGTCGTACCAATCGCTGTGTATAGTTTGGTATGACGGTTCGTAAACACACTGGGAGTATCAATGCTTGAGATGAAGTTTTCGAAACGTTTTGTTATGATTAGTGCTTGCAACACTAGTTGTATCTTGTGGGTAAAGTGTACAAACTCTACAGAGCGTTAAATCAATATATTCGAATAGCCGCGTCCGCGGTCATAGATATGCTCGGGAATTTCACACGAGGGGTAGATTTTCATAAAAACCTTGGGAAGGGAGCTATGTGATCTATATCATATGGCTATGTGAATAACTTGTTTATGCTATGTGTCTTTGTGAAACCAAACTGTCAAACTATTATTGTTTATTTGCTTTACTTTATGCTTGCAATCTATTATTTGTATTCAAATTGCAAATGTTGTATTTCTGCAAAAGAACCACAGAAGCTATTCCTTTGGAATAAGCCATCACGTATATTTGCATTCTGTGGTATGACTTGCGAGTACGGTTGTGTACTCATGCTTGCTAAATCAAATCAACAGAAGAGGAGGAGTCATCGCCTGCTTTTGAGGAGGAGTTCAACGAAGGTTCTTGATCGTAGGGTCTTGATTCCAGTCGGTTGCCTGTGGTGAATTGATGGGATTCCGCCAAGTTTCGTTTCGTTGCTATTTAATTCTCTGTCAGCCCTGCGTGGCTTAATAAGTGTAAACTCGGCCATAAAGTCAAAACCTTTATTTGTTAATCAAATTACTTGTTTATGTTATTAATCGCCTTGTATGAATCAATATTCATCAATGTTGACACTTTGTGTGCACTAAGCGTGATCTGGACTAGTGCATTATACATAAAGGGTCCGAATTGTATTTTTGGGTTCCGGCGGACATCAAGTGCAATCACAATTTATGGTGTAAGCTTGCAATCGTTTCCGTTTGAGTACCAAATCAATATGAAATAATATATATATATATATATATATATATATATATATATATATATATATATATATATATATATATATATATATATATATATATAGGGTAACGTTGGAGCTTGCGGTAGGTGCTCAGAATTTACTATGGAAGCAGGGTGTGTGTCTGCCGCGTCTGGGAGCGGACAGGCGGCTTTTGCAGAATGGTGTGTGGTAGGTGTCTGTCACGGTAGTATTTTTATAAATTTGTAGGAAAAAAGTGTGCCCAGTTCATCCTAGGACTCGGTATCTGACGATCAGATCCGTCACTACATCAGGCACCGGCTGAAATATAGGTAACGTTGGAGCTTGCAGTAGGTACTCAGTAGTTTACTACGAAAATACAAGTGAACCTCTTGATTTGGCTTGCAAAATTAAAGCTAACGAAACGCTAGCAACCATTAACAAACAGCATGCGGCTAACCGCTACCATTGCAAATGGGCAACATTGTTCGGAAAGAGAACGTATCTAGTGCAGCATCTTCTTTGAAACATAATAGGAATGGCCATGAAAATTTTCAAAAAAATTGGTTAGATAAGTCATGATGCAATCAAGCATCCTGCAAAATTTCAACTGAAAACACGACATGTATTAGGATAAACACAAAAAAAAAAAAGAAAATTTTCAGTAAATAGTGTATTTTTCTTTCTTCTTTTAAAATTTCGGATTTCATTTTCAGCAGGATTTGTCTTTTTTGTTTCTACATGTGTAGATTGAAATTAGATTTGATTTTTTGTAGCATGATAGATTGATTTTATGTCAATATTGTCAACTTTTTATCGGAATTTTTCATAGCCATTTGCATCATGTTTCAAAGAGAATGCATGAGGATGCACCAAGAGTGGATTTCTCGTTCGGAAAAATCAACACCACACATGTACATGCAACCACATATAGTTTTTGACTGATCTAGCCCCTTTTTGAAACGTAATAGCAAACTAGCCTCCGTCCGAAATGAAAAAAAAATGACACCCTACCGTGCTAAATTGCCACGAAAGCCACATGTCGCGCACCCAGATCACAGCAGGATGACAGGCAGGTGCAGCAGAAACGTGTGGATGCCACCTACCGTGGATTGGGATCATGGCATATGGCCTGCCGCGGTCTAAGATCGCGACACGTGGCCTCCGCGGTCTAGGATCGTGGCACAGGGCCTACAGCGGTCTGGGATGCTAAGCAAAAAGATGGATAGAGAAATGAAGTAATATCTTACTGGAAAATTATTAATTATTAAAAAGGAAAGAGGGTAACAACATAGTAGTCAGCTAATGAAAAGGTGCCTTGGGGTGATTAATTTGCAGACTCAGAATGAAGCTCTACTAATGAAAAGTCTTCATAAATTTTACAATTCTCATGATCTACCTTGGGTAAAACTAATTTGGAACAAATATTATGGTAATCAAGTACCCCACTGTGCAAGAAGTCAGGGTTCATTTTGGTGGCGAGATATAATGAAACTGGTTACTAAATACAGAGGTGTTCCAATGACAATAATTGGAAAAGGAGTCTCAGCCTTGTTTTGGTCAGTTATATGGAACTACAACATTTACTGCCTCAGGTTTGCAGCACTATATATGTTTGCAAAGGACAAGGAATGTTCAGTGGTGAAGTTTTTACGAAATCCTGACATAAGAGAACAATTTAATTTGCCTTTGAGTGAGCAGGATTTTGATGAATATAATCAGCTCATGGAAGATATTAAAAGGTTCTTACCAATAAACAATTGCCTAGATTATTGGATTTACATTTGGGGCACAGAAATGGTATACATCATAGAAATTATACAAATTTGGTTTCAACTCAATCAATCCGCCGAAGCCTTTAAAATGAATTTGGCAGAGTAAGTGTGTAATGAAACTCAAAGTGTTTGCTTGGTTACTTCTCATGGATAGATTAAACATCAAGGACATGCTGCGCAGGAGGCATTATAACATGGAGGATGATCAATATTGTATCCTATGCCGAAACAGTGAAGAGGAAACAATCAATCATTTATTTTTTTACTGCAACTTCAGCACCTCCTGTTGGAGCATCATTGGCTTAAATTGGGACAATGTAGATAATGTCCAATTAAAGGTAGAAAGAGCTAGAGGACTCTTTTAACTCTATGTTCTATATGGAAATTTTTATCATTGCAGCATGGGAAATTTGGAAGCAAATAAACAGGAGATCTTTGACAATGTCATGCACGCCAAGCGTCTCAAATTGGAAAAATTAAGTTTAAGAATGAACTCGCTCTGAATGTGCATCGAGTAAAAGATCAACATGGGAAAATTTTATTTGACTGGCTAGATTCAATTCCTTGATTGCTCTCTCCCCTAAGGGATTATAATTTTCTTTTCTTTTCTTTTATGTACATAAACTTTTTATATAGACACACACACCGTAGGGGCCTCCCCCTACTGTTCACAGTAAAAAAAACATAGTAGTCAACATGAGCCATCCCAAGACAACAGTGCCACATCTTGGATGCAAAGCTTAATAAGACAAGTGCTAGTGCTAGAGACTTAGAAGCTAGCATGTGGGCCAGATGGCTAGGTGTGTGGGTGTGTACCCAACCCACCAAGATTTAAGTTTTAGATTTACCACTGATGTCTACATATTTTAGGAGTATATACATGTGTGCACGTTCAGTGGGAAAGCGTATGCCCACACTCTATAAGACTTTTAGGTGCCTCCGATAGATTTCTAGCGTGTGTAGGGCACACGCATGTGTATATGTGTGTAGATGATGTGAGTGTGGTGTGTGTTGAGTGTGTGTCTGTCTTGTACTCTTTTTTTAAAAAAAGTGCTAGACTTAAATTGCAATGGTGTTCCTTACCCCCAATATACGCTCAAAGGAGAATTTGTTGAAGCATATCGCACCATGACGTATTGACGTGTTTGCTTTTCTGAACCAAGAATTTTCTGAAGTTTCACCTGATGCTGTTGCAAAGGAGGTCTCCCTTGCTCTGCTTTAGCACAACATAAACGGTGTTCTCAAGTCTAATAAAGTAAAATCTACTAATGCTCCTTTATTTTGCAAACAAACAACCGCAGGGTCGTAGCCCCTCTTCCAAATTAATATAGATCTGTCGCTTGTAATATAAGGAAGGAATAAATTCATTTGGCCTTCTGAACTATCATGTAAACCGGGTAACCGACACCCCCTTAAGTGTCAAAATCGATTATATATTCGCAATCATTGAACATGATTTTTTTGGGAAATTGCAGAGGATTTGAGAGAATATAAAGAATCATTAACAAGTGTGAAGTGTTCATTTTTATATTAAAAAAATAGCAGGAGAGCCGCTAACTTCATTGATAGAAGTAGGATTTGCAAAACAAAGAAATATATAAAAAAAAAGAGAGGAAAAAACTAAGGTGCTCAGCACCTACTGAAGTGTTCAAGTTAATTATATCTAGCACTAGAAAGGATAGGCAAGGACGTAAGGTATCTGATCTGAGCTAGGGAGATATGTTATGTGCAGGAGATCTTGTTCCATGTCTCCATGTCTCAGGATGTGTGGGAAAGGAGGAAACGGATGACGAAGATCAGCTCACCTGGAAACAAACAGATGATGGTATGATTCCTCCAGCAAAAGCACACTTCCCCTTGACAAAGCTGAGAAGGATGGTTGAGAGCTGTAGTACTGGCGTATGGCTATATATGCCTTTTGTTTTATTTTACCGACAGAGGTGTTCCTTAAAGCATGTGCATCGCTTGGTGTTAAGGCAATACTAAATGTGCGAGAAATTTCTTAGCACCGATGCCAATGGATGGAGGAGTGGGTGCTAAGCTTAAATTGCATGACACTGGAGCAAACCTTGGAAGCTAGTGCTAAGGTCGGAAAAGTAAATATCTGACTTTAGCATCTATAGGTGGTGCTAAGGGTTGAAGTAAAAATAGCTAACAATGGTCTTGCGGAGGGAGAGGTGATATGTTCACCTTAGCACCTACTTTAGATGCTATGGGATATACATACTCAATATTCCCTAATCCATAGTTAACAGTAGCAAATCAAGTAAGCTCTCTCCTCTTTTATTCCCTGTAAAACCCATCCAATAGGAGGCAATCTTCTTCGTCGTTTCACTTTTGTCTTTTATGGTAGCTAGATTGTTTAGCCCGTGCAGTTGCACAATGTTTTTATGACATGGAATATATTTGACAAGCTGTTTTTATGATTGAGGACTCTTTCTTATATTTCGAGTTTAAATGTGTTGTATATAAAATCCAATGGTTGTGGATAAGAGTTGAGGGCTCGATATTCTTTCCTTACGAGAATTTACAGCATATCTGTCTCTCTTTTTTCTTAGAGTGTTTAACCGCACATTCAGCAAGCCTGCTAGATTGAGGGCTAGATGCTTTTCTTTTTCCTTTCTGATTTTTTTTATAAAAAAAATTCTAACTTATTTTTTCAGAGGAGCTTTTAACCACGCATCATCACCTTTTTATTATATCATTTCCCTGACTGCATTCTTTGAGCCTTCAATCCTTCATCTCCTATGCAGACCCTAGTGTTGCACTCAGATATGCCCGTTCACCGGGCCTGTGTTTAGCAAGAGTACAGACCAAAACTTCTGAAAGCCCTAAATATCAAACAAATTCGAGGAATCCTGGTCCAGATCAATACCAGATAAATACAGGGCCATTAGCACTCCCGCTCAAGGATTGAAATCCCGCCGGTAACCGACCGGGTACCGGAGGGTGGCCGGGAAAAAAAACCGGCGGTTTTTTTCAATTTTTGAATGAATTTCAATTGAATTCAAACAAATTTGACCGAGATTTACCGGTAACCGGCCGGTTACCGGTACCGGCCCCCCTCCGGGAAATGCTATCCAGCCGGTTATCTAAACCTTGCTCCCGCTCATGACATGCATGCTAGCTACTTGCCTGAAAGGAATTGTAATGTCCCAAGTCTGTTCCAAATCTCATTTTTTTGTGTCTTGAATTTTCCTTTGACTCGAAATAATTGGTGCAGTACTCAGTATAGCCTAAGCTGTGAAGTTAAAAACAGGTAGCCTACTCAATATTTCAATACTTACTCTCATTCCTAGTGTCAACAAGACATAAGGCATACCACACCATGTGTATTTGGCATGGTTTTATCACCATCGAGACCTGCAAATGTAGTGTTATGGCCTATGAGTGTCGTGCAAAATCTCTTTCACATACAGTTGAATTTTTTTAAAAAAGTTTCATTGTTCATTCGCCTCACTCCTCCAACGCCCCACACCAAACCGCAAAAAAAAACCAGGAGAAAACAAAGTAAAACTTCCCAACCAAACTCCTATACTTCTCCCCTATAACGAAACTACTAAGGCCTAGTTTGGAAGAGGGGATTGCGCTCTCTCTAGGTTTTTTAGAATTTCGTTCAAATTTTGTTCTCTCTCTAGGTTTTTTAGAATTTCGTTCAAATTTAAGCTCCTAAGGATTTTTGGATCCAAACCAACCCTTTCCAAATAGACCCTAAAAAAACAAGAAAACTGGAGAAAAGAAATCCAAAACAAACTTACCCAACAATCAATCCCTAACAGCCTTGCAAAGGAAAATACGCATCATATCTTATATCATTGAAAATAAAATTGGTTTTATAGGCTATTCATAATCACATGTTGGCCTCAGGCTAGTTCACATGAAAACTGAAGGATATTGAGAAAAGTTATACAGTTCACTAATGCCTCAACAATGGCAGAGATTGAGCACAGCATGCATCTCCAAAAGGTTGAACAAAGATTCCGAATTCCACAATGGCAGATCCTGTTGGGCACTTAGATTGAGCACAGCATGCATCTCCAAAAGGTTGAACAAAGATTCCGAATTCCACAATGGCAGATCCTGTTGGGCACTTGGGCAATAAGTTTGTGACACGGAAGGGAAGAATATGGCTGCCTCAGTAAAAGCTATGCATGATACCAAATATCCACTTATCTCTAGTTCTCTACTTTTTTTTTTGTCCATTTGGCCAACTTGGTTGCATAATTAAGTTGGGCGCCTCCCTTCAAGCTCGGCCATTTGTTTGTGCACCGAATCTTCAGCCTATCTGTGAGAATTGCCACTTATCTACACAAGACTTTTGACATGTTACTGGCTTGCTTTTAATTGGTTTGCAAAGGGGAGCTATCTTGACAAAAGGAAGGAAACAGACCTTTTCTCTGGGATTTGGTATGCAGGTTTACATCAGTGGCTGTTGAAGGCATGCCTGGGATATGAAATTGTGACATGCATTTCGGAGGAAGGGAACAATATCTTGTGTTTATCTGAATATACCTTGAAATGAAGAAATTATTGGTTGTCAAACGGTGGCGTTTCGCAGAAATTGGGGAGTATGTATGCGTGTTGTTTTGCTAAAAATTCAGACTGGCTCTCGTTTAATACCCTGAATTGCCTGAACTACTGAATTCCTTCTCTCTCTAAAAAAACCCTCCTGAATTCCAGGAGCAGGATCCGAACCTGACAAGAACTGTTGACTGCTGAATATCTTATGTGTTTGTTCATAAGTCGAACTGGAAAATGATGGAAATGGTACATTTTAGGCTGCATGCATGCACAGGGCAAAAGAATTGATGATCGAATTGCTGCGTTTGGTGCAACTGAGCAAGTGACATATACTGACATCCACTTGTTCCAATTACCCCCACCAATTCAGTGGGTTTGGTCCTACAGCCCACACACTTGTGCCGGAGTTTTCCAATGCATGGATGGCTTAACCACCCAAGCAGCACTTGTCAGTCTATATGGCCGTTTCCATGCATGCTTGCAAGCATTTGCAACCTCATGCGGTTTGTTTTGCTGTCCATCCGTTCTT
This sequence comes from Phyllostachys edulis, assembly GCA_036346405.1. Classification (NCBI taxonomy): domain Eukaryota; kingdom Viridiplantae; phylum Streptophyta; class Magnoliopsida; order Poales; family Poaceae; genus Phyllostachys; species Phyllostachys edulis. The sequence continues at coordinate 109,677,050 of CM070545.1, forward strand.
TGATACGTGTGGACTGGGGCATTCAGTTGTTGCCTTCGTGAAGCATTTGGTCGCATATGGCCAAAGCAATAGCAACCGCATATATATCCGATGCATGTCATCTCAAGAGCTTGTGATGAAGGTTATCAGAATCTTAATCAGTACCCTAGGTCCTATAGAAGTGTGAGACGTACGTACTACGTACACCGATCCTGATCATTGTAGAATATAAACTTAGGTAGAACTTATAAAGTAGGATTCCAAATCCTGTGACCTCTAGAATCGCCAGTATCAATGTACAATTCTATCACAATCCCACGATCCCGATCCTAGTTATACAGAACGCTTCCAGTTTGGTTCGGAGCCCTCGCAAACTATTCCAAAATTTAGTAGTGCTCACTAAATTTGGCCACTATTTGGATTGTTACCAGTATTTGGCGTGCCCACAAAACTTTGGTAACATCATGTAGAAAGGTTGCAAAGACGTAGGCAGTTTTTGGAGTCTTTGGTTGAAATGACACGTTTTTTTACTTACAACAGCAAAACTAGCCTCCCTGCTCAAAATGAAAAAAAAAACACTCATATGGTGCTAATTTACCCCAAAAAAGCCACGTGTCCCACTCCCATACTGCGGCAGAAACATGCGTAGGCCACCTATCGCGTTGACATACCATCCTGTCGCGGAGTGGTAGCGCGACAGGTAGCCTACCTTGACCCGGGAGTGTGGCATGTTGCTTGCTGTGGTCTGGGAGCAGGGCGCGTAGCTTTCCACTGCAAATTAGCGCGGTAATGGTGTCATTTGTTATATATGTCTCTTGTATAGGGTTTTCTTTGCATATTTACCTACACCTGTAATATTTATATTTTGGCCTTTGGTCCATTCCAACATGGTATCAAAGTAGGGTACTCTTCCCCAGTACTTTTGTCCTGGTGATCACGCTCAGAATGGTGTCTCTTTTTTTTAGAGTACACGCGAGACACACTCACGCACACACACCACACGCACGCCCACATACACCCACACGCACACATGGGTGTGGCCTAAACACACGCTTAATCTAGAGAGCGGGGGCCAGAACCCCACGAATCGCAGGCATGCGCTTAGACCACTGAAAACACCCATGTGTGTGTACTATTCCTAAAAGAGAAAATACCCGATAGGTAAGGCCTTGAGTTTCGAAGCCAGGCTGGCTGCTAGACCTGTTCAAAGTCGGCCGACCATGGGCCGGTCCGAGCCCGGCTATCCGGTAGGGCTTGAGTCCAAAACCGCCCGAAGGAAGCCTACTGCCCGAATTTCGATAAAACCAATTAAAAAATAAAATCTATTTATTTAATACTGAAAATGAATTAAATATTAATTTTTTATTCCGAAAAATGAATAAAATAACATTTTTAAACCGAAAAATCACGTTTTCGGGCTGGGCCGGGCTTGGGCCTGATGATTTTCGGTCGGGCTTTTCAAGCCTGGCCCGAAGCCCAGCCCGACCCGGCGTTTGAATAGCTCTACTGGCCGCTCACTCACCTGGCGAGCAAACCAACCGAGCAAGCGCTCGGTCCTCCTCAAAACGATGTCTCTGAGTGTAAGCATCGTCACTTGCTTAAGACAGCTCGCGCCATCATGCTTGCCTCTTTTGTTCCACCCACTTCTGAGTTGAGGTTGTCTCTATTGTTGCTTTCCTCATCAACATGTAGTCTTTCACTGCTCTTCAGGGTTCTACTCCTGTCAAGCGTCTCTACGGTCGGGCACCAGAGTATAGTTACCTTCGTTGTGTTTGGCTATGTCTGTTTCGTCCTTTTTCAACCTCGTGAATACTCAAAGTTGACTGCTCAGTCAGTTGAGTGTCTTTTTTTGCTACAGTCTTGAGCATAAGGGTTATCACTTCTACGACCATGTTGCTTGCCAGGTGAGGATATATCGGGATGTCACCTTCGATGAGTCTCGACCTTATTACCCTCATCCCCTACTGTCAACTCAGATTCTCTCCTCCGACTCCACCTGTTCCCTTTCCTCCAAAGGTTCCTTCCAACTCATTACCCTTTCCCCTGCACTACTCTCGCCATCCTTGGCTTACTCCTTTTCTAGTTGAGCCTCCATCTTTGTTGGGCCCTATTCCTAGCTCTTCTTCTCTGTCTTTGTTGGGTCCTGCTCCACCTTATCCTCCCAGATACGATTGTAAGATCGAGGAGGCCGACTAGAGGGGGGGTGAATAGTCGTTTCTAAAAATCTCTAATTCTAAAACCGATTACTTATGCGGAAGCTAACAACAATACGGTTTTAGTCTAAATTAATTAGTTCAACTATGCGCACCAACAATACAAGTCTATTGATGAATATAGCAATTAAGCATATGACTTGAGCAATTCAATTCTAGCAAAGGTGAATAGCACAAAGCATGGCAAGCATTCATAAAAAATGAATAAGCAATTCAATACAAAGAATATAAATTGCAATAGTGAGACACAAGAGATCAAACCACAATTGACACGGCGATGTTTTACCGTGGTGATCGGAGACTTGCCGGTCTCCTCTAATCCACGTTGAGGCAAGCCCAAACTAATTGGATCGGCTCCACGAATTGAGCACCCGCCTCCGAGGTAAGTCCAACCACTTGGACCGGTTCCAAACCGAACCAACACCTCGCTCCACTAGGGTTGCTCTTTCCTCCACTCCGGAGATGGCGAGCACCACACCACTCACAAACCACCCGGGTCTTCTCACAATCTTCTTTGAGAAGCTCACCGGCGCAACGACGCCACCACGCCGTCTAGGTGTCGGCAAACACCAAGAGTAACAAATCTCCAACTTTCACTTGAACCAATCAAGTGTCAAAACTCTATGGATACGAAATCCATAACCTAAGACAACACATGCACTTAGGGTTTTCTCTCAATCACTCACTAAGTGCAACACATGCACATAAGAGTAGAGAGGGCTTGCTCTTAGCTCAAAAGGTGTCTAGCACACAGCTACAACACTTGGATATAACTATCACACAACCAGCAACCTTCCACATACGGCCAAGGTGGGTATTTATAGCCCACACAACCAAACTAGCCGTTGGAGGCAAAGTCCCTGAAAAAACGGGACAATCGGTAGTACTGCCAACCAATGACCGGTACTACCGCGAGCACAGTAACGGCTATAAAACTAGCCGTTGCAAAGGGTTCCGGTACTACCGCCAACACATACACGGTAGTTCTGCTCATCGGTAATACCGCACAAAGCACTGCGGTATGACCGCTCAACCGAGAGAGCAACTCATGCTCACAAAATCGGCTAAGGACCAAAATACATCAGTTCTGGAAAATACGTACCGCCAACACAAACGCGGTACATCCGAGATGCGGTCGTACCGCTCACACAGAGCCGGTACTACCGCACCAACAAAGAGAGCCAAGCAAACCAAAAAACATACGTTCTGGAATTTACGTACCGCTCTAAAACGCCGGACCTCTGGTAGTGCGCGGTAGTACTCAGCCACAATACGCAGTACTACCGTACCACACGCGACCAGTTCAACACATGGACTTGACACGTGGACGGCGAAGATCAAATTGGCCGTTCGGACCGCATGTCTAAGCCATTAGATCTGGGCTCCGTTCGAATGATCCGAACGTCCACCGGTAATACCGCAACCAAAGCCGGTACTACCTCTAAACGGTAGTTCCACGATATCCACGTCGGTACTACCGCACCACCTCAGAGCAACACATGCTCAACAAGTGCTGTAGTTCCGCCAAGGAACCACCGGTTATACTGCAGAGAGGTAGTTCTGCACAACACATGCCGGTACTACCATTTTTCAACAGAAAGCAAAGTTTGCATTCGTTTCAACTCAATTTTGCAAAACACATTTGCCAAATTGATACGTGATGCAAACACAAGTTCAAGGCATGATTCTCAACAAGTTGCAAAACACATTTGCCAACTATTAGAATCAATACCACAAGGAATAAAGTACATGGACTTAAACCATTTGCAAAACACATTCGCAAACTAAGTCACATGTTACAAGGAATATCCATGAGCCACACCTATTTGCAAAACACATTCGCAAATATTGGCAACATGTTAAGGTGAGCTAGAGCAAACACAATGAGCTATCAACACATGACTAACTCAAGCTACTAGTCAAAGACCCCTCTTAATAGTACGGCGACCTATACTAGCAATCCGGTCTCCCATCCAAACATCGAGACCGGTAAAAGCCTAGGAACACATTCTTAGCCCTAGCTAACCATACCTCTGCCTTTAGCATCTTCTTGAAGCTTGATGAGGCACATCCTTGCTTCAACTCCGGATTCTTGACTTGATGCTCATCAACACATGATGACATCCTTTGCTTGCCCTTCATCAACACATGATGAAGCTTCTCTTGACCTGATCAACACATGATCATATCTTCTTCATGAACATCATCGACACACAATGATTTCCTTCATCTTGAACTTGATGTGCATCAACACATGATGCATCCTTAACACCAAGCTCTTGACTTGATGACCATCAACACATGATGTCATCCCAAATTGTCAACCTCATGGAACATAACCTATTTCATCCAACTCATAGAAAATGTTAGTTCCAACAATATGATTATCATTAATTACCACACCATACCATTAACTCATAATGGTTGGGACAAGATGCCACAATCTTTCCCAAATTGGTAATTGATGATAATCACATCAATAGCAAATAATTGAATAGAAATTGATGTGAGTATATACTAACTACACAAGTTATATATATACTCAACATCGATTATATCTGAACTACACAAGTTGTATATACTCAAGGTTATATGAGCATATATGAACTACACAAGTCTCATATGCTCATATGAATATATTAACTACACAAGTTAAATATATTCTGGGATATGTTTCAAGGTAAGGATCCTTAATTATGTGGAAAGAGAATAATATGGATCATTACTAATGAAACCACAAAATATAGAATGAACTCCCCCTAAATGTGTGCATACACAAATGTGTAATGGGATCATATGCACATATTCAAATTAACCTTTTGGTGGAGTTTAACCTATATTTTGGATCCGAGGAATGCAACTAAATATGTAATAATTATGATGTCGAAAGCATACTTCTTTGATTTTCACCTTTATATCAAAATGAGACTAAACAATATGTATAACAATGAAATGTTAGTCTCACAATTTAGATTTATCATTAATCACCAAAACTCCATTGACATATAATGGCGGGTCTAGATCCTTCAACGATCTTCGTGATCGTCGCACTGTCAGACCTCTTGAGCGCTACGGCTTCGTAGCCGCTGCTCTTTTTGAGCCTATGACCTACTGTGAGGCTACTGCTCACCTTGAGTGGTGGCTCGCGATATCTAAGAAGATTGCTGCTTTGGAGAGTACTGACACTTGGGATCTTGTGCCCTTATCTGTGTATGTCACTCCTATCACATGCAAGTAGCCTCACAGTAGGAGCATGATCGTGACTACGATGAGACATTCGCTCCTGTCGCCCACATGATCACTATTCGCACTCTCCTTGTTGTGGCCTCTGTTCAATAGTGGTTCATCTCTCAGCTAGATGTCAAGAATGCTTTTCTCAATGGCGAGTTGTGTGAGGAAGTTTACATGCAGCTGCCTCCTGGACATTCCGTCCCTGATGGTACTGTTTGTCGCCCTCGTCGCTCTCTCTATGGGCTCTATCAAGCCCTCCGTGCTTGGTTTGATCGTTTCTCCTCTGTTGTCACTACTGTCGGTTTCTCTACTAGTGATCACGACTCTGCCCTCTTTGTACATACTTCTCCTCGGGGTCGAACACTCCTTCTCTATGTGGATGATGTGATCATTACTGGAATGACTCTCAGTACATTGCTTTTGTGAAGGAGCATCTTAGTGAGCAGTGCTTAGAGACAATAATTAGGGGTAGTCTAGTCATTTTCAATGTCTCATGGGTTTATGTGCAAGATAAAATACCTCTATTTTTTTTACTAAGGGAGTATACTATTCATGTGAAGCTGACTTTTTGACCGCTAGAATTTTGGAGAAAAAGAAATATAGAGAGATAGGATTTTCCACGGAATTCTTGTGAGAATTATGCGTTCCAAACCGGACTTCTCAGTTTCCTCTGAATCACTAATGTGAAGCTGGCTTCGTTCTTCGAATTTAATCAGCGTTGGACGACGTGTTTGTTGGTTGCTGTCTCTCACTTTTTCCTGTTAATTTAATCTTCTTCCTATAGTTAATTTAGATTATGTTGGGTTCACGTCAATTTCGAACAATTGTTACTGAGCAGTGGAGATGCCAAGGCACCTTTGAAAGTCGCACCTGCTTACCGTTGGGATCAAGTCAGAAATAAAAAAGACGAGAAAAAAATAATAGATATGGTCATAAGTCGCAACGAAGCTCACGGTGGAGACTGAAGAATTGAAAAGCAACGATGAATGTGACAATTTTCCGTGCCAATGACCACAAGATTAATTAGTACCTGGCAATGAAAATCACCTCTGAAAGTATTTCGGATATACAAGAACGTAGAATACCTATTTCTACTCTAGTAATATACGACCAACGGTTTCTTTTTCTAAGAAAAAAAAAACACTAAGGAGCTACAAAATTTACCTAGAAAGCTTAAGTTGGTTGCTAAGGTACAATACCAAACTACAGTTGATCAACTAGATTGAAAAAATAATCACCCACAAAAAAGAAAAGAAAAGAAAACATAATGCCACACGCTTTCTATTTTGAAATGGAGAAGGTATTTACTATGAAGTAACAAAATGAAAAATGTTAGAATAACATATAAGGAATGACATGAGTTTAATCCAAGATGGAGTACAAAACTCAGTTTGATAGTACTAAATAATCAACAGGCTACATTTCAGTCTACTCTCAAAAAAGATTTTAGCAAAAAAACATTTCAGTCAGCCTCTATATCCAAACAAGTCTGCTATATGTACGACAATATGTCATATTCTAGTACGATCTCTCAGATAGGAAACTACAACACTCTATAACCAAACAAGTCTGCTATTTGTACAACAATATGTCATATTCTAGTACCATCCCTTAGGTAGAAAACTACAGTAGAACTCACTGAATTGGCTCGGGTCACGTCATACTAGCCTCCTAACTAAAAGGGTCATATGTGAAGCTTTTCTTATATCCAAAACTCTGGAAAAGAATTGCAATTGTTTTTTTTTAAAAAAAATGACACCTTAATAAGTAAACAATTGCCGCCCATCTTCCCCACAAGTTGTGGAATTTTTACTCGTAACTACGTCCTCGGCCCCTCGCTCACAGCAGCCGCAGCCTCTCTCTCCTTCCTCCCAGTCCCAGCCCACCCATCTCCCACCGTCTCTCCTCATTCTAATCTGCTCCCGAACGAATCCGGCTCACCACCCGCGCGCCGAGCCCGCGCGCCCAGCTTCAGCGCCCACCGCCAGCAGCCATGTCCGTCCCCGGCGTCTCCTCCCGCGCCGCCGACCGCTTCTACTGCCCCCCGCCGCGCCGCCACCTCCTCCGGCAGCAGCAGCAGCAGCAGTCGCCACCGGTGGCGGCCGAGCAGCCCGTGAAGCCGCCGCCGGAGGAGACCAACCTCGAGAGCTTCATCGCCTCCACCGCCTTCCGCGTGCCGGCGCAGCGCCTCCCCCGGGTGCGTCCTCGAGCGTTTCCCTGCGGCTTGGGGTAATTTGATGCCCTTTTGTGGCAACTGATGAGGAGTTTCGTGGGACGTGTGTTCGCATGCAGACGAGCGCGCGGGGGAGGGGAGCGACGGGCGCGGCGTACTACGAGCTCGCGGATCTGTGGGAGGCGTTCAGGGAGTGGAGCGCGTACGGCGCTGGCGTGCCGCTCGTGCTCAATGGGACGGACGGCGTCGTGCAGTACCACGTCCCCTTCCTGTCGGCTATCCAGCTCTATGCGTCCCGGCCGCCGCCGTCGAGCAAAAGGTATAATAAACCTTTTACTAATTATGAACCGTGTTCTGTTTGTTGGAATGGCTGAATGGCACTACTGCAGTGTAAGTGGTCAGGACCGGAGCTATTGTTGCCTTGATGGAAGTTGGAACGGCACCTTGATATGCCTAAGCCTACGGCACCTTGATATGCCTAAGCCTACCTGATGGATTTCACCTAAAAAAGATTACCTGATGGAATTGGTGAATACCGATGGAATGTTTGTAGAATCAATGGGTTGAACATTGGTGGACAATGGCTGACTCTGTTTTGTGGTTGTGGAGATGTTAGGTTGTGCAGGTTGGGAAGGGCTATCATCTGTCATCATGTGTGAAATGGGGGTACTTTCCTTTTTTGTTGATTGATAATACATTTTCTATCATACTAAACTCAGCAGCTTTTACGCACCACTAGTGGTTGTAAATAGTGTATGGAGATTTGCAGTGGAATTATAGAAAAGGCATTTGGATGGAGAAGTGGGGGCTGTATTTTTTTTCTTTCAACTTTCAAGTAGTATAAAAGCTGAGTGGACATCCTGCTGCTGATGAGTAAGGCTTGCATTTTTGGCTGTGCTAATTCAACCTTTGTAACATGAAACATATCAAGACACCAGTTTGAAAATTAATATATGAAAGAAGGTCTCTTACTTATGATGTCGCATAAGGTCGTGTACTCATGTCTCATGGTCTGGCTAGCTGTAGGGAAGCATGGTGTCATGGACAGTTGAAAACATTCATGACTAGGAGTCTAGGTTAATTGGGGTATGAAATTGTGCTTTCCTGAAATAAGAATACTGCATTCTGGCAAATTATGCTGGTCACCTTTTAGAACACTGATTATACATACGACTAGTCTTTAGAGGCTATATGTGTTAGTTGGAGCCTATTTCAATATGGGATTAGCCACTTTCTTATATCTTGAGCAGTGTGATACTAGCTTTCAACGTGCATCTTTAGTAGTACCTATGGCTGGTCTTTGCAGTCCATCCCAATTTCCAAATACGAGTCTAAATATTTTCCAATTTTCTGTAGTTAGGCTTGGATGGGTATTGGGATGTTCATTTTTTGTTGTACAATGTTTATTTCTTTTTCTTCAACATTACTCTGGAATTCCTTTTCTAAAAAAAATGTCTCATTTGTTGCATGATTGTACTGTTATACTAGTAATAAACCAATAATTGAGGCATGGTATCTTATCCTAGTAAAACACACCAAAATCTTCTAGGATGGTTTTTCTTCTATCAGCAGATCAACTTTTCATGTGGTATCTTGGTGTTTTCTTGAACTAAATTTCCTATCCTTATTAACACTGAACTTATTATTTGTTCCATGTCTAATTATAATAAAGAACACGAAGCAACCATGTACTGCTATAAAGTGGAATAACTTTTCGAATGTTAACTAAAGTTAGTTTAGGTCATATTTGTTGGAATAAGGCTTGTATCTATTCCAATGGGCCAAGAAGCCAATATATAACATACGCAAGGTTTACAATTATGCAAAGAACACCTTACACTATCTACATATCTAACACCTCCCTCAAACTCATGGTGAATCAACAATACTGAGTTTGAAAAGGTAGAATCTATGCTGAAATCTATTCTGTGCCTTGGTAAAGAAATATGCTAACTGAAGCTCCAAAGGCACATACTGAAGATCAATAACTTGGTCTTGCACATGCGATCGCATGTACGAGGCATCCACTCCAATGTGCTTGGTGAGCTCATGCTTCACAGGATCTCGAGCAATGCTGATCGCACCAGTACTATCTGATAAGAGAAAAGTCGATGCAGAAGCAGAAACACCGAAATCCTCAAGTAGCCACCGAAGTCGGGTGATCTCAGCTGTCAACGACGCCATGGCTCCCAACTCAGCCTCAGCACTCGAACAGGAAACTACAGTCTGCTTCTTGGTCTTCCAGGCAATCAAGGAGGAACAAAGAAAAACACAATGGGTAGTGTCGGTGATCTAGTACCGATCTTACGTATGATTGTTTGTTTCAGGGGAACTCCTGGAAATAAAACTACGCAGAGAATGACACAGGGATTTGTACAGGTTCATGCCTTCTCCGGGGAGAATAACAACCCTACTCCTGTGTGGTTATATTGAGTGTGATGATTACAACAAGAGTAAGACTAAAGCCTAATGTCTTGTGCCCCAGATTGCTATGCCCTTCTGCCTACTGACTTCATCCTTTATATAGCATATGAAGAGGTGGCAGTTCCTTCAAGCCAAGAGACGTCCCAACGTTCCAAATGATGAACCGTTGGCGGAGATTATTGTCAGAAAGATAACTCCCCCACGTCGCCAGGTAGTTATTGTCAGAGACAAAGGTATAAAACATGCAGTTATTCACAGAAAATAACAGCGTACGTTAACTACCCCGTAGGTTGAACGTGGCGCATAAGACTCCCTAATCGACTGGCCCACATGTCTGTAGACTCCATCAATATAGGGTAGTCGCAATCGATTAGCTTGTGGAAATACATGCGACCACAATGTGCTCGTAGAGAAGGCTCACAACATAAGGCTAGTCATAGGAAAGCTTGCGACTGGAGACTAGTTGTAGAAAAGGCTTACGACTAGGAGGTGGTCGTAGCAAGACTTACGACCACCAGTTTAAGCTTGTCCATTTCGAATGGTAAGGGGTATACTTGCGAGTAATATAAAGATATTGCTGTCTATAATATGAATTACAAATAAATAATTAAATGATGATTATTATATTCTCGTCATCTAGCCTCCAGCCTCAAGTGAAAATAACTTACTTGGTAAAGGAGTCGTAGAATAGTGGTCGAAAATAAAACATTTCCGACTGATATTTTATTTGACCAGAAATTGACTTAGTCAAGAAGGTAATTTTACTTAAGGTGCAAAGACATAATCGGTTTTCCCGAATAGACACATTAAAGAATCTCAATCGACTCTCACAGACCTGTCTGTTGGAGCAGTTCCCGAAGAGGTGGTAACCGTTGAGTTCCCACGATCTTTAACTTAAGCGTGCGGCTATAAAATCTTACCGCAGGTGTGACTTTAGGGTTTTTACTTTTCCCCATTTTCTTCAACTGTTCTTCGAGCCCTGCTCTCTCCGCCGTCATCCAAGTCGAAATCCTCCTCAAAGCCTTTCCAAATCCAAATCGTTTGCACTTAGACAGCAGAAGGACGATGAAGCCAGTCGAGCTCCTAAAGACGCTGCGAATCACGGCACAGAGGGCCAATACCAAGTAGAGTCCGTGTGCGATAGTCCTAAACACAACAAGAGTCAGACTCAAGAACAACACGACAGTCGTGATAGTGATCTGACCAGCCGACATAAGCTGCATAGTAAGCTGAGGAACATGAGAGATTATAGGAACATGAAAAGAAGAAGTGGAAAGGGTGCCTCGGCCTGTAATAAGAAGAGAAGCACCATCTGTAGTCTGAACAGTGGAAGAAAAATCCATGGAACGCACGGAAGTGAGGTGGGTAGAATCTGGTGTCAAGTGAAAAGAAGCACCAGAGTCCAAGATCCACGGAGACAAGATATCTGGCGAGGGAGGAGGCGGATGCGAGGAAGACTGTTGAGAAACAATAGCCAAACGAGCAAAACCTAAGGAGTCTGAGGACGAGCCAACACCGAGGCGCTGAAGTAGTGAGGGGAGCTGCTGTGTGGCGTCACCGAAAGAGCCCTGGTGAGAGGCACCAGCGCCTGAGTGAGAGGAACCTCCAGAGCCTTCGGGGGATGTCCACCCCGATGACCCTGATCCCTCCTCCGCTTGTAGCAATCGTCGTGTGGCCGTCCGTGCTTGACGACAAGAGTCTGCCGTGGAGACCAAGATGAAAGCGAAACCACCGGAGGAGCTGGGGGAGGGATCATGGTCGGTGCTGAAGAAACCGGCGAAGGAGCAGGTGCTGAAGGAGACAAGACAGACTGCATCTGAGCCACGCCACGGTGATGAATCTCCTCAGCACGTACACTCGTAAGGGTCTCCACCAAGCTCGGGCGTGTGTGGCGAGTCAGGAGCTGAGCTCACATAGTCTCGAACTCAGGCCGAAGATGCGTTAGGAATTCGTAGAGACAGTGAGTCTCCTGGTGAGCGTGGAGCCGCACACAGCAGGGACAGGTCTAGCAGACATCCGTCCCCAGAGAGTCAAGCAGACGCCACACCTCAGATAGCTTCTAGTAGAAGTTATCCACGGTGGCATCGAGTTGCTGAAGAAAATGCGCTTGGTGCACAACTGAGAGATACATAACATCACTCGTCGGCTGGTAATGAGTTCGAAGGCGCTCCCACATAAGCTGTGTCATCGACAGCTCCACCACATCTATGGAGATGGTCACTGGCATGCTACCCACTAGGATGGCGGTAGCACGAGCCTCGGCATCCTGCCATCGCTCGTAGGTGTGCAACTCAGGCTGGTAGAGCTCCAAGGCCTCCTCCAGTGCAGCATTGGCGGCTTCCTGAGCCGCCTGATATGCACCCACAGGGAGAGCAGGCAGAACTGGCGGTGTAGGGCGAGGACGACAGGGGTGCTCGATAGTGAGATGACCCTAGAGACGCTGGCTATTGAGGTGGATCCTCAGGTGAACGGTCCACTCCCGGAAGTTCGTCTCGTCAAAACAGATCAAAGGGAGCGGGATGGCGAAGGAGCCTCCGACAGAAGCCATCCGGAGTCAATGGCAGTTGAGAGCCGGAGCTGGAGCAACCGGATCTGGAGCCGGGTGGCTGGAGTCGGGTAGGGACGACTGGATCCGGGACAGAGGCAGCCGAAGCTGTGCGTCGCCGAATCTGGGCGGTACTGGATCCGGGACAGAGGAGCCGGAGCTGTGTGTCACCGGATCTGGGCAAGGGAGGCATAGACCAGGGCAGCGGAGAAGATCCATCGGCCAGGGAGCTTCGGGGGCGACGGAGATGCAAGATCCGGCAGCCCTCGGAGGCGACAGGAGGAGATCCGGTGGCCCGGGAGCTCGGAGGTGGCAGCAGAAGCAGGGTGGCCTGAGAAGTACGGGGGAGGCGTGCGTGGGAGGCGACTCGTCGGAGCGGCGGACTCCGATGTCTGGAACAGCGGGATCCGGCGACCCTCGGGGTGGCGTCAGTATCTCCGACGGCGACGACCGGCGGCACGAAGGCAGAGCTTCGAGCGCACTTGCTTCGGGCGAAAACAGAGCAGAGGAAGCAGAGCTTCCTCTGTTCTGCACGGGGAAAGCAGAGGACACGGGGAGGGTGGTGACAGCGGCGGCCTGCAGAGGCCGGCGACAGCAAAAACCCTAACCCTAGCTTTGCTCTGATACCATGTTGGAATGATACTTGTATCCATTCCATTGGGCCAAGAGGTCAACTGGAGTTGTAAGAATTCAGATAAACCGATTGTGTGATTGTACTGTTTTGTCTTAGTGAAGATACAGGTCGCCTAGATTGCAGCTTGACTGAGAAGTCTTTGGTTGGCTTCCTCAAAGCTACATAAATTTATAAGTGGGGCTTCCCTCACTGGCATGATTTTTTAGATCTTATAGAACATAATTTCCCCAGAAGTTTCTGATTTGTTATTGTTTGGACGTTAATCTAAGTGCTTTTAAGGTTGTTTATGGAAAAGGTATAAACAGGACATATCTGTACACACTAAAAGAAACTAGTTAGCAGATATCAATAGATAAGAATGCTTAATTGCGTTTGGCTCTCGTCAAGTGGAGACATCTTTAAAATAATGTATGCTGTTTTCTTGTGCAATAATCATCAAATTTCATTTGATTTATATTATTGGTACACTTTTCAATTTATGTTGCCCTATGTGATGATGATACTAGGAAACTGCACTTTGTTATCAATTTCAGACGACTTGGTGAAGACAGTGACAGTGACAATGCTCAGGACACAAGCAGTGAGAGTGATCATGAGCGGCCCATTGGAATAAGAGGCCAAAGTTTAGTGAACAATATTTCTGCTGATCAAGAAGGTTTCTCCAGTGATGACAGTGAGTCTGGCAACCAGGAATCGTACCCTGTTTTCCAATACTTGGAGCATGATGCACCGTATGGGAGACAACCTTTAGCAGACATGGTATGAGTCTTTTTGTTTTTTGTTCAACCAAATATTTCATCTACAACCTATATGACGAATTTTCTTTTGTTAATGCCTGCAGATATCAATACTTGCAAGTAGGTTTCCCGATTTGAGGACATATAGGAGCTGTGATCTGCTGCCGTCCAGTTGGATTTCTGTAGCCTGGTATTCCCTGTTACCCCGTTAGCTACTAGATCCATTACTCACAGGTTTGTCTTACCGAATGGAAGTTGAGTGCAGGTATCCCATATACAGGATACCAACAGGACCCACGTTACAAGACTTGGATGCTTGCTTTTTAACATTTCATTCACTGTCAACGCCACCTGAAGGTAAACACTCTTCTTTCTTTGGTTCAAAACGCTCGACTTGATCAATACGAATTGCATTTCCTATCATGTACAAGTTACACGTTTCATTACATCTTAAAAGAAAATTTCTGAAGAATTAAGAATCTGGAATCATGTCACTAATTAAGATGCAACGTTGGGCAGGTACATTAAGTGGGCATCCCGAGACAGATGACTTTCATAACAATAAAATTGCTGATGTTCCTGAGAAGATCACACTGCCTCTCATTGGTCTAGCTTCATACAAATTTAGTGGTTCCATGTGGACATCAAATCAGCAGCATGAGCAGCAGTTAACTACAGCGCTTTTGAAATCTGCAGATGACTGGCTTTGCCAGCGACGAGTAGATCACCCAGATTACCGTTTCTTCCTCTCACACTAGAACGCGTCTTTGTGAAAACTCCCTACGCTTTGGCAAATACCTCAGGCAGATGCCCACTAATTAATCTATGAACTCAACGTACACCCATAAACTCCACGGGCACAAGTATTGATATCTTCTTTATATTGTCATTGACGGGGCTTTATTTACGTTATAGCCCCATATTGATTGATTTCTAGGTCTGGATTAGGTAACTGTTGTTTTGGAGTTGCTTCATAGGAACTAGTTTGATATTTTCAGTAGCAAATAAGGTGCTTTGGGGGTGGATGGTGTGCAGCAGAGCTAGGTAGTGAACGATTAGAGTGGTGTACATCGGTGTGCTTCAGAGATTGTGCTTAGATACAGTGATGATGACGATAAATTATTTTTCAGTTTCAACATATTGATTTTCATTGGTACCCTGATTGGGGTTGAGATCATTGTATCTTACGTTTTACGAGTTCGAGATCATAATGATATATACTAGTTTGAAACATTCTACATCATTCTGTTTTTCTTTTCTGCGTTCCACCTTCTGCGTTCAGAAATATATATGACGTTTTAGAAAGCGTGTAGTCAAACTACTAACTTGACTTTGACCACTAATATATTAAAAAACTATTTAACTATTTGTATTGATCATATGAAAATGATATCATTAGATTAATCATGAAAAATATTTTCATAATATAGTAATTTTATATTATTTTATGAATATATTCATATAAAAAGTAACGGTCAAAGTTATGTATCGGTAACTGTGTTGATGTCCAATATATTTTTGAAGAGAGAAACCGGATGTCCAATATATTCTTGAAGAGAGGGAGTAGCACCTAACTGATGTGGTAGTTGTTACTTGTCAGTTCTACCGGAGTGAGCATTCTCTGGGTTAAGGGTGTCATCTGAAAGCATCTCCGAGATGAAATGCTGCTGCTGGTTCACCCAAAGAGCAAGAGCACCCTGTATTTGAAGATTAAATTAGGACATTTTTAGACAAGGATCTCCGCAGGATCATACACACTCCCTGAGAGATCAACAGACCAGATATTTGATTTTTTTATTTGATTTTTTGAGGGCATTGTTACAGGCTTCACTTACTCATGTATGCAAATCGCGTCGATATTTTTATGACTGCATGCATGCAAGATCCGTTCTTTCATTGCCCCAAATTTGTACTAACAAGTTGACGGTCCTTTTCCCCTTTCATTTTTGCTCTTCTGCTCATTTCTTTTTTCTAATCTTTGCAAGAATCTAGTGCTCCAAGTCCATCATTGGAAGATGATAACATATCTACGATCATTGCTAATTGTTTAGATTACCAGGGAATAGCATCCAAATTTAGTTGTCTGGCCAGTATTGTTATACTTGCCTCGAATAGAAGATTCTTTTCCAAGAAAGAGATTACTAGGAATCTATGGCTAGGAATCTATGGACATGGCTAGCGTTTCCTAAGAACAAATAAGATTTCACATCTCTTGTGCCCAATTAGTCGAATAAAATGTGCGTACTCGCGAAACAGACAAAAGAGGGGTCATTCCTTTCTTTTTGAGACTCCACTAGATGCCATTCAATATTGTATGTCACTTGTCACACATCTAATCAATACACAGCAGCAAAATGAGATTTGTTGCTCACCACCTCAGTAGCAAATCTCGGATGATATTCCGTGCGCCACGTGGCCCGAGTTCGTACCTCAAGCGCACGTACTTGATGGGCCCACAGTCAGTGGGAGAGAGAGAGGAACAGAGGAGGAAAACAAAGAAGGGATGGCGGCGGCTCTAGCCCACGGCTCCGGCGGTGGACGGTGCTGTGGGAGTGGCCGACAAAAGGCAAAATGGAATGGCGGCGTCTCGGTGGTCCTCCAGGTGGTGACAGCGTGGGTGGAGCGGCATGGTGGCGGCGGCAACGATGACGGCGGAGGCTCGAGCGCACGGGCGCACACCGACGTTCTCTAGAAATTGGCGCGAGCATGGGCTCGGTGCCGATGAGGGGGTCGTGCCGAGTGACTCGGGGAGGTTGGAGAGGAACCGAGGCGGCGGGGCGACGGCGCTGGTGTGGCGGAAGATGGTGGTGATGGCGTAGCGGGCAAATGGAGAGGGGGAAAGGTGGAGAACGCGCAGGGACACGAGATGACGCGCATAACTCGGCTTGGGGCTCACCAGCGAGGGAGATCGGGCGCTAGTGTGGCACGGCGCGGGGGCGGACGAATGTGCACCAGCTCAGCGCGGCGTGGGTGAGCGGCTCGTCCATGTGCCTGGGGCATAGACTCGGGCCACGTGGCGCGCAGAAGCTTGTTCGTGCCTCTGAGGCACGGACTTGGACCATGTGGCGCACAGAGGAGAAGTCCGTGCCCCTAGGGCATGAATTTGGTGTTATTTTTGCAATTTTGGCAAACAAAGGCCAGATTTTCTATTGAGACCTTAAATAGTGCTATTTTAGCAAAAAAAAAAACTCGGTAATAATTACGGCAACTTTAGTCTATGTAGACTTGTACTAGAGACATTGGCAGTTGGCAATATGAGATCAAATGCTGAAAAATCTAAAATAACAAACCCTACTTACAGTTAATGGGACCTCTTGCTATCTGGATGAAAAGAAAATTGCACCATCATTTTACCAGCTAGAGCCATTCATTGATATCTGCATATAAGCTGGCCAGATATTATTTTCTGAGAAAAAGGATAGTTCATTTCATCATGCTATGGCTTGTTTGCATGGATTGATGTCAGAGACTGGATATGGGCACACTCACTTGTACGCTTCATTTTAGTTTAACTAGTCATCAATCCGTGCGGATGCACGGACATGACACTTTATTATTATTATTTTTGGGGCTAACAATTTTTGTAACTTTTAGCTCTTAACTAATATGAATTTGACATATATTTTTTAGTTCGAAATTATCGCTAAAAATTCTAAAAGTTTTAAATTTATACAATTTAAAATTTTGTTTTTTTATGTTTAAGTGACAAATCTATATATTTTCGACTTCGATTTTTGGTGAGTCCAGATTATAACGCTATAGATTTAACGTTAACCTTAAGATCTCATGTAGAAATCCAGCCATATTAATTTCTCACTTGTTCGGATGTCATTATTTAGTAAACATCCATATCCTACACAGTTATTTGGTGAAGCTATATGTGTTCAAAACAAAAACGCTATGTACGTTTGGATATTGGAATGTCAGAGTCCAACTCTAATTAGTAAATGCAACGTAGGTCAATCAGCATGCCTGCACGTGGGCTAAAATAATAAATCCAAGCCGCAGATTGTACCACATGTTAAATTGGATGGTTAGGATTTTCCCTTTTTCTCTGATTAATGTGGGAATTTCTAGTTTTTTTTTCTTTTTCTCTGATTAATGTGGGAATTTATACCTTTTTACCTCTTAGGATTAATATGAGGGCTTCTAGGAGAGCCTCCAATTAGTGTATATATAGATATATAGATATATTGGAATGCCAGAGTCTAACTCTAATTAGTAAATGCAACATAGGTCAATCAACATGCCTGCACATGGGCTAAAAAAATAAATCCAAGCCACATATTGTACTATATGTTAAATTGGATGGTTAGAACTTTCCTTTTTTCTCTGATTAATGTGGGAATTTTTAGCCTCTTTCTTTTTCTCTAATTAATGTGAGAATTTATACCTTTTTACCTCCTAGGATTAATATGAGGGTTTCTAGAAAAACCTTCAATTAGTATAGATATAGATCTCTCATTTGCATGGATTGATGGCAGAGACCGGATGGGCACACTCACTTGTACCCTTCATTTTAGTTTAATCTCTCATTCGTCCCATCTTAATGTTCATGTGCCCGAAGAATCACAGTAGAGAAACATGAAAGAAAACCAATGCTTTTGCCCCCAAATGCTTCACTTAACTGGAAAATGCTTTCAGCATAACAGAAAGGAGTTCAAGATAGACGATTCTCGGAAAAGAGCTATGAACTATAGGGCATTAATTAGCGAGGACAATTTAATAGTCCAAACGCGATGAGAGGCAATCGAAATTCCAGAGCGGTATCTACACTACTTTTTCCGTCCCATAGTATAAGGCTGCTCCCAATGAGCAGCATCTTAGTGTAGTTTCTTAGTGTATGAGGAGTGTTAGGATACTATCTTTCTAATGTATGGTTTCTTATGGTGTAGTATCTTAGACTGTTTCATTTAATTACATGCATGAGTATACAATAAATTTTATGCGTTGGATTTTGAGACCGAACCGGTATCCAGATTAGATACTAGAGTACCCTCTCTCTTTATTAACTATAGTGTCACATCATCATTTTGCCTATATGGCAGACTTAAGATACTAGTCAGGGTGGAGCACTAGGAGCAGCCTAAGACCGTTTGGCATCCATGCTGTCACTAATATATTTTTAAAGTATATAAATTGACAAAATAAAAACAATGCTATTAAATTTATCTTACAAATTACTTTTATATGCTAGTATATCGTGATACAAAATCAAAGTGGAAATTTTATGTTGGAGACCGTGAAAAGTCATAATGGACTTATGTTTTGGGACAAAGGGAGTACATGACACAATTTTGTTATTCGTAAGTTGTCTGATTTTTTCAGTCAATTTTTTTGATCATTAATTTTGTACGAAGACTGATGTGCTCTATGATTGGATGTTCATCCGATGGATATAAGATAATATGATTTATGCTTAAGAAAATTCCAATAACAGTTATGGCCATAAATGAAAAGTTTATGTGCAAAGTTAAGAGTGGGGGTACGGCAGAGGGCACGTGTGGTATATCGGCGCGTCTGTGGTAATATTTTTTACCAATTTACTTGTGGGAAAACTAGTTTTGCTATTTCAATACGTAACTGTGCCAATTAAACAAAAAAAAACTCGCGCTAGGACTACTGGTGCGTTCTTCGTACCGTAAGGATGGATACGTGATGGCCTGGTTTGGTTAGGCGCGGAGGTTGTGCAACTCCGAGATAGAAAAAAAAATCTGATGAGAGAAAAATCAATCCGAGAAAAAAAAACATTCGAAAACTTCAATTCAGCAAAAGAAATTGAGGATTGGGTGTTTTTTTCCTATCTTTTTAGAATTTCTAGCATATATTTTAATTGTAGCACACTACTACAGAAAAGGTATTTACAAATGGTTCAAAAACGTCATCACACACGGTTTCGTGAGCCGTCTGAGTTTATGGGTCAGTGATGACATGAGGTCATCACAGACTGTTAAACCGTCTGTGATGCATAATTTCACAGACGGTTATTAACTGAGAACCGTCTGTGATAGGAACCTATCACAGAAGGTTTGTGGCTGAAATCGTCTATGATAAGTATATATCACAGACGGTTTATGGCTGGAACCGTCTGTGATGACTTTTCTCT
Source organism: Phyllostachys edulis (assembly GCA_036346405.1). Lineage (NCBI taxonomy): Eukaryota > Viridiplantae > Streptophyta > Magnoliopsida > Poales > Poaceae > Phyllostachys > Phyllostachys edulis. Next base: position 109,697,092 of record CM070545.1, read on the forward strand.
ATAAAGCCCTAAGCAATGGCTGCTTGTGCCATTAAAACCAGTATCATATATATATTGTTCGTAGTCACTCAGCCACTTTGAGAGGATCGTCCACGCAGCATGAGAAGGATGAGACAGTAGCCACGGGCAACCTCATTAAGCCCCTGCAAAATTTAAAAGTATGGATGCAAGGAGATCGTTAGGACATCCAATTACCTGGATGTTGTCGATAGGTAATTGGACGTCGCTATGTTCAGAAAGTGACGTGGACGCGCAGGTATTCCGACTAGGAAGTGGCATCATGTATCAGTAACTAACCATTCTTGAGCATGTAATCGTCTTTAAACCCAACAAGAACACCAAGCAACCATTCTCACATTTCAAAAGAATTCTCAACTTGTTGCTTGGTGTTCTTGTTGGGTTTAAAGACAATTACATACTCAAGAATTGTTGGTTGCTGATAGATGATGCCACTTCCCAGTCGGAATACCCGCACGTCTGTAAGATCGAGGAGGCCGACTAGAGGAGGGGTGAATAGGCGTTTTTTAAACTTCTTTTGCTGAAACCGATTTCTAATGCGGAAGCTAATACAAATACGGTTTTGCACAATTAAAGCCTAAAACAACTAGGTTCAACTAAGTGCACCAACAATAGAGACTATATAAATGAAAGCAATCATACACATACAATCAAGCAATTTAAATACAAGTAATATAAATTGCACAAGTAATCAAACCACAGATGACACAGCGATGTTTTCCCGTGGTGATTGGAGACTTGCCGGTCTCCCCTAATCCACGTTGAGGCAAGCCCAAACTAATTGGACCGGCTCCACGAATTGAACACCCGCCTCTGAGGTAAGTCCGACCACTTGGACCGGTTCTAAACCAAACCAACACCTCAATCCACTAGGATTGCTCTTTCCTCCACTCCAGAGATGGCGAGCACGACACCACTCACAAACCGCCCGGGTCTTTTCACAACCTTCTTTGAGACGCTCACCGGCGCAACAACGCCACCACGCCGTTTAGGTGTCGGCAAACACCAAGAGTAACAAGTCTCCAACGCACACTTGAACCAATCAAGTGTCTAAGCTCAAATGGATACGAAATCCACTACCTAAGGCAACACATGCACTTAGGGTTTGCTCTCTAACCTCACTAAGTGCAACACATGCACAAAAGAGAATGAGAGGCTTGCTCTTTGCTCAATGGAATGTCTAGGGGCACCAGCACACAACCAGCAACCTCTCCCAACTGGCCAAGGTAGCTATATATAGCCCACACACAAAAACTAGCCGTTGGGGAAAGATTCCAGAGAATCTGGACGAAATCGGTCTGACCGCCATGTAATGGCCGGTCTGACCGCCCTTAACTCCAACGGCTATAAAACTAGTCGTTGAGCTCACAGCCAGTCTGACCGCCAACTAACGGCCGGTCAGACCGCCCACTGGTCAGACCGCCCAATAGACGCCGGTCAGACCGCTCCACAAAAAGTGGCTAAGGACCAGAAAAGCACTTCTCTGAAAAAAAGGACCGGGTCTCGACCGAGGTCCGTCGATCAAGACCAACTAAGCCGGTCAGACCGATACACAAGCGGTCAGACCGATGATACTGGCGGTCAGACCGCCAGCAGCCATCCAAGTTGAAAACAGATATTTGGTCTTTGCACCAACTCAATTTGCAAAACATATTTGCCAATTGATGCAAGATGCACACAAGGTTAAAGATAAGACTCTCAACAAGTTGCAAAACACATTTGCCAACTTTTAGAATCAATGCCTCAAATTGCATTCCGCTTCAACTCAATTTGCAAAACACATTTGCCAAATTGATGCGTGATGCAAACAAGGATTCAAGTGAGATTCTTAACAAGTTGCAAAACACATTTGCCAACTTATAGAATCACACTACAAGGAATAAGGTACATGGACTTACACCATTTGTAAAACACATTCGCAAACTTAAGTCACATGCTACAAGGGTTATCCATGAGCCATAACTATTTGCAAAACACATTCGCAAATATTGGCAACATGTTAAGATGAGCTAGAGCAAACACAATGAGCTATCAACACATGACTAACTCAAGCTACTAGTAAAAGACTCCTCTTAATAGTACAACAACCTATACTAGCAATCCGGTCTTCCAACCAAACACTAAGACCGGCAAAATACTAGGAACAAATCCTTAGCCCTAGCTAGTCATACCTTTGCCTTGCACAACCATTTGAAGCTTGACGACGCACATCTTTGCTTCAAGTCCGGGTCATGATTTGATATGCATCAACTCATGATGCAACCTTCACTTGACTTCCATCAACACATGATGGATCTTCTTTTGACTTGATGATCAACTCATGATCATCTCCTCTTCTTGAACTTGATACTCATCAACATATGATGCACCCTTTACTCCAAGCTCTTTACTTCAATATCATCAACACATGATGATCTTTTGAAGTCTCCAACTATAGAACTCAACCTATTTATCCAACTCATGGAGAGTGTTAGTTCTATAATATGATTATCATTAATTACCACGCCATACCATTAACTCATAATGGTGGGACAAGATACAACAATCTTTCCCTCTTTGGTATTTAATGATAATCACTTCAATTGCAAGTAATTGAATATAGAATGGTATGAGTATATAACCACTACACAAGTTATATATACTCAAAAGATATATGAGCACACAAGTCTCATATACACACATGAATATATTAACTATACAAGTTAGATATATTCAAGGATATGTGAGTGCACATGAACTACACAAGTTATGTTATACTCACATATAAGTATACTTAGACTACAGTGTCTTATATACTCATATGAATATATTAACTATACAAGTTAAATATATTCACAGGATATGTTTCAAAGTAAAGATCCCAAATATGTGGAAACAGAATATGGATCAATACTAATGAAACCTCAAAATATAGAATGAACTCCCTCTATATGTGTGCATACATGAATATGTAGTAAGAACATATGCACATATTTAGGTTAATTCTTTTGGTGAGGTTCAACCTATATTTTGAATCCGAGGAATACAATAGGGTATAAGAATACAAAGTAGAAATGCATACCTCTTTTGTTCTTTATATCCAAACAAGACTAATCATAAGATATAACAATAAGAGAGTTAGTCTCACAAATAGATTTGTCATCATAAATACATACCTGTTTGGATTTTCCTTTTGTTTATCCAATGAATTTAATTTGTCATTAATCACATACATGCCTTCATGATTATCACTTTTATATCCAATTTAGACTAAGTAATAAGTATATCAGTAAACATGTTAGTCTCACAAATGCATTTGTCATTAATCACCAAAACACTCCATTAACATATAATGGCGGGCTAGATTCTTCAGCGTCCACGTCACTTTCTGAACATAGCGACGTCCAATTACCTATCGACAACATCCAGGTAATTGGATGTCCTGACGATCTCCTTGTATCCATACTTTTTAAACTTGCAGTGGCTCAATGAGGTTGCCCGTGGCTACTGTCTCATCCTTCTCATGCTGCGTGGATGACCCCAAAAAGTGGTCAGATATGAACAATATATATATATATATATATATATATATATATATATATATATATATATATATATGATGCCGTTTTAATGGCACAAGCGACCAACGCTTGGAGACTTTATAGAGAAGAGATTATGAATGGAATGGTAGGACGTGCACAGGGCGCAAGGTAGGAGAACTTGATCAACATGAACACAATTACACAGACAAAGGTGAAATGAATGGCGAGAGACAGGTGAAGAGGTGTTGTAGTAGTTTTTAACTCATTTGGTCTTGTTTTCGAATAAAATACACACAAAGCCTAAACCTTTACAAATCTGAAAAGTTAATTGCAGCCAAGCCCCATCCGAACCATATCCAATGTAAGCCAACCAAGCACAAAGCTAGAACCGGCATCAATAACCCTCAGTATCCATCAGAGAGCATTAACCAAACCCACCATCCCCATTCATTTTTGTCAATCTGAACCCACAATATGAACTAAGCAAGATGCATATATATAGAATGCACATACACCAATAGCCCTCAGTTTACATTTCACAGAGCAAGGGGACTATTAATATGAACTAATTATCAATTCAATTTCAGTATAAGACTATTAACATCATTGAGCGCTTCAACGACTAGCAAGGTGCCACTAGCCAACAAGCATCTGCATGATCATTGCATTCATTTATATTTATGATTTCTCTATACTTCTCTCTACATGTATGTATTACACATTTACACTTCTCTTCATGTATGTATGTATTACACATTTAGCATCTGGGCTCTGGCCAATAGCCATCACCATCAGCATCAACCAACAACCAGACAACATCAAGAAGACAAGAAGGGGACTTACGCGTTAGTGGGAGAGCCGGAGAGGTTGGAGGCACGAGGGAGGTCCGAGGTGGCGCAACGAGCCGGCGGCGAGAGGGAGGAGGAGTTGGAGCTACGGCGTAGGGAGGAGGAGCCACGGCCGGCAACGCATCGAGGGGTGACTGGGAGTTTGATCCGGCGGCGCAGGGAGGAGGGAGCTTGATCCGGAGGTGCGGGAGCTGGCGGCGAGGGAGGAGGAGCTCGGTTCACATGAATACCAACAGCACAAACTAATAGGTGATAGATCTGTCTTACCTCGACATCACCGGTGGAGAGGTAGCTGGGGGTCACGTACGCCGGGGGAGGAGGAAGAGGGGAAGGCGCGCGGCGTCACCGTAGTTGTGGCACAACGGTGACACTGCAAAAGACACTCTTATCGTACGAGTGTCCTATACAGTGAACCGTGGTGTCACAACCGTCGGCGACGGGAAGAATGCATGGCGGCGTCTGCGACGGGTCACTCGGGTGGGGAGGGAAATGGATGAGAGTAAGGGCTGCGCTGGGGAGTGACGAGTTAGAGCGTAAACCCTAGTGGCCGGGCTCCTACTAATAAAGAGACTTATCACAGACGGTTCTATTATGGAACCGTCGGTGATATGTATGAGCAGGTTCCACAATGGAATCGCTCGTGAAATGGTTTTTCTCAAGTATATTTATTTTGTATATACACTTACATGACATGAAGAAATTACATGTTTATATGTCAATTTTGTCATTTAAATATCTTGAAAATTTGCTTTAACTATACATATATATATATATATATATATATATATATATATCACATATCGGATATATATATATATATAATTAATTAATTTGTTTCACTAAATATATATATATGTGTGTGTGTGTGTGTGTGTGTGTGTGTGGACGCCCGTTTCGTACTCCTAGGAGTATGTACTCCCATACCTCCCTGCCGTTGATCTACTTTGAGATGGAAGCCAACTAAATGGGTTCTTCTGTATTGGATACCTTTGTTAGTAGGCAAATGGTCCTATGGATTAATACTTAAACGGGTTCTTCTTTAATCGCTGCATGCATGCACAACCAAATCGATATTAAGGTGGAACCGCCCAATTCACAACCAGATCGATATTAAGGTGGAACCGCCCAATTCAAAATTTGAAGTGCTAACGATACTACTAGTTGAAGAAGAATCTGGTAGTATGCATCAACCTAATTAGAAGTATATATGTTTCTCAAAGAAGTATCTGTTTCAGGAGAACATAAAAAGTAGTATACTTCAATCAAATTAGTAGTATTATTCTTCACGAAGAGTATATACTTACTAGTAAGGAGTATATATATGTACATAAGTAGAACATAATTAAGGGTATGACCATAGCATAAAGGAGTGTACTACTAATATCGCATAACACATTTTTCCTCATTGAGAAGTATAAGTGCATAACCCTAAGAGTTAATACAAGGTTCCCTCAGGAAAAAAAAAGTTAATATGACAACATCTTTAGCAGATTAGCACTACTCCACAAGACAACATCTTTGGTAGATTAGCGCTACTCCATAATTGTTTTCTGCAATTTTAATAAAAACCAATAGGGATATGCCTCTGTATTGTGCCGTCAAGTGGTGGAGTGCAGAGGACATGCTCCTATTTTACAAACTGTATGCCCATACTGGAACTCAAATACTTCTTCACCTCTCACCTATTAAGCACTTGAACTGATAACTCCACCATGAGTTGCTCCACTTGAGAAAAAACAAATCAAAAGAGGTATGTAAAAAACAAGCATATTTCCAATAACAAAAGTGAGCTATTGTACCACTGTGGTACTATTATAATTTAGATGCATGTAGTCACAAAGGATAGGAAAGAAGTATACCACAATTATTTGGGAAAGAAGTATACTGATAGGCAAACCCTTTTTCTTTCTAATTAAATATACCCATTTTCCCAAAGGTACATGCAAGTAATTACTTGGTTCAAGACACAATTACAAATTTAAAACCAAATTTAATCGAGAGTATAATCTATTATCAAAGTACTCGATGTTACAGAGACAGCTGTACAAACATAAAAATGAAGCAGCCCTCCTTTCCCAGGGACAAAACTACATTCAGATAACAGGATTGTGAGTTTCGTGCTACTCTTTTATGCTCCTGTGCATACCCTTTTCGTAAAGAAAAATGTCTACTAGAAAATTGAAGCAGTAACTCCAAAGTCTAGCGATTATTAATTCAATTACTACTATTGAATCAACTGCTAACTCCATTGGGTATACTAGAAATGGAAAAACAACATGACAATTAACTGAAAAATGTTATAGTTCAATAGTAATCGACAAAGCAAAAGGGGTGTAGTGACAAACTGAAAGGAAGTATATTTCTCCACCTTCATCAGGCCATGCATTGTCAAGGAATGCAGCTTCTAAGTAAAGCTTAAAGACAAGGTACACTTTGTGGAATAGTTTAATATGAGTTTTGTTTTACCGTTCATAACATGAGAAAAAATTTAGTATAATTAGACATACACCCAACTAGCAAGTAGCTATACGAACGACATAATATATCCAATTTTGCATTTCCTAATCTGATCATGAACAGTTGAAGACTCCATAGATCAAAATGAAACCAAAAGTACTGCATGCATATACCCAATTTTGTGTTGCCTAACGCAAAAATGATCACTTTGTGGACCAAAAAAAAGGCAAATCTCTAATACAAATATTCAGTATAACAACTAGTCAATGATTGTTGGTATCGACTAGTGACCACATTGAATATATTAGAAAAAGAATATGGTAGTATGCACTGAACCAAGTATATGCCATGCATAGAGACTGGATGCATTGTATAATTTGATATCAGTTGATTAGATTTCATAAGAGGGACTGCTATTGAACAAGATAGAAGATCAATTCGAAAGGCACAAAAGAACTAGATCCAATCCCACATTGCAGCAATGGAATGATTAGTTCATTAAAAGGAGTTAACTGTATACTTCACAACAAAAGCACGAAAGAATGAACCTTCTGACAAAAGCTTCTAGTTGTGTGGCGTTATAGATCACTATTGCACTGCAGCCGACGGTTGAGTATCTTTATCTGATTATTTTTAACCCTTCATACCCTGACAAAAAAGTCAGTATAATTAGAGATGAAACACAAATATACTACCACATCGCGTTATACTACCTTGTGATTACCATACTACTTTTTTCAACCAAATATAGTCCCTAATCAGAGATGAAGTTGAGCCGTCCCTCACACAATGAACTTGCCAACTACTAGTGTGAATGCTCATATATGCAGAAAACAAATCAAATGGAAGCATGCAAACAAAATAATTTACAATTAAGATAATAAGAAATACGGGCGGCTATGGCGGCCTCCTCCACCTATGTTGACACATTGAGGAATAAATCTTGATCTACACAACCTAACGAACTCACCTCCAGTCGCATGATCCGCTATGTATGAAAAATATAACAATTAAAGAATTATGACTGCATGGTTCATTCTGGCAATAGAGATTGAAAAAACTACCAATGAATTAAAAAGTGACTTAGAGCTCAAAGATGATAATGGTGACATGCACAAGGTGCTTTTGGCTATCGTGTTCAATCCCAGCCCCCGCTTAGCGCTCTGCTTATCTCGGTGGAAATCATGACATCTTGGTCCAGATCTATTCAACACTAGCAAGAATATATAACTGAAATAAATTTGAGAACTGACGAACCAATTGAAACTATGGGATTGAATTACAAATCATAAAAAGGAAAGGATTTTTGACCTAGTGTTGTCAATCAATAGGTGTCTGAGAAGCCTTGTGTGGTCGCCGCGTTATTACTGTCCCCAAAGAACCAATCAAAGAGGCAAGATGCTCCGAAACGGCAGTTGCCGCTGTGGCGTCGAAGACCCATCAGCCAGCAAAACCGAAGACCGCGGCGTCAGAAGTCAATTTTGGATCGGCCGGCAGCAGTGGCGGAACCAGGAATCCGAATAACCCGGGGCGAACATGTATTGTAAAACATACCTCGGTGGACCTTGGACGCCTCACTCCTGGACGGTAGCTCTGGCCTCCAAGCCAACTAGCCTTGCCGCACGGCCGCGAGCTCGCTGTCGCGCGCGACCCAGCGTCTTCGCCGCTTCGCCCCACGCCACATACCAGAGCCCCTCACGCCAAGACGATCAGAGCCCCCCAGCCAGAGCCTCCAGGTCAAGCCCAGCTGCTTCCAAAGAAGTCATGCCCTTTGTGCCGCATGGCCACAGCACCCACCGACCTCGCCAAGCATGACTCAAGGCTCAGAGTCGTGGCGGCGGGACTTCACTTGAGCTTGGAGGAAGAACCAAAGAGGAGACATGAGAGGAATGGGGAAAATGCCAAAATTAGGGTTGGAGGAAGAACCTGCTGACCGCCGCCACTGGATGCTTGTGCCACGGGAGCTGGTGCCGTGGGCTCCCATGGGGAGCCACCGCCGGGGAGATTAATCGAAGGAGAGCAGGTTGCCGATGAAGACGCAGGCGGAACTGCCGAGGTTTGCTTCGGTGTGATTCCAACAAAATAGGTTGATGACAACTAAATCTCAATTTGAATGGATTTTCTCTTAATTTCAGTAATTATTTTTTAGATGAAACAGGTCCGCCGCTTGCAACCCGGTAAGGTGGCATACAAAGCAATCTAGATCAGGGGAGATCGATCGATGGCTGATGGAACCTAAATCGTACTCTCGGTGGTACCAAGCCATTTTCCTATATATATATATATATATATATATATATATATATATATAATTCAACATATAATTAATATAGTAACTTCACCTCCAAAATTTTTAATTTTTAATTTTGGAATTTTCATATGGCCAAACAAATATGGCGATTAAACTAAAAAGATTAAAAAAAAGCAAAAACCTATAAATAAACAAAGTTTTTCTAGTGGCGGAGGTAGGCTGCTATCTCCATCTTCAATACTTCGTAGGTAGCGGTGTCGGGGGCGAACGGTTCGTGATCGAACGAAGCCTGAAATGTGTCCACCCGTTGACGCGCCCGTTCGAGTGTCTCTCGAAGACCCTCGGACTATTGAACCAAGAAGAATTGAGCCCATAGGCTCTCTTCCCTTGCTTGAGGGGTCTCGGCCTGGTTGACTCGGTCGCCTGCTGCCTCGATTACACAGTCCAAGTGATGGCATGTAACATCCCCAATTTAATAAATGATAATTAGTATGCATCTCAATAACATGCACAGTGTTTTTGAATCTCTTCCATCAATTATTGCACTTGGGTTGTGTTTAAAATGTATAAAAATGAGGAGAATTTAAAACTTTTGAACATGCATTGGTTTTTCTGGAGCAATTGCATAATTTGTTGCTTTTGAAAATTTTGAAATCAAAGAAAACATACACTTCAAATGTAAATTCCAAAAGAAAATAAGAATAAAAATTTATGAACATCATCTGGAAATAATTTATGCAAATGATACAATAATTATCATGAACAAATATAAATTTTACAAAAATTTTGGAACTCAATTTGACCCCCAGAAAATTCAAACTCAAATCAAAGACCGATTCCAAGTTTGAATTTAAATTATATAAATTAAATCTTGAATGGTATGTTTTCAAATTTTATTTGGGAACTAGGTTGTCCCAAGAACCCCTCTGATTAATTTTAGAATTTTTCGAAATTTATTTCTATCTTTAGAGCCCTGGTCAAACTGGAATCATTTGAATTCAATTCTAGTCAAACCCTTGCACTGTTGCACCGACCCGGGCCATTCCACTGTTCCGACCCGCACCCACTTGGCTCCACCCGACCACCTAGACGCACTCGCATGGGGACCGTCGGATCAAGATCGAAGGGCTCAAGCGGAGTGGGCATTTTGGATCAGTCCGAACGGCCATGCAATCCTGGCCGTCCATTTTGATCGATTGGTCCCCAACGCAGCTTCCACCTCACCCCTTCGCCACTCACTAGACCATGGGCTCGCCCTTCGCGCGTGTCATCTTCAACCTCGGGCCAGGCTCTCGCAGCAGCTCCGCTCCACGCGTCCGCCGCATGCTGCCGCGCCTCCGTCAGCGCCATGACGCACCGCCCTAGCTGACCATTCCCAGGCCTTCGCCATCTCACGCCGTGACCATCTCCGTCCTCATCCGAGGATAATACTTCCCTTTCGCCCCCATTTTTCCCCATCTTTCCTCTCAGGGCTGAGGGAGGAGGAGCTCACTTTTGCTCCGTTCTGCGGTAAAGACCGCGCAACCTTGTCCTTTAGCTCCTTCCTACCTCGCCGCTTCCATTTTCGCTAACCCTAGCTCATCATCCTTCTTGTAGCTCTCGGAACGCTGTCGGGTCCGTGTCATCGCCGGAGCGCGCTCTGTGGAGCTCCACCGTGCCTCTGCTGTCTCCGGTGAGGTAGTCCTCGTCTTTGCGCGTCATATCGAGTGTTTGAGTATGATTTGAGTTTCCCCTCGATCAATTTTTACTTTGAATCACAGGATCATCCGAATTTCAAAGTTTCTCCTTTTAGGCCGAGAAACCCCATTTTCTTCCCCATCTCTGACGTGGTGCGGTTTGATCCAATTCCCGGTGTTTGGAGCACCGTGCGGGCACCACGGAGCTTCCCCAAGTGTCACCGAAGCCCTTCTTCCTCTCCAGCCAGCTCTCCACGGTGAAGCTTCCATCGCCGCCGTGGGTTCTCGTCGCCAGCCATCCTCCGGCGAGCTCCGACCACCCACATCTCTCCGGTGAGTTCACTAGACCTCGTAGGTGCTTATGCATGCGTTTATTTGTTCCATGCGTCGCCAAGTCGCTCTACCCTCTTGTGCCGTAGCTCCCTGCCGCCTCTCGCCGTCGCGCCACCGCCACGGTCCACCTCTGGCCAAACTCCCACTACCTTTAGGACCGGCGAGCTTCGGGGAGTCCATTTCTGGCCTCCATGCGCACCGCCAAAGACCGTAGCGCCGGCGAGCCGGCAAGCACCTCGCGAGCTGTAGCATCGCCGTTAGGAAAAAAAACGGTGTTGGATTAGGAGTTAATGACGGTTAGATGCGCTAATGATTGGTCATTTAAATGGCTGTCTCTATTACATGTGGGCCCGAGGCCATTAAGTGCATAGTAACCAGCCCCGTAGACCATGCACTGTGCTGTGAACCGAAGGTCCACACACTATTTGGTGAACCGTGCCAATGACTAGTAGGGCCCACCTGTCAGTAGGGATTTAAATTCAGATTTTAATTGAGAAATGATACTATACACTGGACCCCACTGGTCATAGGCTATGGCTAGCTCAGCGGCGGTAGAAAAAGTAGCAAATGATTTATAAAATTTGAAATCCAATTAAATTGTACATTGAAAATTTGTATTAACTTCAAAATTTCATAATTAATTCATTTTAACTCCAAAAACAGTGAAATCAATTTTGATAATTTTAATTTTAAATGAAATTTATTTTAAAATAGGTTTCCACCTTGTCACTATCTCAGAAAATATAGTTTGTGGAAAGTGATCCAAAAATGAATTATTTTCACACTATAAATTGATGTTAAACTTTGAAAATTCTTAACTAAATCATAAACTAAATCATAAAAACTCCAAAATTTATGATTTAAATTTTGTTAGTTTTCTTTTTAAATGTAATTTAATATAAAAATGGGTTGAACCATGTTGCTGTTCCAGAAAACAATTTTGGTAAAATTACTTTAGGGTTAGTAATATTGTTGCATTACAAATTGCTTTAACTTCAAAAATGCATAAGTATTTCTCAGTAACTCCAAATTGAGTAAACTCAACTTTGTTGGAATCCTCTGTTAGTGTAGTTTATTGTAAAATAGGTTTTGAACATGTTGCTATCACTGAAAATCTTATTTTACATATAACTTGTGTACTACTTTCATAACTTTCAAAAATCATAGAAAATTCATATTAGCTCTAAATGAGGTGAATCAAATTCCATTGTTCATCTCATGTGGAGCCCTGCCTACCATAAAAATTTCAAGTCCACCACACCTCCGGAAATTTTCACCAAAATAATTAATTCGGATGAACAGTAACCGGTGGCAATTTAATTGGATTTTCCAGAAAACTGACTTTCAAACTGTCATAACCTTTGCATAGAACATCCAAATCAATTGATTCTTGTTGATAAATTCACCTAAAATCATTATCTACCTTATGTGAATTTTTCATGGTTTTTGGACGACTTTGAATTTTTTGGTCTTTTCGGTATTATTCGTTCTTATTGTGTTTTCGATTCTTTCGGTAGGTTCTGACGATTCTATTGTATACAAGAGTGATCCTCTGCAGCAAGAAAGTTATCTCCAGCAAGACAAGCAGTTTGATCATAAATGTCCCATTACTTTCAAGTCTAATACTTTGTTTACAAATTGTATGTATGCATGCTTTTGTGTCAAAGTAATTTTCCCGATTAGAGGTAGCTATTCCTATTGCATGGTTGCCCTTAAATTGTTATCCCCTTCCACAAAATATAAGTTATTAATATCGCTGGTGAATTAGAGCCCGGTGATTTAATTATGCTCTTCTATTGTCGTTACGGTGTCATGCTTAGAAATGTTTAGTTACCGGTAGAATTGGGTGGTTATCGACTTAGTCGATAACTGTGATCACACAAAATTATTATTATCATTATGCTCAGCACTTTGTGCTTTGTTACTTTGTAAAGTCAAAAAAACTGAAAACTGAAAATAAAATTGTTTCATGACTTGGGCACAATGGATGTTGGTGTGATCTGTTGGGTGTGAATGGAATGGTGCCTAAGTCCCCAAGGACCGAGTTACTTGTGTCACTAAGCCAAGCGCTTTTGCATGCTAACCACGCGAGAGGGATATGGGACCTCTCTTGACTAAGTACCTTGAGCGGTGTTAATTATGAGCTGGTTGGTGGTTGAAAAAGGAAATGTTTGTGATAGGAGGGGAACATCAGCAAATCGGCTTGAGCTGGCTGATGTGTCTTTCTCTTTGTTGGGTTGCGGCTCTTAATTAGCATCATCCATTGGAAATGTCTCGTAGGACTTAGCCATGCCGGCATACCAAAGGAAGTGTGCTAATAGCTTGGCGAAAAGGCGATCTGATGTGTGGGTACATTGGTACACCCCTGCAGGGTTCAAACTATTCGAATAGCCTCGTCCTAGGTTATGGACATGCTTGGTAAGGTCGTGCAAGAACTAGACTATAACATTTAATTAAAACTTGATGTGGGTGGTATGAATGGGGAATTCATGCTATTGTTGTGGTGGCTATTGGGTTAGCCACTTCCAGGATGTCTTGTTATTATTGTTACTTGTATCTCGTTGTTTTTGTCAAAAAAAAAACAGATTGTAAAACTGCTTTAAATCTATTACATTATTGCAAATAAAAACTTGCTTTATGCTGAAAATGAGTCTAGAGCCTCCTCCACTTAAATAAGCTTGCATGTAGCATATGTATAGGCCTGTTACCCTACACGTAAGTCTTGCAAGTACATTTTTATACTCGTTTGCTTTGCTTAACTAATTGTTGCAGAGGAGGTTGATCCCCAAGGGATTAACTATTGTGAGACCGACTTCGTACAGGACGACTAGCTTGGCGGCTCGGTCGGTTGCCTTGTGGGTAATGGCAAACCGTTGGCTTTTGTTTATTGCCATCTTATGGCTTATGTTTCTGCTGCTTCTTTGGTTATTTACCATGTTATTTGGCCGGTCGGCCCTACTCTTGTATTATGAACTTGTATCTCCTTTATGTTGTAACCTTGTAGACTTGGTAATGTAATGACTTGTGTATGGATTGAATGCTAAATTTTTGTATGGGGAATGTGTACTGCAATTCTGGGAAGTACATATCCGCCGAGAATTGGGATATTTTATTTGTAATGCTAGGACCAATTTGATGGTTAAGTATTACAAGTTTAATACCCCGGGTTCTCACATGGCAAGCCTCCTGGAGGCGTGCAATATCATTTTGGAGGACTGCGTCGATGACACGGTAAACTCGCCGAAAGTGGGAGATCACCCAGAAGACACGACAGAGGAGGATGTCAAGACGGCGGAAGGTGGCCGTCACCTGCTCCGGCAAATTCTCGGACAGAGGAGTGAAGACACTGTTGAAACAGTGTTCCTCCACAGCACGGTTCAACGTACAGCGAGAGAGGTGCTCGTATAGTGTGGTTAGGTAGGCCATCAATGCCGGCGACAAGGAAACAGAAGAGGCAACCATTTCTATTTTTTTTTTGTATAAGTGGGGATGATCATATTCGATGGCGGATGATCCTTTTTACAAAACAAGGAATAAATTTAGAGCGTGAGATGAAGAGACGCATCGGGGAGCCGAAGCGGCATTGATGCGACAATTGAGACGATCGGCGACGAAGAAACTCATCGGGCTTCAACCGAGTCAGAGCGATATTATCACGACGGTTATAACAAAAACCGTCGTGATATGTAGTAATATCACACACGCTATTGTTAAGAACCGCTCGTGATGTTTCATAGATGGTTCTTTGTTGAAAACCGTCGTGATATGTAGAATTATCACAGAGCGGTTATTAACAATAATCGCTCGTGATAAGTCACGACGGTTTTAGCTATGAACCGCTTTGTGATATTACCTCTTCACGCATAGCTTTTAGCGCAATAAGAATATAAACGGTCTCTAAACCAAAACCGCTTGTGATTGCATATATATGAGCGGTTTTGGTCAACCGTCGATGATAAGGCGTCGAAGATAGCCTTTTTGTAGTAGTGGCAACCATAAACCACTTGTCGTCCATGTTTTCATTTGTAGCAACCGATGGATATTGTTTGCACTTATAATTACGATCCACCGAATTGATGATCAGATAGGTTTTCTCTCCTTTTTAGAATTTCTAGCATATATATTTTCTTAGCAACCATAAAACCACTTGTAATTGACTTCTATTGTATAATAGATTTTGCTATGTAAGATTATACATAAGTTCTAACTATACCAATATAAAAGTAATTTAACATATTCTTTTGGCAGCACCTCCCTTTTTTTCGTTAAGTGCATTCTTTGGCCCTGTTTGTTTAAGCTTAGGCTTTTTGGCTTATAGCTTAAAGCTAGCTTTTTAGCTTAATCAGCTTATAAGTCTCTAAGCTTTTAAGCCAAACTTTGTTGTTTGGTAATCAGGCTTTTTGTAGGATGTTGGCTTATTGAGTTGTGTGTGAAGGATGAAAGGTCTGAAATACCCTCAATGGTTTAAAGGACCTTGTTAAGCATGTATTTAAACTGATTTTTTTTTCATGCGATCTGAAAATATGACGATACATACATTTGTACATATGAAACAAAATAGATATCGCTCGTAATGCATGCATGTATTTATTTTGGACATTGCGCAATGGAAGAAATTAATATAGAAAGGCCAATATCAGTCAACCAAACAAAATAACACAGCAGCAAAATAACATTTAATCATATATGATGCAATTATCTTGTCACTGCAACATGTATATATATCATATTAATGTAATCTATTTACACTCTTGCGGCCATTAAAGAAGTAGCAATACTATCACGAAAGACACCTATATCTCCATCGTCGATTGCTGATCCATTAACATTGTGCCCTCCAAATGATCTAGTTTGTGTATCGTTTGGATCATAATCTTCGTCAAGATCACATCTCTCAAAAAGTTCATCACGTAAAGCACTATCTCTGATGAAGTTGTGTAGCGCCATACATGCAATTATCATTTTCATTTGAATCTTTATTTTGTAACTTGGCAACGCCAACAAGATTCTCTATTTCATCTTCAACACACCAAAGGAACGCTCAATCACATTGCGAAGGGACGAGTGAGCATGATTGAACACCTCGTATTTCCCACTTGGTTGTCGACCATGGCGAAATTCTGGTAGATGGTACTTTTGTCCTTTGTAAGGAGCTAGATAGCCCTTTCGATTGGGATAACCCGCATCAACAAGATAATATCTCCCTACATACATGAAACATTTAAATATTGACAATACAAATTTGGAATGTTATCATAATAATTATTTATATGATTAAAGAAGCTAATTACCTTCAGGAGGATGCGGAAACCGGTTCGAATACTTGTCCAAAGTGTTAGTAAAGAGCCTTGTCTCAATGCAGTGTTCATCACTTCCTTCTACTACCCCAGCCTGAATAGCTACATCCATAGCATCCGCTACAGATGGACCACTCTGAACAGGGCCTTTTGCCATAATGTCCACCATGTGCTTGAAATCCCTAGCTATGGGATGTTTCTTGTTCTTCTTTGGGCTAGGATTAATATTATTTGCCCTACGCTTCGCAATGACCTTCGGTTGCGTGCAGACGGCCTCATTGTTCTCTCCATCGGCGGCGGCGACTTCCTCACCGTCCTTTGAACAATCAATGTCCACAACGGTTTGGTCTTCTTGTGTAGGCTCACCCGGGATGGCTAAAGTGTTATCTGTAACATGAGCCTTGTCAAACATACGGTCCATATCATCTAGGTTCTCAGGTGGTCCATCACGAAAATGTTTAGGATATTGCAAGTTAGCAAATATTAAAATATGAGATCATGTTCCTGTACGCGGGACAAGGTCACCAGCCAAAAGAAACGAGGGGTTCTGGGTTTTCGTTTTATTTAATTCTCTTTTAAATAGCCAGATGTTTTTGTAAATAAATCAATCTCTAAGGGTGTGTTTGGTTCGGTGAATCAGGGCATACGTCTATGGGTAGTCCTGAATATGCCCCCATCCCTGTGTTCGGTTGATTGAACTGAACCAACTCATCCCAGATAAGATTATACAGATTCTGATAATATTCCTGTCATATGCTGTACCGAACGATTCGGTGAAATCGGGCGAACAACGTGGTATAGGGACAAGCGCGCCCCCTCGTGTGCTCACCCACCGTGTGCCGCCCGCCGACCGTATGACCCCATCTGCTGACGGCGTAGATTGCTCCTCCCCTTCTCTTTCCCGCCCTCCACCCCTTTCCGCACTATAAACTTCCTCCCAGCCGCGGCGGTCCAGCCAAGCCCAGGAAAACACAAACCGCAGCACCTCAGCTCCCCATCTCGATCAAGAAGAGAGGGTTTCACGGTATTCGTCTCGCTGAGAAAGAAGAAGAACAAGAAGCAGCCGCCATGCCGAAGAACAAGGGGGAAGGGAGGCAAGAACTGGAAGCGAGGCAAGAACGAAGCGGACGACGACAAGCGCGAGCTGGTGTTCAAGGAGGACGGGTAGGAGTACATGCGGACGACAACAAGTGCGAGGGGGTAAGGGAGGCGACGAGAGTTGGGCCGAGGCCAGGGCTGCTGGGGGGCAATGGTGACGTTCCTTCCTTCTCGCCGCCGTCTCGGTTCTCGACGCCGCCCTAGGTCGCCGTTGCCGGCCCGCCCCGGTTCATCCCCTTTTCTCCCTTTTTCCCCTCTAGCACCGTTATCCCTATTTCTCTCCTCCCCAGCCACTGTGAGCCGCTGCCCGCTTGCCTTTGTGCGCCTCGTGCCACACCGCGATCACATATCCATTCCTCTCTCCTCCCTTGACCCATTTTTAGCATTTCCGCCGCCCATTCACCACAACGGCACGGCCCTGACGCCATGCGTCACCACCTCCTCTGTTTCTTCTCCCTTGCGCCTATGTTATCCTCTGTTTCTTCTCTCTCTCAGTTCCCCTCTGTCAACTCATCTCCCTATATGTATACGTCACTGACCAGTGGGCCATGCCAATTAGTGGATAGGTAAAATAACTAATTTAGTTAAATACTCCTTTTGTAATTAAGGTTGTCGACGATCGAGTCGCCGATCTTACGAAATGAAAAGAGGAAAATGGTAGGGAGTTCTTGGGAGAGAATGAGACTGCTCTTTATTGCTATGAACTGGCTATTAGAAGGGGTGCCTTCGACAAGGCGGTGAACTAATCCTAATTACACTGAGTGTAATGCTTGCTATGCTATCCAATTGTCTGTTGATCTTCTAAATTAGATTTGATCCCCCTTCTGCCGTTCGTGTTCTTCTTTAAGTAGTTGACGAAGTGGTGGCAGTTCCTTCTGGAAGTGGCGCGTCCGGTCGGAGGGAGACAGTGGTTGACGAAGTATCAATCGTTCGATAGTTGTGCGCCTGTAAGATACACAACCGTAAGGTGATTGTTGTCAGTGTCTTTAGATCATGAAACGTCACGTGGTATGGACCCAATATGGCATGTGTTTCATTCATCACATGTTATGGAATATACCCGGAGTTAGATCCGGATGCCAGTTCAATGCTTCTACGAGCGGTCATTTGGTCGGGGACTGGGTACAGGCCCTCGTTCGACCAGGGTATCCTCGAAATAACCTCTGGAATCCCTAATTTAATGCTGTGACACTCGAGGTGGTCTATATTCACTTTAAAGTTGAGAAACTGCCTTGGGACCCGAAGTGTTTTTATGTCCATTAGACAAAAGGGTTTTGTTCATTGGGCTTTTTGGGTAACTCCCAATTGTGGTTAAAGAATGGCGGCTACAAAAATCCCTTAGCACGAGGCTTAGGTTTTTATGCCTTCTGCTTTTCCTTCGACCCTTTTCATCTTCTTGCTGAAAGTTTCTTCCGACCCCCTTTGTTTTTCTCCCAAATCCTCTCCCGACCACTGTCCTAAACCTAACCATGTCGGATCAAATTACTAAGTGGCCGGTTTCTGATCTGAGCGACAAGAAGCTCAGGGCTCTAGAGGAGATCGGGATGCTTCCGGATAGGAATTTGATCAAATGGAGATCGGCGGCAGGAGAACACATTTTGAGCCGTGAGGAAGGGGAAATCCCTATTTTCCTCACCTACATCAAGTGCGGACTGAGGTTGCCGGCTCACAAATTCCTTTCTCAGGTTCTAGAATACTACAGAGTCGAGTTGCTGAACTTGGCTCCAAACTCCATCACCAACATCACCATCTTCGTCTACCTATGTGGGGCGTACTTGGGGATCTAACCAAATTTGAAGGTCTTCAGGTACTTTTATTGGATGGCGAAATCGGGGAAGTCAATGGCCGGAGCTGGGGAGTGCTCGCTGCGTCTTCATGATGGGAAGGCTGATGAGTACATCTAGATGTACTCAAAATCTTCATGGTCATCATGGAAAAAGAATTGGTTCTATATGACGATCACGAAAGATGACGGCCTATACTTCATCAGCAAGAGGGCGATTGAGAACATAAAGTGGAGGTCGACTAAGAAGAAGGAAGGATGGATTGGAAGGGTGGTTGATGCCATTCAAGACCTTAGTACCAAGGGATTAACTTCCTCGCATGTAGTTAGGGACTTTTCCTTACGCTAGATTAGTCCTTTGAAGCTACGAGAGCATTCGTTGCTCTAGTACATTGGTCGTAACGAAGCGATCAAAGACTCAAAAGATGGTAAGTCTTTGGAAAACTCCGGCCAGTACATTTTATTTTTGTTGATTATTATTCTTTAACCTTGAAATCTTCTTGTCTTCTTGAAGTCCTCTCTTTCGATGAAGTCAGAGAGCGAATCAAGATGATTTGTGCTGGGGAGCCTGATACCAAGGCTGCTTTCTCGGGCATTTTAGCTATTGTCTCTGATGAGGAGAGACTAAGAAGACTCAAGGTAAATAACCATATTTTTCTTCATCTATTATGTATCTTCCGATCTGTATATAACTTTGTGCTCTAATATGTAGTTGGTCGGATTGAAGTATGCTAAATCTGACAAGGATTCCTTTTGTACTACCATTCCGACCGATTCTTGCTCTGAGACCGAACAAGACGATGGTCTTTTGGAGGTAAAAAAGAGCATTCATAGATAGAGAAAATACAATTTAGATGAAAAATAACATCGTCTGATTAAAACTTTGAATTGTTTTTGAGACGGGAGAGAAAGAATGTCCGCAGACCGAAACTGCAGAGGTCATTGGCTCCAAGACGACCATTCAAGATCTAACAGTTGCTACAGTATCTATTGTTTTGGAGACAGATGAGACCACACCCACCGATCCGATGGTCAGGGTTTCTTCCGACCTTCGGTTGGAGGACGTGGAGGATCTAACCAACCCTACCAGTCCAAGACCGATGAAACCGGTTGAAAAGAAGAGGAAGGCAAGTGCGACAGATTTTGCGTCGGTGCGATTCAAAATCAAGGCCAAGAAAAAGACCAGGTATGTATACATGAAATAAAGACTTATGTAATAGTTACCTCTGATGTCTTTTAGAGTCTTGAACTCCTTTTCTTCTTGTCGTTGTAGATCCTCTGGTATTCTAGTCGAGGACATAGCAATTGAGGTAATCTCCCATGACCACTTTTAATAGCTTTGTTCCATTGGAAAGTACTCAAAGGAGTTTTGCTATGTTTTGTAGCATTTTGTGGAGAATTTCGCTATGGTCGGAGGACTGAACCAGCGGATAAAGCTCTTGGAGAAGAGGAACTCCGAATTAGAAGGTAAGCACTCTTTTAGTATATTCTTCTCTCTTTCTTTACTATTTGGCTCTTCTTCTTTTAACTAATTCTCCACTTTATCATGTTTGATAGATTCGGAGAAGCTTAGAGAATAAGTTATGGCTAAAGAAGCCATAATTGCCAACCTTAAAGAAGAATGTCATAACAAAGACTGGTCGATTGAATATCTGACGACCAGACACAAAGAGGTTCTTGACACCTTTGAGAAGAGGAGCGACCAGTTTGCTTTCTTTTTATAGTCGTATGTACTTTTCTTTTGGTTTACTTGTACAGAGCAAACTCAAGCATTGAGATGAGCTGAAAAAGCTCTTAAGTTTGAGCGTGGCAAAGAGACAGCCTTTGGACAAAGTCTCGAAGAGAAGGTTAAAGCCTTCAACAAGATGCTCTTCAATATGGAATCAGGAACGCAATTGCCCAATCTTGGAGATCCTACAGAGAAGATCAACTACCTTGGCCAGCAGCTCAAGGTCCTTAAGACAACTTGGGAGAACTATGCGCAGACCTTGTTTAATGCTGTCAAGAATGGAGTTAGTTTTGCTTCGGCAAAACTAAAAGTCTCCGACCCTTCCATAAATCTCCAAGCTATTGAAGAAGACTTCAACTGCATGGAAGAAGAAGCAGCCACAATGTTCAAGGAAATGGCACCTCTCGGACATAAGGTCATAGAAGAAATGGAGGTCGGGTCTCCACGCAGCGATCAGTCTAGTGGCTCCAAGAAGTAAAAGAATGTAATATTTTGATAATTGTAAATAAAACTTACCTTTTATCATCAATGAAGTCTTTGTTTTGTCTTCCTAAATTCGCTAATTATTCATATATTTCCTAACCCCCGACTGCTTGTATAGTAGAAGAACTTTACTAAAGAAGCAGTGGACCAAGAAAATGAACAATAACTACGATCATGGTACCGAGCATATGCTGATTATGTTATAAAAAATGATCTAAGTATATCTAGGAAATTAGTGTGGTCGGAACCATCTTGTGATTTTGACTAGTCTTAGGTCATTTCCATATTCAAAATACTGTGAAGTACCGTGTATGAATGGAAGATGTTTAAGACTTGTATCGATTGATAAGATAATATGCAAATATGTATGCAAAAAATTGATAAGTGAACTTGTTTATAAATCTTATCCAAAACTGGGCATAAGGGTTGCTAAGAACTAGAGACTAAAAGAAACACTTCGTGAAAAGTGTCCTTGCTCGAGTTCCGACTGGCAGCGAGGATCGTAAGAAATGGACCGTCGCTAGGAAGCTCCTTCCAATGGGTAAGACCACGTGCGGAGAAGGAGAGACTTCGACTAGGAGGCTTGCTGTGTCCCGACAAGTAGCCAAAACAAGAGTAGAACAAATTGTTGAAGGTAAGAAATGTAGTCCCTGAAATCTATAGCATGTAGAGTGCTGTATGTAGTTACCTGTATGATACTCCCGTTACTCATATAATTCTTTAAGAAAAGAGTATCGGTCGCACGTGGGAACCATTGTCTGAATGGTCACGACTAGGACCCTTACAGCGTTGGACTTTATGTCGTAGCCATAAAGTATTAGAGATCCTTAGAAAGGATATCAGAGAGAATTTAGTCTTCTTCGACTAATGAGGTAACAATAGTATACAAACCAGTTGAAAAGATAGATATATAGACAACATCATTCGTCGAAAAGTAAAGGAAATGCATCTTTATTAAAAAAAAATTGAAATAATGGAAATGAAATTATACAAAGAACCACGCAGTTGGTCAGTATTCCAAGAATTTGACAAAACACGCCCGTTTGACATAGCTAGTTGTACCGAACCAGGTCGGGTGACTTCGACCACAGTGTATGAACCTTCCCATTTGGGAGAAAGTTTATTGTGATTAGCCTGATTCTGAATTCGTCGTAGAACCAAATCACCTACAGCTAGGCTACGAGATTGCACCTTATGACTGTGGTACTTTTGCATGGCTTGTTGGTAAACTGCTGATCGTATGAGGGCTTGGTTTCGTCGTTCTTCAAGGAAATTGACATCATCGAGTCTTCTTTGAATTTGATCGTTCTCATTGAAACAATTAGTACGAGCAGAGTCTATCTTCAGTTCTGGAGGAAGCATGGATTCAACACCATAAACCCGAAAAAATGGAGTTTCACCGGTCGCACGACTGGTCGTCGTTTGAACAGCCCATAACATAGAAGGAAGTTCTTGAACCCAAGCTCCTGACCGTTTGATTAACTGGTCGAACACTCGGCGTTTTATTCCTTGCATTATGATACCATTGGCCGCTCTACTGCTTCATTGCTCTGCGGATGAGCGACAGAAGTGAAATGTACCTTGATACCTAGATCGTCGCAGAATTCCTGAAAATTTCCGCTAGAGAACTGGGTACCGTTGTCTGTGATTATACGACTTGGTATGCCAAATCGTGTGATCACATTTTTTGTGAGGAACCTCTTAGCGGCTTCAGTTGTTGTTTTAACAATTGGCTCGGCTTCTATCCATTTTGTAAACGTGTCAATCATGACAAAAAAGAATTCGAAGCCCCCAGGTGCTCTTGGGAAAGGGCCCAGAATGTCGAGTCCCAGGTTGCAAAAGGCCAAGAAAGAGGTATGGTTTGCAAAACTTGAGCCGGCTGATGTACTTGTCGACTATGAAATTGACACTGTACGCACTTCATCACGAGCTCTTTTGCATCATGAAAGGCAGTTGGCAAGTAGTATCCTTGCTTGAAGGCTTTACCGACCAACGTTCTGTAGGAATGATGTGCTCCACAAATTCCTCCATGAATGTCGGATAGCAACTTAATGCCATCCGTTTGAGATATGCATCTCATCAACACTCCGTGAGATCCTCGTTTATACAAGGTGCTTTCAATCAGAGTGTATGATTTGGCTTTTCGTGCTATACGATCGGCCTCTACATCATCATCAGGAATAATGCCATGTTGAAGATAATTATAGATCGTTGTCATCCATTCTCTACTGTGATCGTGACGGTGCCAACCATCAACGATCTGTGGAGCATCCATATTCTGTGGATCGATTTGTACGACCTCTAGTGGAACATCTATGTCCTCGAAAAGCTCGACCACCGATGGTGAATCGAGTTGCTCGAGAAAAACTCCAGGCGGGACAGATGACCTGGTGGAGGCCATCCGCGCCAACTGGTCTACCAGAAAGTTTTCCTTTCTAGGAATATGTTGGATTTGAAAACCGAAGAAGTGCTTTTTGAGTTTCCGTACTTCCGCCAGATAAGATGACATCTTGGTACCTGAGTATTGATACTCTTTCCCGACTTGATTCACTACTAGTTGAGAATCGCCTTTCACTAGTAATCTGCAAATCCCAAGCGAACGGGCTACTCAGAGTCCTGCCAGTAAACCTTCATATTGTGCCACATTGTTTGTAGCAGGGAAGTTCAACTGGATGGCGTACTTGATATGTTCGCCAGTAGGGGATATCAAGATAACTCCAGCCCCCGAGCCTTTGAGCATCAAGGAACCATCAAAGTACATTGTCCACTCATCGTGGTGTTCGTACTTGGGCCCTTGGGTGGGCTCAGGGTTTGTCCATTCGGCAATGAATTCTGCTATTGCCTAGGACTTAATTGCTGTTCGTGAGATGAAATGGAGGTCAAATGCCCCAAGCTCGACCGCCCATTTTGCTATTCGTCTTGATGATTCCCTGTTTTCAAGGATTGACCCAAGGGATATCCGGTTGGTACGACCACTTTGTGGGCCTGAAAGTAGTGCCTTAGTTTCCTTGAAGCCATAAGGAGACCATAGAGCAGCTTTTGTACCATTGGATATTGTTCCTTTGGTCCATATAAAACTTCACTTACGTAATATACTGGTCGTTGAATATTTTTACGTTCAACAACTAGCACACCGCTGACCGTTTGTGGTGTTGTAGCCACGTAAGTTAGAATTGTTTCCCCTGATCTCGGAGAGACTAAGATTGGGACACTTGAAATGTACTTTTTAAGTTCCTCAAAGGCATCGTCTGCCTCTTTAGTCCACTCGAAACTTCCATGTTTCCGAAGGAGTTTAAAGAAAGGGAGTCCCTTCTCACCTAACCGCGCTAGGAAACGACTTAGCGCTGCCATACAGCTGGTTAGTTTTTGGACTTCTTACTTTGTGGTCGGAGGGCGCATCAGGTCGATGGCCGAAATTTTTGCTGGATTTGCCTCAATATCTCTAGCCAAAACTAGGAACCCAAGAAGCTTTCCAAACGAAACTCCGAACACATACTTCTCTAGATTTAACTTAAGGTTATGTCTTCTTAAGTTATTAAAAGTCTCGTGTAGGTCGAAAATATGGTCGCCGGCGTTGATGCTTTTTACGACCAAGTTATCAACATAGGCTTCTAGATTTTGACCTATTTGAGGATTAAAGGTTTTTGCATCAACCTTTGGAAAGTTGCGCCAGCGTTTTTGAGACCAAACGACATCTTAACATAGCGGTAAGTGCCATATGGAGTGATAAACGAAGTTTTCTGTTCATCTTCTTTACTCATGTTAATCTGGTGGTACCCTGAGTATGCATCTGAAAAACTTAAAAACTCACACCCTGAAGTGGAGTCTACAAGTTGATAAATGTGTGGAAGGGGAAAGTCATCCTTTGGACAAGCTTTATTAAGATCTGTAAAGTCAATACACATTCGCCATTTCCCATTACTTTTTTTAACCATTATAAGATTGGGACTTCACGAATAAATCCAGCCTTGAGGAGCTTGTCAATCTCCGATTGGATTGCTTCCTTCCGATCAGGTACGAAATGCCGGAGCTTCTACTTGATCAGTTTTTTATCAGGCTGGAGAGCTAGCCTATGCTCGATCACCTCCCTGGGGACTCCGGGCATGTCGAACGCTTGCTAGGCGAATACGTCCTGATTTGTTCAGAGGAAGGAGAAGAGTGAATCTTCCTATTTGAGGTTGAGTTCTGCCCTGACCAGTACTTTCTGGTCGGACGCATTAGTGCTTCTTGACCCAGATGGAGTGTTGACGCCTCTCGGAGGAGCGCCCTTGCCGAGTGGTACCTCCTTGGTCTGGTCGGAAGGTTTTGGCGCCACCTTTGGCCTTGAGTGCTTGACCTGGACAGGTGACGGGTTAGTTTCCCTGGTCGGAAGCTCATCAACAAGTTCTAAGGACTTCCGATCACATGCATAAGCCATTTTGTGGTCTCCTCGAACCGTGATGACACCTTTCGGTCCTAGCATCCTTAGACTCTGATAACCATAGTGCGTGGTTGTAACACCCTGGCCCAAAATCTGCTCAATGCCCAGCCCACCGTGGGGCGGACCCGCGCACACATAGCACCCTACTTATACTTTCGTCCTCACTTCGTGTAAAAGGGTTAACCCGGAGGTGCTAAGTTTGGACCCAACAGGCATTATATACTACTACAACTCACTTTAGACAAGCAATATGGGACTAATCCCAACACATGACTCATGGGCCACATGGGCCACACTACGAGTAGGCCGGGGTATTACATTCACCCCCCCCCTCAGGGGCTGATGCCCTCGACAACACAACACATACACGGCAAATGCATAGAACCACCCCTCGGTACATGTCCATGCGTCCAGTGCTGGTACATCTGCCATGTCGTGTGTCCACTCCGAGACCACACGCGCCATGCGCCATATGCCCGACTTCGCCCCCCTTGCGCCCCTGCAAATAAGGTTGATGCTCGATACCATCTGTAACACTCGCCCAAAATCCGCCAATGCCCAAATTTCACCATGGGGCGGACCCACGCGCACATAACACCCCACTTACACTTTCGTCCTTACTTCGTGTAAAAGGGTTAACCCGGAGGTGCTAAGTTTGGACCCAACATGCATTATATACTACTACAACTCACTTTAGACAAGCAATATGAGACTAATCCCACCACATGACTCCTCATGGGCCACATGGGCCGTACTACGAGTATGCTGGGGTATTATAGTGGCTATCAGGAATTCTGCTAGAGCCGGACGACCAAGGATTCCATTGTATGCGGTTTCGAAATCGACCACATCAAATGGAATCTTTTCTGTTCGAAAGTTGTCGAGCCTTCTGAACGTAACCGGTAGCGATAGCTGTCCTATCGGTTTGGTGGTAGAACTAGAAACTATGCCGTAGAAGGCATATTTCATAGGTTTCACCTTGGACCTTCGGATCTGCATTTCTTCTAATGCACTCAGAAACAAAATATCTAAAGAACTACCTCCATCTATTAAGACTCGATTAACTTTACAATTGGTAATAGTAGGTTCAACTACGATAGGAAACCTACCTGGTCGAGTCGACGGGATGGACAGTCTTCTTTGCTGAAGGAGATTGCAGTTTCCGACCACCTGGACGACTTGATAATGATCGAAGACTCGACAAGGTTGACCTCTCTCTCCACGGCCTTCAGATGTGTGGATATCATGGGGATATTCTCATGATCTTAGGATGATGAGACAATTGGCAATAGCTTTGAAGTTTTGTCGAAAGTGTTGTTTTCAGCAAAGTGTCAGGAGAATCGGTAGTACCGGCATTTAAAAGCGCTGATGCGACCCGCGAATCAAGCAATCTGACCAAGAAGTTCAATGGCGGTAATACCGAGTCTTGATGTCTTGATTGATCTATGGCGGTCGGTTAATTCCAGAGAAGATATTTTGTGGAGTTCTGGTCTTCATTGGAAATCGGAATGACCGCTGTTATTGGAGCGGTACGACCGAAGATCGGTAGTACCGCTGGTAACACGGCGGTTGTACCGATTGTGTTGAGATTGTCGACCTATTGGGAGAAATGGTTATTCGTTAGGTCAAGTTCATAGGCTTCAGTGCATATGTGTTGCATGATGCATGTTTTCACTAACGTGGGTCAAGTTGTGAAGAACTTGTTTCCGGATTCGATTCCTTTGTCTATTTGTGTGCAGGACGCTTGGAGGTCAACGACAGTCAACGGCGAGGATGATCGGGACTAAGCTTCGAGAGCTGAGGTCCAGAATGATCGAGGATGCCGGATGAGGTCAATGGACTCAAGCATGGCACAAAATGGACAAAGGTGACCGAACAGGCAGTTCGGTACAACGGGTTGGATCAAGCGGCGCAGGGGTCGGTGCAAGTGCCATGGTGGTTTCGGCGGGAGCCAGACGGGAGAGACTTGCCGACATGATGAGAGTCGTTGATCAACCTACACGTGGTGAAGCAGGCGGTTGCTTCATCAAGATTGGACTTGGTCTTCGGAGAAAGATCAAGAAGGGGTATTTTGGTAATTTCACCAAATACTGCCTTTGTGACCTTGGGCTAAACCGCGGCGCAAGACGGTGCCTAGAGAAGCGGTTTAGGTCAATAGAAGGTGAAGACGGTGCTTTAAGATGCATGTGTGTGTCCCGTTGGTGTTGGGCCTTAACGGGAGCCCATTAGGGTTAACTCTTCTAGAAGCTAAGCCTCACTATAAATAGGAGGGGGTGCTGTCAAACAGCCCCTAAACACTTCATTTTGCAAAACCCTAGTTTGTCTTAGGGCTTAGAGAGGAAAGGAGAGGCTTAGGGTTCTAAGGAGTGGATTGATTGTGTGCTCCTTGGTCGAGCTTTGTCCTCCAGGATGGAGTGGCTGTAAACATCCATCAAACACGAATCAATCCAAACAAGTTTCTCAAAGATGAGTTTATCCTTTGTTCTTGCTTTCTTTCTTTGATGATTTTGTGTTTTTGATGTCTTGTTGGTTTTTTCTCGAGTCTCTGTGGTGATCTTGCTTGCTGTGACATGTGGGAGTGCATCTAAGATCATCTTGATGATTCTTTACCCATGAGCAAGATTTAGATCATGTTTTGGTTCTTGACTCAGTTTTGAAACAAACTTCGTTCAAATTGAAAAAAGGTTAGAACTTTTATGTGGATCTAGTCAATCGTTGCTTGGAATAGGTTCCTAATCTCAATAGGAAGATGTGTTTTGAATCTCGTAGAGTTTGGCCAAGTGGTTCAAAAGTTATGCCAATTTTAGTTTTCATCGTTGGGCTGTTTCAGAACAATCGGTAGAACCGCCCTTATAACTGCGGTTGTACCGATCATCGGTAGAACCGCCCTTATAACTGCGGTTGTACCGATCATTGGTAGTATCGCCCGTTTCCCTGCGGTTGTATCGATTTCTTATTATTCAGCACATCTTTGAGTTTGTTGATTGCTATGCTTGGGGGTTTGGAGTGGATTCAACATAAGTCTTCCATTGTACTTATCTATGGATCTTCATAGCTCTCATAGCTATTGGAGTGAAATTTGTGTTGAATTCAATCTTTAAAAGAAAATTTGATTGAGCTCCTATTTACCCCCCTCTAGTCGCCTTTCCGGTCCTACAAGATAACATCTGGAATTGTACGAGGAGGATCCTCCGAAGATCATATCCATCGTATGTTGCGGCTCCTGGCAATCAGAGTATCGCAGAGCTGCTCCCATGTATAGATAGGTCCAACTAGTAGGTTAAGCAACCACGACCAGGCAGATCCTTCAAGGACCGTAGGCAAATAATTTGCCATTACATTATCATTACCACCAGCGGCCTTGATGGCGGTAGAATAAATTTGAAGAAATTATAATGGGTTTTGTGCCCCCATTGAACTTCTCTATGTTGGCTGGTCGGAACTTGTCCGCCAACGAGCAACAGAGACACGCAAAAATGCTCAAAGATCCGTAATGGAGTTGTGGCGCCTTCTCTGAAAAGGAGCCGAATTATAGTCAGTTGGGGATCGGTTCCTCAGATTTTCATATCTAGGATTCAGTGTCCTAACCCAGTCGTGGACGTTATGATAACGCCTTTGACCACCCACCTAGTTCAGATGATGCCTGAGATTGCCCAAATCAAGTAGTCGTTCCTCTTGGCGAGGAGGAGGAGTGGCTGTTGTGAAGAGTCGTCTTCCCTCGTGATTTCCTGATCGGAACCTACACGGGGGTCTTGGTGTTGCTCCATCCTCTGCACGACCGTGTTGTCCTCTTCTGAAAGAGGAGCGCTGGGACGAGGTCATCGTGTGACTTTGTGAATTCCTTTGCTCCTGGTACATTTCTGTACGCCGCATGGTTTGTTGGAGGATCTCCGACACCTGACCTGCAAGCTGAACATAACCTGGAGTTCCTGCTAGAGCAGGGTCTGAATTATACAAGATATCCTAAACTCGTTGCAGGTTTTGTATAGTTACCGAAGGTCGTGGTAAACTCCCGCTTGTAGTGGGCGTCCGGAGAGTCGAGTTATCCATCGACCTTCCGGATGGCCCTGCCTGATTCCTTACTCGCGAGTGGGTAAGAATAGGTGAATTAACTGATGCACGTCCATCAGTTCGGTTGCCTTCGGTAGTTGGTGGTTGAGCGCCCGTACCATTTCCACCAGCAGGTGGTGGCAAGTTAACCCGTGGAGGACTGTGCATAGCATCCGGATTGGTATCTCTGATTGTGTTAATTTCATGGCGCCAACAGTGATCTTCTGAGGAACTCCTGTTGTAACTAAGGGAGAGCCTTCCAGCGCTTTCCACGTTGGAGAGCAGTTGGAGATTGCTGCCTCGGGCGGGCTTTGTGGTGTACTTATCCTGATCTGGCGGGCTGCCGATCATATGCTGAGTTTCACCATGCCCACTTGGCCAGCGATCGGTGATAACCTCATAGATACCCTTACCATGTGTCGTTTTTCGCTCGAAATATGTAGGAGTCGTTGGCGAATACTGGTCGCCCACGACAATATCGAGAGTACTTGGACTCTCTGGTCGTCGCACTAGGCTTCCATTGTCGTTCCTGCCAGTCGGATTGACCGGGCTTGTAGAGATGTTTGGACGTTCTGAACTGGTCAGAACGAGCGGTTCCTCTTAGAGCGCCACTGTTGGTGGCGGTGTATCCTCATCCATCCGGTCGATCTCGTCAATCTCTGCAACTGGTGATCTGGCGGAGGAGGAAGAGGACGACGACATCCCATTTTCTTCCATGGTGTGGATGCATGCGTCTATGTCGAGGTTGGAGTAGTCCGCCAGGTCGAACCAGTTTTCCTCATCCCAAGTCCCCGCCATATTCGCATAAGTGATAATAGGACAAAGGAAGTAGATGAGGAATTCTTGAGCGAAGTGATCTTCAAGAACTCAACGCCTTCTTCCCCACGGACGGCACCAGTTGTCGACGATCAAGTCGCCGATCTTACGAAATGAAAAGAGGAAAATAGCAGAGAGTTCTTGGGAGAGAATGAGACTGCTCTTTATTGCTATGAACTGGCTATTACAAGGGGTGCCTTCGACAAGGCGGTGAACTAATCCTAATTACACTGAGCATAATGCTTGCTATGCTATCCAATCGTCTGTTGATCTTCCGAATTGGATTCGATATCCCTTCTGCCCCTTTGCATTCTTCTTTAAGTAGTTGATGAAGTGGCGGCAGTTACTTCTAGAAGTGGCGCCTATTGGAAAGTGACGCGTCCGGTCGGAGGGAGGCAATGGTTGACAAAGTATTAATCGTTCGATGGTTGTGCGCCTGTGAAATACACAACTGTAAGGTGGTTGTTGTCAATGTCTTTAGATCATGAAACGTCGCGTGGTATGGACCCAACATGGCATGTGTTCCATTCATCACACGGTATGGAATATACCCGGAGTTAGATCCGGATGCCAGTTCAATGCTTGTACGAGCGGTCATCTGGTCGGGGACTGGGTACAAACCCTCGTTCGACCAGGGTATCCTCGGAATAACCTCTGGAATCTATACGACCATGGAGGTCGTGAGCCTTAGGGGTTATGACCATGAAGACATATGATCTTTTACTATGTATTATAGTAATACATCGAGAGTTTAATCCTCGTCAAAGGTAAATCTAATAATCGTTCCAATATTTCAATAATAGCTGGCCACGTGTAATTTGATTGTACTCCCTCTCCCTCTGTGTATGCAACCTATTCAACTTCATCCCTCAAACCAAACACCATCTTGAACCATTCGATCCCATCCCATTCATGCAACCAAACAAAATCTTAAATTATCTCATCGCACTAACCAAACACACAAGTTGTAGCATACCATCCAAGATTATCCTGTCCATCCTGTACCATTTCATTCCATTCACCCTTGTTCACCCAATCAAACACACACCCTAATCAAAGCAAATCTACACTCGTGAGGGCCTCCACCAAGCTCGGGTGTGGGGTGGCGAGTCAGGAGCTGAGCACTCATAATCTCGAACTCAGGCCGGAGACGCGCTAGAAAGTCGTAGAGACGATGTGTCTCCTGGTGAGCGTGGAGCCGCACACAGCAGGGACAGGTCCGGTAGACATTCGTCCCCAGAGAGTCAAGCTGACGCCACACCTCAGATAGCTTCTGGTAGAAGTCATCCATGGTGGCATCGAGTTGCTGAAGAAAATGCGCTTGTTGCACAACTGAGAGATACATAACATCACTTGGCGGCTGGTAATGAGCTCGAAGGTGCTCTCACATCCATGGAGATGGTCACTGGCATGCTACCCACCAGGATTGCGGTAGCACGAGCCTCGGTATCCTGTCATCGCTCGTAGGTGTGCAACTCAGGCTGGTAGAGCTCCAGGGCCTCCTCTAGTGCAGCATTGGTGGCCTCCTGAGCCGCCTGATCCTTACCCACAGGGAGAGCAGGCAGAACTGGCAGTGTAGGGCGAGGAGGACAGGGGTGCTCGCTAGTGAGATGACCCCAGAGATGCTGGCTATTGAGGTGGATCCTCAGGTGAACGGTCCACTCCCAAAAGTTTGTCCCAAAAACAGATCAAGGGGCGGGATGGTGAAGGAGCCTCCCAGAGAAGCCATCCGAGTCAATGGCGATTGAGAGCCGGGCTGGAGCAACCGGATCCGGGCCGGCAACTGAATCGAGCGAGGACAAGCGGATCCGGACAGAGGTGGCGAAGCTGTGTCGTCGGATCTGGCGAGATGGATTCGGATAGAGGGCGAGCGTGTGTCGCGGATCTGGGCAAGAGAGTCTGCGCACGGCGGCGGAGATGATCCATCGGCGAGGAGCCGGGGTGATGGAGATGCAAGATCTGGCGGCCCTTTGAGGCGACAGGAGGAGATCCGGTGGCAAGAGCTCGGGCGGTGGCGGCGAGGCGGCCCGAGAAGCGCAGGAGGCGCGTGTGGGAGGCGACTTCGTGGGAGTGGCGGACTCGATGTTTGGAACAATGAGCGGCGGGATCCGGCGACCCTCGGCGGCGTCGAAGAGTCTGGACGGCGACGGCGGTGGCGCCAAGGCGAGCCGAGCACACTTGCCGGAAACAGAGCAGAGGAAGTAGAGCTTCCTGCATTACTGCGTGAAAGCAGAGGACATGGGGAGGTTGGCGGCGCGCCTGCGAGAGGACGGCGGCAGCAAAAACCCTAACCCTAGCTTTGCTCTGATACCATGTTGGAATGAGGCTTGTATCCATTCTATTGGGCCAAGAGACCAATATATAACATGTACAGGGTTTACCATTATGCAAAAAAAAAAACATCCTATGCTATTTACATATCTAACAATGCTGTATCTTCATCTGAATTTCCATTGGATGTTTTACCTAATGTGGGATTTAGTGTGATGCTCAGCATTTAGAATAATGGGTTTCCCATTATCATAGTTTGGTGCATTGAATTACTAGCTGGTATCCCCATTGACTACAAACCTGTCTGAAGTATGGTAAGCGATAGTTGTTCACCTATGATAATATTCGGTGCCTGTTTGGAACACAGGAATTTCATAGAATTCCGCATGAAACAATTTAATTCCTGCAGGAATCTGGATAGTCTCCTTTGTTCCAAATGGGGCCTCGTTTTCATTGTTCCTTTTTCCATTTTCCGAGTGATATTATACAACTGTGATTTTATTTCAGTACTAATTCAAAACAACCCGTCAACTGGAGTTGTAAGAATTCAGATAAACCGATTGTGTGATTGTACTGTTTTGTCTTAGTGAAGATACAGGTCGCCTAGATTGCAGCTTGACTGAGAATTCTTTGGTTGGCTTCCTCAAGGCTACATAAATTTATAAGTGGGGCTTCCCTCAGTGGCACGATTTTTTAGATCTTATAGAACATAATTTCCCCAGAAGTTTCTGATTTGTTATTGTTTGGACGTTAATCTAAGTGCTTTTAAGGTTGTTTATGGAAAAGGTATAAACAGGACATATCTGTACACACTAAAAGAAACTAGTTAGCAGATATCGATATATAAGAATGCTTAATTGCGTTTGGCTCTCGTCAAGTGGAGACATCTTTAAAATAATGTATGCTGTTTTCTTGTGCAATAATCATCAAATTTCATTTGATTTATATTATTGGTACACTTTTCAATTTATGTTGCCCTATGTGATGATGATACTAGGAAACTGCACTTTGTTTTCAGTTTCAGACGACTTGGTGAAGACAGTGACAGTGACAATGCTCAGGGCACAAGCAGTGAGTGTGATCATGAGCGGCCCAGTGGAATAAGAGGCCAAAGTTTAGTGAACAATATTTCTGCTGATCAAGAAGGTTTCTCCAGTGATGACAGTGAGTCTGGCAACCAGGAATCGTACCCTGTTTTCCAATACTTGGAGCATGATGCACCGTATGGGAGACGACCTTTAGCAGACATGGTATGAGTCTTTTTGTTTTTTGTTCAACCAAATATTGCATCTGCAACCTATATGATGAATTTTCTTTTGTTAATGCCTGCAGATATCAATACTTGCAAGTAGGTTTCCCGATTTGAGAACATATAGGAGCTGTGATCTGCTGCCATCCAATATTTTCATAATATAGTAATTTTATATTATTTTATGAATATCTTCATATAAAATGTAATTGTCAAAGTTGCATGTCGGTAACCGTGCTGATGTCCAATATATTCTTGAAGAGAGGGAGTAGCACCTAACTGATGTGGTAGTTGTTACTTGTCAGTTGTGCCGGAGTGAGCATTCTCTGGGTTAAGGGTGTCATCTGAAAGCATCTCCGAGATGAAATGCTGCTGCTGGTTCACCCAAAGAGCAAGAGCACCCTGTATTTGAAGATTAAATTAGGACATTTTTAGACAAGGATCTCCGCAGGATCATACACACTCCCCGAGAGATCAACAGACCAGATAGCAAGACCATGCCTACGACAACATGCATGGTCCATGGACGACAAAACAAGGCAGAAACAGATCGAAGCACACCGCAATATAACACAGCAGCTGGTCAAGTGTATACTTTGGCGCTCGGTGGCTTTCAGGGGCGGGCACCTGAGGCCTCTCCATCGCCGGCGCCGAGCTGCTTCACATGATCTGGGCTCTTGAGAGCTGCCGGCGGGCCGCCACGGGAGACGCGCGGGCTCGGGTTGAACGTGGCACAGGCCTCCGACGCGGAGGCGCCATTGAGCGTGCCGCTTGGAGCCACATCGGCTGATGGCTGGTTCCCGTGGCCGCCGGCAGGGCTAGGGCCGTCATTGGTGGGTGGGGTATACAGCATGTCGACGCTACGGCCACTGCCGGAACCCTTGGGCTCCGCCGGCGCGTGTCGCGCGCAGGCCGCGGCCAAGAGATGCACGGGCAGGAGGGCAAGGAGGAGTGCTGCGGCGAAGGATCTTGCCATTGCTCGTCTGGTCTAGTGCCTGCCTGTTATGTTTGCGAGAGGGCAGGAGAGGTTGGTCTGCTCAGTGCTGACAGGAGATGTGATGGCTTGGTACATGTGTGCTAAGAACCCTTTTATAGGCAAGTTTGAGCTAGCAACTGATACTGTGGAAGGGCATGAGGTTTTGAACTCTTGAGACTTGCACCGTTACTTTATTATTAGAATAAGTCTATTTTACAACTCTAAACTTTTTGAAAAGTCTGAAAATCAATCTTAAACTACAAAACCGAACATCCTACTCCCTTAACTATTAAAACCATTCATTTTACCCTCCTTAACCCAAACAAAAGTGGTTTTAGGTGACGTGACGCCACGTGGACATCCACGTCAAGTCCACATCACATCTGGTTTTAGGTGATGTGGCGCCACATGGACATCCACGTCAAGTCCACATCACATCTTTCTCCATCCAATTTCTTCCTCCACTTTCTCTCTCCCTTAGCCCACACTTCCTCACAGCCCTTCCCCCGAC
The DNA here is from genome assembly GCA_036346405.1 of Phyllostachys edulis. Lineage (NCBI taxonomy): Eukaryota > Viridiplantae > Streptophyta > Magnoliopsida > Poales > Poaceae > Phyllostachys > Phyllostachys edulis. Next base: position 109,732,879 of record CM070545.1, read on the forward strand.
CCAGCGCCCCTCGCAGCCCCCACCCAGCCGCCCCCAACTCTGCCAACCCCGACCTCCCTCGGCCGCACTGTCCCCAACCCCACCGGCTCTGGCCTCCCTCGGCTGCTCCTCATGCTCCACCTCCTCTCCCTCGGAGACCTCCACGTCGCTGCCAAGGCCCGCCCGGACGCCTCACATGGCCTCTCCTACTGCTCCTCCGTCTTCCTCCTGCCCGCCCTCCACCTCCACCTCAGACACCCGACCACTGTCGATGTGAAGTCTTCCTCCTGTTTTTCTTCCTCCTCTTGTCTTCTGGTTGTCGCCGCTAGAGAACTCTGCTGGCGCCTTCGTCAAGAACCTCCGTGTCACCGAGTCGAGCCCGGCATTGAGCCTGCAGAGGAGGTCGTCGAGGCCAGTGCCAAGCCTATGGAGGAGGCCCTGGATGGTGGTGCCGGTAGAGGTGAAGGAGTATGGGAAGGGGGCGATGGCGTCATCGTCGTTGTCGGGGCCAACGGGGGAGATGGAGAGGGGTCCATCACTGGTGCGAGTGCAGCCTCGGAGGAGGAGGAGACAGAGAAGAGGTGTGACCAGAGGAACACGACGGCCTCGCCCGCGACCTTGACGGCGGCGTTCAGCTCTATGTGGACCAGCTTGCTTTCCAAATGCTCCACTGCTTGCTTTTGCTGATGAAGATTGATTTTGAGTTGGCCCAGCTGACTCTTTTGCTCAGCAAGGGCACAATGTGCTTCATCGAGATCACCTAATGCTTTACTCAATTTCTCTTGCACGCTATTTTCCTTCTCTGAAGTTTCACCTTTTAAGCAATGAACATTTCTTGATGCATTGTCAAGCATCTCTTTGTATGCATCAAGCTGCCTTTGCATCTTTTTGCATTCCTGCTCCATATATTCCAGGGAAAAAGTCTATTTTACAACCCTGAACTTTTCGAAAAGTCCAGAAATCAACCTCCAACTCCAAAACCGTCTAAAACGCAACCTCCAACTCTCAAAACCGTTCTGTTTTCACCCTTCGTCCCTTCCCACCTCCGGTTTTCGCTAACGTGGAGGCTGTTTTTGCTGACATGATGGTGGTTTTTGCTGGGTAAGGTGGGGCCCACATGTCAATCATACTTTTCCTTTCTTCCCCTTTTTTCTCTCTCTCTCCCCTCTTCGTGCCTCCACAGCGCCGCCCCCTCCCTCCCTGTCTCCCTCTCCACCGTGTCGCCCCCACCACCTCCTCCTCCCTCCCTCTCCATGCCTCCCCCGAGCCGCCTCCTCCGCCCCCTCTCCATGCCCCCCCCCAGCCGCCCCCGCCGCCTCCTCCGCCCCCTCTACATGCCTCCACCTCCTCATCCTCCCTCCCTCTCCATGCCTCCCCCGAACCGCCCCTGCCACCTCCTCCCGCTCTCCACGCCTCCACCGCGTCACCCACCACAGCCTCCTCCTCCTTCCCTCTCCTTGCCTCCTGCCGACCTAGGCCGCCTACAACCTCGCCAACCTTGTCTGAACCACCACCACATCCTCCTAACGCTCCATGTTCCTTCACTAGAGACCGTCGTCGCCAACCTCCACCTCCGCGCCATGGGCGCCACCGATGCCAGCACGCCTCAGGCCACCTTGGGCCAAGCCGAGGTGACCACCAGTTTCACCGTGCCGAGGCCATGCTCATGCGTGCATCGCCTTTCCCTCCCCGTTGTTGGAGCTCGCCATCACGCATACAATGCCCTACGCGTCCCTCCCTTGCACCACCGTGGTGACCTCCTTCCCGGTGTCCGTGTCTAGCGTCCCGGAGGAGGTCGTCGAGGCTAGCGCCAAGCCTATGGAGGAGGCCCTAGATGGCAGTGCTGGCAAAGGTGAAGGAGTACGGGAAGGGGGCGATGGCGTCATCATCGTTGTCGGGGCCGACGGGGGAGATGGAGAGGGGTCCATCACTGGTGCGAGCATGAACTCAGAGGAGGAGGAGATGGAGAAGAGGTGCGACCAGAGGAACACGACGGCCTCACTTGCGACCTTGACGGCGACGTCTAGCTCCATGTGGTGGCACATGACATGGTGCGTGATCTCAACGTCGTCGAGGTGGAAAGCGGAGGTGGAAGCCGAGTGAGGGGTTTCCGTCGTGCGGAGGTGGACGTGGGCGGTCGGGTCGGGGGTGGCTACAACTGTGAGGGGTGCCGGAGTGAGGGCGGCCACAGGCGGAGTTGGGGCGGCTGGCATAGGGGGCCGGGGCCGATGGAGCGAGGAGGGTGCCAGAGTGAGGGCGGCCGGGGCTGGGGCTGGAGCTGACAGAGTTGGGGGCAGCCGTGGTTGCGAGGGGCGTCGGAGCAGAGCCAGATAGGGAAGGCGGGGAGGTGAGGTGTTGACTGAGAGAGAGAGAAAGGGGAGGGAGAAATAGGATGAAGAAGAATGTGATGTGGATGTCCACGTGGCATCCGCGACTAGTCAAAACCGTTTTGGATTGGTCCACGTCAGCGCCACATCGGACAAAACCACCACAGTTTGGGTTGAGGGGGGTAAAATGAACGGTTTTGATAGTTAAGGGTGTAGGATGTCCGGTTTTGTAGTTTAAGGTTGATTTCCGGACTTTTCGAAAAGTTTAGGGTTGTAAAATAGAATTTTTCCATATTCTAGCTGTTATATTCTTCCATGCAATGTCGCTATTACCTCCAATAGGTGTGTCTGTTCAACTTGAGATTAAGCATTGGCACAGTTATTTTCCTCCAATTGCTTTCTTGCAGCAGCAACATTCTGCTCAAGTATTTCACAACGCTGCTGCATATTCAGTTTCAAAGTATCAATACATGAGCAGGAATCATAAAATTTGGACTCTAGAACAACAGGAACTATTGTAGCCTCCCAATTATGTACAATTTGTAGCTCCAGTGAGCTATAACTACTCAACAACTCATTCTACAATTGCCCTATAAGCATATCTTTGGAATCCAGCTGTGACAAGCATCAATCTAGGTCATTCCCAAGCTTCCCCATCTGTATTTTCCATTCTGCTTCTTTATCTCCCAGCTTCTTAGTGCAGCTTCTATGTGTCTGCTCGAGCCCTTGGTCTTCTCCCTGAGGTTGCCCTTGAGGCCCTCGTCTTGCCGTCTTGAGAGATGCCGCATGCTGCTCCTTCTCCGTGAACTGCCTGAGCTCCTCGCCTGACCCTTGGTGGAGGAGACCTGGTCAATGAACAGCAGAGTTGGGGCACTGTGGTTGCAAGGGGCGTTAGAGTGGCTACAGTTGCTAGGGGCACTAGAACATGGGGGCGCCAGAGCAGAGCCAGATGGGGAAGGCGGGGATTTGAGGTGTTGACTGAGAGAGAGAAAGGGGTGGAAGAAATAGGATGAAGAAGAATGTGATGTGGATGTCCACGTGGCATCCATGATTAGTCAAAACCATTTTGGATTGGGCCACGTCGGCGCCACGTTGGACAAAACCACCCTAGTTTGGGTTGAGGGGGGTAAAATGAACGGTTTTGATAGTTAAGTGTGTAGGATGTCCGGTTTTGTAGTTTAAGGTTGATTTTAGGACTTTTCAAAGAGTTCAGGGTTATAAAATAGACTTTTGCTTATTATTATTGGTGGGTAGCATCACAAGTGGAGAAGGAATAGCAAGTTCAGAACGCTAGATCTAGAGTAGTACATAACACTGCATAATATTTGAAGTTTAACACTGAATGTCAGTATGTGACCCCTGTTAGTTCTTGAATGTATACGGAGATATGGAGTAAACAGGTGCCGGTGCAAGGATTCGAGTGCTAGGATCGACCTAGATGCCCACCCCCTTGGTGAATGCGAGAGCTCTTGGCTATTTTTTTAAAACATATGGAGTGCATCATGCTATTTTCATTTCCTCCGTTGTCACGTGTGGGGTACTGTTCACTAGCGTGAATAGTACATGACTGTTCACGAGCATGAATAGTACGTGTGGTACCGTAGCACCATGCGTTGTTCACGCCAGGCCCATAGTAGTTAGAAAATAGAGATAAGAATAGTCAGTTTCCTTGTTAGTTGGGTTTCTTTCTTTAGAGATATATTCCATCTAATAGACATAGATTTCTTCGAAATAGAGATTGTTTCTTAGGGGTCAGGTCAGGTCATCCATATAAAAGGGATAGCATGTATCCATTATCAATCAAGCAAAAGAAATAACCTAGCCTCTCCTAAGGTTCATCATCCCAGTTCTTGGTCCCTCATTTCTCCTAAGACCCCTTCTCCTTTAGCCAAGCTATGCTGGCCCTCCTCTGTACGGTATTTACCCCGGTGAACTAATGTTCATGACAACTTGGTATCAGAGCAGTCGATCCATTCCCATGACTTCTGCTACCATGGTTATGGCGACAGATCAGACAATCATATTTGTCGCTGAGTCGTTGGCTATGATAAAGGCTAACACCAATAAGATGACCATGAGCACCAACGACAACGACAAGAAGATGGCAGCCATCTTCCTTGACATGCATGTTACTTTAGAGAAGATGATCGCGGATCAGAAGGTGAAGAAAGTGCAACAAGAGGCGGCAGTGTTTCCATCAACCACAGCGACGCTGTCAGAACCTGCTATGGTGCTATGACATCCTGCCATGGTGTGGCCGAAACCTACCACGGCAGAGCCAAAACCTTTAGTCGTGCTGCCACGTCTTACTGTGAAGCTACCGGAGCCCATCACACCCCTACCAAACTACAACGTGGCCACTACGGTGTTGCTAGGGTTGTTGCCATGCCTGCTGCAACAACTGGTGAGTTTGTCACAACCGCACATGGAGGCAACGATCTCCAAGGACTCATGTCACCATCACAACCTCTCGTCAACATGGGGTCACCTGGGGCTTCAGCTATAGCCGCCACCGTAGCTTGAGGATGAGCTGTTGCTGAGGGGAGAGGGGGGAGTTCTCACGTGCGGGAGTACTATTCACGAGCGTGAATAGTATGTGTGGTACAGTAACACCACACACTGTTTGTGCTGGGCCGCAGCTGCATTAGTAGTTGGGAAATAGAGATAAGAATAGTTAGTTTCTTTGTTAGTTGGATTTACTTTCTTACAGATATATTCCAACCAATAGATGTAGGTTTCCTTGGAAAAAGAGATTGTTTCTTAGGGGTCAAGTCCGGTCGTCTCAGTCCATGGTCCCTCCTTTCTCCTAGGACCCCCTTCTCCTTCAGCCGAGCCATGTCGGCCCTCTTCTATACGGTATTCACCCTGATAAACTAGGATTCATGACATCCATAGTAACATATATATGCTTTGATGGGCACATGAGCATATTTAGTTCTTCAGAGTTGCTATTTTTAAGTCGCCTAAAATTTTCTTAAGTTTAAGTCAATTATTGTGACCATTGGATTTGTGTAGAGATTGATGTGTCATATGATTGGATATTGATCCTATGGATAAAAAATGTGATTTATGCTTAAGAAAATTTCAGTCACCTTATGAATAGACAGTCCCTTAGTTCTTTTGTAGTAGATATGTTTGTACCGGGAACACCCATGCATGTAAGTTAGTGGCAGAGCACATTGAAAAATTTCCTTTTTTTTTGCCAAGTACCTTGCAGTACTGTATTGTTCATATGAGTGAACGAACAATAATCAAGACAGAAATTGCAACCTCTTTTTAGTGTTACAAGCTTCACTTCCTATTTGATTTTTTGAGGGCATTGTTACAGGCTTCACTTACTCATGTATGCAAATCGCGTCGATATTTTTATGACTGCAAGCATGCAAGATTCGTTCTTTCATTGCCCCAAATTTGTACTAACAAGTTGACGGTCCTTTTCCCCTTTCATTTTTGCTCTTCTGCCCATTTCTTTTTTCTAATCTTTGCAAGAATCTAGTGCTCCAAGTCCATCATTGGAGGATACAAAGTTGTCGAGAGTACGTGTTCAACTCAATAGGAAGATGATAACATATCTACGATCACTGCTAATTGTTTAGATTACCAGGGAAAAGCATCCAAATTTAGTTGTCTGACCAGTATTGTTAAACTTGCCCCGAATAGAAGATTCTTTGACAAGAAAGAGATTACTAGGAATCTATGGACATGGCTAGTGTTTCCTAAGAACAAATAAGATTTCACATCTCTTGTGCCCAATTAGTCGAATAAAATGTGCGTACTTGCGAAACTGACAAAAGAGGGGTCATGAATTAATTGTAGCAACTAGGCAATCCTTGTCTTTCCATTGGACTGGGCTGAAAAGTAAGGGGAACTGATGGACAAGATTTAGGACATGCATGGTTACAACTTTTGTAGAAAGTTTCAGAAAAACAGTCGTACATTAACTTGAACAAAACATAGTAAGATACTCTCTTTTTTTCCCTTTGTTTTTGAGACTCCAGTAGCAAAACGAGAATTGTTGCTCACGACAGTAGCAAATCTAGCCTTATGTCCGCCAAAATAGCAAAAATAGCACTATGTTCGTGCCCTGGGGGCACGGTCTTCTCCTCTACACTCCATGTGGCCCGAGTTCGTGCCTTAGAGGCATGGATGAGCTTCCGTGCGCCATGTGGCCCGAGTTCGTGCCCCAGGCGAAGAATCCATTTGGGAGCGCGAAGATCAACTGAAGTTGGATTACCCGTCCCTATTCCCGGAGCAGCTCGAAACTCGGTGTCAAGATTCCGTTTAAGGTGGGTAGGTTTGTAACGTCCCCGTTTTCGGATGTGAATAGTAAATACTATTTGGTTTTCGGTTTTCAAAACTTATGTCAAATTATCGTATTTTCTTAAAATCTCCAAGCTTCTAACTAAGCTCGGGTTTGTGTTTCAAACATCTTGGCAATTCCCGAATTTAGATTTGAATTTGAATTCTCTTTTTTTGGATTTCGGGCCTTTTTCTCAATTGGCCTTTCCTCTTCTTGGGCTCAGCCCACACCTTCCTTTGGGCCAGCCCTTTTTCCATTCGGCCTCCTCGGCCCAGCAGCACCCCGGCCCCTTCTTTCCTTCGGCCTTCCTTGGCCCAGCTCCCCTCCTCCTGTCATCTTCCCCATACGCCCGCAAGCACTGCCGAGCGCCACGCCCGCCAGCGCCATCCCGTGCGCTCCTGCCACCACCACGCTGCCTCTGCCACTCGCGTGCTCTACCTGCCCTCTGCACCGCCAACCGCTCCCCTGCCACTCGCGACTTCGGCGCCCTCTCCTTGCCTTGTCACCTCAAGCGTGCATGCCCGTGACGCCATGGCCATCCTCACCGGCCTGTTCCCACGTCAGCCGCCCTCACCATGCCTCGTCTCGCCCGGTCCACGCGCTGTGCTTGCACATGCGTGCGCACCTGTAGCCACCCACTCCTTGACCCCGCGCCTAGCTCCCCGCCCTGTCACTTCCTTGCACAGAGCTTGCCGTGGCTGCCTCGGGACCTTGCGCACACTCCCGAACCCTCAATGGCTCCTAGCTCCTTACGTGTCTATAAAGAAGCCCCTGTGCTCCTCCTACCTCCCCACTTCACTCCCTTTGCTCCCCTGGTGAGTGCCACCAAAATCGCCAATTGTCATTTTTCAGCCGAGCTGCCTCCGTTGGCAATCCGCCTTTCTGGGGCCGCCAGCCCCGTCACCGTGCGCCCTAGTCACCGATGAGTCTTTACCCCCAAGCCCATTCAGTTTTGGACCGCTACCGCCGCTAGATTTAGCCTCCTCCTCCAACTCCGGCCGCCTGCTTCCTCTGCACCCGTCTCCGGCCACCGTCCCTCTCCGGTTCCCATTTTCATCCCGGTAGGTTCACCTCCCCGAGCTCTTCCCCATGCTCCCCTCCTCCGCCTCAATTTGCCACCGAGCCGCCCGTGCCACCGTGGCTATGCCTCCATTTCCGCTCATCTCCACCGCACCGCCACTCCAGCCATCCTCCGGCCGCTGCACCGACACCATCAGCTTCCCCTCGCCGAGACATCTTTGTTTTGGTGCTTGGTCGCCGCCACCGTGAACGCCCTCGCCGGCGGCAAGCCGTGGCCGCCGACACCCGTGAAGCCCCTCAGCGCTGGCGCGTCCCAACAAGCACAAGGCGCCATTAACCCCCCACCAAATCCCTATCTTAATAACCCTAATCCTTGTCTTAAAAAGCTAATCATCATTTGTATTAATTGATGTCTGGTTTAAGTGAAGCTTGTCTCACTGCCACGCGGGCCCACAATAACAGTAATGAATGCTATTCCTTTAAATCAACTGGTCCAACCTCCCCCTTTGACTGAAAGTCGGGTCCGCATGTCAGAGATCGAGTTTCTCTCTCTCCCTCCTTATTTTCTTGTTTTAACTCTAATTCAAACTTCGAAAGTTCCATTCTCCTCCGTTATAACTTCAAAAATTATGAAATTTATTTCTAAAATTTTGTAAATTCAAGATCTTGCTAATTTCATAGGTTTTGTTTAAATTGGAGTTCATTTGTTTATTCTTGTATATTTATTTGTTTTTTTTGCTTGTTGTTTCTTTTTCTGGTACGTTCGCCCGAATGGGATTCAAAGACGCGAGAGATCTCCACTTAGATCAAGCACAAGACCCTCAAGACTCTCTTGCCTTTAACCAAGGCGAGTCCATACTTTGATCATTTTGAGCCTACATTTTATGTAAATTATATTCATTTAAGTTACCAAAATTGCATGCTTTAATTCTTTAATCAAATATATGTTAAAGCATAAGGTAGTTAAATAAACATTTGATGAATAATTAATTAATATGCCATCCATTGATAATTGAATCCATTATTCCATGTCACCCTAGTAACTATTGTGAGGACCTCTCTCGGGATGCACTAGGAAACGTCTCCCAGGACCTCTTAGGGAGGTCCGATAGGACCACCCGGAGGTTCTGGGAGGTCCTCCTAGTATACACTGAGAGGAGGTCCGCTAGGACCTCCCAGGAGATCTTTAAAGACCTCCTGGAGGTCTAGACTGTGTGCACTGAGCTAGTCCCAGGATTCCAAGCTAGCTCGCACAAACAACATAGGTGTAATCACAACCACATGGCCAAACAACAGACGAAGCAAACAAATTAACATATATTAAACAAAGACCTTATGGTCAAGGTTGCTTACAGAGGTTTGCCAAATTGGGCTTACAAAAAAAAACCGACAAAAGAGAACTTTACAGCGGAAACACAGGCACGCTTGAAGCCATCCGGCAAGCCCACAGGCTGTCGAGTGGAGGACATCCTAGACGGCTGGGTCATCAAAGAACTCCTCCTCGAAGAGGTCTGAGCATCGCTGCACTTGTTCATCTTCGACCACTGCTTTAACACAGGGCTTAAAGCCATGAGTACTTTGAATGTACTCAACAAATCGTAGGGAACAATTATGCAAATAATATTCATGCATTGGCTTGACAATGAGAGTTGTAGGGTTGGTTGCTCAAAGCAATATTTGACAGTAAATAACATGTATAGATTGCAAAGCTCAAGTTAAAACAATAATACATAAATACATTTGTTTGAAAAGAAGGGGAGTGAGCACCAACTCACTTCCAAAGCTACTTGGGGGAGGTCTGGCCGCACCCACGACCAGGACCTCTTCAAGACCACTCTGGAGCACCAACTCCAGAGCACCCAAAGACCACCCTAGGCTCCAAGACCTCCCTGGAGCACCAACTCCAGAGCACCTTGGACCACCCTAGGGTTCCCAAGACATCCACGACTGACCATGAACATCACGAGCACTCGGAGCCACTCAAAATACTTGCAGACATCCACAACTAATCGTGGACCACAAACTTTTAGCAAAGTCTACCCCTTGCACCATTTTCACCGGGCATGTCCATGACCAAGGACTTGGCTATTCGAATGGATTAATACTCTGCAAAGGTGTACAACTTTACCCACAATTCACGACCTCTCCAGCGGGTCGAGTTCCTGTCGAAACCCTTTGCTCACTTCCGAAGGTGAGCAGTCTAGAGAGCGCGACAAGGCTGTTACAAAGCTTTGATCTGGCTCGGAGCTGCCCGCTAAGGTTTCACTTCCAGTTGGCTGCAACCTCCACCGGATTCGTGCCCCCTCTTGCGCCAGCGAATCAGCACGCTCCACCACAACAGAACCGAGCCATCTCAATGCTAATTATTTGGCCCAGACCACCCCCATAAAGTGGCCTTGTGGTTGCACTGAAAGGCCCAGATCAACAGTGTGCGCATAGTACCTCCTTTACTGCACGATTACTTGCCCGAGCAAGAAAACATTTTGGGTTCACCTAGCCAAAAGACCACCCTGGTCTTGGCAGAACAAATTTTAACAAGGTGGCCTCACACCACAATCAACACAGCTACGATATCCCACCATAGTTGCTCAATAGTGGCACCAACCATAGGTTACATAGTTCCATTAGTCAAGTTATTAGAGAAGAAACATGATTCCCAAGACCCACAGTTCTAAAAACAAGACTAAACATAAACATACAGTCCCATGTTGGCAATAACAAACGATACCAACTAAATTACCCAATCTAAGGTGTACAAGGAGAACATGTCAACATGTCGGGTACAAAAGTCAAGGAGGTGTAAGGTCAAGAAGGATGTAGCTACTGCCCAAAACTTTATTATAAAAGAAATAGCCATGCATGATAAAGTGAAACAAAATACATTTGAAAAGCTAGGCTCAATATGATCATAAGGTCTGCGACTTGCCTTCGTTGAGCAGTGGTGAGCCTTCGGTAGAAGCTGCTGGATCCAAGTACTCCTCCTTAAACTCGGGATCTACACGTTCGCCAAAGAACCAAATAAGCAAACCAGCTCCAAGCAAAGAACTCCGAAAGACCTTAAAGAACTTAAACAAACTCAAACAAAAACCAAGAAGCAAGAGGTCCTGGCTGAGAGGGGAGGTCCAACCCGAAAGAGGGTGGTCCTTGCAAAAAGATCCACAGGAACCAACAGAGAGGCCTTCTTGGCGATGAAGAGGTGATGGAGTAGCTTCAAAGAACTCCTCGATGAGGTCTCGAGCAAGGAGATAGTTAGGTGAAAGCCAAGAAGTTAGAAATGAGCAAAAATGTGACAAAGGGAGGCATGCCTAGGCTATTTATAGCCGGAGCTGGCGGAGAAACAATGAGGGGCTTGTGCAAACGTGTCAAAGATCGGTGGTAGATAGGACAAGGTTAGGACAGTGTATGCCATCAAAAGAATAAAAAAAGTACCTCAGATGTGACCGCATTTAATGTGATACGACAGCCATTAAATGTGCATAGAGTTTTGAGGCGGAAGAATTGAGAAAAATAAGCAAGGCTGACAAGTGGGGCCAGTCAAACTCAAGAGAACAGATCAGTCAAAGGGTTGGTCTCAGTCGCAAGGGAGGTCTTTGCAAAAGACCAGAGGTCCTGACCTCTAGGGGAGGTCCTGACCACAAGGAGGTCTTGAGGACAGGAGGTCCTTAAGACAACAAGGAGGTCCTGAGGACAGGAGGTCCAAAAGACCAGCTCACAAGAGGTCCTATGGTCAAGATCTCTCTCAAGGGAGGCCCTAACGGTTAAGATCCAAAAGCAAAGGGAGGTCCTGACGGTCAGATCCACAAAGGGGAGGTCCTGACGGTCAGATCTCTCAAAAGAGATCCTAACGGTCAAGATCAAAAGCAAGGGGGAGGTCCTGACGGTTAGATCTCTCAAAAAAGATCCTAACGGACAAGATCAAAAGCAAGGGGGAGGTCCTGACGGTTAGATCTCTCAAAAGAGATCCTAACGGTCAAGATAAAAAGCAAGGGGGAGGTCCTGATGGTTAGATCTCTCAAAAGAGATCCTAACGGTCAAGATCAAAAGCAAGGGGGAGGTCCGCGGCAGCAAAACAAAGTGCGAAGGAGTGGGAGCCTTCGGATTTCAATCGAACGGGCCAAAACGGTTGGGCCGTTCGGACCAAGTGAACGAGCCAACTAGACCAAACTGTCCAATACAAATCGAACGGTATGAAAGCGATAGATGTCTGGATCAAGCGGAAGGCTCGAACGGACGCGGGGGAGGCCCAAATGGACGAGGGGAGGTCCTAAAGGACATGGGATCACCCGAATTTGAATTTCAAGATTCAAAGACATTTGAAACATAAACCCGAGCTGGTCTAAGACCCAAGAGAGGAGGTCCTAGACCTACAAAGGAGGTCTGGGCAAGAGGAGGACCAGCACAAGGGAGGTCTTGGAAAGGGGAGGTCCAAGAGAAGACACCAGGGGTGATCCAAAGAGAACGAGGAGATCCAGAGAAGGATGAACTAAACCAAAGGGCACACAAGGCGAACGCAGAAAAGAGAACTAAAACCAGAGAGCACCAGAGAACCCCAAAAGGACAAAGAACACAAACCAAAAGGACTTAGTTGAGGTTTGGTTAGTTCAAATTAAGCTCCCAAATTCCAAAATTCCAAGTTAAGCTTGAGCAAGCAAGTAAATCAAATGGTTCCTTTTTAGTTTTGAAATCTAGCAAGAAACTCTAGGACAAACGGGACGTTACAACTATGTGGTAATTACTAGTTATAGGTTGTACTTAAACGACATGCTAGACTTGCTTAAGTACTAGGGTATTAAATACCCCAGTCATCATCTCTTCAAACATAAAATAGTTTTGGGCAGTCATTGGTGATCCATGACTGAAATGAATGAGATAATTTGGTTTTACTCCTCAAAACCCTAATAACCCCATATAGGTGAACATCCCGCATAGCGTATGGGCATAACCCCATATAGGTGAGATGACGGAAGGGGCAAGGTAGTTTGAAACGTTACTGTGATGATCGCTCAACTACATGACGATGGAATCATGTGGGGTAACGAGTATGATTATCTCTTGTGGGTACAGTGTACAACCTCTGCAAAGTCTAAACTGTTTAAACATCCGTGCCTACGGTCAAAGGCGGACATGGGAACTTGGGTGGTATGAAAAATGTGGTGGGCTCACCTAGCCTTGAGATTGGATTTTTCCTGGGTTTTCAGACTCGGTGGTGTTAATAATGGAGGTAGCTCCAATTAAATAAAGCATAAGGCAGAGTTTCTGACGGAGGGAACCTCTGCTGTTATTTAATATTGCACAATTACTCTCTTTAATAAAATGCAATTTGGTTAAAATGCTAAGTGATAGGATCTTGTAATTATGATAATTTAAAAGGTTGCTTTAGCAAATAAAAGAACCCGAGCTATCCTTGTTAAGCCATGCATGTATATTATTGCATCTTGTGTGTTGGCTCGCGAGCACGAAAGTTATGCTCATTCTCGCTCTCCCCCAAACCCTTTAGATACTGTGAATCAAGGAGACTACGCATATTACGAAGACCCAGAAGCCGATGGACAAGGAAACGATGAAGAGTAGTCTAGTTTTCATAGTCTAGGTCTCGCCTCAGTCTAGTAGACTCGTTCGGTACTTGAGTACAACCGATACTGTCCAACCCCTTGGTTAATATCCGTCGTACACAGGTTACCCCAGTCGCTTGCCTGTGGAGAGATGAGCTCTACCTCTTTTGCTTCTACTGTAGTTTACATTGTTTCCATGTAATGTAATCAATTTGGCATGTCCGGCCCTTTTTGTAAAACTCGACCCGATGTGGTCAATGTCACTCTGTTGTTTGTAATATATTTAATGTTTTAGTTCACGCCTTGTATGAAATGAGTCAGCAATGTACATGTGAGTGCTATCTACTGATCTAGAGAATAGCACAGTGTTTTCACAGAGGATTTGGATTTAGGAAATCCGGGTCTGACAGGCATCCTGCCATGGCATCGCTGAAGCCTACCACGGCAGAGCCAAAACCTTTATTGGTGCTGCCACGTGTTACTGTGAAGCTACCGGAGCCTGTCAAACCCCTGCCAAAATACGTCGTGGCCACTACGGCGTTGCCAGGGTTGTTGCCATGCCAGCTGCAGCAACCGGTGAGTTTGTCGCAACCGCACATGGAGGCAACGATCTCCAAGGACTCATGTCGCCATCACAACCTCTCATCAACATGGGGTCACTTGGGGCTTCAGCTATAGCCGTGGCCATAGCTCGAGGATGAGCTGTTGCTGAGGGGAAAGGGGGGAGTTCTCATGTGCGGGAATAATATTCACGAGTGTGAATAGTACGTGTGGTACCGTAGCACCACACACTGTTTGTGCTAGGCTGCAAGTGCATTAGTAGTTGGGAAATAGAGATAAGAATATTCAGTTATCTTGTTAGTTGGATTTACTTTCTTAGAGATATATTCTATCCAATAGATGTAGGTTTCCTTGGAAATAGAGATTGTTTCTTAGGGGTTAAGTCCGGTTGTCTCAGTCCACGATCCCTCCTTTCTCCTAGGACCCCTTCCCCTCCAGCCGAGCCATGTCGGCCCACTTCTGTACGGTATTCACCCTGATAAACTAATAATCATGATAACCATGGTAACGCATATATGATTTGGTGGGCACATGAGCATATTTAGTTCTTCAGATTTGCTATTTTTAAGTCACCTGAAATTTTCTTAAGTCAATTGTTGTGACCATTGAATTTGTGTAGAGATTGATGTGTCATATGATTGGATATTGATCCTACAGATAAAAAACGTGACTTATGCTTAAGAAAATTTCAGACACTTTATGAATAGACAGTACCTTAGTTCTTTTGTAGTCGATATGTTTGTACCGGAACACCCATATGCATGTAAGTTAGTGGCAGAGCACATTGAAAAATGTCTTTTTTTTTCCCAAGTACCTTGCAGTACTGTATTGTTCATATGAGTGAACGAACAATAATCAAGACAGAAATTGCAACCTCTTTTTAGTGTTACAAGCTTCACTTCCTATTTGATTTTTTGAGGGCATTGTTACAGGCTTCACTTACTCATGTATGCAAATCGCGTTGATATTTTTATGACTGCAAGCATGCAAGATTCGTTCTTTCATTGCCCCAAATTTGTACTAACAAGTTGACGGTCCTTTTCCCCTTTCATTTTTGCTCTTCTGCCCATTTCTTTTTTCTAATCTTTGCAAGAATCTAGTGCTCCAAGTCCATCATTGGAGGATACAAAGTTGTCGAGAGTACGTGTTCAACTCAATAGGAAGGTGATAACATATCTACGATCATTGCTAATTGTTTAGATTACCAGGGAAAAGCATCCTAATTTAGTTGTCTGACCAGTATTGTTAAACTTGCCCCGAATAGAAGATTCTTTGACAAGAAAGAGATTACTAGGAATCTATGGACATGGCTAGTGTTTCCTAAGAACAAATAAGATTTCACATCTCTTGTGCCCAATTAGTCGAATAAAATGTGCGTACTTGCGAAACTGACAAAAGAGGGGTCATGAATTAATTGTAGCAACTAGGCAATCCTTGTCTTTCCAATGGACTAGGCTGAAAAGTAAGGGGAACTGATGGATAGGATTTAGGACATGCATGGTTGCAAATTTGCAGAAAGATTCAGAAAAACAGTCGTACATTGACTCGAACAAAACATGGTAAGATACTCTCTTTTTTTCCCTTTGTTTTTGAGACTCTAGTAGATGCCATTCAATATTGTATGTCACTTGTCACATATCTAAGCAATACACAGCAGCAAAACGAGATTTGTTGCTCACGACCTCAGTAGCAAATCTAGCCTTTCGTCCGCCATAATAGCAAAAATAGCACCATGTCCGTGCCCTAGGGGCACGGTCTTCTCCTCTGCGCCACGTGGCCTGAGTCCGTGCCTTAGAGGCACGGATGAGCTTCCGTGCGCCACGTGGCCCGACTTCGTGCCCTAGGCGAAGAATCCACTTGGGAGCGGGAAAATCAACTGAAGTTGGATTACCCGTCTCTTTCCCGGAGCAGCTTGAATCTCGGGGTCGAGATTCCGTTTAAGGTGGGTAGGTTTGTAACGTCACCGTTTTGGGACATGAATAGTAAATACTATTTGGTTTTCAGTTTTCAAAACTTATGTCAAATTATTGTATTTTCTCATAATCTCCTAGCTTCTAGCTAAGCTTGGGTTTGTGTTTCAAACATCTTTGCAATTCCCGAATTCATATTTGAATTTGAATTCTCCTTTTTTGGATTTCGGGCTTTTTCTCAATTGGCCTTTCCTCTTCTTGGGCTCCGCCCACACCTTCCTTTGCGCCAGCCCGTTTTCCATTCGGCCACCTTGGCCCAACTGCACCCCGGCCCTTCTTTCCTTCGGCCTTCCTAGGCCTGACTCCCCTCCTCCTGTCATCTTCCCCATCCGCCCGCAAGCACTGCCAAGCGCCACGCCCGCCTGTGCCATCCCATGCGCTCCTACGACCACCACGCTGCCTCTGCCACCCACGTGCTCTACCTGCCCTCTGAACCACCAACCGCTCCCCTACCACTCACGACTTCAACGCCCTCTCCTTGCCATGTCACCTCAACCGCGCGTGCCTGTGACGCCATGGCCGTCCTCGCCAGCCTGTGCCCGCGTTAGCCGCCCTCACCACGCCTCGTCCCGCCTGGTCTGCGCGTTGCTCTTGCACACGCGTGTGCACCTGCAGCCACCCACTCCTTGACCCGGCGCCCTGCTCCCTGCCCTGTCACCTCTTTGTGCAGAGCCCGCCGTGGTTGCTTCGGGACCTCGTGCACGCTCCCGAACCCTCAACGGCTCCTTGCTCCTTGCACGCCTATAAAGAAGCCCCCTATGCTCCTCCTACCTCCCCACTTCACTCCCTTGGCTCCCCTGGTAAGTGCCACCGAAATCACCAATTGTCATTTTTCGGCCGAGCCGCCTCCGCCGGCAATGTGCTGCTCCGGCACCGCCACTGTGCCACCGCCCCTGTCACCGTGCGCCCTAGTCGCTGAGGAGTCTTTCCCCCCAAGCCCCTTCGGTTTTGGACAGCTACCACCGCCGGATTTAGCCTCCTCCTCCAACTCCGGCCGCCTGCTTCCTCTCCACCCGTCTCCGGCCACCGTCCCTCTCATGTCCCCGTTTTCGTCCTGGTAGGTTCGCCTCCCCCAGCTCTTCCCCGTGCTCCCCTCCTCCAGCTCAAATCGCCATCGAGCCACCCGCGCCACCGTGGCTATGCCTCCGCCGCCGCTCATCTCCACCGCGCCGCCACTTCAGCCATCCTCCGGTCGCCACACCGACACCATCACCTTCCCCTCGCCGAGACCTCTCTGTTTTGGTGCTTGGTCGCCGCCACCGTGAACACCTTCGCCGGCGGCGAGCCATGGCCGCCGACGCCCGTGAAGCCCCTCAGCACTGGCGCGTCTCGACCAGCACAGGGCGCCATTAACCCCCCACCCCCACCAAATCCCTGTCTTAATAACCCTAATCCTTGTCTTAAAAAGCTAATCATCATTTGTACTAATCGATGTCCGGTTTAAGTGAAGCTTGTCTCACTACCACACGGGCCCGTAATAACAGTAATGAATGTCATTCCTTTAAATCAACCGGTCCAACCTCCCCCTTTGACTGACAGTCGGGCCCGCATGTCAGAGAGTCGAGTTTCTCTCTCTCCCTCCTTATTTTCTTGTTTTAACTCCAATTCAAACTTCGGAAGCTCCATTCTCCTCCGTTATAACTCCAAAAATTATGAAATTTATTTCTAAATTTTGTAAATTCAAGATCTTACTAATGGCATAGGTCTTGTTTAAATTGGAGTTCATTTGTTTATTCTTGTGTATTTATTTGTTTTCTTTAGCTTGTTATTTCTTTTTTCGGTACGTTCGTCCGAATATGATTCGAAGACGCGGGAGATCTCCACTTCGATCAAGCACAATACCCTCAAGACTATCTTGCCTTTAACCAAGGCGAGTCAATACTTTGATCATTTTGAGCCTACATTTTATGTAAATTATATTCATTTAAATTACCAAAATTGCATGCCTTAATTCTTTCATCAAATGTATGTTAAAGCTTAAGGTAGTTAAATACCCATTTGATGAATAATTAATTATTAATTAATATGCCATCCATTGATAATTGAATCCATTATTCCATGTCACCCTAGTAACTATGTGGTAATTACTAGTTATAGGCTGTACTTAAGCGACGTGCTAGACTTGCTTAAGAACTAGGGTATTAAATACCCCAGTCATCATCTCTTCAAACATAAAATAGTTTTGGGCAGTCCATGACTGAAATGAATGAGATAATTTGGTTTTACTCCTCAAAACCCTAATAACTTGCCATTACCACATCTGGACGGATGGAATGGTGGTGGGTGCTAATGGAGCACGAGAGTAATTAGTTTGTGGTACGAACCTCTTGGATGGATTAAGGACTTAATCTTGTTATGACCTCCCGTGTAAAACAAGTACAACCACAAGTCTGCAAAGTGCAACTTGGCTTAGTAAAATTATTAAACCCTGAATGTCATCTCGCTGGATGGATAACGGGAACATGCAAGAGCGTGATACTTCCGGCTTGAATGGGACACCGGTACAAGGTGAAATAAGCCAGTCGCTGTGGGATAGTCCAATTACTCTAGTGCTCTACCTCTTTTGCTTCCGCTGTAGTTTACGTTGCTTCCATGTAATGTAATCAATTTGGCCTGTTCGGCCCTTTTTGTAAAACTCGACCCAATGTGATCAATGTCGCTCTGTTGTTTGTAATATATTTAATGTTTTAGTTCATGCCATCTATGAAATGAGTTAGCAATGTGCCTGTGAGTGCTATCTACTGAATCAGGGAATAACATAGTGTTTTCATAGAGGATTTGGATTTAGAAAATCTGGGTCCGACAGACATCCTGCCATGGTGTCGCCGAAGCTTACCACGGCAGAGCCAAAACCTTTAGTTGTGCTGCCACATCTTACTGTGAAGCTACCAGAGCCCGTCACACCCCTACCAAAGTACGTCGTGGCCACTACGATGTTGCCAGGGTTGTTTCCATGCCTGCTGCAGCAAATAGTATTCCCAGCAACCGCACATGGAGGCAACGATCTTCAATGACTCATGTCGCCATCGCAACCTCTCGTCAACATGGGGTCACCTGGGGCTTCAGCTATAGCCACCGCCGTAGCTCAAGGATGAGCTGTTGCTAAGGGGAAGGAGGGGCAGTTCTCATGTGTGGGAATACTATTCACGAGCATGAATAGCACGTGTGGTACTGTAGCGCCACACACTATTTGTGCTAGGCCGCAGGTGCATTAGTAGTTGGGAAATCGAGATAAGAATAATTAGTTTCCTTGTTAGTTGGATTTACTTCCTTAGAGATATATTCCATCCAATAGATGTAGGTTTTCTTGAAAATAAAGAGTGTTTCTTAGGGGTTAAGTCTGGTCATCTCAGTCCATGGTCCCTCTTTTCTCCTAGGACCCCGTCTCCTTCAGCCGAGCCATGTCGGTCCTCTTATGTACGGTATTCACCCTGATAAACTAAGATTCATGACATCCATAGTAACGTATATATGCTTTGGTGGGCACGTGAGCGTATTTAGTTCTTCAGATTTGCTATTTTTAAGTCGCCTGAAATTTTTTTAAGTTTTAGTCAATTGTTGTGACCATTGGATTTGTGTAGAGATTGATGTGTTATATGATTGGATATTGATCCTATGAATTAAAAACGTGACTTATGCTTAAGAAAATTTCAGTCACCTTATGAATAGACGGTCCCTTCTTCTTAGTTCTTTTGCAGTCGATATGTTTGTTCCGGGAACATCCATGCATGTAACTTAGTGGCAGAGCACATTGAAAAATGTCCTTTTTTTTGCCAAGTACCTTGCAGTGCTGTATTGTTCATATAAGTGAACGAACAATAATCAGGACACAAATTGCAACCTCTTTTTAGTGTTACAAGCTTCACTTCCTATTTGATTTTTTTGAGGGCATTGTTACAGGCTTCACTTACTCATGTATGCAAATCGCGTCGATATTTTTATGACTTCATGCATGCAAGATCCGTTCTTTCATTGCCCCAAATTTGTACTAACAAGTTGACGGTCCTTTTCCCTTTCATTTTTGCTCTTCTGCCCATTTCTTTTTTCTAATCTTTGCAAGAATCTAGTGCTCCAAGTCCATCATTGGAAGATGATAACATATCTACGATCATTGCTAATTGTTTAGATTACCAGGGAAAAGCATCCAAATTTAGTTGTCTGGCCAGTATTGTTAAACTTGCCCCGAATAGAAGATTCTTTTCCAAGAAAGAGATTACTAGGAATCTATGGACATGGCTAGTGTTTTCTAAGAACAAATAAGATTTCACCTCTTGTGCCCAATTAGTCGAATAAAATGTGCGTACTTGCGAAACTGACAAAAGAGGGGTCATGAATTAATCCTTGTCTTTCCATTGGACTGGGCTGAAAAGTAAGGGGAACTGATGGACAGGATTTATGACATGCATGGTTCCAACTTTTGCATAAAGTTTCAGAAAAACAGTCGTACATTAACTTGAACAAACACATGGTAAGATACTCTCTTTTTTTCCCTTTGTTTTTGAGACTCCGGTAGATGCCATTCAATATTGTATGTCACTTGTCACACATCTAATCAATACACAGCAGCAAAACGAGATTTGTTGCTCATGACCTCAGTAGCAAATCTGGCCTTCCGTCCGTCAAAATAGCAAAAATAGCATCATGTTCGTGCCCTAGGGGCACGAACTTCTCCTCTGCACGCCATGTGGCCTGAGTCCGTGCCTCAGAGGCACGGATGAGCTTCCGTGTGCCACGTGGCCCGAGTTCGTGGGCCCGGAGTCAATGGGAGAAAGGGAGGAACAAAGGATGGATGGCGGCGGCTCTAGCCCACCGCTCCGGCGGTGGACAGTGCTGCGGGAGCGGCCAGCGAGAGGCAAAATGGAACGGTGGCGTCTTGGGGGTCCTCCAGGTAGTGGCAGCGTGGGTGGAGCGGCATAGTGGCGGCGGAAACGATGACGGCGGAGGCTCGGGCACACGGGTGCACACCGACGTTCTCTGGAAATTGGCGCAAGCATGGGCTCGGTGCCGACGAGGGGGTCGTGCCGGGTGACTCGGGGAGGCCAGAGAGGAACCAAGGCGGCAGGGCGACGGCACCGGTGTGGCGGAAGATGGTGGCGACGTCTTAGCGACCAAATGGAGAGGGGGAAGGTGGAGAACGCACAGGGACACGAGATGACGCACATAACTCGGCTTGGGGCACACCAGCGAGGGAGATCAGGCGCTGGTGTGGCACGACGTGGGGGCAGGCGAGCGCGCCGGCGTGGCGCAGCGTGGGTGAGCGGCTCGTCCGTGCGTCTGGGGCATGGACTCGGGCCACGTGGCGCGCAAAAGCTCGTTCATGCCTCTGAGGCACGGACTCGGACCATGTGGTGCACAGAGGAGAAGTGCCATTTTAGCAAAAAAAAAACTCGGTAATAACTAGGTGCAACTTTAGTCTATGTAGACTTGTAGAGACATTGGCAGTTGGCAATATGAGATCAAATGCTGAAAAATCTAAAATAACAAACCCTACTTACAGTTAATGGGACCTCTTGCTATCTGGATGAAAAGAAAATTGCACCATCATTTCACCAGCTAGAGCCATTCATTGATAACAGCATATAAGCTAGCCAGATATTATTTCTGAGAAAAAGTATAGTTCATTTCATCATGCTATGGCTTGTTTGCATGGATTGATGGCAGCGACCGGATCGGCACACTCACTTGTACCCTTCATTTTACTTTAATCTCTCATTCGTCCCATCTTAATGTTCATGTGCCCGAAGAATCACAGTTGAGAAACATGAAAGAAAACCAATGCTTTTGCCAAGTTGCAATTTATGAACTATAGGGCATTAGTTTAGTGATGACAAGTTGCAATTTAATAGTCCAAACGCGATGAGAGGCAATCGAAATTCCAGAGCGGTATCTACACTACTTTTTCCGTCCCATAGTATAAGACCGCTTGGCATCCGTGCGGTCACTAATATATTTTTAAAGTATATAAATTGACTAAACAAAAACAATGTTATTAGATTTATCTTACAAATTACTTTTATATGCTAGTATATCGTGATACAAAATCAAAGTCGAAATTTTATGTTGGAGACCGTGAAAAGTCATAATGGACTTATGTTTTGGGACAAAGGGAGTATATGACACAGTTTTGTTATTGCTAAGTTGTCTGGTTTTTTAAGTCAATTTTTGTAACCATTGAATTTGTACGAAGATTGATATGCTATATGATTGGATGTTCATCCGATGGATATAAAATAATATGATTTATGCTTAAGAAAATTCCAATCGCATTTATGGCCATAAATGAAAAGTTTATGTGCAAAGTTAAGAGTGAGGGCACGGTAGAGGGCACGTGTGGCCTGTCGGTACGTCTGCGGTGACATTTTTGCCAATTCGCTTGTGGGGGAGCTGGTTTTGCTATTTTGCCACGCAAGCGTGCCAATTAAACCAAAAAAAAAACCTCACGATAGGACTACTAGTGCGTTCTTTGGCTGTGGCTGTGGCGGCATCTAGCGGCGGCCCGAGGAGGTCGGCATAAATTGGGCGCGGTTTCTTTGCCCCGTACCGTAAGGTCATGTATAATGGCCTTACATTAGCTGTCTATAGCCTCTGCTATGTTAAGTTGATGTGGATGAAAGAAAATAAAGAGAGAGAATGTGTTGTCTACAATCCTGTAACCGACTGTATCACCAGAACCAAGAAAAGAATTAAAAGATTGTGTGTTTTCTATGATCCTGTAGCCGATTGTATCACCACAACATATTGTATGAGTTGTCTTTAATACTGTCTATAGGTGATATGAAGAATTGTTATAGACAGCAGCTGTCTATACCATTGTACATGCTCTAAGGATAGATACGTGATGGCCTGGTTTGGTTAGGCGTGGAGGTTGTGCAACTCCGAGAGAGAGAAATTCTGATAAGAGAAAAATCAATCCGAGAAAAAAAAAACATTCAAAAAATTCGATTGAGCAAAAGAAATTGAGGATTGTGTGTGTTTTTTCCCTATCTTTTTAGAATTTCTAGCATATATTTTAATTGTAGCAACCATAAACCACTTGTCGTCCATGTCTTTATTCGTAGCAACCGATGGATATTGTTTGCACTTATAATTACGATCCACCGAATTGATGATCAGATGGGTTTTCTCTTCTTCTTTTTTAGAATTTCTAGCATATATATTTTCTTAGCAACCATAAAGCCACTTGTAATCGACTTCTATTGTATAATAGATTTTGCCATGTAAGATTATACATAAGTTCTAACTATACCAATATAAAAGTAATTTAGCAT
Source organism: Phyllostachys edulis (assembly GCA_036346405.1). NCBI lineage: Eukaryota > Viridiplantae > Streptophyta > Magnoliopsida > Poales > Poaceae > Phyllostachys > Phyllostachys edulis. Next base: position 109,755,856 of record CM070545.1, read on the forward strand.
ATTCTTTCGGCAGCACCTCCCTTTTTTGGTTGAGTGCATTCTTTCTTTCTTCTTATCCAACGGCAGCCTCCACGCATTCATGTTCCTGTGCGCAGGGCAAGGTCACCAGCCAAAAGAAACGTGGGGTTCTGGGTTTTCGTTTTATTTAATTCTCTTTTAAATAGCCAGATGTTTTTTTTTGTAAATAAATCAATCTCTAAGGGTGTGTTTGGTTCGGTGAACAAAGACATACGTGTATGGGATGGTCCTGAATATGCCCCCATCCCTGTGTTCGGTTGATTGAACCGAACCAACTGAATCGTCCCGGATGGGGTCATACAGATTCTGATAATATTGCTGTCATATGTTGTACCGAACAATTCGGTGAAATCGGGCGAACAACGCGGTATAGAGACAAGCGCGTCCCCTCACGCACTCGCCCGCCCGCCGTATGACCCCATCCGCCGACAGTGCAGACTCCTCCTCCCTTTCTTCCTATCGCCCTCCACCCCTTTCCCCACTATAAACTTCCTCCCATCCGCGGCGGTCCAGCCAAGTCCAGGAAAACGCACACCGCAGCACCTCCGCTCCCCATCTCAATCTAGAAGAGAGGGTTTCACGATATTCGTCTCACCGAGAAAGAAGAAGAATAAGAAGCAGCCGCCATGCTGAAGAACAAGGGGAAGGAGGCAAGAACAAGAAGCGAGGCAAGAACGAGGCGGACGACGACAAGCATGAGCTGGTGTTCAAGGAGGACGGGCAGGAGTACGTGCAGGTGACAACAAGCGCGAGCGGGTGTGGGAAGCGACGGGAGTTGGCCGAGTCCAGGGCTGCTGAGGGGCAATGGCGACGTTCCTCCCTTCTCGCCGCTGTCTTGGTTCTCGCCGCCGTCGGCCCGCCTCAGTTCATCCCCTTTTCTCCCCTTTCCCCTCGCACTGCTACCCCTACCCCCGCGCGCCTCGCACTACTACGTAAATGCTATCTCGGGCGCTTTGATCACGAGCGGTTCATCGAAACCGCTCAGATAAACACAATCTCGAGCGGTTTTTGTTACCCACCGTCGTGTTATTCTCCGCGCTAAAACCGCTCAGGAAGATGTCATATCACGAGCGGTTCATGTTTGGAACCGTCGTGATACTTCACAAACGGTTCCAAACATGAACCGTCGTGATATTACCCAATATCACGACGGTTTTTTTAGAACCGTCTGTGATACTTCACGACGGTTCCAAACATGAACCGTCTCGTGATATTGCCCAATATCACGAGGCGGGTTTTATTAAAACCGTCCGTGATAATTAACTCATCACGAGACGTATATATATAGCTCCGCCTCCCCGCCAAAACAGATATAGTCTTCTTGATCTCCATATCTCTGGCGCCACGATAGGTCCATCGCCGTTCGCGCGGTTTGAGTACATCGCCTCACCTCACCGAGCCACTGGTCCATTTCACCAGTATATTGTCGCCGAGGAGCTTGCCGCCGCCGCCTCATTCACCGATCGACGACCCACCGCGCTTGGACCTTCCCCGACTTTCATTGACACCTTCCTCGTGATCGAGGTGAGATCTTGAAGTATAAGCATCCTTTAATTTGAGTAGTTTGAGCGTTTACGCCAAATCGCTAGTTTCAGGCGCCTCCATGTGGGACATCACCGTCGGTTCGCCTCAGGCGAGACCTTAAGGCCGAGAGCCACGACTATATAGCAATGCGATGTCACCCCTAAGCCCAGCTTTGAGCTTCAAATTAATCCTCTGTTTTTAATCATTTAGTTAATAAACTAACGAGTCTATGACATGTGGGACCGCCATAGATTTTATAAATAAAATCATGAAATAAAAAATGAGTCACTGACAAGTAGGGCCCACATGTAAGTTAATAAAATCCAAAAAAATGAAAAAATCGTAATTAAGCCTCAGAAAATACGCTTTGAAAGTCATCACCCTTTTATTTATTTTCGGGGTTTTCAATACGAACCGTGTGATGGACCGAAGTTGGATGTCTGGCGAGAACCGTGTGAGTGAAGAGTACATTAATGGCGTGTCGCTTACAAGAGGCTGAGGGAGGATATGTTGAATAAGGGGCGGAATATATGTCTTGTCCATGCATTGATGCGAGAATCAAGATGTTTAACAACCGAGCGCAGATCGAAGCACACTTGATTCAAGGGTTTCAAAAGGGTTATACATGTTGGACCATCCACGGTGAAGAGCATATTATACAGAAGTCAACGATATGCATATTATATAGGAAGTCAACGATATGCCGAATGATGTCGATTGTGGTTCCGATTCGGATAGGCCGCACGATGACAATCTAGATCGGATGCTTGCGATGCGAAGGAACTGTGATGAGAGGGAGTATGTTCAATTCGGGCGTGATGGAGGACTCAGAAACCTTTGTTCCTGCCGCAAGTCGAATACACAAGGTTGTCATCCGTGCTTAAACTACTGAAATTAAAGGCAAGCAACGGTTGGTCCGACAAGAGTTTCACTGAGTCATTAGGTCTCTTAGCGGACATGCTTCCGGAGGGAAATGAGTTGCCCAAAACCACCTACAAAGCCAAAAGGTTCTTTGTCCATTGGGAATGGAAGTAGAAAGAATACATGCATGTCCGAACGATGTATCCTCTACCGTAACGAGTATACAAACATGCATGTATGTCCGTGTGCAACGATCCCGATACAAGCGTAAAGCAATCGAGATGACGACAAGGGAATCGAGGTGAAGAAAGGACCTCTGATAAGGTGGCGTGGTATCTTCTGTAATTCCCGTTTGAAGCGGTTTTTGCGAACCCAAAGAATGCAAAAGCTGCAGATTGGCACTCGAGGAGGCGTAAGAATGACGGAAAGTTAAGACACCTGCTGATTCCGCCCGGTGGAGAAACATCGATAGGAGGTTTGCGGACTTTGGTGCGGAACCGAGGAATATAAGGTTTGGATTGAGTACGAGATGGAATGAATCCTTTCGGTAACATGAGCAATGACATAGCACTTGGCGTGGCGCTCTGTATCTACAACCTTCCTCCTTGGTTGTGTATGAAGCGGAAGTATATTTTGTTGTCGATACTTATCCAAGGGCGAAGCAACACGGGAATGATATTGATGTGTACCTAGCACCATTGATGGAAGATCTAAAAATCTGTGGATTGAAGGGTGCAGGTATGGGATGCGTACAAACGAGAGAACTTCACTTTACGTTCCTTGTTGTTCGCACCATAAATGATTATCCCGCCCTTACTAATCTGTCGGGCGAGTACAAAAGGGCCAAAGCCCAGACTCACTTGCTTAGATGATACCGAGAGTGTGGGTGAATCACTCGCGCAAAACCGTACACATGCGTCATCGTAGGTTCCTTCGGAGGGCTTACCCATACCGCAGGATGAAGAAACAATTCGACGGAGAGAAGGAGGACAGTTCAGCTCCAAGGCATTTAAGCGGAAAAGAGGTCTATGATATGGTTAAGGATTTAGATGTTGTGCTTGGAAAGGGATGTAAATCGAGGACAAGTAAGAAGAACAAGTGGAAGAAGAGATCAATATTTTGGGACTTACCTTATTGGGAGCACCTAGAAGTTCGCCACTGCATCGACGTCATGCATGTAGAGAAGAATGTATGTGACAGATTGATTGGTCTCTTACTGAACATTCGTGACAAAACAAAGGATGGTGTCAACGCACGGCTTGACTTGGTTGATATGGACATCAGACCTGAGTTAGCACCAACAAGGACCGATAAAGGACGAACGTACCTTCCCCCTGCTTGTTACACTCTGTCCAAGGCCGAGAGAACCGAATCGCTGCTTGGTGCTTGCATGGCGTGAAAGTTCCGTCCGGTTACTCGCCAACATGAAGAAACTTGTTTCGATAAAAGATTTGAAGTTAATTGGCATGAAGTCTCATGATTGTCATGTGTTGATGACACAAATGCTCCTGTTGCAATTAGAAGTATTTTGCCGATCAAGGTCCGAGAGACAATCATGAGGTCATGTTATTTTTTAACACAATTGCTCGAAGGTCATCGATCTCGAAGGACTAGATGCTCTGCGGACGAGGTGGTGGCGACACTATGTGATCTTGAGATGTATTTCCCTCCGTCGTTTTTCGATATCATGGTCCATCTCATTGTTCATATTGTGAGGAGATAAAGATGTGCGGGCCCGTGTTCCTCGTAGCATGTACCCGTTCGAGAGGTTCATGGGAATTCTCAAGTCATATGTACGGAATCGATCTCGGCGAGGGCGACATCGTCGAAGGTTATGCAACCAAGAGGTCATTGAGTTACGCCTCGATTACATGGCTCAGTCGAACCGATGGGTGTGCCTCGATCTCGCCATGAGGGGAGGCTCGAGGTATCGGGACCATCGGAAGGAAAGCAATCACTCCAAATATGGATCGTATGCTCAAGCCCATTTCACGGTCTTGCAACACATGGTGAAGTGTCCTCAGATATCGACCGGCAAGGGGCGTGCTTGCAATGTAATCCGCCGGCGGATGTTTGGATCACGAGACAACACAATGACGGTTCAACCAATGGTTGAAGGAGCGACTTGCTAGGAGCTCGTCCAAGTGATATCTTGACATGGTTGGCAAAGAACTATCACGAGCGGTTTCATATCTGAGGCGTCATGTGGTAGTCGACTATCACGCGAGCGGTTTCATCTGAGCCGTGCGTGGTAGTCGACTATCACTGACGGTTGCATCTCTGAACCGCCTGCGTGATAGTATGTATTACGACGGTTCGAAAACCGTCTGTGATGACCATTAGCATTACTGACCCATAAACTCAGACGGCTCACGGAACCGTCTGTGATGGCGTTTTTGAACCGTCTGTAAAGGCCTTTTCTGTAGTAGTGTGGCCATCGTGAGCCACCGCCCGCTCGCCTCTGTGTGCCTCACGCCACACCACGACCACATATCCATTCCTCTCTCCTCCCTTGACCTGTTTTTAGCATTTCCGCCGCCCATTCGCCACCAGCACGGCCCTAACGCAATGCGTCACCGCCTCCTTTGTTTCTTCTCCTTTGCTCCTATGTTCTCCTCTGTTTCTTCTCTCTCTTGGTTCGCCTCTGTCACCTCATCCCTCTCTGTATATACGTCACTGACCAGTGGGCCATGCCAATTAGTGGATAGGTAAAATAACTAATTTAGTTAAATACTCCTTTTGTAATTAAGGTAAATTTAATAATCATGCCAATATTTCAATAATAGCTGGCCACGTGTAATTTGATTATACTCCCTCTCCATCTGTGTATACAACTTATTCAACTTCATCTCTCAAACCAAACACCATCTTGAACCATCCGGTACCATCTCATTCATGCAACCAAACAAAATCTTGAATTATCTCATCCCACTAACCAAATACACAAGTTGTACCATACTATCTAAGATCATCTCGTCCATCCTGTACCATTCCATTCACCTTGGTTCACCCAATCAAACACACCCTAAGCAAAGCAAATCTAAGCCTCTAAAATTAGGGTCCACTCTTTTAAACCACATGATATTTTGTAAATAAATAAATATATAAGTAATAGAGCAAACCTAAGCCTCTAAAGTTATAGTCCATCAAATAAAAGGGCGGATGTTTTTTTTCTTTTTTGTGAGAATTTCTAGCATAGTTATTCTTTTTCCTTAGCAACTATAAATCACATGTCATCGATTTTAAAGATACCTATTACATAAAGACCATTTAGCGCTTCTCATAGTAGAGGTAACAAATTTACAGATGAATAAATTAAATCAGGTGGAAGAAATCAATGTTCCGTTGGTGCGCAATCGATGTTAAGCTGGTGAGCGTAGCAACTATTCTACTATCCAATGCAACTAGATTATTTCAAAACTGAAACGGCAAAAAGATACAATTAGGACCGTCAATTAACCTCGTTGTTTATATTCTTGCAAATTGGAGGCAAGAAATGTGACGAATGGAAAAGAATACAAATCATGCATGAAAAAAAATACTACACCCACTTGCAATGAGTGTGTTTTAGTACATTAAAAAAAGAAAAGGAAGCACAATAATATGGAGCAATATTTATACTAGCAAGGAAACGTTGAAAGGAATGTGCTACATCGATCGACTGTCCGATTTACATGTACGAACAAATCAAGGGAGTACAGTGTATGCAAGCATTTGCGGAGAAACCCAGGGGTTAAAATGACCTAAAATAATAACGAAAATGTTAAACTTTTTGGTATAGAAAATAAAATGTTAATTTTTTTGTATCAATGGTCTTCGCAAAAAGAATTAATCAATATAGTCTTTAAGAGTGAACTTTTCTTTTCGTTTTGCAAGAGCATGCAGGCAATGGAAAAAATGTCGCCACAGCTATTCAAAGATAATGATATCTTTAGCTTTTAGTCTCTACGAGTAGTATAATCAAGATAAATGGATCTACTTCGATATGACATTATATACTATAATTTAACCAGCATTATTATTTTCCTTTTCTAAAATTAGGAAATACAGAATGTTAATTTGCCTATCTTGGAAAAAGCTCGAAGTTAGTGTGGCACGTACAGGTGGTCAAAATTGATTACGTTATTTGAATATTTAATTTATAAAAGAAAGTTTGCACAGATTAAGCGACGCTAAGGAACAATCTAAATTTATGCTTTTATATATGTCGTTTCATCTATTACACTCTACCATGTCCAAGGAAAAGTTTATTCTGAATATGCATGCATGCATGCTCCATTCAATTTACTTCAAGTTTTTCTTTTTTGAAATTCAATTTTCTTCAAGTTTGCAGTTACAATCAATTGGTTGGCTAGTAGAACGTGTTGTAAAATTAGCGGTTTTAGTAAATATTCAGAAATAATTTCAGCAACAATTATGAATATAAAAGCATATTTCCAGCAGCATTTAAATAACAAAAATAACATACAACTAATGAGTTTAGCATGTAAACTTCTCAAGTCAATTAACAGGATAATATGCTCAAAACATAGAACACGAGGACAATTAAAATCGGCATAATGCTCAAATTTAAATGTTTGTTTATACGCTCTCAGATGTTGAGTTGCACAAGATGAAATCTTGGCCCTCACAACACTTATGTCAAAGTTTAATCACAAATTGAATATGACAATTATTTTGAAATAGATTAGGCCTTGAACTCAAAATAAAACCTTGCTATTCTAATCAAACATGTTTATACGAATCATCAAGTCTAACTTTGTTGGACAACAGCTAATAGATCCTCGACATCAATATATCATTAACAAATAGGGGAAATCGGCTACATGGCAGTGCAATTTATCACCTATTGCCAATAGACATCCAAAAAACGTGGTTTTGCCAAAAACACACTATAAAAATATGTAATTTTGCTGTAGGACATTGAGGGCACTATTTTATCATTTTGGGACTGAAGTGGAGAGAGAAAGATGGTGAAAAATCTGTTTTACCCTTATCTTCTTCCTTCATTCCTATTCCCCCTTCTCTTCTCCTCTTCTCTCACCCGAACCAGCTCCTTCCCCAAATCCCCATCCTTCCCATCCCACCGCGCAGCCTCAGGATGCCCGCCTGCCCCATTGAAGGCGCGCCACCTTCGTCCAATGCCGTGGTTCCAACGTGGAGCAGGTCGAACATGCCGTCGTAGAAGGGAAACCGGTGCGCCGGTGAGAGCAGCAGTGGGAATAGACCCCTCGCCGCCACGAACTCGTTCATCGGCATCCCAGCATTGTCGAGCACCAAGGTGACGATGGTGATGCCGCGCTCCCTCATTCGAGCGGCAAAATTGGTGGCCAATCCAGATCTTAAATGCGTTCAGTCGCAGCACATCGTCGATGAAGAATTCGTGATCGTGGTGCAGCCTGACCCAGCGGCGGTGGTCGACGCCCATGTTGCATGCCGGGAGCGGGGTGCGTGGTCCGCGGGAGAGGCACCGACGGCGGGGGAGCGGCTCGCGGCCCTTAGAGACGAGGCGGCGCAGGATGGTGGCGTTGCGTGGGCAGGCGGCGTGGGGCTTGTAGGACATGAACGCCAAGAGGAGCACGAGCGTGAAGGGGGACTTGAAGCAGGCGTGCGCAACGGAGGCAGCATTCTTTGTGCACTGCTCTTTCCACGACTTTATGCTATAGTCTTTTTCTTTGTTGATACGGGTAAGCTCATGTATTACCAAGGTCTTTTCTTCGAACCCGGTTTTGAACTTACCCAAATCAACCTCATCTCTACTACTTAAATATTGGAGTTGGTGATGGTGTGTCCTCCCTCAACGGTGGAGATACCCTCTAGAGCGGTCCTAACATCCGTTGGATTGGGGCGTTCGTCACGAACCGCTCCCACACTAGTACACCACGCCCCACGCCGCACGCCCACGTCCCTCCCTCTCCTCTCCTTTCCTCTCAGTCGAGCGCGCCGTACTCCATCCCTCTCCTCTCTCACGCCCGTCTCTGCCCCTCCCCCGCCTCCTATCCTCTCAGCTCTCACGCCGCCCTCCCCACCCGTGCCTCCCGCTCCGCACCTGCACCGCCCTCCTCCCATTCGTGCACCGCCGTCCCTCCCTCTCCTCTCTCACGGTGCCCACCAAAGAAGCCTTGATGTCATGCATGCATGCCTTGGGATCGACCGCGTCGCTTGTCTCTCCCCATCCAAGCCGCCTCGCGCCTATGCTCGGATTGACCAAAGACCGACCGCCTCTCCCCACTTTCCGCCCATCTCTACCCACCGTGCGAGATCTGGTGGCACAGCACGACAATGACGAGACCTCCGATGAGAGCCTCAATGACACTAACGCCGACGAGGAGCTCATGGCGTCTCATAGCGGCCGGCGGCGGTGGGGTTTACAACAACCACCACCACCACGGCGGCCAGCCAGCAGATGTAGCGAGCTTAGAGCAACAGGCGGGCCGAGGACATCAAGGAGGCGCTTCGTGAGGCAGCCAGGGGAGGTCTTCGACGCCGCATCCGGTGCCTCAAGCGCGCCATGGACCTCTCCATGAAGCACCAAGATTCCCCAATGACCTCGTGTCCGCTCCTTTCCTTTTCCCCGCCATCCTCTGGATCTCTCGATTGGTATCGCGTGCGGTTTGTGGATGCATGGTGGTTGTGACGATGGTGTACAAAATTTATAATCTGTGTTCTTTAGGCGCTGCAATGGCGCAATTTCGTGTAATGTGGTCGATGATTGTTTGTCGATGAAATGTATGGGGAACGAAGGGTGTAGTGCATTTGAGTTGCACATGATCTAGGCTTAAGTTTGTGGATTTTCCGTTAGGTTAATCGATGTTATAATGCAATGTTGTTGGTTCTTTGAGAAACTTGTCGACGTGGGAGGTGAACTATCTTTGAAGATTTCAATTAAGTTTGGATGAAAGAAATCCAGAAATTGGCAATGCTCATTCTTGCATTAGAATGAGAATAATGATGGTTAGGTTTGATAAACCTTTTGAAATGCTGTGGAAGTTGCTTGCGGGATAGGTTGTCACACTTGGTGGGTCGATTATTTCGAGCATTCTTGCCGACAAGCCTATTAGTATTTTTCACATGTCATTTTCCAAGGTTTACATCAGTTACAATTAGGTGAGAGTTGGTTCGATTGTTTCAGATGTTCGTACGTCTTTTCATATGTAGTTTAATATTTTGGATTGCAAAGTTATTTTCCCTGCTTTCCACGTACCTTTAGTTTAAATATGTTTAGCTGGATGCTCAACCTACAATTTTTTATCTTCAGCCTTGAAGATATTCCAAAGTAATTTATCTGAAGCCATTAATCATTAAACCTATGAATTGGTGATATGTGAAAACAGCTCGTTATTAACTATGCATTCTTGAAATTATCTTCTCACCATGGAACCTGAATTTCTATTTGGGGCATATCTTTCATCTTCAGCAATGCTTACCATTACATTTGTTATTCTCTAATCTAACTTTACATAGATCTTAAGAAATATTTACTTTCTTTTGCACAGGCTCTGCATACACCATTCACATGGGTAGCTAACAAATGCAGGATGGAACATGGAGCAATCACACAGAAGATGTCTGATGAGTCGAGGACTTGAAAGACATGCTATTCCATTCATATTTTTCAATCATGGACGATCTTTGTTTTCATTCACCTCCTGATGGAAAACCATATGAGATAAGGTTTTCTTTCTCATTTTGTTTTCAGCGATTTCCCTTCTACCCAATAAGTATCTAATCCTCTGAATATGCATTGTGTTTACAATAACTATCTTTATTCATCAAATGAGAAAATATTGATTTTGGTGACTCTGAAAATCTGGTGGGAAAATCATGGACTTGAGAGCTATAAAGTATCGCTTGGACTTCTGTGCAATGCTATCGTTTATGGTTTGGCAACGAAATCATGAGATCTTTCATCTTTTGAGTGTTTTTGTAATACCCATTATCCAAAGTGTTCCTTCAGAGAGTTGTGTTCTAAATTTATTTCATTTGTTTGTTGCCTATGTAATAAGATTTTAAAACTTTTTATAAGCATTAGTGTTATAAACTTTATTCTTATTAGCATTGTCCTTGGCTTCTCTTTATTTTCTTCGTTGGATTATGAGCAGCTAGCATATCTTTTCACGATATTTGCACAATTGTTTGCGACTATGCAGAGAGAATAAGCTAACCAAGTCATTAGTTATGGTCACCAATTTTGCAAATCGTAAAACGTTGTTTAGTCATGTCGTACTATAGGTTATGTTCTCAAAGTTGTCTCCTTCCTTTAGTTCTATGTGATACTTTCTTACTTTCCTGTATGCTTGCTACACCTAATCTTGTTTTCCAAGGTTGGTCAAATAAAGTGCTCTTACATCAAAGTTTTTTTGACAGGCTTTTGTAAACCTGGTTCTCACCCTTTGTGATGCTGGGGATTCAGTTGTCATGTTTGCACCATATTAGTTTAATGCCTACATGTCATTCCAGATGACAGGCGTCACTGACATATTAGTTGGTGCAAGCAATGCCAAGACTCTTCATCCTGATGTTGGTAAGATGACTATTATCTATAGTGTGTGTAACATAAACAAATTGCCATACTTAGTGCTGGTTCTAAGAGCTTCTGCTTCACCAGTAGTTGATAAGTTCCTACCACACGATTATCACTTAGTTCATAAGAGTAATATGCCTTTGGATTGTTCGATTAAGTGAAGACGTAGGTCTTCACTTTGTTGTGCAACCTATAAATGTGGTCTCAGAGTCTCAGAAATTATATACAGGTTAATTGAAAATAAGTTCATTACAGAGGCATATTTTACATTATGTCTAAAAATGCAGATTGGTTGGAAAATGCTCTTAAAGAAAACAACCCTATACCTAAACTTGTTACTGTTGTAAATCTGGGAAACCCCTCTGGAGCTTTTATTCCCAAGCCTATGTTCCAGGTCATCTCCTCTCTCTCTCTCTCTCTCTCTCTCACACACACACACAATTGGAGTCAAAGTTGACTATTTCCTAATATTGCATTGTCATTTCAGAAAATTTCAGACCTATGCATAAATGCTGGTGCATGGCTTGTTGTTGACAATACCTATGAGTAAGTTAATACTTAATACTCATCAAATGCAATGTTTAGGGTGTATCTTCTTTGTCTGTTCTTACTGAACTCCTCAGTGTTTCTCATACTTTTTTTGAAGAAGTGTAAATATGAAACTTTTTTATGAAAGAAACACTAATTGTACTGAACAATGTCCAACGAATTCATCAGTTAGTTTGATTGAAGCTTGATTGACGCTAAGTCTAAATACGCATCTCAATTATTTGAGAATTTGTCATCTGACCAAGACTTCGAGCTTTTTTTCGGGTTTTCTCCTTTTCTCTGAAGGTTTGTCATCTCACTTTGCACCGGTGTTTGGGTGGATAAGGACCGGTTACCTTGGTTCAATTAGATCTGAGTTCTCATTAAATTCCTTTGCAATCGATAAGGACCGGTTGCCTTTGGTTCAACAATGTAGTTAGTGATCGTAACAAACACCAAAGATTCAATTGGGTGGATAAGGACCGGTTGCCCTGGTTCAATTAGATTTGAGTTCTCATTGAATTCCCAATTATGCAAATTCATAAAATATGAATTGTGATCTGAGTTCAATTAGATTCTCAATTATGCAAATTCGTATCAGACTATCAGTTACACAATCTGCAGTCTACATAATTTCCTAGGCCAAGATATGAACTTTCTTCTGTTTACCTTACTGCAGACCTGTGCCAAGACAATAACATTTTCATGTAGTTCGCAACAAAATTTATGTTGAAAGTAGCTTCAGAATCATGTGTAGAACATAGACTCACAACTTCTTGTGAACAATGTAGGAAGGAGAATTCGCAAGCTTGTTAGTCAGCAGATTGAGGAAGAGGCAAATGCGCAATTTCTTTGTTTGTCTCATGGTTTCTCAAGTAAGACTTATTATCTGATCTCTTTAGTTTGTCTCATGGTTTCTCATGTAAGACTTATTATCTGATCTCTTTAGTTTTTTAGATTGCTTGTTTTTCACAAGGGCATATGAGGTCAGTGAATGTGCATTGGAAATCAAAAGTTCGCTGGAAAGTATCATGGTTTCAATTTTTTCCAATTCCCTACGTGCCAATCTTTTTATAGTCAAATTGAAGGGAATGCTGATCTCACAATGTTAAATTCTTAAATTCACCCTCTGTAGCATTCCACACCTATTTTTTTTCCGTTCGTTCAATTCTTTAGGGAGTTCCAATGTTCTACAAAAGGAGGCAACAACAATACATATTGCCATGACCATTATGTCAGTCCAGTGTGGTCATATATTTTTCTAATCAACTATCTTTAAACCCTTCCATTCATCCATCTTGGTTCTTGTATAGGTCAATTATTTCTACTGGGACAAAAAAGAACAATCCTCCGACTTGCACCAATTCTACTGCCTCATGACCAAATTCCGCAATTAACTACTCTTTCTGTTGAATAATTTCTATGTGGAACCACTGGAGGTGCCTCCAAATGCTAAACGAGGTCATTTCCAGTTTACATCAAGCTAATGTTGTCTATTTGTGTTCTTTTGGTATGCACTGCAGAGAGTGTGCGTGTCTTGGCCTTGAGGACTTCCCAACGGCAGACTGGTTGCATCAGACCTCTCCTGCTTCAAATCAAGGAATCATGTCAATCTATGCAGGTCAAATTTGTTCATGTCAACAGACAAAATAAGCGAGAAGCGATTAGCTTGGCAAGGCAAGCTTTACTGACATCACCAAGCCGCCAAACACCATCTGTTGTAACTCTTTTGATGCAAACAAGCGCCCGCTTTTGCCACCCTATGTAATCATCCAATGTTCATGAACTGTTGTACAATCAAATGCTTGCAGTGCCAGTATGTCTCCTGCACGTTTCAAACAGGTTAATTATCATCAAAAAATGAGAATATTATTTATGTATGATTTGATGTTCCATTGCAACGCACGGGTATAGCCCGGTAATTCCAATGGATAGAAAGCACACCTCGCTTCCTAGGTAACATTTGATCATATGCTATATGCTGTTCATTTTCTCTATCTTTTATCGTAATAGTTGCAGGAGTTCAAAACACCTTGAAGCACATAGCAGAGCTTCATAGAATGGCTAGGGTCCCTTCCTATGTTTGAAATGGTGAAAGAACCATCTAAAAAAATTTATTTAAGGAAAGGCCACAATTTGATACACCGACATTGGCCAAATATAGACATACCTAATGACAAGGTTGTCTTAATATAGAAGGTTAAGCGGGCTCTATTGACGTGATTTAAATAAATGACATTTTGGACTTCATTGACTAGCTAAGATGCCAAAATGAATGTGTGCATTCTTGTGGTCCTCTGATGACTTTAAATTTAAGCATATTACCAAACCAGAAGTAACACCTAGGTCAAGCTAAAATTTCTTTAGGGGTTGTTTGGATCTTAGATTTTATCAATACCAGATTACGTTAACATAGATTTAGAGCCTATCAACCTAAAACTTGTTTGGTTAGATAGGATAAAACTAGGATTCTCACATCTTGATAGTTGATTAGTATGCTTTCACTCAGAGTAATCGTACCTTCAACCTAAAACTTGTTTGGTTAGATAGGATAAAACTAGGATTCTCACATCTTGATAGTTGATTAGTATGCATTCATTCAGAGTAATTGTACCTGAATCCTCCTTTTTTACTTTCTTCCATCTCTTCGCGGTACCCGCCCCGCCCCTGCCCCCACCCCCGCGCGAGGTGCCCGAGGCGGAGCCGCTACCAACGCCCATGTAGCTAGGAGAGATCAACAGTGAGGAGCACCGCGACGCCATCACACCACCGCCCGCGTTGTACCACGTCGTGTCAAGGCTCTTCGCGGCACCGCCCCACCTCGTCGCTGCAGTGCATGAGGTGCCCGAGGCGAGCCGCCATCACGCCTGCACTATGCACTAAATGATGTGCTCTTCACATGATGTGTCTTAGACCAGATCAGAAGGTCTGATTATTTTTATTGATGAGAACTTTTACAAATGTGGTGGAAATGATAATCTGAATTATTTTGATTTTCATAACAGATTAACAACAATTTGTGATTTAACTTCTGTATAATTATTTAAGTGCCATACCACGATGCATTGGAAGTTCATTATTGAAGTATTGTATGCAATTCTGTATATGCTCCAGAAGCTTGATAAACAATTAAACAGATAAATGGACTTAATAGACTTAACATACAATTATTATTTCTGTAAGATTTGGAGTTTTCGTTGCAACGCACGGGCACATGACTAGTTTTCTAAAAATAAAAGAGTTAGAGAAAGAAAAGAAAGTTATTAAGATGAACAGCCTTAAGTCCAAAACTTACTGTTTATTTCATTTTGCAACTCACAAGCTGCAGAGTTTTCCTCCTGGAGTTTCTTCAGCAGGTCTTGGTTTTCTTCCCTTAGCTTTTGCGTCTCGACTTTTTCATAGTCGAGTGCATCAGCCAAGGTCTTTTCGTTAGTTTCAAACCTGCAAAGGTTAAAGTAGATATGAAGACTATACAAGTAGTCGAAAGAAATAAGACTACATATGATAGTGACTTACCATCTTATTGCCTTCTCGCAGAGTTCAGCTTCCTGCTGTCTTAACAGTGTAAGTTGTCTATGGTATTCACCAACAGTGACAACTTTTTCGAGAGCTCTCTGAACAAATAAAAATGATGAGAAACAGGAAAAATCCAAATATGGAAATGTTTGGTATCGAGTACTTACAAAAATAGTTGACCGAGCAAAATTGCCATACACCTTTTGAGAATCTTTAAGTTCATCAAGCTCCTTGACTTGGTCCCACCATATCTTTTGAAATTTCCATCATCAAAAATATGTCCCCTAGTAGGAATATCCTTGGGGTGTGGGACTCGATCACGAGATCCGAACAAAGAAGATCCCAAGATAGGTGGTCCAAAGAAGGTTGGAAAGAGGTCGAAAGAGTCTTTTATGTCTTCTTCATTATCGACGGTAGATTCGACTCC
The DNA here is from genome assembly GCA_036346405.1 of Phyllostachys edulis. Taxonomy (NCBI): domain Eukaryota; kingdom Viridiplantae; phylum Streptophyta; class Magnoliopsida; order Poales; family Poaceae; genus Phyllostachys; species Phyllostachys edulis. The sequence goes on from CM070545.1 coordinate 109,771,254, forward strand.
TCCTTGAGGGCGTGGAGGAATGCCTTCTTCCACAACCTCCTTTCTGGCACGGCGGTTGGAGGCTCCTCCTCCATCTTGACCGAGTATTTCTGGTGATCGTAGGACTAAGTCCTTTGTCCGATTATTGATATCCTCAATAATTGGCTCAATCATCATAGCAACCAGATCGACCGCCGTCTTTGCCCCTGCTTCTACGATCACTTCAGTGATCGTAGCTGCTTTAGTGGCAGTGACTTCCTCCACCATAGAGACAATGGTCGATCCCTCGACGACTTCCACTGTTATCTCTGTTGGCGATATGCCCTAGAGGCAATCATAGAGATAATTGTATCACGTCTATGTTTATGAGTTATTGAATAAATATTATTATATTCCTTGAATATATCATCAGTTATAAAGATTAACAAATATGTGACTTGTTGGTGAACCTCTTTAACTTATATGATGTCATTCTAAATGTATCCCTGGTCGGATGTCACTGGTCGAAACACTAGTGACTTATCGAGCAGCACATGTATTGATTGATGACCATGTTTCACTGGTCATGGATATAGGGATATCGAATCAATAATGTGAACACATGTTAGAGAACATGGTGTTGGATTGACCCACCTTGAGACGCTGTTGATATTGTTATGATTTTATTTGTCATCAGTTGGTCTCAAGCAATAATGATGTATAATCCTTAGACATGAGATTAGCATGGTTTCCTACATGTGTAATAGTACACTTTAGGGTTGCCAAATGCTACTCCGTAATTGGGTAGTTATAAAGGTAGCTTTCAGGTACGCTATGAAACATGCGGAGGAATGTGATTGGTCGGATATGGGATTTGCCCCTCCTAACATAACAGGAGAGATATCTCTGGGGCCCCTCTTTTGTCTGCAGTGATCATGTCTGCAAAGAATTGCCTGATAGGACTGGTCGGAGGAGGAGCAAAGCTCGAACTTCCACCTTGCTTATCGGCGGCCCTCACAAGGTGTCGCTTTTTGGCCAGAGGAACTTTGACTTTTTCTGACCTGACTACAACAGCCATCAATTCGACCTCTTCGTCGTCTCGACGGTCTGCCATGCCTACTTTCTGCAAAAGTCAAAAAAAGAACATTTCTTAATGGTCAAATTCTATGACTAGCCCTAAAGATGAAATCCATTTAAATTACCTTTAGGTGTTCTTCCCTTTTCTTTGTGGACACAACCGCCAGAATTCGAGGAGCCACTATAATGGGTGATAGAGCTTTTTCACAAATAAGTTTGACTCAGGCGTCAATCTCTTTTTGTGGAAGATCTACACAGGCAAAGGAAATCATCAACAATCAAGCTGGAAATTAATCAAAAGGAGCTAAGTTGAAATTTTTCTTTACCTTTCTCGAAGTCTCTGGTTGGGTCAGTGGTCCCCAAGTACCTCCACATAAGGTGTGCTAGGTTCTTTAGAGAACTGATGTGGCGCGTGATGAAATCTTTCACCACGTGCCATCTGGTAAGCCCCTCTTTCTTCAAGTCTTTTATGACTTGAATATAGGGGGTAATCCGGTCGAGGTTACTAGGAACTGAATCCCAGGAAGAACTCTTCTCAACAGCTATCCCCGCAAAGAAGAGGCTGTCGTCCTTGGTCATTTCCCAGTAAAACCACATCTTTTTCAATTCCGGCCATGATGACTTGGTGAACATCTGAATGTACTCCTTCGAATTTCCGTCGTGGAGCTTTAGACCGCAGCTACCTATGATTCTGGCCTGTCTGCTCATCCCGTAGTAATACTGGAAGAGCTCCAAATCTAGGCGAATTCCCATATAGGCTTCACACATATATACGAACACGCTCAACATTGTGATGGAATTGGGAACAAGATTCACCAATTCCACCCCAAAGTGTGCAAGTAGTAAAGGGTGAGCAAGCAATTGGAAGCCACATTCACAGTATGCCTAGAATACCGGAATGGTGCCATCCTCACCTGAGGGCCAATGTTGTCCAGCAGCCTCAATCCACTTCACATAGTCCTTCAGGATCTTCTCGGGTGCAACCAAAGCTTTCATCTTCACCGTATCCATCTCCAACTTCTCCCACTTAGAAGCAGTTCTGGCCATCTTCTCTCGGTGAGATCGATTGGCATTTAGAAAAGTTTTTGGAAGGATTGCGAATTGGTTGACGGCAGAGAGGGCAAGAACTCGAAGAACAGTCGAAGCGAATAAGGAAAGTAGAAGCCCTAAGTCACACCTGCGGTAGATTTTTATAACCGCACGCCTAAGTTAGAGATCGTGGGGACTCAACAGTTGCCACCTCTTCAGGAACCGCATCAACAGACAAATTTGTGAGAGTCAATTGTGATTCTTTAATTTGTCTGTTCGAAAAAAGGGATTTTTTACAACTCAAGCGAAATTACCTTCTTGACCAAGTATATTTCTGGTCAAATAAAATACCAGTCGGAAAACCCTTACTTCCGACCACCCTTCTACAACCTCTCTTCGAGTAAGTTACTTTCACTTGAAGTTCGGGGGCTAGATGGCGAGGATCTACTAATCCTCAATTATTTATTTATTTATCTATGATTCTCACTATAGATAACAATACCTTTATACTACTCTTAAGCATACCCCTTATGTTAATAAGGGAGAAACTAAGTTAGGTGGTCGTAAGCCTTTCTACAATCACCCCATGATCGTAAGTCTTTCTACGACCACTTTGTAGTCGTAGGTCTCTCTACGACTGGATCATCTACGACCACCCTGTAATCAATGAAGCTTACATGTGCATGTCTTCATGGTACTACCTAGCTAAAAGGTTTCTTTTGATGGTATGGCATAAAAAGAGAGGATACATGCAAAAGGTGAAGTCGGAATATTGATGCGTAGTTGCTCACACGTAAAAGCTAAACTGTGTGGTTCACCGGATTTTGTCGAATGGAATGGTTCAGAATAAAAGTGGAATATTCTCTCACATGGAATCATCTCATCCCATATCATTTGGTACAATTCATCCAACCAAACGCGGAGGTGGCCTCATATCCTAAACGAAACCATCCCGTTCATGCTCATATTGCCAACCAAACAGACCCTAAATGAATGCGAGGAGAGATTTGGCAAGGGAAGCATTATCACAAGTCACCAGCAACAATTTTGGAGATGACTATTGACTGCCTCTTGTTACTTCGAACCAAACCGCGTGATCAGTGGCGGATCTAGAAGAATAACAACCGGGTGTCCCTCATATATATCATCACATGTATATAGAGTCACCGAGTTTATGTTGCGGGGTGCACACCTATGTATACATAGGCTTTAATAAGGTAAAATAAAATCAGATCCGGCGTCCTGAGCACCCCCCTAGGCCTACTTGGATCCGCCCATGCGCGTGATCAATGTTCGTCCCTTAGCGTATCAAGTCGGTGCTAAGGTGGGTTATCCACCGTGCTCTCTCCAAACCACCATTATTAGGCTTTTTTTTTATTGTAGCTCTTATGAGTGATACAAAATATTTTTTTTTTTTTTTTACGTGTGAGCAGTAAATGGGTTAGCACCAGCAACCAAGCTTAGCTTTGATGCCTTTGATGCCATGCATTCTGGCATTACCAACCAACCATCACGGCGAACGGCAGGTTGTAAAACAACTGGATCTGTTCATTAACATCGTATGACTATGTAAGAATATAGTACCGAAATTTGAAACCTGTGCTAATCTACTTGAAGACGGCAGTAAACAACCCATATACAGGTAATATATATAAAAAAACAACTTGCTGAGTCTGATAAAATGACAGAGCGTGGAGCTTCAGTGCAAGTTAAACCACATAGTACATATGTCTTTAAGGGAGAGACCAGTATACAGTCATATATGTAGTACATAACGGTAAGACACTAACATAAGCCAGATACTTTAGATGCTCCTGGTAGATAGCGTACAGCATAGCTGTCTAAGATAGGAGCAAAACAAAAGTTACGTCATAGCAACATGTTTGGTAGGAGATGCTACGGAAAGAGAAAATTACATTTGTATCAGTCGTTTAATATTGTCGACGGGAATCTGTGTTGAACGGGAAATGAATATAAACAATCCAAGAGCTGAGCATAGACAAAGTACCTAAATTCAGTTGTCTTTTTTAGCTGCACGACCCTTCTTCGTAGATGTAGCTATGACAGCGTCCACAGATGGTGTACATTGAGAGCTACAACAAAGTATGTAATCTGTAAGGACGTCGGACAGATAGACTTAAAACAGATGAGCGTGAGCTCACGCAATAGTAGGTACATGGTTGTCAGCAAGCACAGAATTACAGAATAATCTAGGTTTTCACCTGTTCAGTTCTGAAGTAGACTTATACCTGCTGAGTTGGCACCTCTTGAATAATATGAGCATGTATATATGTGATAGCACCATATAGATAACAAGAATGTACATTTGGGTATAATGATACTATCACATAGGTACAGTCATGTCAATACATCGAGAGTTCCTTGTTAGGTTCGAGTGTACATCGGCACATACTTATGTAGCATGCCAACCATTTGGGTACCCATGAATTCTTTAAGTTCCAAAGGGCAAAAGAGGTAATCTAGGAGACAATGAAATCAACTAACCAAGATATTGTGTAGGATGCAGAAAACTAACCTTTTATACATAGCAATATGGTCTTGTTAACTGACTAAACAGGTAGACTGCTATAGGATTGTACCGAAGCGTGATCTCTAGCAGGAGGAATAAAACATTTGTGTAAGGTATATACGATATATCTTTTATGTATAACAAGACGGTCTTGCTAACTGGCTCTGCTAACTGCTCTAAACAGGTAGCGAGCTATAGTATTGTACAGAAGTATAGTGTACAGAAATATAACAAATATTAAGAACTGCAGTGGGACACAACTTAGTAAAGATGTAAGAAGGGAAACAATAGTGCGTAACAATATAGAACCTTTTATCAGTAAGCACTTACATCACTCGGGTCTTTTTTCAAACGGTTCATCGGAACTTGCTTTGTCGGTGGAGCAGGAACTATCTTCTGTGTGATGTTCAGCCTGCATGCTCTCTAAAGAATCAATATGTAAGTAGAGAATGATATGACGAACTACCTGCTGCGAAGTAGAGAATGATTCAAAAAGTCTCTTTCGTGTTGAGGGTAGTGTGACATAAGCCTCCTTCAATCTGTTGTCGTGAAAAATAAAATTTGTTACATTAAATGTGTGTACACAGGTCTCAGATATTAGAGCACAACAGTTACAGCAAAGTAATAGAAACATATTTCTTCTATTCGTCTTCTTCAGTAGTAGATAACCTCTGCAGAGAACGTCATTTTTTTCTAAAAACGAGTTTCTGCTGTCCTCGTTCCCAATAGTCCACCACATCTCGCTATTTGCCTATTCGCTAGTGCATGTATTGCTTTGGCCGCCCGCTTGCGCGCCGAGAACTTGCTCTTTAGGAAGGCCGCGGCGTACGTGGCGATGCTGTTGTGCCTCAAAGACGCTAACTCTATGTCTATGATGTCGTCCACATCGAGGACCAATGGAAGCTCCTCCCTCCAGCTCGGGATTGAAGAACTATGTCTGATCAAAGCAATGCAACAACAAAGCAGCAAAACATCCACGTCAATTCAAGAATTAACACCTCCGGAAAATCACAGATCCCTTGCAAGGAAACTGAAACCTTTCCGCAAACGACAGTGAATTGTTTCGTCCAATTAATTTGTTCGACCAAACACAAATAAGGATGGCATTATACGGATCTGGAGTAACAGCTAGAGTCACCTACGGCAATGACGACGAGGAGGACGTGGTCCGGAGCTGTCGGGGCTGCAGAGCATGTCGTCTGCCGGTGCCAAGGACGAATTGACCGGCAATGCTCCAGCGTGGGGAGGACAAATTGGGCCTCACTCTAACATGCCGCCCCCTAGCTCCCCCAAGTCGGTGCCATTGCACCTTGCTCGCACCCACTGCTGCCCTCGCTCAAACTCGGAGCCGTCGGGACTGGGGAAGAAGATGAATAATTGGCGGATCTTGTGAGGTGTGGAGAGAGGGGAAGAGAATGGCTATATCGGACGGTTTGCAAATGATGTGTTGGATCAGCGAAGAACAAAGGAAACAAATCAGAATGAAAGTCACAGAGAAGAGGGCGGGGAGAACAGAAACACGCAAATATATGGGGAGACAACCCCTCCCCACAAGCAAGAAACAGGAAAAGAAAACAGGGGGAAAAACAGGGAGCACTGGGAGAAAGCAACGGAAATAAAGAGGAAGAGAGCCGAAGCGACGAACGAGCGAAAGACAAATGACAGAAATGGCAACGGACGGTGCAGGTGGACGAGAAGAACAAGAAAGACTCGATAAAGAAGACAAGAACGAAGCGGAAGAACCAGCGCGTGGGGGAGAAAACGAGGGAAGCCTCACCAGAAACGAAGCACCGGACCACGTGGTGAAGCGAACAGCCGGCGTGAGAGTGAGACCACCCCCAACGCCGCATCGAACCGTTCGGCGAGAACGCAACATGCAGCATCGACAGCGGAGGGAAGAAAGAGACCTGGGAAAACAACGCAAGGAAAAATCGAACGGCGGAAGCAACGCGATGTAGCATCGAACGGAAAGGAAAAGAACACTGACATGGACACTGGACAGCCTCGCTACGCCCCATTCCAGCCTCCTTTTATATAGAAGGAAGGATTAGTTACCGTTCGCTATGTACAGACAAACATACAGACTCACTGCAATGCATCCTTACCCCCTCACGGTACAATTTACAATAAAATGAATCCATATCTGAGTGCAATTGTGCAAAATAAAATAAAATAAATACCCATGAATAGTGATGAATTCGAATTTCTATAGATTGATTCAGGACACAAGAGTACAAGTCACTGAGGAACGTTTCCGGATGCATGGCTCTAAAGCAATCGCATGAAATATAACTATGATGATTAACGACATCGGGAACTGCAACTGAAGGAAAAGAAAAGAGTTATCCTCGCCAAAGCGACCATCGTGGATTGAGGTCTCAGGGAAACCCTAGACTAACCTTTTTCCATATATGAGTCTATACTATGATGCTGTCTCCACGATTTATCAGATAGTCATCTTTTTTTGGGTCTTTTGCTTGTGGTTTCTAATCTAATACTAGTATCTCAAAGGAATCTATTGATTTATTAAAATAATTAAAGGAATATATGACTGGGAAATAATTTATATTTTATCTAGCCATGAAAGGAACAATTGTGCGGTTGTGCAATCTTTGCATGTGGATCCACGTACCTAAAGTGTCTCATGGACATAAAGCAACGGATCAAACTTGGCATTTCTTACGAATTATTCTCCGACCAAAAATAAGTGCCAGCTCCCTGCAGTCAAACTATTTTAACATTAACCAACGATATGCTTATAAATATCTAGATCGTTCATGTGACAATGATATAGTGATTTGCCTCGACAAATACTTTCATAATTATATCGTATTTTTATTATGTTTTACGAATATGTTGCAATAAAAATTGGTAGTTAGAGTTATGTTTTGAGACCGTGTCAATATTCAAAACAACTCGTATTTGTGATTGGAGTACCTGCTTTGCCAAAACAAATTGGTGGGAACCATTGGAAGACAAACTCATACTTCGAATATACCACTTAAATGAATATAATATACTTCTTTATCATTTTCAGTATACTTAAATATCAATTATAGAATACTCTAATACGATTTGATTGAGAGAAAAAATCATTGGAGCCAAAATAAACTCCTTTTATTAGCTAATATAAGATACTCCGAATTAAGCCAAGAGGGCCACAGGCCTCAGCCCCACGTTGATCCTCCTCCCCAGTATTCCCTTCCCTTTTCGCGTCCCAACTTTTTCTCCATGGCCGATCTCCACCGCCCGTACCGGGGCGATTTCTTCCGGCCATCCTCCGCGCACGACTCCGCCACCCTCCCTTACAACGGCAGCGTGTTCGGATCCGCCCCCAAGAACCCCTTCCCCCGGGAGATCTACACGACCGCGCCGCCGCCACCACAGCCGCCGCGGCAGCAGTTCACCCTGGCGCTGCCGGCCCGTCCACCGCCCCCGGCCGCCACGAGGCGGGGCGGCCACTGGCGCGCAGTCAGCGTGGGGTGCTTCAGCGACCCGGAGATGAAGCGGCGGCGGCGGGTAGCCGGCTACAAGGCGTACGCGGTGGAGGGAAAGGTGAAGGCCTCGCTCCGCCGGGGGCTCCGGTGGTTCAAGCACAAGTGCTCCGGCATCTTCCGTGTCTGACCACCGTGCGGCTCCTCCTATTCTTCTTCTTGGAAGGTAAGGGTTCTTTGGGCTACAATAACGTCACCACGCACTCGTGCTACTAATTGGGCGGATTCGGGGTCGCGGGTTCCTATTAGTGGATTGATCAAGAATATGTATGATTTATTGAATTCAAAAAGGATCAATCCCGTAGATTCCAGATAAATTTTCCAGGGGTTGTAAACCTCATCGGTTATCATCATCCAGGACACCAGACTGCATGCTGCCTAGAAAATAATAATTGCCGTGTTGCTCTTGGGGGATCATAGATGTCTGGGCCTGGGTGGTTGATCCACAATTGGATTTGGAATCAAACATCCAAGAATGGAAGATATTTTGATCAATACTATGATCTTCTTCTTTTATAATTTCTGTTTGGATGCGTCATGATTCATGCATGTATGAATGCCAATCATATCACCATGATGATTGCCATATTTCTTCTGGAATACCTGTTAATCTTGTGGTGCTTGTGTGCACGTGAGCGTCTCAACAAATGGAATATGATGCATTCTTTTGAATAATAACATAGTGAACCAAAATAATTTTGAAGTTACAACAACTCGGGAACTTCTCATTAAATAAAAAGAAAGAATTTCTGGAAGAAATATCGAACCAATTTAGTTCAATAATCTGCCGGTGGTGACGATCAATGGCAAAGCCCACATGCCATCAGCCATCCAATGCAACATAGAAGAAATGTTGGTCCTAGATTGAGATTAAACTGCATCTATGTAGAGGTTTATTCTGAAATATTTTCTTCTTTGAAACATTAAAAGAAAATTTCTGTCAAGGTTTGTTGCAAGTTCCGACACTTTTGCCTTGTTTCGCTAAATTGTTTTTATTGATTTGGAATGTCATGCATCCCAATCTTAAATTGGACCACTTTTTTGTTTTCAGAAAACAAAAATTGAGTATTCTAGATGAAGTTATACATCTCTCATAGAATATTTTTTACACCTATTCTCTTTTAGTAACTATTTGCCTAAGTATAGAATCCTTGTAAAATTTTCATTTACTGATACAAGGTAGCCTCGCTAAAATTCCACTTGTATCCTGAGCTCATTTATCAGGCACATGTCTTGTAAGGTCATTCTTGGAGTTTTCGTTTACTGATACAGATTGCAAAGGTCATCCTTGGAATTTTCATGCTTTGGAATTTCTTGAAACTTTGTAACATCATAATTTCAGCAGCGATTGATATATTTGGTGATCACCATCGCCATCATCAAAACAATGCTGTTTCTTTTGGAGCCTTCTGTGATTTTTGTATTGAGTGCTTTCAGCAGGTGATTTGCACTGCTGTCGTGGACCTGTGGTGTTTTTTTTTGGTTGAGAACTGACCTGTCATTTATTTATTTTTTGTTGAGAACTGGCCTGTGGTGTTATTATCAGGCTAGTATCTTGGTAATGAAACATAGTATATTGTTGAGCTTGGATGCCCCTGAATTATGATTTAGAAATCATATCTGTCCATCATCATTTTATTTCGTGGTAAAGAAGGAAAATGTGTCCATTTGTGTTTGTGAGACTGTCAGATAAAAATGCTAGCTCCTCTGTGATCTGTATCATTCAAAGGCCTGGCTTGGTCCTCTCTTATCTGGTTACCTATTTACATGTTAGTTCGCTAATTCTTTAGCCAGTTACATCACTTTTTGGTCAGCCATTTGTGCGCTTCTGATGTTTTGGGATTTGCCTTCGCTTCCTGTTCCTCCTCTACCGTTTGTCTCACCTCTCAGTGAGTGTCTAGTAATTGACAAATATCTTCCCTTTTTTTCTGACTGGAATGAACGGAATTCTCCAATACAACAAGTCGTTGGCCATGTATGGAGTTGACAAGGCAGATCATCTGGAACCTGCTCCACTACTGCTGAAGTGCTGATGGCCTGATGCATACGAACTTTTCTCCAGGCTTATTAAGGCGTCGCCTAAGCGTCGCTTAGCGGCAACTTAGCGGTAAGGCGCTGCTGGTGGCTAAGGCGTCGCCCGCCTTACCGCCTCGCCTTGCCGCCTCCCTCCATGGCTCCTCCTCCCGGCTCCCGTCGCCGTCGCCGGTGGAGAGGAGGTAGAGAGAGAAGAGAGAGCCGGAGCTCACGGATTCGTGCCGCCACATGCCTCCACGACGACCCGGCGCTTCGCCGCCGGCCATGACCGTCAGCCGTCTTGCCGCCACAAGCTCACTGCCCCATGCCGTCGGCCGTGCTTTCATGGCGCCAGATCTCTGGGGGGAGAGGCGGCGAGTGGAGAGGCGGCGCGTGCGATGGGGAGAGGAGAGGCGGCGCGTGCGACTCGGTTAGGTTAGATGCGCTTCAGGCAGCCGGATGGGTAGCTGAGCTGATGGGCTGGGCCGCTGGGCCTTTTCTTCTTCTCCTCCTTTTCTTTTTTCTTTCACTTGCCACTCGGCTGCTCGCTTTGGCTGCTCGCTCGGCACTTTCTTCGCACGAGTATGGCGTCGTTTAGGCGTCCAAGGCACGCCTCAGGCGTCCGAGCGGTGTCTCGCCGCCTTACCTCGCCTCAGCGCCTTAATAACCATGCTTTTCTCTCTCTCCTTTTCAGCCAGTTAGCCGTGAATAATTTAGAAAAGAGCCCAGTGAAACCGCACAATGAGCCGAGTTGGTGCTTTGTTCATTTTGGGCTGAGCCAAACGCAGTAGCAACAAGGAGAAGCAAGAGCAAAGTTCTAAGAACAATAGCCATACCAACAGGAGGGACATGGGCGTTTCCGTCAGAACACTGTGCCTCGCCCAACCGCTGTCGTACTGATGGGCTTGGCTGTGCTCACCGCGTGCTGCGGTTACCGTTGCAACCTTCTCGAGCGCCGGTTTCGCAACTTGAAGGGGGAGCGGGTCAAGGCGGACCCGTTTGGCGGGGTGCGGCCGTGGGAGGTGGTGCTGGCCGAGAAAGGCGTCGACTGGCACGCGCGCGACCACGAGCTCGACGCCTCCCAACGCACCGCCACCTGCTGCAGGTACATACCAAACGCAACGAAATTGAGCAGCATCATCGCGTCGTTAATTGATTTGCTCCATGGCTGATCGACTGAGTGCACGTGTCCAGGACGCGAGTGCAGGGGAAGCGAGATGCGGCCGCCGACGCCTCGACGACGCCCATGTGCCATCGCAGGACCAACGTGCCGCCCCGTCAGCTACAGCGGTGCATGGGGCGGCAAGAGGAGATGCGCCGGGGATGTGTCCGCGTGGCAGGTCCGGCCGGTGGCTGATCAGGGCAGGACGAGAGCCTATGGCAAACTGAAGGTCGGTTTGGTCGGCAGTTCCTCTTGCTGGAGTTCCAAGAAGAGCTGCAACTCGGCCGGAACCGAGGGAACTGGGGCACGCAAGCTTGCAGCTGCGGTCGGCGAGAACAGAGACGACAGCAGGGTGCCGGTGATGGCTGGAATGCAGAGTGGTGAATCTGGAGTTGGTGAGAAGAGGGGGGGGGGGGGAAGGAACCGAAGGGGAGGAGGAAGATGGGGTCGAACAAGACCAGGAAGCAGCAAACTCTGCTACTCTAGGTACTACTATTGTTGCGATGATTAGTGACTACTGAATTAGATAGATGGCCATGGTGTCTCTATTCTGAACTGTCCAGTGACTAGTGATTACTGAACTCTGCATCGTTTACTACTGCTCCACTGTTTAGTGACTACTGATTACTGAACTATGAGATGGTTATGTGTATACCTAGTCCAAGTGTAGTTTTACTGCTGCTGCAAGATTCAGCGGTAGTAGTAGCCTTGAGATTGTCTATGATTAGGCTCTGCAAACTTTACATGCCGAATTCCATGTGCAAACTTTACATGGTTGCAGCACCCAGCAGCCGTATGCTGAAGCTGCACCATGATCCATGATCCATGATCCCACCCATGAATCATGATCGTGACATGTCATGTGAATGTTCAACAAAACGAGCATTTCCACTCATTTTCCTTCCTTTCTTACGGTCTTACCCCAACTCATCAGCCAAGACCAACAAAGCATTGCATTTTCGTGGCATGTTTTAGAGTGGCATATATCCAATTTTGTCGTTTAAAAAAATGCCACCAATTACTCCACTATCTCACTCACCAAACACACACACACGCCGAAAGGGCAAGAGATGAGGATGGTGATACACAGGCCAGTCGACGGCCACCCTAAAAGCTATCCAAGAAGAAGAGGCCTGACATCACCTCCTCCTGCTGCTGGCCTCCATCCGGGACCACCATGTCGTCGTAGTCCCACACCAGTGAGCCCCACATGTCATCGTCGGCCAAGCCATTGTCCAGCCCCATCAGGTCCCACTCCATGGCCCTGTCACCCAGCTCGCCCTGGCCCACAGCCTCGGCCGGCCCACTCTCGCCCTCATAGATGCAAGACCCATCCGGGCCCACCTCCTGCTTTGGGCTTTCTGGGCCAAGAAGCCCACTCCCCATCTCCTCGCTGAGGCCCGGTGGGCCATCCTCGAGCCCGTCAGATGTCACACCACTGGCACTGGCACTGGCTTGCGCTTGCTCCGACTCACCCTGCAGGGCCGCAGAAAGCTCGCAGCCGCTTGGTGTTGAGATGCTGTTGTTCATGCTGCCATCCTCCTCCTCCTCGCCATGATGCTCTGCTTCTGCGACCTTGTTGTCCTTCTCTTTCCCGGCCTTCTTCCCCTTCCCCTTCCCCTTCACCGTGGCGGCGGCGGCGGCGCGGCTCGCCAGTCCGCCCCGGCGCTTGCCGCCGCCGGGCAGCTTGCTGAGGTCGACGTTGACGACGGCGCCCTTCCGGAAGTCGTGCGCCCTCCTGCTCAGGTGCGAGTTCCAGTAGTTCTTGATCTCGTTGTCCGTGCGGCCGGGCAGGTGGCCGGCGATCAGGGACCACCTGAGCAAGAAACGAAATTTCACAGGGAATTAACCACACTGTCTTGCACAAGGACATACATGGTGTAAATACGAGAGTTACAACAGGTCATCGGCAGCATGGCAGTGCATTGCATGCATGCTTGCAGGCACATGTGGCAATCAATATGCCTGCATTTGGCAGCACTGCTAGCGCCCGCTGCTCCATTTATTTGTGTGATCACATCAGGAACACAGATTGTTTTTTGTTCCATTCACCGCATTTACGACTACTGGTTGCCTAGTCCCACAATGATTTATGTTGTGTCAGCAGGCAGTTTGCCCGAGTACTAGGGCTTGCACTCAATGATGCGATGGCAAAAACAAGCAGAATCCCCTTCTTAAGCTCATTGAGACAGAGGAACAGCTAATCCCCTTTGTACAGTGAACCAACACAGTACGGCCATGGCAAGAACCTAACCTTCTTGTAGTCGTCGGCTTCCTCTTCTAGTTGCAAACTCTGTTTCTACCAGCAAGAGCCAAGAGGGCAATGCATTCCATAAGTAAATACCAATGCCATGGCATCAATCTAAGGTAATATGTACCATGTGGGTAATTGAAGCCATTTACTGAATCTGGTAGAAGTAATAATCTAGCTAGTGATTTATTACTACGGTACAGATTTTATACAGTAGCTATGGTGGTGAACACTGTTTGCCGACAGGTAATCTCTCTCCCTAACATGGAGAGATGCCGACCACTGCTGTTGGGCAACAGCGGGCGAATGATCTAGCCATCGGTCACTCACACGTCCAAGGGAAACCGGCGTGGGCGCGGCGTGGGTCACGCTTGCTCTCTTTCTTGTGTCCTTTTTTTGCGCCAAGCCCGAGCAGGACGCTGATACTGTGCGGCATGCGCACGAGGCGAACGAGGGAGAATAGAAAAATATCACACACACGATGGATGCAGGAGCTAGGAGGGGTAGAAATGGAGGCCACTTACGAGTTTTTTTTTCTTCTCTGGTTTGGTTTTTTTTTAAACGAAATAGCAAATGTAGCTTCCACGATTGAAATGATAAAAATAGTATCACGATAGGTTAGACATGCGATACGTATCCCCTGCCACATTTCCAGTCCGCTGAAATCACCTTCCGCGCTCTCATTGCGCTACATGCCACTTGCCACTCTCCACATACGCGGCAAGACGTATGAGCACGTGGGCACCACCAAATGTTCTACTGCGCACGGGGACGTGGTAGAAGAGATGTTGTGCACGGGGAACATGGTAAGGGTATTATTTATTTTTGTTATTTCGGACATGAGATAACTAGATTCAGTTATTTCGAACACGATATATAAAACTAGATTTACATATAGAACTAGATTTACTACTTCGTTCTAAAAAGAAGCCAAACGACGTAGGTCTGGTTTTCATGGGGCTAGGAGGAAGGAAACTAGCGACAAAACCAAAAGGCAGAAGCAATTACTTTGGTTTTGTTTGATAGGAAATACTACCAAATAGTGTTATCAGTTGTAAAAAAAAAAAAGATAAGGTGTTTTGTCAATATTTTTGGCTAAGAACCAAACGACAGGTTGCAAGAAAACACCGAAAGGTTGCAAGCCTTCTTTTGTGACTCTTTGTTTTCTTCTGTTCTAGATACTAACAGAGAACCAAAATTGGATTTGATTTTTCTCGTTGATTAAACGAAAAAGACTTCTATCTTCCCTTATTAACTTTAGGGTCTTGAGTACCTATGTATAAACCAAACCTGATTTTACAATTTCATCTGTTTCCAATATAAGCCTAAATGTACAGAGTATGTGTATACTTTGTACTAAGGCGCTGTTCGATTTTTTTTTTCTGCCGACCCAACAGATGCAATGTTTCAAGCTGCTTCTTGCCTTGCCCGTCACAAAGCTGTTCATCTAGACATCCAGAGACACCAAGGAAGCACAAAAAACATATGCATAAACTCTCCAACTATGCAACAGGTGTTACCAAAATAAGCTGCTTAATGCAGCAATCCAACCCAAAAGGTTTGCAAACACAAGCGGATGGGTGAGCTGAATATCTCATCAGTAGTACCTGTTGCCAAGGGTGGCATGGAGCTTGATGATCATCTCCTCCTCCTCCTCCGAGATGTTGCCCCTCTTGAGATCCGCCCTCAGGTAGTTTATCCATCTCAGCCTGCAGCTCTTCCCACATCTCAGCAACCCTGCAAGGTTTAGCAAGAACCAGATGATCGATCAGGAACTAATTCTGACCCAAAAGGCTGCAACTTTTCAGGCTTCTTTCTCCTCTGTACCAGCATTCTTGGGCAATGATCTCCAGGACCCTTCCCCATGCTCCTTGATGTACTTGGCCAAGATCTCGTCCTCCTCCCTCGTCCATCTCCCCTTCTTCAACCCTACCTTCTCACAGCACGGCGCTCTCCCCATTGGAAAGAAGAAGAAGAAGAGGGATCACCGCTAGAAGAAAGTGACTTCTTGTGTGGGCTGTGGAGTGAGCTGAATGGGTGGAACACGAGTCCAAAAGAGTGGGGTTTGGGGTTGGGTCGGGGATCCTCGCGTAAATATACTGGGAGGGAGGCGGATGATACCCATTGCTGTCCGATTTGTTTGGGACGAGTCGCTGGGGGCACGTAACACCAAAAGCGTGGCCACAGTTCACGCGCGGTGATGGGCGTGACACGTGGCACGTCAGGGACATTGGATGGGACCTCGTCCTTACGTGCACCCCACGGGCTCCACCGGAAGCACTCTGGTCCAGCGCGGCGATGGAATTATGCAATTGCTGCATGCATTTGAGGTGGTATTCAGTGCCATTTAGGAATAAAATCTTTGGTGATTTTGATCGGTGTGGCATGTCACTGTAGTATGATCTCGCGAATTAAGTTGTAGGCTTGTCGCTGATATGTCAATTTCATTTTCTAAAAAAAAAGTAAGTTGAGCTGTAGACTAAAGCAATGATGTCTTTTTGTTCGAGCATGACATAGGTAATATAATAATAAAAAGAAGCTTGCTACAAAGAGAGACAAAGCAATGACAGACCATAGAAGACGAACTATGTAGCTCATAAACACTTTTAGAGAAATTTGGAACATTTGAACCAACAGAGGACCTAAGAGCATCTACAACAATCCACCTTTTATTCTTAAGAGGTTCTTATCGCCTTTTAGATGATGTGGAGGAGAGAAGATGAGGAAAGAAGGTGAAATTCGCTTTCTACGTGAAGAAACTATCGATTATTAATACCAAGACATAAGAAACAACAAAAAAACTCTATTGGAGGCTTAGTTGTTACCTAAACACTCATTTGTGGGTCCCACCGCCTACCAACAAGCTTCAGAAGAATTAAAGTCTTAGATATAAGCTTAAGAAACAATCCATTGGAATGGTTGTTTCTAACAACCAGATTGAGTACTCTCTTTTCTCTTAGTAACAAGCTAAGAAACAAACTATTGTAGATGCTCTAACTATTGAAGTTGAAGAGCACAACTGCACAAGGACCTATGATAGAGATCTGATTAATAGAAATAAAAAACAAACCAACATAATTCCCTCCATTCCTTGCCATAAATTGAAAATTGCAGCTGTTTCAGCTTATATTCATGTGTTATTTCCTTCAGAAAGCAGGCAGCATGCTGGATACAATCAGTTATCGATCTATGGACGACAAAAAAAAAAGAATCTTGAATTGCAATTACTCCAATTAGATCAGACTGCCACCATGGTTAGGAGTTAGGATTTAGCAGTAGCTCCTCCTACTTTTCTCTTGTGCTTCTAAAAGTTGAACAACTTTTCACATGATGGACGCGCCCCAGAACTGAACCTACTCTACTTTTCTGCTTTTTTTTCCCACACTTTTTGACAGAAAAGAAAAAAAAACAAACGTCGTGCTGACTATTCCACGGATTGGGCTTCACAGTTGATACTCGACTTGCTGTGATCCTGTCATTTCTGCTCCTGCAGACACACAGACAGGTGGTACACCCTACTACATCTACATGTGCTCATTTCTGTGCTAGCTTGCAGGGAAGTTGGATGCATCCTCCTGAAAAAACCAGTCAGAATTTAAGTCAGTCAAAATGTAGTCATGTTTGGATCATGTCTCATCGTCACCGAGTTCAGTCAGAGTTAAATTTCATTTTACTAAGCCCCCAACTGCGAAATCTTGTCTTATCACTATTATTATCGAAGAGGAAGAAAAACATACCAAGATTATCTTCTTGGCGGGATCATGTATGCTCTTTAGGGTTTGTTTGAGAAACACATTCTTTATAGATAGACCGAAAATTTGAAGAATTTTTTTTATTAAATAATCTTTTTTTTAACTTTTATTTTAAAGTTAACCTCCGGCGCACTTTATTTTTAAAAATAACCTCTTTGGTCACACCACCGCTCATGGCGTGATCAAACAACACTGTCACGCAAGGGCAAACTCTTGTCACGTCATAGGATAAGTTCGTAAAAAAACCTCTTTGGTCACGCCACCACCTACGGCGTGACCAAACAACACTGTCACGCCACTACCCATGACGTGACAAGAGTTTGCTTAAAAACGGACTGGCGTGATAGTGTTGTTTAGTCATGCCATAGGTGGTAGCGTGACCAAAGGGGTTATTTTTAAAAATAAAGTGTGCCGGAGGTTAACTTTAAAATAAAAGTTAAAAAAAATTCAAATTTGAACTAAAATCCTAATTTATCCATGTGGATGAACAGAGATTTTTGTCCAACCAAATAAACCCATACATATTCTCCCTGCTATCATTTAACACAGAGAGAGAGAGAGGCTTGAGAGGCAGCGGTCCAACTCGCCAATCACAGATATTGCGAATTCAATTACCGTCTTAATGGCTGATCGCTACTTGAGCCTCGCATGATTAGAGAAATGGTGGTATATTCTCTTACTACCTGTCGCCAACTCTCTAATTTAAGCCGTTTCTTTCATAAAACTATGGATGTGCTCAAATCCCGTGCGAATTCTTTTTGTATTTTCATCCGGATTCGTACCTGACAGCGCGGAACATGTGGTTTGCAAACTAATATTTCTCCTGCATCACGAGAGTCTGTCTGTGGTACAGGCAGTAAAGTATCAGAAAGAGGCTAGCAGTACGCAATCCATTTTTCTTTTGCTCCAACAGCACAGGGGATCTTCGTAGGGATTCCACTCGTATCATGATGTCCTTATGCCTGGTGGCATCGTTGCTGCTGCAGTTGAAGATCCCACTTGTACCAATAACACAATTAATTCTTGTAAGCAAATCCTATATGCCATGGGCCGAAAATAACGCGCATGAACAGTACTCATAGGAGCTGTGGCAGCATCGAGAAAACTTCCTTGGTCGGCGCAATTAAAGATTAGATTTGGTTCCTTATCTACCAAGTTATCGATTTCCTAGTTTGATTTGTTTTCTAATATAAGGATTAGTTGGTTGGCATTTTATTCATTAGCTAAAAATATATTATTTACATTGCTCTTACCTATAATTGTTAGGAGACCCTACTTATAATTGTTAGGAGACCCCTCTATATAAATATGTCTACTGTAATAATTATTCTCAAACAAGAAGATGAATTAGTTTTAAGTCTCAAGTTCCTCTCCTTAGTCTAGTTTCTCCCTACCCTATTAGGTGCCCTCTCCTCTAAGTATCGCTCTTACTTCAAGCCAACGTCGTCGGTCTTCTTTCTACGGTGTTTATCCCTTATAATGTACTAGGTACATTATATTTGGTATCAGAGTCACTTACCATGGCTCCTACTGCTGAGTTGTTGGCCTTGGTGAAGACTGACAATGAGAAGATGATGGCCACCACCGATAAGATGATGGTTGCCCTGGAGAAGATGATGGCAACAATGGATAGAGCGGCATTGCCCCTAGCATCGACATCGCCACTGTCACCATCAAAGGAGAGGGTTGCCACTTTGCGGCCATCGTCTCCATACCATCGACCGAGGTTGTGCTGTTTGCGATGCGCATCACGAAGGGTGTCTCTGATGGGGCCGCGGCTTCATTGTGCTCGTTCTAATGGCGTGCCATGCCACGACAGACGACAACCCTTTGACGTCTCGTGCTGATTTCGCACGTAATGGATGCCGAGTGACGTGGGCTTCCCGCTATCATCGTCAATCGTCGCTAGAGTGCAGATGTTCTCTCACGCAGCACTGTGTCAACATCATGGCATTTCAGCATCATGGAGTTACCAAAGGGTTGCAGACATAGCCGCTACCACGGCTCGAGAACGGGCTGCTTGTCAAGGAGCAGAGAAGTTGTCATGTGCAGAAAATAATGCGCACGAACAATACTCATGGGTATTGTAGTAGCTGGGCAGCAGCGAGGAACCTTCCTTGGCCAGTGCAATTAAAGATTAGATTAGGTTTCTTCTCTACCAAGTTATCTATTTTCTTAATAGTTTGATTAGTTTTCTAAGATAAGGATCAGTTGTTTGACATCTTATCCATTAGTCAGAAAAGATATTATTTAGATTAATCTTATCTATAATTATTAAAAGAGCTCTCTATATAAGGAAGGCCTATTGTATCCATTATTCTCAATCAAGAAGATGAATCAGTCCCAAGTTCCTCTCCCTAGTCTAGTTTCTCTCTCAGTCTCAAGTTCCTCTCCCCAGTCTAGTTTCTCTCTACCCCAGTAGGTGTCCTCTCCTTTAAGCATCGTTCTTCCTTCAAGCTACCGCCGTCGGTCTCCTTTCTACGGTGTTTATCCTTTGTAATGTACTAGGTACATAGGGGTGCAATCGAAGCGGATACGGATGGATATCGCTTATCCTGTATCCTATTCCGTCTTTTTTCTCGGAGCAGGAGTCGAACATGAATAGTGTCAGATACCCATTTCTTCATCATGTATTCGCTCTGCGAGCCTTCGGTTGGTCGGTCGGATGAAAATTATTCACTTTTTTTGCAACCCTACACAGGACATTGGACAGTAAGAGTACAATCAGAGTAAACACGGAGAGACTAATCGATGAAATGTCAAAGGAAAAATCCCTTGCCTTCTCAGATGCAGCACTCCACCTATCTATTATCCTGTTGCTAAGTGTAATCACAACAGGCTTTTCTCATACCACCTAATATACAGACACATACAAACGGATATCGCTCATCCCGTATTTTTTTTCTCGTAGTCAAAGTTAGACACGGATAGTGTCGGACATCCATTTATCCCTTCTGTATTCGCTCCGCAAGCCTTCAATCGGACGGGAATTATCCGCTCTGTTTGCACCCCTGTAGATACATTATATTTGGTATCAGAATCACTCACCATGGCTTCTACTGCTAAGTTGTTGGCCCTGATGAAGGCTAACAATGAGAAGATGATGATCACCACCAAGAAGATGATGGCCACCGCTGAGAAGATGAAGGCCATCCTAGAGAAGATGATGGCAACAGTGGATAGAGCAGTGTCGCCCCTAATGCTGAAGTCGCCACTGCCACCATCAAAAGAGAGGATCGCCGCTTCGCGATCATCATCTCTATACCACCAGCCGAGGCCGTGCCGTTTGCGATGTGCATCGCGAAGGGTATCTTAGATAGGGACGCGACTTCGTTGTGCTTATTCCAAATGGCGTGGCGTGGCGTGGCACCATAGACAACAACCCTTTGATGTTTTGTGCCAGGTTCGTACGCAATGGACGCCGAGTCAAGCGGGCTTGTTTCATAAAACTATGGATGTGCTCAAAATACGTGCAAATTCTTTTTGTGTTTTCATCCGGATTCGTACGTGACAGCGTGGACACATGTGGTTTGCAAACTAACATTTCTCCTGCATCACGAGAATCTGTCTGTGGTACAGGCAGTAAAATATAAGAGAGGCTAGCAGTACGCAATCCATTTTTCTTTTGTTCCAGCAGCACAGACCGGGGATCTTCGTAGGGATTCCACTCGCATCATGCTGTCCTTCTGCACGGTGGCATCATTGCAGTGCAGCTGCAGTTGAAGATCATCCGACTTGTACTAATCACAGAATTCATTCTCGTAAGCAAATCCTATATATTTGATCCTTGATGCTCCATCTCACCTGCAGCGCTTAGCCTGCGCACGCTTTGGTCATCTCACGGTCTCGCTATATATATTTATTTAGGATTTTTTTTTCAAAAAAAAAATAGCATACCAGCTACAAGTTATGGAGTTTTTCAACCCGCAAGTTAAAATATTGTAGCTTCTTCCCTCCTTGAATTTTTTTATTAATTAATCTTTTTTTAATTTTATTTTAAAGTTAACCCCGACGCACTTTATTTCCAATTCTAACCTCTTTGGTCACGTCACGGATGATGGTGTGACAAAACAACACTGTCACGCTAGTCCGTATCTGGGGCAAGCTCTTATCACGCCACCACTCGTGGCGTGACAGTGTTGTTTGGTCACGTTAAGACCAGTGGCGTAACTAAAAGTGCTATTTTGGGGACTTATCCCGTGGCGTGACAGTGTTGTTTGGTCACACCAAAGTGTTATTTTGTCACGTCACGGGTGGTGACGTGACCAAATAAGTCAAAATTGGAAATAAAATGCGCCGAGAGTTAACTTTAAAATAAAAATTAAAAAAAGGTTAGATAATATAAAAAAAAAGTTCTCCCTCCTTTTGCTCGCCGCGCTATTTTCAACTGAGAGCAGGAGACGCAGCTTCATGTAGGACAAGATGGGCAGCTAGCGTCCCCCTGTATTTTGGCAGCTCTGTGTTTCTAATTAAGAAGGTAGTAGTTTATATTACATATTACACCAAAAAAAACCACTAGGTTGCCCCCTCTCTAATCCATCATTTTTCAAGCTTAAGGCTTAGTTTTTAATGTCGATGTTCCATCTTCGTTTGATTGGCCCCTCTTGATTTTTAGTCAAGCTCGGTGACTTGCATTTCTACCATCTTCGTCTCACACGTCATCCACACACTGTCTATACAAATCCTTACATGTGGGCCTTTTTTCTATTTCCCCTATTTTTTACTGTCTCATACACAGATCCTGTGATGAATATTCCTAGGCATGCGCCAGAGTAGGATGCTCTTTCAGAACTTTTTGGAAGTCTTTTTTAGAGGAACTTTTTTGTCATGCAGCCTCTGAAATGGTTATTTTTCTTTTCCCCTTTCGTTTCAGTTTGTCTTCTCTTCTCCTGGTGTACTAGTAAACCCTTCTATCGGCACTTGGCATTTAGGGATGCGACTTGTGAGTGCATCTGATATTACGCAGAGGTCGCCTTCGGTGTTATTTAAGGCCATCTTCGCTCGTTCAAATTCTGCTGGACTTGCGACGGGCGAGGCCAGGCTTCTGCATCACGCATGGCCGTGAACGCGACTCGCGGCGCTTTTGGGTCGGAGCACGCCGGCGACCTCTTAATTTGTCGTCTGTCAGGGTAATTGCACGATAGAGAGGTCTGGACTCTTGACAGCACGCATGGCATGGCTCCTTCTCCGTTTCTCATTGCGTTGAATTTTTCCTTGTTACGGCCTACGGGGATGTCATTGTGCCACAACTCCGCCTACCCTCTCCCTCTCTCGTTTTTAAATTGGGCACGATGGTGAGAGTACTGCGTTGTTCACTGTTTAAGAAACCTAGAATGTTAGTGTGGATATCATGGAGATATGCTCATGATCTTATGATGATGATACAATTTGCAATGGTTGCGAGAGTTTGTCGAAACACGTGTTTTTGGTAAAATTCAGTTTCTGTTAGGCTTCAGGCGGTCTGACCAACCATGGTGGTGGTCTGACCGGTCTAGTTGGCGGTTTAACCGGCCATCACTGACGGTCAGACCGGCCTAGGGGCAGGCCGAAGGGCCAGTGATCTGACTGGTCTAGGGGCAGGCCAAAGAGCCAGCGATCAGACCGGTCTAGGGGCAGGCCAAAGGGCCAGCGATCAGACCGGCCATGGATGGTGGTCTGACTGGTCAAAAAGGTGACTTTCAAGTTTGGGGTCGGACCAAAATAAGATGTTGTAGGCAGGAGAGGGAATTCTTCTGCACTTAGTATCATAATTTTTGAAGCTTTAAGTCAAAAGTTCTATCCATTTAAAATTTTCAATAAGTTTTCGGATTTCTAGAAATAAAATCTGGTTAAGTCCCTGTGCTAGCGGTCAGACCGGCCATGCTGGGAGGTCAAACCGGCCAGGGGGCGGTCAGATAGGTCATGTGTGGCGATCTAACCTATTTTATCCTGTTCGCTGGCCGACATGGCGGCGATGTTCGTAGGTTAGATCAAATTTATGGTTTTTAGTGTATATGTGTTGCATAATGGATGTTTTGACTAACGTGGGTCAAGTTACGAAGAACTTGTGCCCGAAATTGATTTCTTAGTCTATTGTTATGTAGGAGGCTTAGAGGTCAACGGCGATGATAATCGGGACTAGACTTAGAGAGTTGAGGTCCATAACAATCGATGATGCCGGGTGAAGTCAGTGGACTCACGCATAGAGCAAAATAGACAAGGATGACCGAACAGAAAGTTTGGTGCGACGGGTTGCATCAAGCGACGTGAGGGTCGATGCGAGTGCTATGGTAGTTTCGGTGGGAGCTGAATAAGAGAGACTTGTTGACATAAAAAGAGTCATTGATCAACCTACATATGGCGAAACATAGGATTGCTTCATGAAGATTGGACTCGGTCTTTTGGGAAGGATCGAGAAGGTGTATTTTGATAACTTCACTAAAATACCGTATTGGTGACCTTTAGCTAAACTGTGGCGCAAGACGGCGTAAGGAGAGACGGATTAGGTCAAGATGAGATAAAGATCACGAAGAAACAGATTCAGGAAACCCATTTCATCATCCGTTTTGAGAAGCGTGCGTGAGTTTAGACTTGTTTGTGTGTGGGCTTAACGGGTGTCCATTAGGGTCTTCTCTCTCAGCCTAGCCTCCACTATAAAAGGAAATGTCCAGATGTAAAGTTCTTAAGTCCTTCCAAGAGAAAAACCCTAATTTGTTATTTAGGGAATTTGGAGTAGTTGAGGCCAGGGTTTGTAAGAGATGGATTGATTGTGTGCTAAGTGTTGAAATTTTGTCCTCCATAGTGGAGTGACTGTAAACCAACATCTATCTCAAATCAATCGAAGAAGCCTCTCAAGATGAGTCTCTTCTTATTTTTGTTCTCACTTTGGTGACTTTTGGGATTTTGGCGTTTCTTTGGTTTTCCTTTGGTTTCTTACTGTGATCTTGCTTGTTGTGACATGTGGGAATGTATCAAGAATCATCTTGATCATCATCTACCCACGATGAAGTTTTAGGATCAAAATTTGATTTTCAGTTCTTGTGTCCTTCTTCCCTCATCTAAGAAAATCATGGAACTTTAGCCTTGAACTTCCTAATCATCAATTGGAATAGGTTCCTGACCATGCATCTTGATGAGCTATGGTTGAAATTTGATGGCATTTGAATCACCCGATTAAAAGTTTAGCCGATTTGTGATTTTGAAATCCTACTGATTTCACTGTTCATCGTGCTGGAGGTTAGACCATCTCTGATGAGAGGTCAGACCGCTAGGCCATCGGCCAGCCGCTCAACTCATCTTGTTTTGAGTTTTCGGTGATTTTAGTTGTTGTGCTTCAGGGTTTCGATTATATTCAATACAGGACTTCCACTGTGCTTGCACATTGATTGACCTTCATAGCTTTCATAGCTATTGGAGTGAAAATTGACTTGAATCCGATAAAGATGAAGAAGACGTACCCTTCTAGTTGTCGTTTCGGTCCAACACTTAGCAACCGCAACTAAACACAGACGTTCTGGCCTTTTCATGGCATGCTTTTGGACACATGGATACTATCTGCGACTTGTCACGTGCCGTCATAAAGTCAGCCTTAGGCTGCTCCCAGTGCTCCACCTTAGCTAGTATCTTAAGCCTGCCATGTAGGCAAAATAATGATGTGGCATCATAGTTAATGAAGAGAGAGGGTACTCTAGTATCTAATCTGGATACCGGCTCGGTCTCGAAATCTAACGCATAAAATTTATTGTGATCGATCCCGTGCGGTGCCACAATGCTTTAGTACATGCCATAAATATGCCACAATGCTCAAATACTAGTAAAAATCATGCATGTAATTAAATGAAACAGCTTAAGATACTACACCATAAGAAATCTTATATTAGGAAGATAGTATCCTAATACTCCTCATGCATTAAGAAACTGCCCATTAGAAACAGCCTTACGTGTTTTCCAGCGAATTCTACAGAAAAAGATGGTAATCGATGATAGTTTATTGGTTTTCTGTCCCGGCCCATGCGTTGGTCTTCCCGGATGTCAAGTAAACACAGCCGAATAGCAGCGGCGAACCCATGAATTAAGCTGAAAACCGTGCGGGCTGACATGGAGTACACAACATGCGTGGAGGTGGAGGGAAACGGTGAGGGATGGCAAAAGCGGCCGGCAGCTAGGCAGGCGCCAAGGATCCTGACCAAGCTTGTGCAGAGCGCAGATGGAGAGGCTCCATGGATGCCATCGTCGTCGTCACTCCTTCACATGGTCGCTTCTGTTCGTTGGCAGGATCCTCCTGCTCGATCGAGCCCCACGCCTAGCTCCTCTCCTGAACGCGCGGTGATATCGACATCGACGCTGTGATGCGCGTGTTTCTCGCGCGCTGGCACCGGATGATTGGAGTGCGAGGTTACCCTCGTGTTTCTCGCTTCGACGTCAAAATCGACGATTGGAGTGCGAGGTTTCCCTCGTGTTTCTCGCTTCATTCGTTGCTTAGCAGCAGAAACCGGGGTACACCTGCATGGACTAGCAGTAGCAGTAGCACTAGCAGGAGATGAGCGATGTTTTGAGTTTTGTAGCCGTAATAAGGGCATCCAAGCATATGCCAACACCAGCCGGTCGTTTGAGGAGAGAGAACGTATCCACGTCAAGCTCTAAGTCACCACACGCAAAATTATCCCCTCCCATAGTGCAGGGTGGCTTCTATGTAATTCAGTTACGGGTAGAATACGCTAGCACAAATTCAAAATTTCTATCACAAATCTCAGTAAGTCATACAAGTAATAAATCATAAATCGTTACCGCTAGAAGTGCAGTGCAGCGGAAAAAGAGTTGCAGTGGCCGATCCAACCAGTCGCACGCCGTTGTAGTCGATTGTCAGAACCCGAATCTGCAAATCCGGACTCACTGTGTATTCTGAACTAGTCTCACGATCAATAGCTAGTTCACACAGTGTCAACATTGATGAAATAACATATATACAACGAAATAGTTAAGAATAAACCAAATATTATTAAATAGTAACCTTATGATCAAGGTTTTACAATTATTGCCACGCAGGGCTTAATGACAGAATAATAAACTTGCAGCGGAAGAAACTCTTGTAGTAGCCATCCGACATGCCCACAGGCAATCGAGTAGAGATCGCACCCTAGTTCGCATAGTCCTCGAAGTACTCCTCGTAGAACTCGGTGTTTCCTGGGTTTTCCTCGATTACTGATCAATAATAGCGTAAAGCCGTGAGTACATAAAGTACTCAGCAAGTCATAGGGAAATATATGCAAATAGTATTCATGCAACGCTTGAACAAGAGTAGTTTTATGACTCTTTTGCGTAAAGCAGTATTGACAGTAATTACAGTAAATAGATTGAAAAGCATAATTTAAAATATTAGATACTACCTCCGGCGTTAAATACTTGACGTCCTCTAGCCCAAAAAACACCTGCGCGACGTTAACAAAATAAAAACGGAGGGAGTACATAATTAAGCAAGTACTCTGAAACAACTAGTGAACTACCCGTTCGCTTCCCAACCATTCCACTAACCACAATTTTAAGATAAACTCTATCTTCCATGTGAAATCACTAGACATTGTCCATAACCGGGGACACGGCTATTCGAATAGTTTTTAACACTCTGCAGAGGCTGTACAGCTTGACCCACAAGAGATAAGCAATTTATAATGTCAGCCAAGACACACTTCCAAATGCATGCGACTAAATGATTATCACAAGGCTTTTACAAAGTTCTGTTTTGATCTAGTTCTGCTCGCTAAGGTTTCGCCTACATCCGACCCCCTCTTACGCCTAGTGTGAATGCCCAACCCAAAGTTCGCACTTCAACCCAAACAGAACTAAATCAAAATATTACTAATTAATCAGCCAGGTCTATCCCATACTGGACATGTGGTTGTACGATAGAGCTTATATCAATAGAGCACAAGATTAAGTCCTTAGTGATTACTCAAGCAAAACAACATCATCCAAAATGTGCTACCCGCACCCCCTTTACTGCATGATCATTCGCTTGAGTATGAAACCATTTTTTTAACCAGGCTCAATGGCATCCCCTGCCATGGCACAATAAATTTTAATAACAGTGGCTACTCGCCACAATTTCATATATCATTAAGTCAAAAAAAATTTGAATAACGTAGTGAAGGAACCCATCGTACAACTAAAGCATGACTAAGCATAACTAAGATACCCATGGTGGTATTAAAATATGTCCAACTAAAATTACCCTTCCTATGATGTCAAAGGATACGTGGCATTCACAAGTTATCAAGGTGTCATACTGTCAAGTAGGTATTTAATTATTCCCAAAAACAGTTAATATAAAATTAGCAATGCATGCTGATATAAAACAATATAATTTTATAAAATGGGTACAATATGGTCAAAGGTCTACGACTTGCCTTCGTTGAAGTTATGAGTTGCTTCGGCAGACTGGTCCACGAAAGCTTCGGAAACGCCGGAATCTGTACACGCAAAATAAAACAAATAAATACAGATAGAATCCAAAAATTATCAAATCAATACCAAAAGAAAGGCTATGAATTTAGGAACAATAATCGACGGCATCGGAGTTCGTATGAAGGAGAACGAACATCCGGAAGATTGATGATGAAAATCAGAAAATGAACTGTTCTGGAAAACACTATTTCGGTTTGACTGACTTCAAAACAGAAGCAATAAGAATTGTGTGCATGAATTGAGGGTCCACTTGTTAGAGAGATAACAGAAAGAAAAGAAGGATCGAAAGAGGTCAATGACAAGTGGAACTAATGGTCATAGACACAAGGAAGGCTCATTCACAAAGAAGCTTCACAGAACGAACAGAGCAGTCTGGAGCTCACGGCCATGGCAGAGGCGCCGGCGAGGTAGGCGACGGGGTGGCCAGAGAATCACCAAAATGGGACCCCATGGGTATGCCCTACCAATAGGTGGCGGCGTCTCAGCTGAAGAACCACGGTAGCGGCAGCGACGGCTCCTTGGGCGGCGGCGGCGCATGGCCGAACGGCGGCAACAGCGGTCCAGTAGTGCGGGGAGGAGAGCACGGAGTGTGCCTCGGTGAGAGGAAACCTCAGGGCCAAGCAGAAAGGTCGAAGATGGTCCGGGGCGACGGCTTCACGTCAACCAGCGGCGGCAAAAGGACGACATCCACGGCAACACTCCACGGTACAAAATTGAATGAATTGAGGTGAGGGAAGGGTAGGAAATCTCTGGGAACACGTGGTGACACGGTCTATTCGGCGAGAAACTCACCGGTGAAGGAGATCGATCGACGGAAGTGAAATTGGCCTAGAAGGTTTAATGGCAAAATTCAGGCAAAGAACTGCACGAAAAGTGAAACTGGTTTAGGGGTATTGATCACCGTGCTCCAGAACACAATGTGACGCAATTAGAAGTTTGAAAAACTCATCGGAATGATGAATGCACAAATCGGGTGTGGTGGCCAACGTTCGGGAGAACGAGAAATTCAACTTAGTCGGAGCTCCAAAGGTTCTAAGATTTTGAGGGAGTGTAAAGGGGTAGAAGAGGTGTCAGTGTACTAATTTATAGCCTCTCCCATGATTTGAATCGACGAGAACATGATTAAATGTCGATGCCATTCATGGGCTCGGTTTTGGAAACTGATGGAAAACGGGAATTGCACTGATGGGGCTGCGGTAACGGAAGCATTGACTCCAGTGATAAAGGCGATGTCATGACGGGCTCGTAACGTTTTAGACGGAAATGAATTTGGACTCTCGAGTAGGAAGAAATGGGGAAAAAAATGAAGGTGGTTGTTGTCTGTTGGTTTCGGTTGGACATAAGCAAACAAAGCAGTGTTGCAACATCCAGAGGTAGAAGATGAAGGAAGAGAGAGAAAAAGAAATAAAAGAAAGTCCAAAAAAATCCAAAAATAAAATAAATTTCAGAAAATTCAAGAAAATTCCGCAAAAATCCTTGGAACCTAAAAATATTGAATAAAATAATGTTAAACTTTATTGAATTTTATTTTAATCATTTAAAAATGTTTTTAATTTCTAAAATTTCAAATTAAGCTTTAAATTAATCCAATAAATCACAAATGGTTCCTTTTATTTTTCAAACTTCAAAAAGGCTCTGAAAATTAGGATGTTACATCGATCAATCCAACCGATCATCTCCTCGTATAGCAGTGACTTTGCTCGTCCCAACCAGCATCACAGTAGTGACAGGGTCTCTATCGATATCCACACGTTCTGGGGTAGAACGCTTCACATCGGTGTGCTAGCACCAACACGAGTAGCTAGGTCTACGGTGGAAGTGCCAAGTAGGGTTTCTGGATGTTACGCACATCTCACATGTGCTTCACATATCTTGCATGTCCACCACGCCTCCCTTTATATAGAGCGTCCAACCATTACAAGTGAGATCGTATCCCACTCGTACTCCAACCAGATCCTTATCTGTTACGAACCCTTATTGTTGCAACCCATTAAGTGTGTGATCCAGTAGGTTCATGTATGTTCAGCCGCAACCAGGAAACCTTTTTCCGATCACTGGTCGGTACTAGTCCCTTGTAGACGTAACGACCCTCGAGCATACATAAAAATCAAATCGGACAAACCTTATGATGTATGATCTGCAACCAGGTCATAGTTAATCACAACTAGTTCGTAACTATTTACAACCAGTTCGTATCCAATCACAACCAAGTAGTAACTCTTTACAACCGGTCGTGACACATGCAGACTGGTTCATGAGCATGTATGACCAGCTCACAACCAGCCTGTAACCCTTACGACCAGTCATTTTTTGGTCGGGCACTGATCACCGATGTGACTAAACGACTTGTGTATGTATTCTCCTTTTGCCTCACAACATCTGATCGAACTCCAGGTGAGATTAGACCTGTTCACGAGTGGCCCAGCCCGGCACGTGCCCGACTAGGACTTGAATTCCGGCCCGAAAGCCCGATGAAATGCAATTAAAAAAAATTAAAAACTATTTTTTTCTCAAAATGAATTTTTATTCCAAAAAAATAAAATAATATTTTAAAATGGAAAATACATTTTTTTAGCCGAGCTCAGGCCTGCCCGTTCGAGACCAGGCTTTTCAAGACCGGCCCAGCCCGACGCTTGAACAGGTCTAGGTGAGATACATGTCATCCATGGATTGCCTAATCTTTTTCCGATCTAGTGATAGACAACTTCGAGTAGTCGACTCTTCGACCACTCATGGTATGACCATACACTTCCTTTATTCAACCGCATCGAAGGTCCCAGAGATATCTCTCATGTTATGTAGGAGGAGCAAATCCCATCCGACCAATCACATTTCTCTGCATACTTCATAGCATACTCGAAAGCTAGCTTTATAACTATCTAGTTACGGAATAGCATTTGGCAACCACTAAGTGTACTATTACACATGTAGGATACTATGCTGATCTCAGGTCTAATGATTATATGATCATCATTACTTGAGACCAAATGACGACACATAGAAACGTAACAATCTGAATACTATCTCAAAGTGGGTCAATCCAACACCACGTTCCCTAACATGTGTGCACATTATTCATTCGATATCCCCATATCTATGGCCGGTGGATGTGGTCATCAATCAATACATGTGCCGATCGTTACATCACTAGTGTCTCAACCAGTGACATCCAACCGGGGATCTTTTTAGAATGACATCACGTAAACAAAGAGCTTCACCAACAAGTCACATATTTGCTAATCTTTACCAACGATAACTCATCCAGGGAATATAATATTTATTCATAAGTTTGTAGACATAAAAAGTGATACAATCATCCCTATCGTATAAATCATTCTTAGTAACGTGGCATCTACTAGCTAGCTCGAACTTCTCTTTAGCAAACACTAGCACGCTTCTTTCCTTTCTTTAGATGCATGTGATGGATGAGTTGATTGTAGGCTTCGACAATTGACGTTTTGGAATCCAGCCAATTTCTTTTTCTTTTTCTTTTTTGGTGTGATTATAACGAGGTTGTATGGTGCAGTGGCGAATCCAGCATGAAAATAGAGGAAAGTTCTACTGTTGAGGCTATAACACAATATAAACATATCAAAGCTATACCTACTGGTTTTTTACCATTGAAATGTTAAATTCATACATAAATAAAAAGAAAACAAATTGAAATATACAATACAATAAATTTAGTACCTCGCTAATGGATAATGTGCCCCTAAATGTCTATAAATATGTGAGCACCGATCTATAGATAAGAAATATCAAATTTAGTGATACAATATTAAATTATGAATATTCATAAACATTAAAAATGAAATAAAAACATACCACTAAGAAACTAATCTGATTACGATGCAATTTCACTCTATGAGTTTTCATGTCTTGAAAGCGTTGAATGATTCTTTTGTTATCAAGGCTTCTAAATATCTCTTGCTCAGTGTAGCACACCATCAAGTCATTGAGTCATTCATCTGATACCTTGTTACGCAAATCTGTTTTAATAATCTTCATTGCTGAGAAGATTCTTTCAACTAATGCCGTTGCCACTGGAAGGATCAATGTGAGCTCAATGGGGGCGATAGACCAATGTGAAAGTCATATTTTTTGCCAGTTTTAACCATCTTTTGAGCAACCTTTGCAAGATCACAGCATTCACGAAATTCAACACTTCTTATAACATTGAGAAAGAAGATTATAACGAGGATGCACGGTACTTCATGCACGTGCACACGCACCACAAGTAAATGTGTCGGCTAAGCATACCTCTAGAAATACAAAGGCTGGAGATAAATCCACTACCCCACAAAGTTCTTACGGAGACGTACCTACGTGTGCATAAAGGAGAACACCAGAATTAAAATCCCGGTGGGTCATACACCTACAACTCTAACACCTCCCTAAGAGCCTAAGAGGCGGTTCCTGGAATCCAATCAAATTATTAACTATGTGAACCTGAGGGACCAAACACAACAAAATATTATTAATTGTCTGCGTAAAGCTGGGATCATTGCATGTTTTGCTCAATTTGAAAATAGTGAGAAATTCAGTTGCAATCATCATATCCATAAAATGAACTTCGGCTGAAACTGACTGTATGAAGTTCTGAATGGGATGCCAAGTGGCATACCATCAGTTTCAGCCCAAGTAAAATAAAAACAGAGATAACATTGTAGCCCATTATGCACGGCCCATACAAGTCGGCCCATTTTGGTCCTGTGCATTTGTCCCACTGGCCTAACCAACCAATCCAAATAGTTGAGCATGCATTGAACGGCACCGCCTCACATACATATTGAAGTGAGCGAGTCCACTCAAGAACTACAAAGACAAGGCAGACAATCAGCACGAGTCCACTGAAGAAGGAAAAAAAGAGGAGAAGGCGATTGATAGGGGCCCTAATTTCATTTCACATAAGTACATAACACCACACTGATAACATCCATATTTACAATCCCAATTGGCTCAAACTCCCAGACATACAAAGATCATCTAACCCTGAGAGCCCAGGCAACTAAGCTTCATTTTGCGCCGGAATTGACGCTGAAAAGATCGGAGCACGCGGGCCTTCGCGGGGGGAGCTGGTGGTATGCTGTAGGCTTCAGAGGTGAACAGGAGAGGGGGGGAAAGGAGTCAAAAGAGTTAAAAAGCAGTACAGATTGCTTATCTTGATGGTAAGATCATATAATTTTACACTTTGGTTTTTTGCTTGATGGACACTGTGCTACCTTGAAAACAGAAAGGAAAACGGCAACATGTGTCACATCAAGCGAAAAAAATTCAGATGGGAAGTGGTGGAATGTCGTTTTAAAATGTAAATTGTTCAGAAGGTCAATGCTGTTTGCTTAAACAGTGCAGTAATAAAAGTAGCATTCTGGGTCATGAATTATTCCCAACTCTATTTTGTAGTACCATATCAGCAATCTCATCAGAGTTTTTTTTGGGTACCTGCGTCTTTGGCTTCAGTGGCTCGGTAGGCCCTTTCGCGCTGTTGCCTGCGGCTTGCTGCAGAAAAAAGGAGGTGGGAATTTTGATCACAAGTACAAGTTTGGAACTACAACTTGACCATGAATACTATGGAATTCTTTCCTCATAGTTCCCTGGAGGCACACTTGCTGGTTTCATCCATTACCTTGCCGAGGGCCCAGTCAGCGGAATCGAAGTAGGCACGCTCGTGGTCCTGAAAAAATGTTGCAGCATGGCAATCAGTTTCTTCAAAGTCAATGCTTCCTGGTCCATATTGTAACCTGCAATCTGATCTGCTCTTCTTTTTTTTTCTAGGAAGTGCAAAAGCTTTGCACATCTTTCTATTAAGCCGAAGGAAAAAGAAACTGATAACAAACCGCGGTTATAAGGTGAAAGAAGAACCCGCATTGAAACGGCGAGAAACACTGAACTCACCCGAGACAGAGGGTGGAGGCGTTACACCCCGACAAAGGCTATGACGGTGAACAGTAAAGCAATTGGCAAAAACAAAAATAGCAAATGAATGGAACTACTAGCAATCAGCGGGCACCTCCAGACCAATCGCAGCCGCCAAGCGCCAATTGCGGAGCTCGTCAAAAATCCGAAGCAGAAGTTGATCGATAGTAGCGGCGACATTGTTGAAAATCCTTTGGTTGCGCTCCTTCCAGATCATCTAGAATATGAGAATTATATACGAATCAATGTCCTTCCTGCGTTGCTTTTGCGCGGCGTTCCTGGCGGCAATCCAATGATCCTGCAGGGTGGGTTGGCCAGCAAGAACTGCGCAGAGAGTTCCAACCTGATTAAGGAAGCGCGCCCAAATTTGTGTTGTCACCACGCAGCCAACTAGGAGGTGGTCGATGGTCTCTTGTCCGTGACTGTAGAAAACACAAACACCATGGTTTTGCAATCCTCGACGCTGGAGGCAATCGGTCATTCAACAGCGTCGTCGGATTGCCAACCAAATGAAAATCTTGCACTTGAGAGGTGCATGAGCTTTCCAAATAGCCTCGGCACATGGAAACCTTATCGAGCCTATGAAGAAAGCTCTGTAAGCCAACTTAGCGTAGTATATACCCGAGGGTTCCCACCGCCACAGAACCGAGTCGACCTCACCCTGAGTTAACTGCACTGAGTGTAAAGTATCCCATAACCAAAGGAATTCTGATACATCAACATTCTCTGGCTGACCCGATATGTCCGATATACAAGCCTCGTTTGTCAAGGCGTGGGCTACCGTTCTTTTCTTTTGAATTGTTTGTTTGACCATGTTTGCAATGGATGGCGCCAGGCCAAAGATAGAGCGCCCATCCAGCCAACGATCCTCCCAAAACAAAGATTTCTCACCGTCCCCAAGTTTGACCAAAATCGAAGCATGGAACATGTTTTCCTCCGCTCGACTGCTTTGTGTTTGTAGTTTCTCCCAAGGCCTCGCCGACCAAGACCGTTGTAGCCATTGCCAGCGGATGCGAAGGGCTCGTCTAAGCATGACCAAGTTGGGTAAGCCGAGCCCCCCGAGATGGCGAGGACGACAAATCGAGGACCAGGCCACTAGGCAGTGACCACCCGTGATGTTCTGTGATCTTTTCCAAAGAAACACTCGACGCTTCTTATCAATTTCTCTGATTAATGAGAGGAGGGATCGAGGGCCACGAAAGTGTACACCGGCATGGCCGATAACACCACCTGAACCAAAACAAGCCGTCCCCCTTGTGAAAGCAAACCGGTTTGTCAAGCTTGTAGACGATTAGCGACCGTATCTAGTAGAGGTTGGAAATATGTCCGGGAAGGTTTTCGCAAGGTGAGGGGCAAGCCAAGGTATTTGCACGGAAAAGTCGCCACGCGTTGCGGTAAACCGCCGCCATTCAAGTCGAGTTTGTTGGTCATTGCACCGAATTGACGTGAAGAAGCTCTTGGCTAGATTAGTTCGTAGGCCTGAGGCTTCGCCGAAGAGATGTTAAAAACACGACCGCATCATCTGCATACAAGGATAGCTAGTGGGGTAATCCTTGGTGCCCACTGATCGGTTGTATCAACACTGCATTTTCTGCCGCTAGGATCATGTTATTAAGGACGTCCATAGTGATGATGAACAACATTGGGGATAGAGGATCTCCTTGGTGAAGTCTGCGACCATGCCAAACCGGTTTTCCTGGTTGGCCGTTGACAAGCACTCTTGTGGACGACGATCTGAGCATGATGCTTAGCCAAGCACACCACCTCGGGCCAAAGTCTTTGTGCCTCAAAATTTCCAACAAAAAGGGCCAGGACAAAGAGTCAAAGGCTTGCGCGATGTCAAGTTTGAAGATGAAGGCCGGTTTTTTATGTTGGTGGAGTAGACGAGCGGATTGCCTGACGAGGAGGAAATTGTCTTGGATTGAGCAAGTTTTCGTGAATGCTGATTGGTTAGGTGCTACCACCTTTGGCAGTTCCGGTGCTAGCTGTTGGGCCAGTACTTTTGAGAAGATTTTGGCGAAGCTGCGAAGTAGATTGATTGGCCGGTAGTCACTTGGTTCTTGAACTGCAGCTTTGTTGAGCAAATGGAAGTTTCCTCCCGCTAAGCAACCGAGAGCGTGGAAAGCTGTCATTATGTCTGGTTTGATGATTTCCCAACAACGCTGATAGAAAAGGCCATTGAAACCGTCCGGTCCCGGTGCCTTTTCGGATGGCATGCTCTTGATTGCTTCCCAATCCTCTATTTCAGTGAAATCGTCTTCAAGGCCCTGAAGATCATACGAAGGCAAGTTGAGGAAATTGAAATCCAAGGAATGAGCACATGTGATTGGTTTTCCAATGAGATTGAGGAAGTGATCATGGAAGGCCTCTTCCAACCCTTTCTAAGTGAGTACCCAGGAGTCATCAACCTTCAGGCTTGCA
The DNA here is from genome assembly GCA_036346405.1 of Phyllostachys edulis. NCBI lineage: Eukaryota > Viridiplantae > Streptophyta > Magnoliopsida > Poales > Poaceae > Phyllostachys > Phyllostachys edulis. The sequence continues at coordinate 109,807,297 of CM070545.1, forward strand.
ATGAAATTGACTCACCGACAATGATTTGCATGAAGGTGAAAGAAACGTGTGTTTGCGTCCCCCCCCTCCCGCAACCACCTGATACGTGACCTTTGGCGTGCGATTGTTCGATCAAAGGAGCATAGTCCTAACATTTTCTTTTTGAGCTCTATCCTTAACCAACGCTCCCATAAAGAAAGTAGCCGATTTTCCTCAGCCAAATCAATCCAACATAATAGCACTTTTGCCATCCCGATTTGCTGACGAATGCTACCACACTGGTGTTGGCTCCAGCAGTGCAGTGCGTGACCTGTGATTTTGAGTAGGGTATGAAGGTGTCGTAGTGGATCAGCCGTATGGTTGTCACACTTCCATGCCTGAAGAACCGCCTCCTGGAAACCTTCCACCCTTGTCCAGGAAGATTCAAAGCGAAATCGTTTTTTAGCTCCCATCAAGAAAGCCATCGATAGCAATAGGAGGCAGTGGTCAGATGCCGTGGAGGGTAGAGCTCAGAGGAAGCAGTCCGGGAAGAGCATGTCCCACTCCGGAGAAACGAAAACCCTATCAATGCGCTTCAGGGTCGGTCTCTCCCTAGCACTTGTCCAGGTGAACGATCTACCATTAAGGTGGATTTGTTTGAGCTCTAGGTCGGCAATTACCCAGCGAAAGCTACCTATTCGACTTCTATTTAAACGATCATTGTTCTTGTGGCTGGCTTGCAAGATAAGATTGAAATCTCCTAGAATCATCCAAGGACTAGAAAAAGAACCATGTATGTCGTGAAGCAACTGTAGAAACGCTGGTTTATAAGCGTCTTTCGAGGGTCCATAGACAATCGATAGCCAGAAGTAAGAGCCGCAAGGTAGAACCACCTTTGCTGTTATGGAATGGTTTCTTATGCATGGTGCAGTACAAGTTACCCTACTTGAGTTCCAAGCTAAAAGGATGCCTCCTCTCGACTAGGATAACTATAAGTAAAAGAACCCGTCAAAAGAGCTTCCGAGGGATTGCATTACAAGGGGCGAGTCAAATACACTAAGTTTGTTTCTTGGAGGCAGGCGACCGACACTTGCGAAGCGAATATAGTTTCTCTGATCACAGTCCTCTTGGCCCTCATATTTAGACCCATCACGTTCCAGCTGATGAAATTGAGGTTGCAACCGTCCATTGATTTGATGAAGTGACCGCTATCCCAGACGGCGAGACTCAATTTGCTACGAGGGGTGGTTCAGCCGAAATGGCTTCTGCAAGGCCATCTAAGCCAAGAGGCAAGGATTCCGAAACAGGAATCTTGAACACGGTTGCTAGCACAACGATGTGGTCGTGCGGGAGCCGATTGTCAAACAGCCCTTTGAACTTTTTAATGACCGAGCGGTCCTCCGAACCGCTTCCCTGAAGACCTAGCTTGCTCGTTAAAAGGAGTTGTGCACGTTGTTCTGTCAGGGCATTTTTGTGGTTCAAAGCAGCCAGACGCAGGTTGCTCCTTGGAGTGAACAACATAGGATGTTTAGCGTGTGGACACTGGACGTCCGGCAATGGCAGCAGTGGTTCCTTCCGCTCACCTTTCGCCTGACGCGACTAGGTTAACAGTTTGCATGTGCCGACCAGGCCTTGGCCAGTAGGGGTGGACGAGTCGCCATGGTCTTCGACTGAGGAGGACATTGAGTTATTGTGGGTGTCCTGTGTCGGGTTCGAGGCTGGAAGGGGCTCCGTAGAGGATAGAATTATCGTGACGAACTCTGCCTTATCGCAGATTGGGCTGCATGGGCCTTGGACAGCTTCGCGCCATAGCGTTGGACAAGCAACTTGACTAGGAAGCCACTCAGCTTTGTCTGCAAGGCAAGGTGAGGGAGTCTTAGTCATCTTGGATGGGCCAACAGGTGCCACATGCAACCTAGCTACCCCCCAGCAGAAATCGCGGTAGGGACAAGTGCAGAAGACTGAGCAACTCTATCGAGCCACGCGATTGATTGGACTGAGAGGCCAACCGAGTCTCTGCCCGGACTGAAAGGCAAGGCGGTAACATTTAAACCCTTCTTTTTCTTTTCGGACATCAAACCAACCTGGTGTGATACCGAAGAAGGCAAGCGACGGGTAGTTCTTTGCGTAGCCTTTGCCGCGCAGAATGTGGCACGAGGTGACAGATCTCGTGATAGCCTCGGGACCAACCGCTGACAATTGGGGGGGGGGTTCTAGGAGGGGGTCAATGAGCTCCTTTGATTCCGACGACCGTGGTTACCTTCTTCCCGACCTCCGGTGGGTCAGAAGGAGCCATCCACTACGCCAGGCTTGGTGCGGTAGTAGTGTTGCTGTGGCCCTAAACCGTCTGAATCTGTTGGAGGGAGCCCACTGAAGCCGAAATCATTGCTTGACGGCGCAAAGGGAAGGGGCTGCTCTATTGACGAGGAAAAATCCTCAACACCGTGAATGTGGATGATGACGTTGCAGCAGAGGGCCTCCTGCGACTGCTGGGGACCTGACGGCTTCGTAAGAACCTGCGACCCGTGGTCTAGGACGGAACCATCCAGGAGGAGGTCTAGTTCAGCAATGACCACCAATTTTTCTTTAGGGATGAAATTAGGGTTTAAAGACCAAACGACCAAGCGAAAGGCCGACAGGTCTGCACGCGACGTGGATGATTCGTCGAAGGCTTCAATCCAACACGAGGGGGATAAGATGGCTAACACGGTGGCCAAGCTCCACGCATGTAGCGGCAGCCCCTCTAAGCTTATCTTGATCCAGAAGCGAAGTGATTGGCTGACTGCCTGAGCCAAACGCGACCACTAGAGAACAAGGAGGAGGAACCGGGATGTCTTGAACTCTTGATGGTGCCGCCAAGGAGGATTCGGTCTTTGCTGGAGTGGCCACCTGGATTGCCAGCGCGACCTCAGGTGGATGGGCTACGCCGACCTCGAGCGCTGGCGTAGGAGAGGAAGGTTTGCTCAAAGGAAGCCCGCCGTCGAGGAAGAGCACCGCCTTGCCCCTCGCTTCAGAGGAATGCTTCATTGCGGAGGCAGGGGCCCCCAACACGATCTGCGACCGATGGCCCAAAGCGACCGGGCTTGGTGGTGACGACCTAGCCGGCGACTTGCGGCGCCGGGATTCCACTGAGTCTGGGCTGGATAGGGTGGATTCCATCCACCTACGTTCCTTCTCAGATATCTTCCCTAGGACCGCCGCCCAGAAATCCAGATTTGGTGAGGAAGAACCCATTGGCTGCAAGAGTGCGCCGTGGCCGGAGCGGCAGACGGCGCTGGGGTAGTGGTGGGAAGCTAGGGGAGGGGCAGGCGGCTTGGTGGAGGGGCCGCCGCCGCCACCGGAGTGGCGAGCGGCACGGGAGGAGAGGGGTGCGGGGCGAGGAAGAGGTGTCCTCCCTTCAGAGTTCTTGGTGGATCCTGATCTGCTCTTCTAAAGGAAAGCAAAACGATGTACATGATCTTAACATACCTTACTGATGAGGGGTTTCTTGGGAGAAATTCCTCCATATTTGTTCTGGAAAGGTGGCTGCAAACAAAATACAAATGAACAACCACACCAAAATTCAGCAGTTACATAAGCGGAAATATTCAGTTTTGCACTTCTGCCAAACAGCAGGCTGGTGCTTAGTTGAACATCACATCAAAAACTGGTATAATAGGATTATGATAGAAACCATGGGGCAAGGCATTCCATCCTTGACATTCACCGAACAATAATTTAGCTCACATGTTAGAAATATGTAATGCGGCAAGGCTCTTGGCCACGATAGGTAAAGGAAAAGGATGGCGCCGACCAACTTCTTTTTTCTCTTATCATGGTGGCCCTCAAGTATTTCTTGCCACACTGACCAATCAAGTTGCATCAAATTCTTCAGTTCTTTCCTTTTGCTTGATAGGATGCTGTGTTTGTTCAACATAAGGATGTGCTACCCGCAATCTATTGTCATCTCCGATCACTGCGTTTGGCTCCTAGAAGGTTGGATCCTGATCGGCTGATGATTGTTGGAAGGATGATATTTGTAGCTTTGTGCAACCTTCTTTATTTAAAATCCAAGAAAAATAAGGACAAAATCACTGTCACATCGTTTAGATTGGGAACAGGTAAATGTCGGATTTCAAAAATTGACCCTTTTCACTTGTGAATCATAAAAATTTGAGCACATGTTTCTTGTTAGAGAAGCTTCACGGTAAAACGTGATGAATAGTTACACTCTCAAGGCAATACTCGCCAGATTTGCTTCTGAAGCGAAAGAAACATAAGTACTTGTTTCAAGTTTTTCTAATAGTTCCTCATAGTTAAATACTATGTGTGCCTCAAAGTGACAGGCAGATGAGAATATAGATAACAAAGAACAGTGGTTAGTCCTGGTTTACGCCAGTTTTCATGGTCTATCAAGTAGGTTGCAAATTAGCAATATTAAGAGGCATCAAAGTTTGACCTAGTTTCTGAAGTCAAATAAAGAACTGTATAAAGACTGAATTCAGTCCTGGAAATTTCAAAATCTAATACGATTTATTTCCCGAAAAGCCGCCTACCCTTTCGTCCAGGACTCTGAGGTATGGACCAAAGATATTGGTCGGCAGCAATTCAACTGCAATCTGAGGACCAGATTCACTGAAAAATTCATACAGTACCCACGGCTGACCTATAAAAGTCGAAAGTACATGGAGGCATAAATAATTCTTCACGGAATATTCTTGTTGAATGGACGGCGTCCTACGTTTGAATGTTGATTATTCTTTACCCCCATGAAAACAGCAACAATTAGCAAGACCAAATTGGCATCCTCTTCTCTCATTTGATTTCTAACCTGTTTTCACGTGACGTATTTGTCGGTGGATTGGTCTTTAGACCAAATTGCAAAAGGAGGCAGATCAGGAAGTGTTAGTCAGGGACGCTAAGATTCTTAAACAAGTGGCAATGGAGATTTTTAGAGCAAAAAGAAGATGGACGCCGTGGATCAAGAAGCTGAAGACTGGAAGTTGATCATGGTGATAGTTTGGTTCCTTCTATTGTTTTGAAGTGCCGCCGGTAGCTTCTTTTTTGGTTGTAATCACTGTTTCTGAGCACCTTATATTTTGCTAAGGAATGTAGCTGCTGGTTACTTCCTTGTCTTTCTCGTTTTCTTTTCAGTTTGTCAGGAACTCTTGTATATTGGTTTCTGTTAATGGAACAGGGGTTTCGCACTTTTATCACACAAAAAAAACACGTGAGACGTGACGTTTAAAGATCCTTTTTCCCTGTTCATCTGATGGGAAATCAACGCGCGGAATGGACGAGGATAAGAAATTCAAATTTTGTCACAAAAGAACTATACACCTAAATTTATCATCCACCTTAATCTCGACCGTCCAGCAACTGTTTGAAGAACAAGAAGACGACCTTTGGAATCCCATTTGAACTGATATATGAACCCTTTCCGGAATTTCTGTCTCAAGATATAGCTCTTCCATGGGACGGATGAATTGAAATATTTCTAGCGCCTATCGGTATGATCATTTCCCGAATTCTAAACCTATCTGACAAGAATTCACCCAATATTTCCCTTCTCGATCAGACGATCAACAAATAATCGCATACCCCCCAAAAAAAACTTTCTTGTGATTAATCTCTGAAAACAAGAACTGTTCCTGGCATGGTAGGCGGATATTTCTACGATTCTATCTAACAAACGATCTTTTTCAAGAGACACATATAGTTACCTCTCCATCTCAAACGAAAAACTCAGGAGAAAGAGAGAGGCAGGGAGATAGCACGGAGAGACGAATGAATACCTCTTCCCTCTGCGGAGCAGCCCTGTTCTCTTCATTGAAGCTCGCCATCTCCACGGCTCCAACCACCGGCCTCCTCTTTCTGCTCCTATACAAAAAGTTTAAAACCCTCTGCAGAATTGAACCAGAGAAAGAGAGTAGAAAAAAAACAGAAGAAGAGATCGTCTCGGACTTGTAAATATCTGTATCGCAGCCGAAGAGAAGATACAGGAGGTAGGTAGGTGAGGAGGCTAAGAAGGGCAGCAGCACCCTGAACCAAAGAAGCAGTGAGACGGAGAGGGGGAGAAGGGAAAGGGAAAACGATGTGATTATGCGAAGCTTTTGCGTGTGGGCCTTCTTCTCGAAGGGTGGAAGAACGAATAGTAGCGTGAATTGCGACGGCTCTCACACTGATAGATACGAGATAGGCAGAAAGATATTCATGCAAACCTCGTCAAAGGAGGACGCTCTGGTTCTGGTAGTGGTAGACGAAGGATGCTATCAGTTTCTTCTAGGGAACGACGAAATTTAAACCGTCTCAGGTTACAGCAACCTGCGACACTCAAATTTGCTTAACCACATGCTTCGTTCCTCGTCTACTCGATCATACCAAGTAGACGTGTTGTTGCATTTGTAAAACATAAGGACTCACATGAACAACGAATAGAGAACACTCAAGTGCTCTCTCTAATTGCAACTGTGTGATACATAGGAGAAAAACAAACGGAAATGTAAAGAGTACGTACGAGAAAATATATAGGCCAAGGACCAACTAGGGGCTAGGAGAGACTGGGTGCTACTTGGTTCCCTCAAGACACACGCACAAATCGCTAAACTTGGTTCGGACTCACATAACTTAGTAAGTTACAACTAACTTGGATTTAAGTTCGATATCATTCGTTCAATAATACTCCGGTGGTAATGCAGTATCACTCCGACTGATGTGCAGTAATGTCAGGACCCGAATTATCAAATCTGAAACCCTCTGTGTATTCTACACTAGTTCAGGATCGCACTAGTGCACACAGTAATAGCATCGATGAAATATTAATCATTCAACGAAATAACTAAGAAAGTAGCAAATTATTATTAAATAGTAACAACTAGATCTTATGGTCAAAGTTTACTTAACTTGTCACGTAGGGCTTAAGGAACAAATGAAACTCTTGCAGCGGAAATAAAATAATTTGTGGTGACCATCCGACATGGCCACATGCAATCAAGTGAGGAGCGTGTCCTAATTTGCAAAGTTTTCATAGTCCTTCTGCTCATAGAACTTTAAGTTTCCTAGTTCTTCCTCGGCATCTGATCAAGAATGCATATAGCTGTGAGCACATAGAGTACTCAGCACGTTGTATGAAACATTATTCAATTATATATTCATGCAAGGCTCAAGCGAAGGAATAGTTATATGGTTCTTTTGCAAAAAGTAAGTGTTGATAGTAAATACTATGTGGATGTATTTCCAGCTGAGATACCCCTGGGATTACCACCTATTTGAGGGATTGAGCATCAAATTGATTTGATCCCGGGAGCGACTTTGCCAAACCGTGCTGCATATAGGACCAATCCGGAGGAGACTAAGGAAATTCAGAGACAAGTCCAAGATCTTTTGGACCGTGGGTACGTAAGAGAAAGCCTTAGTCCTTGTCTTTGTTCTGTTTTTGGTTCCTAAGAAAGACGGTAGTTGGCGTATGTGTGTTGATTGCAGAGCCATTAATAATATTACCATAAGGTATCGTCATTCTATTCCTAGGTTAGACGACATGCTTGATGAGTTGAGTGGTTCTATTATTTTCACAAAGATTGACTTGCGGAGTGGTTACCACCAGATTATAATGAAATTGGGAGATGAATGGAAAACCGTTTTTAAAACTAAGTTCGGACTATATGAGTGGTTAGTGATGCCTTTCGGTCTAACTAATGCACCTAGTACTTTTATGCGATTGATGAACGAGGTTCTACGTCCTTTCATTGGAATATTTGTGGTGGTTTACTTTGATGATATCTTGATTTATAGCAAGTCACATGAGCTACACTTGAATCATATACGTGTTGTTTTTAATGCTTTGAGAGATGCACGTTTGTTTGGTAACCTCGAGAAGTGCACATTTTGCACCGATCGAGTTACGTTTCTTGGTTATGTTGTGACACCACAGGGAATTGAGGTGGATGAGACAAAGATTGCAGCCATCCAAAGCTGGCCGACGCCTACCACTGTGTCACAGGTGCGGAGCTTCCACGGCCTTGCTGGATTCTATCAACGTTTTGTGCGGGATTTCAGCACCATTGCCGCACCATTGAATGAATTGACAAAGAAAGGAGTGCCTTTCCAATGGGACCTGCGCAAGAGAAGGCATTCAACTTGTTGAAAGAGAAGCTCACCCAAGCACCCCTACTCCAACTCCCTGATTTTGGTAAGACTTTTGAGATTGAATGTGACGCTAGCAGGATCGGGATATGTGGTGTATTGATTCAAGAAGGTAAACCGGTTGCATATTTCAGCGAGATACTAAATGGGCCTAGTCTGAATTATTCCACCTGTGACAAAGAATTGTATGCTTTAGTTCGTGTACTTCAAACTTGGCAACATTATCTATGGCCTAAAGAATTAGTTATACATTCTGATCATGAATCGCTAAAACATATTAGAAGTCAAGCTAAACTGAATAAACGACATACTAAATGGGTAGAATTTATTGAGTCGTTTCCATATGTCATAAATCATAAGAAAGGTAAGGACAATGTGATTGCTGATGCACTCTCTAGACATTATACCATGTTGTCTCAACTTGATCATAAGATTTTTAGTTTGGAGGCCATTAAGGATTTATATGCTACTGATTTGGACTTTAAGGAAGTGCTTGGACATTGTAAAGGAGGGAAAACATGGAATAAATATGTGCTGAATGATGGTTTGGTCTATCGTGCTAATAAGCTATGTGTTCCAGCTAGCTCCGTTCATCTTTTGTTGTTGTAGGAGGCGCATGGAGGAGGTTTGATGGCGCATTTCGGAGCAAAGAAGACAGAAGATGTGCTGGCTACCCACTTCTTTTGGCCAAAGATGAGGCGCGATGTCGAGCGCTACATGGCTCGCTGCACTACATGCAACAAAGCTAAGTCCCGTCTCAATCCACATGGACTTTATATGCCTCTTCCTATTCCTAGCGCCCATTGGGAGGATATTTCTATGGATTTGTTTTAGGATTGCCTAGGACAAAGAGGGGGAGGGACAATATATTTTTAGTAGTGGATCGATTTTCTAAAATAGCACATTTTATATCTTGTTACAAGAGCGATGATGCTACAAACATAGCTGATTTGTTTTTCAAGGAAATCATTCGCTTACATGGAGTGCCCAATACTATTGTCCCGGATCGTGATGCGAAGTTTTTGAGCCACTTTTGGAGATCACTTTGGAATAAATTGGGGACAAAACAGCTGTTTTCTACTACGTGCCATCCCCAAACTGATGGACAAACGGAGGTTGTCAACCGCACGTTATCCACCATATTGCGGGCTATTTTAAAGAAAAATTTGAAGATGTGGGAAGAGTGTTTTACCGCATATTGAGTTTGCTTACAATAGGTCAGTACACTCCACCACCAAGGTAAGTCCGTTTCAGGTAGTGTATGGTTTTAACCCCTGTGCTCCTATTGATTTACTAACTTTGTCTACATCTGAAAACATTAATTTAGATGCTAAGAAGCGTGCTGAATTTATTCTTAAGTTGCATGAAACAACTAAAGAGAATATAGAGCGTATGACCTGAAAAGTATAAGGTTCTTTGGAAGTAAAGGTAGGAAAGTCAAAATTTGAACCGGTTATTTAGTTTGGGTTCATTTGAGAAAGGATAGGTTTCCGAAATTAAGAAAATCAAAGTTGATGCCTAGAGCTGATGGACCGTTTAAGATAATTAAGAAGATAAATGATAATGCATATCAATTGGAGTTACCTGCAGATTTTGGGGTTAGCCCCGCATTTAACATTTTCAGATTTGAAACCATACGTGGGAGAAGAAGATGAGCTTGAGTCGAGGACGACTTCAATTCAAGAGGGGGAGGATGATGAGGACATCACTCCTTCGGATACACACACTACACAAAATCCTCCAGATCCGGTTGCTGAACTACAAGGTCCTATGACAAGAGCTCGAGCACGTCACTTAAATTATGAGGTGAGCTCGTTTCTAGGTGCTAATAATTTATCTATGCAGAATGGTATACTACCTAATAATTGTGATCTTTTGTTACTTAGGAATAATGGGGAGGATCCATCAAGTCCTGGTCATCTGCGCTGATTGCATCCAAGAAAAGGAAGTCCCTCTGATTGCGCTGAGAAAAGGAAGTCCATCAACACAAGATCTCCTCCCCGCGTTTTCAGCTCGGTCACAAGTTAAGGTGATGCGTCACCGTTTTGGGCCTAATAGGGCCTTATAAGCGTGTCGAGGTCGGAGCCCAGGTTATGTACGCCTCTTCCCACGGCCACACAACCCTAGGTCGACCTCCTTACGTCCCCCTATATATATACAGTAGCCGTCATAGTTTAGGGGCTGGGTTTTTCTTAAATTATTCTACCACTTTGCAGTTTCGTCGATTTATCTGTTTGAGGAACCCCACTTTGTGAACTTCATCCATATTCGCAATACAATTCAGATTGCATCTTCCTTGTTCTTGTGAGTTGCTTCGATTGCTTGCAGGAATAATAACCCTCGTGGTAAGGTCAATCACGTGCAAGCGTGGTCGATAACGATAGTCGTGCGGGTGTAGCGAATTGTGAGGTGACAGTCTGCGGGTCAGAAGCCTCAAAGCGTCAACGTCCTCACGACGAAATTAATCGAACCTATCGGAAGATCGGGCCGTCGTACCTCATCACTTAGCGTCAATTAATGGCCATTCTGCTATGCTCCAAGGCAAAAGAGCGAACAGGTGGTGGGCACTCACAAAGTGCCGCGAGACACTAGATAAAACATATCCAAATCGATCTTCCTTACATATTACCGCGAATCTAAGAAGTAAGACTGTAATTCAACAAGAAATTTCGAGACAAAGGGGTTAGCACATATGGAGTGGGCGGTGTCCCAGGCGAGCCAGATGGTGGAGAAATGCTCCCAACCGAGTTTGGACTGCACGACGTAGACGCATTGCTTGAAGGAGCCGCCGACGCGGACGACGTCCTCCGACGTGCAGTCGCTCCTCCGCGCGTTTGCCCTTGTCCTTAGTTTCGCATGTGCGGAGCGCGCCTCGCATGCCCATGGCAGCCATCCTTGCGCCCACCATGGCCTCAAGGTGGGCTCATCATGAGATTCACACGGGATGGCCTTCGTGGTGAGGGGATTGGGATGGAAGAGAGTATACAGATGGAGAGTGAGGGAGCCTCAGAGAAAAATAAGTGAAAGAAGATAGCTCAAATAGATAAAGATCTAAAGGTACAAAGCGACCGAAAAAAATACTAGATAACAGTTTACTATCCCGTTGGTTTCAAAAGGAAACGCTATAGCGTTTTTTTAGCTTCTTCCCTTTATTTTTTCCTTCCTTCCTCCTCTCCACCCGTTCTTTCCCACCTTCCCCTTCGGCTTCCGCACCCGACGCCCCCTCCCCTCGGACGACGCCGCCGCCTCCCCTCGACCTCCCTCCACCGAGCCCCACCCTACGACCGCCCCTGTATCTGGATCCTGCAATCACGCCAATGCCAATGCCAATGCCGATGCATCGGCACAGTGTCCCGACCTCCTAGCCTCTTCTAACTAACCCTGGTACCTGGATCTCACATCGACCGCCCTGTGCCGCGCAGTTGGTTGATCCTTCGGGAATGGAGAGCAGGGGCGCCGACGAGGAGGCCCCGGTGGAGTCGCATGACCGCGCCGTCGTTCAGATGGCGTCCATGGAGCCCGCATCCTCCACCGACTCCTCCGCGGTGCCCAGGTGATGGCATGATGCACATTTCGCGCGCGTTTCGTGTGTTACTGTGAGGGAGGTGCACCTGTGCGGGGATCATCGGCATTGCTGATATGGATTTGCCTAGGCCTTGCATTGATCACAGGGAAAGTCGGATGCATTTTATTGTGTGGTGACTGGTGAGTGGAGTGTGAGCTATTGGAGGGTTCTTCCAGTCTTCCTGTTCCTATGATAGATGATGGAGGTGTTCTGCTATTGCAGAGACCGAGAGAGAGCATCGTGTGATGTTAGGATGCATGAGTGGATCGTACCTCTCATACTGTACCGCGCTTTAGTTTGGCGGGGTTGAGATATTGGTGGGTTGTTTGCATTATGTTGGATCACACTTGTTGCGTATGTTGCATGAGGTTATGAGTACATTTTCGTTTGCGCTGGAAATGTAGGAGCAATTTCATGCGCATCCTATCAAGCAAGAACAGCTACCGAGGATTCTGGCACTTCTATATTGCCAAATCATGATTATATTTGTTTTGTTGCCTTGAAGTTGCAAATACACATACATGTTACTACATATTGGTCTAATTATGCCATGGTGGCTTGGTCACAGAGCTATATGTTGAGAACCAAATAGAAAGGGCCATTTGTGCCTGCCTTTAATCACTGACCTTTGTTGCTAATAAACGTTTCCATCCATTGTGCATGTTAGTCATACAAAGTTTGGCCAAATCAGCTGTAAATTGAGCTATTGTAGACTTGTTGTTGGTGAGTTAGTATTAGGATTTAATAAAGAGTCGTGTTAGAGTTGGATTCGATCTTGTGTTAGAGTCGGATTCAATCTTTAGACTATAAATAAAGGGTGTGGGGGTCCGTGGGACAACACACAATTATTCCCGTAATTTTTACACTTGTAGTACTGCATGCAAATACTGATTGTTTGATTGGAGTTCTAAATGAAGGAATACATAGTTGCCAAGTGGTACATTCAGACGCCTGAGTTTCAGACATGTTGATTTGGTACTATGAAGTTTGGAATAACATTTATGTGACGACCAGGGAAAAAAATTCCGGCCGGTTACCGGCGGTAATCGGATTTCCCAGTGGCGACCGGGTGAACAGTAAGCGGTCGGAAAATTTCAACAAATTTGAATTTTTAACTCCATAAAACACTTCTTAGGTTGGTTTAGGCCTATTTTGTGCTAGATTATGTATTGTATGAGTTAAATATGCTTGAATTATTGTTTTTGGCCGGTTTGCACTTCATATGAGCTAAATATGCTAGATTACGTATTGTATGAGCTAGATGACTACTTGGTTAGTTAAGTCACATTGTCCTGCTTTGGTAATGAACTCATTTATTTTGACATTTTAAGATGGTTGCTATAGCTTAGAGCCTTAGAGTTGTGGACATTGTCTAGGAGTATGGTTGCGGAATTCATGTAGGTATGTTTATGTTCTTTTGATTAGCATACTGCACTTGTAATGTTCAGTGTCATCAAATGTGAGGTAGTATAAGCTTGTTCTTTTATTTAGAGGATCTATGGATAATGATACTAGTATTTCTAATTTAGAAACTAATATAGCTTGTACAAGAATTGGTGTGAAATATTGCTGTTGCAGCAGTCAGAGTTAGCCATTATGTTGGCTGCTTTGGTTGAAAGAAATTATTCAAATTTAAGCTCATTCTACTTGTCATTTGAAATTGCTGTAGTGTGGCTATTTGAATTCATGGATTTGTTAGCCCGCTCGCCGGTGTCTACGCACACGAGATGCCTGAAACACAGAACACACACACTCGCCTGGTACACCAATCAACAGAGGTGAACAAGTGAACACAAAGACGTTTTTTGTGCTGCCAAATGCCACATCTTTTCTAGTTTTTCTTTCTCTTATTTATACTAGCAAAATGTGACTAACTACTCATGACTACTAGCGCTAATGCAAACAATGAGTAACTGCCCATAATGCAGCATGTCCTGCTACTAGTAACGCTCTAATGCACATGCAAACAGTTACATGCAAATATCAATGCACAGTAATGCCATGACTGCCTCTACCACGTGCGGCGTCAATGCACTTCATGGACATGCATCATGAAAGCATTACTACCAGTACACAATGCCATGAAAGCAAAAACTGAAATATGTAAACACAAAAATAAACAACACATTAAGGATTAATCAACAAACACCCCCTAATCCTTGATGCGATTTCTTGATCTCGACGATGCTGATCCATGTACGCAGCTCCTGAAACTTGCGGTCGTCGACGTCGCCGGCCATGTCACTATTGCTGTAGCCGACAAACTGTGGCCCCTCCAACTTCTTTGCGTAATGACAACCATAGCTTCGCGTACCAGCAATGTACCGGAGTATATGCTTGACTGCCGTGCACCGCCTCGTGTCGCACCCCGACCGTGGCCGCACCGTGGGTCGGCCGCGCCATGCCACCGGCCACTGAGCCACGTGCCATGCGTGCGCTCCCATGCACGCCCTTGTCGGCCGACATCGGCGCCGCCACGCCGCTTATGCGCGCTTTGCGGCCGCCGCGCCAACCGCGCCGCCGTGAGGCCTCCGCGCCATGCACGCATCATTGGCCGCCGTCTGACGTCATGCCACGCGCTTCACGCAACCACCGTGTTTTGTGCTCGTGCGCGCTGAGGTCGTAAACTGCCGCCGCACTCAAGCTCGCCACGTGAGCCTGGGCCGAAGCTGTTGTCGTCGCGCGCCGGCCGAAACTGCCGCTGCCCAGCCCCATCGCCACCACGCGCCACGCGCTCGCGGCTCTCCGCGTGAACCTCCGCCAGCCATTGCCGCCGCTTCGCTGCCGCCGAAAGTGTCGCCGCCCGTCGCCGCGCCGCCGAAGCGTCTTGCTGAGCCATCGTCGCCCTCGCGCCGCCGTTGCGTGCTCTGCGCCCGCCTCACGCGTCTTCGCGCAGACCGTCGCGTGTGTGGTCATTGCCGCGCCACTTTTGCGTCTTGCGCTTTGCCGCCAGATTGCCGCTGCCGCCACGCCGCCAAGACGCTGTCGGCTTCCGCGCCCGTCTTACGTTGCCATCGCTATACCTATCTGCGCGACAGTAGATGGTCAGGTAATGCTGAGGGTGAGCACATAGACCCGGTTGTGAGTGCGGTTTACTCGAGCAAGCATGCGACGCTGCCGATCACGAATAGTGAGCACACCATCCTGGATGATCCTCTGGTAGCCGTTCTCGTCGAGCTGCCCGAGGCTCACTATGTTGTTGCGCAGATGTGGGATGTAGTACATCCCCGTTAGCGCAAGGTGCTCCCCGTTCCAGTGGGTGAATAGGACGGTGCCGCGCCCACGTATATCCACCAGCAAGCCGCCGCCGAATTTGACGGAGCCGGTGACGCCCTCATCCATATCCGTGAAGCTTGCCTAGCACCCGGACACGTGATTGTTGGCACTGGTGTCTAGGTACCAAGCGTCGTCATGGGCGTCCTCATCGCGCCCTAGATGCACCTCGCTGAGCACCACGTCAGTGCCTGCGCCCACGGAAGCCTTGGTGAGCGCGCACACTTGCGCCATGAGAAGCGTAGGTTCGTCGTCGTCAGCTTGCATCAGGTGGGCCTACTCGATATGCCTCGGCTTGCGGCAGTCCCTGGAGTAATGCTCGTACTTGTCGCAGTTGTAGCACTGAACCTGCGACATGTTACGGCGCGCACCGGACGAGTCACTGTCCTTGCCGTCGTGTCCGCTTTTTTCGCTCCCACGGCCACGCGGCTTGCCGCGGTAATGGTTGTCACCACCGCTGCTGCTTCCCTTGTCATCGCCGGAGGAGCCGCCACCTTGCTCCCTCTTCTTGGCGCGTGCGAGCCACTCTCTTCGAGAGGAGCGAGACGCCCCGGAGCCGCCCGAAGTCGTTCGCCGCGTGTAGGCCGCTTCCATTGATCGGCCGTTTACGGTGAGCTCTTCGATCGAGATTGCCACCTGTGTATATCTGGGTGGCACAATACGAAGGAATTTCTTGACTACTTTTCATCTTCCAACGTGTCGCCTAGCATCCGGAGATTGTTGACGAGTCCCGTGATCCTCATGGAGAAGTTGTCCACCGACTCACCATCCTTGAATTCAATATCCTTGAACTCCTTGCGAAGCATCTGTGCATTCGCCTCGCGAACGCGCTCGACGCCCATCATCGCATCGTCTTCACGGCGTCCCCACGCCGCTTGGCCGTGTCGCTTCACTACCAACAGGATAGCATGTCCGCGACACCGCACGGAGGATGGCGGATAAGCGCCATCTGTCGTCGCGGTAGTCGGCGTTAGGCGGCGAACGCACGCGGCCGGCGACGCAACATGGTACCCGGCGAGCGGCGAACTGGCGATGGCGCAGAACTTGTTCGAGACCAAAGAGGAGCGCACTAGAGCGTAACGTGGAGCGATTGTCCAAGGTGCTTTCGCGGGACGACGTCTGATGCCGCATATAGGCGGCGGCCGGGCGCGGCATGGTCGCGGCACAGTGGCTCGACATTAGTAGCACTTCATTGCATTACTTGTAACGTAGAGTGTTTCTTGATGTATAAAATGAGAAGGAAAGAGAAGCTGCAGAAGTTTGGGCAGCACCAAAATGTTTTGTGTGTTCATCTTCTTCTTGGAGTTTTCCAGTGTGCTCGTGTGTGTGTCCAGGTTTCCGCGTGCATGGACACCGGCGGTGCCAACAGAATTGGGCTATTAAAGACCTGATGTTTTGATTCAGGACTTTTAGTGTGTAGACTTTGACCTCATATATATATATATATATATATATATATATGAAAATGGTATGATACTCCTGGGAGTACGTACTCCCACTTCTCATATACCACTTAAATCGTATGATGATACCTCTTTATCTATTTAAACATACTACATTAATGATTATAAGATACCCCAAAGTGAGTTGCATGAAAATTTTCATTAAAGTTCACTTTTTATAGCAAAATTTGTGTATATACTTCTTTTATATATGAAAAATGGTATATAACAAAAAATAAATGGCTCTAATGAATTTTTTTCAATCAAGTCATATTGGAGTATCTTATAATTGGTATTTAAGTATCTTGAAAGTGATAAAGAAGTATAATATCTTCGTTTAAGAGGTATGTTGAAAGTGGAAGTACATACTCACAGGAGTACCATACCATTTTCATATATATATATAGGAACGGAGTTAGTTACGTATGGAGGCGGGTAATTGGTTGGAAACAAATACATCAGTGCGCACAATCTTGCCTATTTTTTTCCGAGGTAGTGGCTCTTCTGCAGCATTGAAATTATCATAGCTACTGGTTTCCTGCTCCCCTAATTATCTGGTTATGAATTCTGAAATTTTTTTTGGTTTATTCGTGGGAAATGTGCAAAAACTAACACATTTAATTATCTATATGATAGGTACATTAAGCCTGGTACTAACCGAAGCATTAATCCAAGAATGCAAGTGGCTTCTTCAAATGTTCATGGTACATCTAATGGATGTCAAAGCGATTCAAAGCTCGAGCTCTTTGGTTTTGACTCTCTGGTCAATATTTTGGGACTTAAGAGGTATGATCATTTGTTGTATGGATTTGCTTTATATTAATTAGAATTTAGAACTCGAAAGTTTGTACATGCATATATGTTTATACTTTATCGCGTGTTAACCATACTCTATTTAAGGAAATCGCAAGAAGCCTATTACCATGCATTTTTACTGTACAATTTGCTAGAACCATGCTATACGTCTGATTGAATCTGAACAGTATGGCAGGAGAACAAGCTCAGGCACCTGCTAGTCCTGCGGACAGTGAGGATGTGGGTATTACCATCAGACGCCCTAAGGTTGTTTTCCTTATCCAATGCAGCCAATCATCATTATGTTTCATTTATTCTCTATTTTCTATACCAGCTTACTCTGTTTTGTTGGATTTTATTACTGCTTCTGATTTATTCCATTTTAATTGTGACCAGTTGTAGAACTGCATTGTTGATTACATTTATTTTATTTGCTATGCAGGAAACTGACCCTAAACTTGGTACCATGATGGGTGTCTTTGTGCCGTGCTTGCAGAACATCTTGGGAATAATATATTATATTCGTTTTACTTGGTAAACTATTGTGTTTGTTCCTTGTTATTGTGCATCTTGCATTAGTTTCTAGTTGGTTTCTGCAGCATAAAGATGTTATGTTGGTAATCATTGTTAGATATGTATATAGCTTAGGGTGCTCTTTGCATATTGACCAACCTGTACATGTTGTATTGGTCTTTTGGCCCATTAGAATAGAGCAAGTCCCATTCTAACATGGTATCAGAGTCATGGAAACCCTAGCCCCTTGACCACCAGCCACCACCGTTGTCGTCCCCTAGCCCTCAATCCTCTGTTTTCTTTTCTTTCGCCGCCAACAACTTTGCTCTGCTCTCCACGCTGCGAGCCCATATGTCGTTGGATCTAGTGTCCCCGCCTTCACCGCCACCGGATCCGCGCCGCCCGAGCGTGATTCCTCTACTCCGCGTCGGATCCGGGTCGTCTCTGTTGGCTCCGGCCAAGGATCAAACTCACGTGAAAAGATGAACTTAACACTCACAGGAACACTTGGAACAAACACACAGGAGAGCACAAGTTTTTGCGGCGACGTACGCCCTTTTTGGCTTTTCTCTGTTGTTGATCACTCATTGAACCAACAGGATACACGGCTAAAATAGCCTTGCTCACATGCATACAGAGCAACCATCGCCGGGTCTCATATGCGCTTCGACGTATCCGCAGCCTTCCGAGCCACGAACTCATATCTTTGACGACGCCGCATGAAACGGTCCACTAACTCGACCTCAAGCCACGCCTCCAAACGTGCCCAACTAACATGCAGCAGCTAATACTACTCTGCGGTATACCGCAACACATGCAACTCCTAGAAGCTAGCTAACAACCCGTCAAGACGCACTCCACTATCATGTGCAACACACGCACATTCTAACTTGCTAACTAGCTCGTTATTGACCAACTAATGTGACTAACACATCTATCCTATATGCGACATTACGTACATGACACATGCATGAATTAAAGAAACACATACAAATCAAGATTAGTGCTAACATATTTCCTAATCTTGACTTGCGTTTATGCATCATCACAGAGACATGGCTCGTCGTCGCCGTCGCGAAAGCAAAGCATGTTCCTTCTTCGGTTTATGGCACTTTCGTTAGCAAAGTGCCCACGAACTCCGCAGCTTGTAGCACTTGCCTTTCTTGCCATTCGACTTGCGCCGCTATTGTCGAGTCGCCGCTCGTCTTGCGTCATCGCCGTCGCAGACCACGCCCACCATTGCGCCACCAAAGACCTTTGCGTGACCACCACCACGGTTGTGGTTCTTCTTTTCTTTGAGTGAGAGACTCTCCCATCAGGTATGCGTGTGAGCAACAAATGCTCACCCTTCATTCACGTCGGCGGCCCTTCAAGGATTCCTCATATGCCCTTAAGCGCCCGATCGCCTCCGCCACGGACATCTTGACACATCGCCCCATTGCTCGATGGTGCCAACAATTTGAAGAAACTTATCGTGATAGCATCGAAAAGCTTCTCCACAACAAAGACTGTCCTTCACCTTGGCTCCAAGAGAACGATCTCCCCACCATTGTGGTGAGCCGGTGAGAATTCCGCAATAGTTTGAATCCTCCATGCACAAGCGATCAAATTGCCTCTTCAATGCTTGTAGTCGCGCCTTCTTGACTCGATCTTCGCGACATTCATCTTCTCAATGGCCTCCCAAGCTTCCTTCGCAGTGTCTTTGTCGCGATAGCCATCATCACGGCATCCCAAGCAACTTGAGAGATGGCGGTGAGCTTCAATGTCCTTCTCTTCTCCACTGACGCGACCCTTCGCCCTTGATTCTTGCCCACACACCAAGATGGCGTGGGATGATCTTCATCTTTACGCCCACACGGCGTAGTTCGTGTCGCCAAAGATTGGATAATGCATGGCGACAACCTTACTCGCCGGTCGTCCGCCACCACCACACGCCACCATGATCACCGAGCCCGCCACTCCTTGGTGTTTTGTCCGGCGACTCGTCACGCTCCATCACCTCGCTCGATACCAATTGTTGGCTCGGCCAAGGATCAAACTCACGTGAAAAGATGAACTTAACACTCACAGAACACTTGGAACAAACACACGGAGAGCACAAGTTTTTGCGGCGACGACGCCCTTTTGGCTTTTCTCTGTTGTTGATCACTCATTGAACCAACAGATACACGGCTAAAATAGCCTTGCTCACATGCATCTGAGAGCAACTCTCGCCGGGTCTCATAAGACGCTCAAGACGTATCCGCAGCTTCGAGCCACGAACTCATACGCCGCCGACGCCGCATGAAACGGTCCACTAACGACCTCAAGCCACGCCTCCAAGCGTGCCCAACTAACATGCAAGCAGCTAATACTACTCTGCCAGATACCGCAACACATGCAACTCCTAGAAGCTAGCTAACAACCCGTCAAGACGCGCTCCACTATCATGTGCAACACACGCACATTCTAACTTGCTAACTAGCCTGTTATTGACCAACTAATGTGACTTAACACATCTATCCTATATGCGACATTACGTACATGACACATGCATGAATTAAAGAAACACATACAAATCAAGATTAGTGCTAACAGTCTCGACGTCGCGCCTCCGCATCCTTGACATCGCGTGGCCGCCGCCGTCTTCCAAACAGCTCACCCCTCCCGTGCTCTGCTGTGAGCTTCACACTGCCACCACCAGTTAGCTCCACATTGCCCGGCCAGCGCCGCCAGCACGCCACCCCGACGACAGCTTCGGCCGCCCCAGCTCCCGATCCGGCCTCTCCGGCCCGGATCTCGCATCCGAGCCACCCCGGTCCCTCGGACTCCCTTGCACCCGACTTCGGGCCACCGCTCTGCTTCGGATGGCTTCCGCCGGCGGTTCCTTCGCCATCCCACTCCCTTCGGTTCGTTTCGACGGAATGAACTTCTGGGAGTGGGCTGTGCACCCGAGGATTCACCTCAACAGTCAGCGCCTCTAGGGTCATCTCATCGGCGAGCACCCCTGTCCTCCTCACCCTACGCCGCCAGTTCTGCCAGCTCTTCCGGGTGGTGCAGATCAAGCGGCTCAGGAGGCCGCCAATGCTACACTGGATGAGGCCCTGGAGCTCTATCGGTATGAGATGCAAGCCTACAAGAGATGGCAGGATGTTGAAGCTCGTGCCACCGCCATCCTGGTGGGTAGCATGTCTATGGCCATCTCCATGGATGTTGCGGAGCTGCCGACGACGCAGCTTTTGTGGGAGCGCCTCCAAGCTCACTACCAGCCGACGAGTGATGCTATGTACCTCTCAGTTGTGCACCAGGCGCATTCTCTTCAGCAGCTCGATGCCATCGTGGATGATTTCTACTAGCAGATGTCTGAGGTGTGGCGTCAGCTCGACTCAAACTCCTCGGGTTCTGCTCGTTTGGCTCTTCTTAGCAGTCTTCCACACCTCCGTCTCTTCCCTCGTCAGGTATCTTGTCTCTGTGGATCTTGGACACTGGTGCTTCTTTTCACATGACACCAGATTCTACTCATCTCACTTCCGTGAGTCCCACAACTCTTCCTTCTATTGTTCATATTGCGGATGGTACCTCTCTACTTGTTGCAGGTCGATGCATTCTTTCCACTTCTTCTTTTCATGTTCCTCAGCTTACTATGCAGCTTATGTCGACTGGTCAGATCACTGATCATGATTGTCATGTTGTTCTTGAGGCTGACTCTTGCTGTGTCTAGGACCGCCGCACGGGGACTCTGCTTGGTACTAGTCCTCGGCGCTGTGATTCGCAGCGTCTTTGGAAGCTCGACTGGCTGCATCTTCCTTCCGTAGTCTCCACTAGCTAGTTAGCCACTAACACTGCCTTTGGTTTTGCTGCGTCCTCCACTACTTCCTTCGCTCAGTGGTACTATCGTTTGGGTCATCTCTACGGATCGCATCTATCGTCACTAGTAGGTCGTGGTGTTCTTAGGTCTGTTTCTAGGGACACCTCTTTACATTGTATGGGTTGCAAGCTTGGTAAGCAGCTGCAGCTCCCCTATCCCTCTAGTGATTATGTTTCTACTCGTCCTTTTGATCTTGTTCACTCCGATGTTTGGGGTCCGATTCCCTTTGTTTCGAAAGGGGGTCATTGATACTATGTGATCTTTATTGATGATTATTCTCGTCATACTTGGATCTATTTCATACTCTCTCGCAGTCAAGTTCTCTCTATTTACCAGATGTTCACCATAGTTCGCACTCAGTTTGATTCGGCCATTCATGTGTTTCGTGTCGACTATGCTGGCGAGTACCTATCTGCTGTTTTGCGTCGCTTTCTCGCTAAGCAGGGTACTCTTTCCTAGTACTCTTGTCCTGGTGCTCATGCTTAGAACGGTGTCTCTGAGCGTAAGCATCGTCACTTACTTGAGATAGTTTGTGCTCTCATGCTTGTCTCTTCTGTTCCACCTCACTTTTGGGCTGAGGTTGTCTCCACTGCTGCTTTTCTCATCAACATGCAACCTTCCACCGCTCTTCAGGGTTCTACTCCTATCGAGCGTCTCTATGGTTGAGCTCCAGAGTACAGTCACCTTCGCAGTTTCGGTTGTGTCTGTTTCGTCCTTCTTTCACCTCGTGAGTGCACCAAGCTGACTACTTAGTCAGTTGAGTGTGTTTTTCCTGGCTACAGTCTTGAGCATAAGGGTTATCGTTGCTACGACCCTGTTGCTTGTAGAGTGAGGATCTCTTGGGATGTCACTTTCGACGAGTCCCGACTTTACAACCCTCGTTCTCCCACTGTCAGCTTAGATTCTCTTGTTGAGTCGATCTCCTTTTTGACTTTTCCTTACTCTCAGCCTTCCACTACTGTTTCGCTTCATCCTCCACCTTCTTCGCCTCCCTCTCCTCCGGCTCCACCTGTTCCCCCTCCGCCGAAGTTTCCTTCCCGCTCTTTTGTTGAGATTCTACCTTTTCCTCTGCACTACTCTCGCCGTCCTCGTCCCACCCCTTCTCCAATTGAGCCTTCGTCTTTGCTGGGCCCTGTTCTCAGCTTTTCTTCTCCATCCTTGTTGGGTCTCGCTCCGCCTTCTCCTCCCAGATACGATATTCGTGATCGTCACCTGCTTATCAAGCCTCTGGCGCTTCTGACTGCGGTAGTAGCTCTTCTCGAGCCTCGATGATCTCTGTGTGGTCTGCTGCTCACCTCAATGGCGGCTCGGGGTGGCGGCTTCGCGATGTTTGAGGAGATTGCTGCTTTGGAGCGTACCAGCACTTGGGATCTTGTGCCCTTACCTGCGCGTGTCACTCCCATCACGTGCAAGTAGGTGTACAAGATCAAGACCCGCTCGGATGGTTCCCTTGAGCGCTACAAGGCTCGTCTTGTGGCACGTGGTTTTCAGCAGGAGCATGGTTGTGACTACGATGAGACCTTCGCTCCTGTTGCTCACATAACTCGCACTCTCCTTGCTGTGTCCTCTGTTCAACAATGGCCCATCTCTCGGTTGGACGTCAAGAATGTCTTTCTCAATAGTGAGCTACGTGAGGAGGTCTACATGCAGCTGCCCCTGGGTATTCTGACCCTGATGCTATGGTTTATCGCCTTCGTCGCTCTCTATGGGCTCAAATAAGCCCCTCGTGCTTGGTTCAACCGCTTCTCCTCTGTTGCCACTGCTGTCGGCTTCTTCACCAGTGATCACGACCCTACTCTCTTTGTACACACCTCTCCTTGGGGTCGGACGTTTCTCCTTCTATATGTGGATGATATGATCATTATTGGAGATGACTCTCAGTACATTGCCTTTGTAAAGGAGTGTCTCAGTGAGCACTTCTTGATGTCTGATTTGGGTCATCTTCGGTACTTCCTTGGGATTGAGGTCACTACTACGCTTGAGGGCTACTACCTCTCCCGGGAGAAGTACATCCATGATATACTTGGTCACGCTTGTCTCACTGATCAGTGCATGGCGGATACTCCTATGGAGCTTGGTATTCACTTTTGGCCTACTGATGGTGAGCCTCTTGAGGACCCCACTCGCTACCGCCATCTTGTCGGGAGCCTCGTCTATCTTGGGACCACTCGACCGGACATTTCTCACCCAGTTCACATTCTGAGTTAGTTCGTCTCTGCTCCCACTCAGCTCCACTATAGTCACCTTCTTCGTGTTCTGCGATATGTTCGTGGGACCATCACTTGTCGCCTTTTATTTCCTCGCTCCAGTTCTTTGCAGCTTCAGACGTACTCTGATGCGACCTGGGCTAGCGATCATTCTGATCGACGGTCTCTTTATGTCTGTTGTGTTTTACTTGGTTCCTCCTTGATTGCCTGGAAGACCAAGAAACAGACTGTCATTTCCCGTTCGAGTGCTGAGGCTGAGTTGAGATCCATGGCGTCGTTGATACCGAGATTACAGCCGGTGGTTACTTGAGGATTTCTTGTTTGGCTTCTGCAAACTCCTCTTTTATCAGATAGTACTGGCGCGATCAGCATTGCTCGAGATCCCGTGAAGTATGAGCTCACCAAGCACATTAGAGTGGATGCTTCGTACATGAGATCGTAGGTGCAAGACCAAGTTATTGCTCTTCAGTATGTGCTTTCGGAGTTTCAGTTAGCAGATTTCTTCACTAAGGCACATACTAGATTTCAGCATAGCTTTTACCTCTTCAAACTCAGTGTTGTTGATCTACCATGAGTTTAAGGAGGGTGTTAGATATGTATATAATTTAGGGTGTTCTTTGCATATTGACTAACCTTGTACATGTTATATTGGCCTTTTGGCCCATTAGAACAGAGCAAGTCCCATCCCAACAATCATATATGCATGTTTTTCATTGTAATCAAGGACCTTGTAGTGCAAGTGTGACTTTGTGGCAAATAGCCTTCATGTAACATTTGCACTCTATTTATTTCCATAATATAACAAAGTTTAGACACAGTAATGTAAAACTGAATATTGATCTCCATTGTGGGAACTGGTGCCTCAAAGTATTTGCCCATTCGAGGACCTTGATATACTTTATATTGTTTGATATTTCTATATCGAAGATTTTGCATTTTTAAATTTGTGGTTCATGTCACTCATTGTACTCTTATGCATGAATTACCAATCTGTTCAAGTGTTCAACAATCAATTCTTTCCTTTTTTTTGTAGGATCGTGGGTATGGGAGGCATATGGCAGTCCCTTGTTTTAGTCACATTCTGCGGTGCATGCACATTTTTAACTGGAATATCATTAAGTGCAATCGCAACGAATGGGGCAATGAAGGTATGTTGAATATCTGCAGAATTTGTAGTAGGTGATATATCCTTGAATTAGGCTCTACATGTCTCATCTGTAACTGAATGACTTTATTTTGGTTTTTTTTTTTTTTTGTGGAACACAATAGGCAATGCGGCCAAAGGCTCAACATCCAATAGACAGTAAATTTTCAATAAATTCAAAATTGGAAAGTTAGAATAGAGGAAAATAGTTTGTATTGCATATCCTTTGAGGGCCATCTTACTGCTTAAACATCAGCCTTTCTGTATTTTCAGTCCATCATTTGTAAAAAACAAAGGAACAAGAGTTTGTTGTTTGAACTCCACTTTGCTGAACCACACATTGAAAAGCCAATGGACTCGTGCACTTTTTTTGGTTCCTCAGGGTGGTGGGCCTTACTATCTAATTGGCCGTGCACTTGGTCCAGAAGTTGGAGTAAGTATTGGATTGTGTTTCTTCCTTGGAAATGCAGTTGCTGGAGCTATGTAAGTCTGCATTACATCATCCCAACTACTTGATGGTGTCCTTCCTGAGATTTATTTTTGCTTCATGCTTATTTTTGGCCAAAGATGGTATTGTATTCTAGACTTGTTACTACACCTACTTGGAGGCAGGCATGCAAGCTATGTTTCTTGTTAGTGCAGTTATATATAATGAGTAGAATATTTTTTGGTAGAATAAAACTGGTGAAATGTTAGTGCCATATTTGGATCTTAGGCAATATTGCAGTTTGGGACTGAACCTTTATGTTGGTACGTATTCTCAATAGAAAAAAAAAACCTTTATTGCTGGTAAGAAAGGCCGTCTATGTAGGACCATAAGAGGAAATATCAGAGAGTATCACAGAATGGAAAAATGGCTATTGTGCAATTGTGCTAATTGAGATTTCAAGTGTTGCAGCTTTCGCATTATTCCTTTCTTTCATGAGTGGCGTGCATGCACACTTTAGTATTTGTCTCTCCACCCCTCCCTGAAATTCATTATGACCTACTTTGTTGTTGTTATGAGAACGCTATTTTCAGGTATGTGCTGGGAGCTGTAGAAACCTTTTTGGATGCTGTTCCTTCTGCTGGATTTTTTCAAGGTGCTCTGTTATTGATAATTCAAATTCAAATCAACGCACTTGCTGTTGGTTTGTTTTTGAGGATCCTATGTGTAGATCAATTAATTTGCACATTTGGTTAGGCAAAACCAAACATCTACAGTTTTATGCTCATTGGTGTAAAAAGTGCATGTAATTGCCGACTTGTTAGCCATGGTTTATGTTTGCAAGTACGTGTGCAGGTATATGTTTTGAATAGAAGTAATGTATGCCAAATTTGAATAAAATTTATACAAGGAAAAATCTCTCAGCTTATGCTTGTTATGGCTATATTTATCTAGGGGATTAGGTGTATACCACCACAGAGGTTGAAGTTTAGATCAGACCTAATTACTGTTTCCTCCTTTTTACAAATTTGACCAAATAACCAGACCAAGTTCCCCAAAATTTGCCTAACTAACACTAATTTATCCCTAATCTTGACTAATCACTTCTAAATTTCAGGGTACAGCTGGTTTTAGCAAGAAATTTTGATAAGATAGAAGGTTTAGAATCGGAATTGTGAGTAAACACTTAAATGAAATAGAACTTTCTTAGAGCAATAATTGAGTGATAATTTCTTTTAGTGGTATGAACAGAGTTATATCAGTTTTTGAGCGGTACAGAGGAAATTTCTTTCTTTGAAGTGGTAATTTTGCAAATGCTTACTTTTGTATTGGTATATATACAATTTATTTCATTTATTTAAGTTTTGATGTTTTGTCATTTTTTATTTGAATTAACTTGTAGCGATTTTAAAAAGCAGAGAGTGTAACAGTGGTCAACAATACATTAGTAAATGATACAGCAGTAGCCGGTGCAACAACTATATCAACACCCAGCTTGCATGACCTCCAGGTCTACGGCATTATCGTAACCATACTGCTCTGTTTTATTGTATTTGGTGGTGTCAAAATTATCAACAAGGTCGCACCTGCTTTCTTAATACCAGTCCTCTTCTCAATACTCTGCATATACATTGGTGTCTTCATCGCACCAAGGCCTAACGCTTCAAGTAAGTAGCCCTTTGCCTATTACTGTGTTGAATTTTCTTTATTTGCGCTAATTGTTCGATTTTTTCTTTTTGAGAACACATTTTGTGCTAAATTGTTGTTGATGTTTTTCCTACCTAGAGCGGATCACTGGGTTGAGCATAACTACACTCAGAGACAACTGGAGTTCAGAGTACCAACGTACAAACAACGCTGGAGTTCCTGATCCAAATGGGTCTATATATTGGGATTTTAAGTGCGTGCTTTTCTTTGCTGCTGATGCTCGTATTTAAAAATATTCCAATTGTGATGTAATGAATAATGCAATTTATGTATCTTTCATTATTCTGTATATTCAATGTGCACTTGCTAACAGTTTTCTATTTTCTTTCAGCGCATTGTTAGGTCTCTTTTTCCCAGCTGTTACAGGAATCATGGCTGGTTCGAACCGATCTGCTTCACTGAAAGACACACAACGTTCAATACCAGTTGGAACATTACATGCTACGCTTTCAACTACTGTGATGTATCTACTGTCTGTGTTTCTATTTGGAGCCTTGGTTACAAGAGAAGAGCTTTTAACTGACAGGTCTGAGCTTTCTTGGCAGCGTACCATCAATCTTTCTTGGCTCAAGTTCAACTCTCTCTACCTCTCTAAAAAGAGACCTAACATTGTGCTGGCTGAAAGAAAATAGAAAACTGTTAGCAAGTGCATGTTGAATAATAAATATACAGAATAACGAAAGATACATAGATTGCATTATTTATTACTACACTAATTGGAATATTTTTAAATATGAGCATCAGCAGCAAAAAAAAACGAGTGTCAGCAGCAAAAAAACACACACGCACTATTAGTAAAGAATCAATAGTCGCATCAATTTTGGTAAAATTGTTTGTTTCCTATTTATCACAGTACTGTATCCCCCTGCCGAGCTTGTTCGAGTGCCATTGCCAACAATTTTTAGTGGTTATTATATTTATCTTGTATTGATTCTGTCATAGAAAAACCTGCATAATGATAATTTATACATACTCATGGCTTCGCAACAATTGCCGTATTCCCTTTCCTTTACATCTGAAAATTGAAGGGAAAAAATTGCATCAGATGGTTTTTATGATTGCTTCAAACAATTAGGAACATATCATGTATGATGAACCTAGTGTGGAAATGCTCATGTTTTTATGCAGTGTGACACTCAGGGATCAAAATCCCGCCGGGCGCCGGTTACCGGTGGGTACCGGGATCCAAAATCTCGGCCGAAAAACTGCAGATTTAGATTCAAATTCAAAATCCTGGCGGTTAGATCCCAAATTCAAATTTATTCAGACGAATTTCGACCGAATTTTTCCCGGGTTTTCCAGTTACCGGCCGCCCGACGGGATTTTGCCCTGTTCCGGTTACCGTTACTGACACTACAATCTGCTATTACGCAATTCTAAATATTTGACAGCTTGAATTGCTTTAAGTTGGTAAAACTACTTTTGCCCTGTGTGGTCTGCTCACAAATATGCCCAACATTGCAGGCTTCTTACTGCTACAGTTGCTTGGCCGGCTCCAGCAGTAATTTACATTGGTATCATTCTGTCCACTCTAGGTGCAGCACTACAGAGTCTGACAGGGGCTCCAAGGTTACTTGCAGCAATAGCGAATGATGACATTCTTCCTGTTCTTAATTATTTTAAGGCTTATGAAGGGTCTGAGCCTCACGTGGCAACTCTGTTTACAAGCTTCATCTGTATTGGTTGTGTTGTGATTGGGAACTTAGATCTAATTACACCCACTATCACTATGTTTTTCCTTCTATGTTACGCTGGTGTGAACTTGTCATGCTTTCTGCTTGACCTCCTCGATGCTCCTAGCTGGCGTCCTCGATGGAAGTTTCACCATTGGAGCC
The DNA here is from genome assembly GCA_036346405.1 of Phyllostachys edulis. NCBI lineage: Eukaryota > Viridiplantae > Streptophyta > Magnoliopsida > Poales > Poaceae > Phyllostachys > Phyllostachys edulis. The sequence goes on from CM070545.1 coordinate 109,836,131, forward strand.
TCTCTCTCATCGGTGCATTGCTCTGTATTGGTATGCTTGCCCATTCGTATATTTACATTTATGACATGTTAATATCAGTAAATATTACTAACATAGCACGTACCGAAATTATGGGCATTATAATGCTGAGCAGCTAATGAAGTGTTTATAAATTCTGAACTGTATGCTTATTAAATAATTTTATGTATTTTTTGGCCAAGATTCTGTGTTGGAGTTGGGGCTGTCAGGCTTCTTTCAAAATTTGTTGTACTACATCTCTTGTACACCCATGTTTTTGCTAATATAATTAAATAAAAATTGCATCCTTAAGTTGAATTGAATATATTATGAAGGTGCAGTCCATTGACAGATGATTTTTCCTCTTAATTTCCAGTTATCATGTTTATGATCTCTTGGACTTTTACTGTGGTCTCCCTTGCCCTTGCAAGCCTCATCTACTACTATGTCAGCTTAAAAGGAAAGGCTGGGGACTGGGGTGATGGATTTAAGAGTGCATACTTTCAACTGGCTCTGAGAAGTCTTCGATCACTGGGAGGTACAGTTTTTTTGCATGGCAACCAAACAATCCTCACCATAACTTTAAGCACCATGTTACATAATTCTGACCATTTTTCTTGCAGCAAATCAAGTTCATCCTAAGAATTGGTACCCTATTCCTCTCATATTCTGCCGCCCTTGGGGTAAACTTCCAGAAAATGTCCCATGCCATCCAAAACTTGCGGATTTTGCGAATTGCATGAAGAAAAAGGGCCGTGGTATGTCGATATTTGTGTCAATAATTGATGGTGACTACCATGAATCGGTTGAGGATGCAAAGATGACCTGCCGTCAGCTAAGCACTTATATTGACTACAAGCGCTGCGAGGGTGTTGCGGAGATCATCGTAGCACCCTCAATGTCTGCTGGTTTTCGCAGCATTGTTCAGACAATGGGCCTAGGTAACTTGAAGCCTAACATTGTTGTGATGCGTTACCCTGAAATCTGGCGTCGCGAGAATCTGACACAGATACCATCGACATTTGTCAGCATCATAAATGATTGCATCATTGCTAACAAGGCTGTTGTCATTGTGAAAGGACTGGATGAGTGGCCTAATGAGTACCAGAGACAGTATGGGACCATTGACCTATACTGGATCGTGAGGGATGGAGGATTAATGCTTCTTTTGTCTCAGCTCCTACTCACCAAAGACAGCTTTGAGAGCTGCAAAATTCAGGTCTTCTGCATAGCTGAAGAGGACACTGAAGCTGAGGAGCTAAAGGCTGATGTCAAAAAGTTCTTGTACGATCTTAGGATGCAAGCTGAGGTTATCGTCGTGACTATGAAGTCATGGGAAGCCCATGCAGAGAGCGGTGGTGGTTCTAAGAAGGATGACCCTCAAGAAGCATATACAAGTGCACAACGCAGAATCAGGACAAACATTTCTGAGATGAAGGAAGCTGCGCAACGGGAAGGGCGCCCCTTGATGCAGGATGGCAAGCAAGTTGTGGTTAATGAACAGAAGGTCGATAAGTTCCTCTTCACGATGCTGAAACTGAATGCTACGATACTAAGGTACTCCAGGATGGCAGCTGTGGTGCTAGTGAGCCTCCCACCACCACCACTGAACCACCCAGCCTACTGCTACATGGAATACATGGATCTGCTTGTAGAGAACGTCCCACGGATGTTGATAGTTAGGGGATACAGAAGAGATGTTGTCACACTTTTCACATGATTAGATGCATATTTGGAGGTTCTAGCCAGGGCATTTTGGTGGCTGTACCGTTTTGGCGTGATGGTTGAGCAGATGCTGCATGGATTCTACTGCTCAAGTCTGAAGTCGTCGACTTGAAGTTCTACCTGGGAGTGTGTGGATATGTCTGTACAGATCGATGCATGCGTAATAACAACTAACAATAGCTTCATTCTTTTTCGAAATCAAGACGAATACACGGATAGAAAATACATGGTTTATAGAAATTTTGTAGAGAAGCTGTTCGCCATATATAAAAGCTCCAATGCTGATTCTATTTTGTTTTTTTCCCTGTTTCACAATAGTTGTAGCAACACTGTTTTCTATTTTTCTCTTCATTTCTGCCTTCTGTAGAATATTAACCATATTATTTCTTTCTTATTTTATGAGGAAGAAAATAGTCATGTTTGTAGATATCTCAACTCAGGTCCATCCTTGCATCGCATTTAGGGTCTGTTGCACGACCGTAGCTTTTTTGAAAAATGGTTTCTCACTGAGCTGCAGGGCTGAACGACTGAGGTAAAGAGATTTAATGTTTGACTGTCTTTCTTTTAGGTAGACTGGCTGCAGTTTCTGAGATAATAAATGTTTGACATACTCCCGAGGCAAATGATGGCTTGTTTAATACTGTTTAACGACAATTAATGACAATTAACACAGTTAACGACAGCCATCGTAATTAATGACAATTAACAGCAATTAGCGACAAGTAACGGTGATTAACGCAATTGACCGTAATTAATGCAGTGGACGACAACTACGCAATTAACGCAACTGACCGCAATTAATGACAATTAACATAACTCACGACAATTAATGCAATAGACCGCAATTAACAATAATTAATGTGAGTAACAATAATTATTACATAAATAATTACAATAACTAATTATTACCATAGATAATTATTATAATAAACAATTATTATATAAATAATCAATTTAAAATAGAAAAAATAAAAAAGGACCAACATACTAGAATGCGCAGACATGGCAGGAGCCAAGGAGCCAACCAAGGAGGCAATAATGTTGGCAAGCAAGCGCACAAAATATTGTAGGGTGTGGTTACTAGTGGCGTGGAATAAACCATGCTTGCATCTAGGCAATGTATCATCAGTAATGTTATTACTGAATTGTGATTTGTGAACAGTATATATGTGGGAAACGCAGCACATCCTTTTGTGTGTGATATTTGACTATTTGCACAAGTTAAGAATACAGAAGTGTGGTACATTACTGCTAAATATTTATATACAGAGGTTTTTACATACATATATATCGAAAAAAGGACACATCTTGTCATATGTTGGCTCTACAGACAACATCTTCCAACTTAGCATCACTGACAAGACGTGTTCTTGAAGATT